>CM070783.1:107243179-108443179 GCA_036346955.1 Dipus sagitta
TTCTGAATTCCTGGTATCATTCATAGAATAGTATTTAACTTGACTATTAAAAGACGTGATCTGCTTCTTTGGCGTTCATGTTTACATTAACTTACCATCATGTTGACTAGATAAAGACTATTACCTCACAGCTCAATCTCACTTGTCTTTAAAAGTTTAATATTGAGATGTCTTCATATCTCGCAGGTTGGCTTGCTTGCATGAATCATTCATTAAATAATTTTTTATTTGCTAGATACCCATAATATCTGCCGAACATCTGACTAGCCACAAGTATGTTACCCAGATGTAGAGCTGTCATCACCCAACAGTAAGTTACTGACAGAAGATGTGCCTCTATGTCTTTAGTGTTTTCCCTTTAAGATAGCAATTGTGTAATACACTTAACATTTTGGATTTTTTCAGAAAAAAAATATTTATAGACAGCTTATACTTTTATCTTAGGTGAATAATAGTGTTATAAGACCCAACTTAAAGTGAATATGTCAATATCGTTTAAAATACAAAACTCCAAAGGTTAATAAATTCTCATTTTATTTCATACCAGAAGGACAAGCATGAATAAAATATAACTTAAAAGTTATTAGAAGTTACGGTTGAGCAGATGACAAACTTTTTTTCACAAAAGGTCAGAAAGAAAAATGTTTTTGGCTTTGTGGACCAGTTAGTTTTATTTTACTGCAGTTCTGTGACTCTCAACATTGTGCTGAAGCTGTCAGTTGATGTGTAATGGGTCTGGCTGTGTTCTAAGCAAACTTTTGTTTCCAAATGGAATTGGGTAGATTTGCCTCTCTGACAGTAGATTCATGACTACTGACATAGATCCTTAATTTGATTTGGCTAAATCTTAAGTGATAACATACACACCTGGATATATATGCCCAGCTTTAAATTATTATACACACTTATATGTGGATGCCCATTTGCATGTCAGTTGAACAGTTAGGTACTTCAAGTGGCTAAGTACCTATGTAGCTACCTTAAAAGTGTTACATAATTGTGAAATCATCAGAAATGCTTGGAAAGCTGTAGAAGTTACCTTCTTGTTGCAGAGACAAAATACTCCACCAAAAACAGCTTATGGTAAGAAGAGGTTCATTTCAGTATGTGCTCTTGAGAGGAGGTGTCGTCGTGGCATGGCAGAGCAGAGGCTGGGAATCTGTTTGTTACAGAAGCAGACGGGGAGCAAGAAGAGCGAGCTATCTCTACCAAGGAGGGTCTTGGGTCATGACACTCCAAGGTCTGCCCAAGCAACACACTCATCCCGCACGGCTCCACCCCTTGAACTGTCACCAGCTGGGGACTGAGTATGAGGCCAAATCACAAACACATGAGGCTGTGAGGGACATTTCACCTTCAAACCACTACAAAAGTCTTATGTTTTGCCTTTGGAAAATCTGCCTTAAGTACTTGCAGAAATGGACTTTTTCATGCCTAGAGGACATATCTACTCAACACATCCAAGTTCAAGTTACACCCTGTGTTCAGAATCTTGATAATTACTCTTCACATGTGGAGAGAGTCACATTTGCAACTGAATCCAGCAAATGCTAATGAACATGATTGTAGGTAGCATTTGCTCAGTAATTAATTTTATCATCAACATATCTACTTTATTGCTACTTTGTATCAACTACTATGCCAATAACATAATGATGTAAATGATCTCAGGCTTATATATGGGGATATGTGGGATTTGTAAAAAGTTTCTCTTGGGGCAGAAGTGAAGGAACAACTTCACCCAGTAGTCATCAGAGAAGCATTTAGGACAATGGAGATGTCGTATGGGGGAGGAGCAAGGGCCTTGCAAAAGCAGTGACAGTGTGGTGTTTCAAGTGAGTGGCTTTCAGAAGACCCGTTGAGCTGTCCTGATGCCAGCCACCCACAGCAGGAGGAGTTCACAGTATGAGACACAGTGTAAAGGAAGATAGACAGCATTTGGAGCCAAATAAGGAAATGATCAAATACTTCCTTCCAAAAACGTGCTGCGAGCACGCATTTCTAAAGTTGATTTGTTTTCAATGTCATAAGCAGTTCTGATGGAAAGGTTTCTAGTCCTAAACAACAGTCATATTTGTAGAACAAGTTCTTTACTTTGAAGTACATAAATTTACAAGAAATTCTTTTGGCATGTTAAAAAAAAAAACCTGTATCCAGGGCCAGTGAGATTGTTTAGTCATTAAGGCACTTGCCTGCAAAGCCTAAGGACCCAAATTCAATTCACTAGTACCCACATAAGCACAAGATGGCACATGCGTCTGGAGTTAATTTCAGTGCCTAGAGGACCTGGTATGCTCATTCTCTCTCTGCCTCCCTTTTTCTCAAATAAATAAAAAATAAATAGTTGTTTTTTTTTTTTTTTTGTAAACCTGTATCCAGACAGCCTTGGTACCATGTGTCCCTAACCCTAGCTCTCAGATGCTAAGGCAAGAGAACTGAAGATTTCAGAACTGCCCAGGCTGCATAAAGAAACCCTGTCCTAAAACAAAATCTGTTTCCAGCTCTTATATTTAGTTAGTTATCATATGTTTGCAATTGTGCTCCATTTTTTGCAATAACCTAAGTTGCACAAAAGAAGACCCATCACTATGAGGCTATCAGTGAATGATACCCACTACACCCACTGTAAGCTATCAGTTAATAGTAAACCAGGGGACTTGTCTCTATTCAAGAATTAGCTCAAACTTCTGTTTTTCTTAAAATTCTCACTTTTATGTAAAGCTGTGACTTTTTAACTATAAAGAACCTTTCATGGGAATAAATTTTGTGGGGATATCTTTTAAATTTTCATTGAGAATTATTATTTAATTCACTAGCAATGGTTTTAATTTTCTTAACATTAGAGAGAATAAAATCCTACAAATTTTAAGTCATCTAAAAACTGTAGCCCATGGATTTTAATTTTGTAGATCAACTCACTACTGAAGCCTATTAAACTTTAGAAAGGCAGTAAAACAGGCAGGAGAGATGGCTTAGCAGTTTAGGTACTTACTTGCAAAGCCTAAAGACCTAAGGATCCTGGACAAATTCCTTAGGACCCACATAAGCCAGATGTACAAGGTGGCACGTGCCTCTGCATTTTGTTTGCAGTGGCTGGAGGGTCTCTCTCAACCTCTCTCTCATTTATCTATCTCAAATAATATTGAAAATAAAGGAAATAAATCCAGTTTATTTCTACCCCCACAATAGCTGTGCAAGTGTCAAACACATTATGCCCCATGAGTTTTACACTTTTAGCCTATTAAGGGAAATCGTTGATCAGAATCTATAATGTTATTAAAGTGATGGTGTTATTTTATTCACAGAGATGACAAACATGTCCATTAGTGCTTTTAATTTGTTTTTGTTGTTGTTGTTTTTACGTTGATGCAATAACAATTGTGTAAACCTACTGTTTAATCAGGAAATAAAGTTTGCTTTTTTTTATTAACTATGTTAGAAATCACTTTAAATAATGATCTATGTTAACCAAAACCTTGTCTTTTTTTTCCCTTGTAGATGATACTAAAGAGCAAAAGGACAGTGTGCTTGGTTAGAGGAAAGGACAAGGTCATTAGCCATATTGTATATACCGTCAAGCAACACACACAAGTCCCTCAGCCACAGACATCACATATTGCATGTTAACCAGGAGACAAGACAACATGGGAACCCACTGCACACTGTTGCCTATACACTTTGTACATTTAATTGACATTTGTGCTGAGGTGGTATTCCTGTCTAAAAGAACAACATTGTTTCTTTTCTAGCACAGTTATGCATTCAAAGATGCATACCTAATTAGTTTCCGATATACCCACACCCTCTTGAAAAGACAGACTGTGCTGTAATCATGACTCTATTATGTATTGGTACGTCTGTAGACCAAGATATAATTTTTTAAAAAAATAAGTTTATTTCTTTCAAGGTTTACAAATAACAAAGGTGCACCTTGTATTTAAATTGCCATTATAGATGAGAGAGTGCATGCACGGCCATTTTTGTTTAAGAGTAATATTTTTAATGTAATAGATTGTAAGAGGTGGTGAGGGAGGGGTCTGACAGAGATGAATGTGCCAATCAAAACCACAACTGTGTATATTTTAAAGCACATCATGGCTTTAAGTACCATGTTGTTAAGGGTTTTCAAGAAGTGCCATAGACTGTACATGAAATTAGAGTGTTATTCTTCAGTGTTATTATTTTCAGAGCCACCCTTTGTTGCTTATTTGCTCGTACTAATCAATCAAAGGGCACCATTCTTTTTTCTTTTTCGTTTTGAAACCAAAGCTGTCTCAGAAATGGCCAACTTAACTTCACAGTAACAATAGACAGCACAACGAATCTCTCCGTACAGATAAGCTCACACATACTGGAGATGTACAATAGATATAGAAAATGACTTTAATTGCATTCTAGTGTAATATTTATGCATACTCTACTATATAACATGTTATTCAAAAGGGATATGCCATTTCTGAGACACAATAACAAAAAAAGTTTGAGGAAATTATTTTGCTTCTATTTATAGCCTCTGTCAAAAGTCAAAAGACTATAAATGCTTTGCAAGAATGGGTTCACGTTGCTTCTGAACGCTTCATCAAGTCACCTTCAAAACTGTGACTCTAAACAAAGGAGAAAGCCGCGCTGTCATCCGATGCATGATAAACCAAAATATGGAAATGGGAAATGTTTAATTAACCTAGTCATTGGGTGGGTTACGTACATGGGTGAATTTTATATGTGATTCTTTCTGTTTTGTTTTGTTCAGATTAACTGCTTATAGCCTTAGAAAGCCTTTTAAAAATTTTAAAAATAGATGTGCATTCAGTTTTTAAGAATGGATTCATCCAAAGGAGTTCCTTTTTTGTGGTTTGGATGTTGCAGCTGGTGAGGATATTTTTGCTCTGTCCAGCAGTTCTGACAATTGCTGAAGTAGGGCCAGGTCACTGGTAGTTCTAGTGTGGAATGGGAGAAGTGGCAGTTCAGTTGTAGAACTCCCCATACTTCCAAGTTTACTGCAAGTTTGTATGCTTGAGAGAGATGCTTTCTAGTATGAGACTGGTGTGTTGATTTTCTGATTGTACTGTACATCTATCAAAGCCTTAGATTATTACATTACGGGTTGGAACCCATACCAATGTAATTTCAATCATGTTAAGAGAGTGATGGTGACTTCACATGTTATTGTAGTTAGTTCCATTATAGAATATTACTTATTTTTCTTGTTAAAATGTAGTTTTTCATTTCCTACATTTATTAAATTTTCATTTTATATTAACAATTGAATACCATTTCAGTTTATAGACTATTGTTTTGTTAGATTTTACCGATGAATTTTTCAAAATACAAAAAAATTAAGGTAGTTTTTCTTCATAACATACTGTTTTAAATTACATGTAGTGTCATATGAATATTCGTATTATTGTTAACTAAATGATTTATATTTTACTGATTTAATATTACAGTGTAAGAATGTCAGTCATTGTTAGTTCTTGTCTAGTTTTCATTAAAAGAACAAAGATCTTTTATATGGATATCTTATAAATATATAATCATTGCTAAGTAAGAAGTTAAGTTGTTGCTATGGCAACAATCCTGGCAGACAATTGAGTAATATTTTGATGATTTATTTTGTTTGTAATTAGTTATTATGAGAAGATCTAGATCCTAGATATTAGAATAAAATTTATTTTCTACTGTATCCATTTCAAATGTTAAAGTATTGTTTAATATTTTTGAAATCCCTGAATATCAGGCCTTGTTATAAATAAGCTGCATAATCAATAAATAGAACAAGGGACTTTTTGTTGATAATCCAAATACTCAAAGTTTACGTAATGAGAACTTTGGCGTGTGTGCAAACTCTTGAGGGTTGATTATGCTGCAGTTTAATGTGTTGGAAAGTCTGAAGAGAAGGCTGACTTTTTGCACTTCTGTATATAGTCAAAAGAGAGAAACCTGTATCATAGTAAGATCTTATTTTGAATAAAAACGTCTATAATTACAAGGAGTTTTGTTAAGGCTAATAAATGACAAACTGAGCAAAATTGCTGCAAAAGTGGCACAGAGTTAGCACTCCTCCCCTTCAAACATGTCGCTTTGCTTTTCTGTGGTCAGCTTGTAGTTTGCCAGGACTTTTTCAGCTGGAGAGATATGCCATCCTTCAGATCTCGTGACTGACACAAACTCCATTGGGCCAAATCTGCCTGAAGATCATTACCAAACAAAAATTAAAAAAAATAAAAAAATAAAAAAGCAACAAAAAATAAAAACAATAGCAGGTACTTCAACCATTATGTGAAATCATGGATCAAAACTCCTTACATTTTTTCAAAACTCCTGCATGTCAAAAACATCAACAAAAGAAAAAATGGAAAGACAGAACTATACTAAGGACACATGTTATTCAAATCAATTTCTGCCAATTCCAGTGGTTTCTTGTTCACACAAAAAAAGAATTCTTCAAAACAAGTATTGAGTTTCACAAAATTTAAACCATACACAGGCAAACCAAACAGCACACCGTAGCTATAGTTGTTATATGATTGTTTTTTTTTTTTTAATTGCTATAGATCCGTTCTTTCAGCAGGTGAAAAAAAGTAACAAAACACAGTTCAAATTTCATGGTTTTAATTTTCAATTCAGAAGCACTAAAAAAAATGTTTAAAGGCGAGACATGACGATGGGCACTTAGTGGAAGAATTAGTCACCGCAGCAGGTCATGGACGCTGCGCCTCACGCAGCCCGGCCACGCTCCCTGCTGAAAGGACACATGTGCTGGGTTTCACTATTAGGTAATCACAACTTACTTTCTGCTTGTAGATGCTTACAATTATGTATTTTGTCTAGGGCTGCGATTTGTTTTACGCTTATTTTATTATTACTGCAGTAGTTGACTTTGCTGTATGGAAAAAAATAAAGTGAAAATGCCCTAATAAAACTTCTCTTTCTTAAGTACATCTGTGTACCTGAGGTTGAGTAATGAGTTATTTCTTTGCATATCATGGATTTGTGTGTGTATGTGTGTGTGTGTGTGTGTGTGTGTGTCTTGACAGATGTATTGATATATTTGTTGCTTTTTTTATTTGAGAGAACAAGAGAGGGAAAGAGGAAGAGAGAGAGAGAGAGAATGGGCACACCAGTGCCTCCAGCCACTGCAAAGGAACTCCAGACGCATGCGCCACTTTGTACATCTGGCTTACATGGGTCCTGGGGAATTGAACTGAGGTCCTTTGGCTTTGCAGGCAAATTTCTTAACTGCTCAGCCATCTCTCCAGCCCTGTTGTTTGGTTTTAAAGATTGCAAGGCAAGTATTGATCTCTTTGGGACCAACTATCTCTTGATAGCAGGAATGTGAACCAAGAGATACTGTCATCAGTGCCCAATGTTTTCTGAAAATCCTCCCCTCTTCCCACAGATGATTTAAATGCTAGCTGAAATGACTGGGGAGAGAGCAATGTCAGTTTGTAAAAAGTCTCATCAATTCTGAAGGAAGGCATGCTTGCCTGGTTGGCCTGACTAGCGCTATAAACCAAACCTTCTAAAACATCGCTTAACATAGATGCGAGCCCTTGAGTCAGAAGAGTAAAGTCGCATGCACAACTAGCCCCTAGCCCATCAAGCTATGGTGCTGATCCTGAGTTTGCATGTCCATGGAACCTGTTGAAAGCTAAACTGAAGCACTTGTAGTGAGGTCTGAAATCCCGTAATAGGCTTTATAGTCGCTATCCTCTCTACAGATAGCTGTAGACAGGCAAAGTTCCAGTGAATTATCATCTAGAAGTAGTATAGGTTGACTTAGGGCTTGAGCATTTGGTCAGAGTCTGAATTGTTTTTCCCTTTGGAGGCTGATGCCTTTTATTTCCTCCTCAAACTGTGACATGATAACAAGTATGTTGTTTACGTTTAGCAGTTCTATTCTGGCTGAGTTCTGTGAGCCAGCTCTTATTATCAGCAGGGGCCTAGTGTTCTACATGGCACTGATCAAAAGTAGAAAGGTTTACAACCTTTTTTTAATGTTTGCCCAGTTTATTTAAATCTTGTATTGGTTCAGTTTTTCCTTGTTATGCCCAGTGCCTTCTTTTGCAGTGTGAATGTTTATTCTGTGCTATTGTGGGCTTACAACTTTTTTGAGTAGCATAAAGTCCTTTTTTCTTTTTTTTTTTTAATTTATTGGTGTGCGCATAGGGGATGCTGGGCATGGAGAAGAGAGAGAGAATGAGCATGCCAAAGGCCTCTTGCCACTGCAGACAAACTCAGATGCATGCACCACTTTATACATCTGGCTTTACGTGAGTTGAACCTGGGCCAGCCAGCTTTGCAAACAAGTGCCTTTAACCATAGAATCATCGCCTCAGCTCAGGATTTAGCTGTCTCTAGTATCTCCTAAGAGAAAAATTTTAAAAAAGGATAGCAAAAACCCATTGTGACTTTTTCAGTACTCTAGATGAAATCGTGTCATATTGATCATGATAGCAAATGAATGCACCTAAAAAGTCAAGTGTTAAGTAGTTTTCTTTAGACACTTGTTGTTCAGGAGTTATTGCTACAGGGTCCACTAGGGGGCCTCAGTCCATAGGATTGGACATCTGCTTGAAGTCTGTTTTCTTTCACAGTGCAAAATCATTTGGTAGACGTTCTACCTCAGCACACACCCAGGGATTCACAAACTTTACACTTTGAAATGGCCCTAAAGGCAAGTGACATGAGATAGTCTATGATCTTACTGATGCCCACTTCAGTAGCAGTGTTCTTCATGCAGGTGACCAGGCACATAACCACCAGGTTGTTAGGTGAATCTCAGCTGCCTTTCTCAGTCATATGTGACTCTCAAAGGCCACTCAGGAATGCTTGTTTGAACTTGGTAGTTAGAATAGCTCCATGGTGACAGTAAACTGTATCTTTGTGTTGGCTTGTGTGATCTGCAATGGACAGTTTCCTGTGAGAACTTTTTTTTTTTAATCACAGCAGTCACTGTGAGAACAATGGCCACAAGCGTATCCCCTGGGAATAAAAATAGTCTTTCTGGGCTGGAGGGATGGCTTAGTGGTTAAGGTGCTTGCCTGTGAAGCCTAAGGATCCAGGTTCAATTCTCCAAATCACATGTAAGCCAGATGTACATGATAGTGCATGCATCTGGAGTTCATTTACAGTGGCTAGAGGCCCTGGCATGCCCATTCTCTCTCCTTCTTCCTCTCTCTAATAAATAAATAAATAAATATTTAAAAATATAATCTTTCCATTGGAAGACATAACTCCTCCACCATGTGACTTATCAAGTTCAGTGGCCTAGTATCACTAGACTAGCAAGCTCTGAGGATAACTGTGACCAAGATGCACTTTTCATGCATCTTACACAATGCCCATGGATACAGGAGAAAGTCACGTCATAATGGACTTAGAAACCAGCTTGCATCTCCAATTCTGGGCATAGAGTCGGCAATAGAAGGGCATGCTTAAATGTAATTTTGTTGAAGGAACTAACACACCCAAAAGTTTAGCCAAGCAGCTCTCCAAAGTCGATGTGGCATGACACCCTGCATTCATCAGGAAAAGTTTGTAATTCCTTTTCCTGTAGTGACATAATAGAGTGGGAAAAACTAGGCAAAAAACTCGACCTCTGCCATCCTGCAGCGTGACCTGACTTCAGGTATAGGAAGAAGGCACAAAGAAGCCTGGAGTGATAGTCTGCAGCAGAGGAGCCTCAGTAAGTCACGTCTAAGTCAAAACCGATGCTGACAAGGGACCTTCGTGACCAAAAGACCCCGTGCTTGGCTGGTTTGATTCACCGCTGGCCCTGTCTCAAATCCAGCCAATTCCCAGGTGCGAGCTCTAAGAATAAACAAATGCATCTGGAAAGTTAATCCACTGAGATGGAGAAGGTCTGGTTTCAACACTTCGTGCATGGAAAGATAGATATGACCTAGAGAGGCCCATGCCACAGAGGCTGGTTAGAAACAAAGTACAGGAAAACAACAATAGAGTGTGTGTGTGTATGTGTGTGTGTGTGTGTGTGTGTGTGTGTGCTGAGCATGCATGTGTGTGCATGATTTTTTCACATGCATGTGGCCATGTATGTACACATGCTTCTAGGAGCCAGAGGTTACTGTAGTTAGGACTTTCTCAATGACCATCCACTCCATTTAATGAGGAAAGACCTCTCACTTGAGCCCAGAGCTTACCAATTTACTTAGGCCACCTAGCCAGCTGGTTTCAGGGATAGCTTTTCTCTGCTGCCTGGGTGCTAGGATTATATACACAGACTACAGTGAACCCAGCTTTTATGAAGATGCTGGGAGCCAAACTTGGGTCATCATACTTGCATGGTAAGTGCTGTATCTATGGAGCCATATCCCCAAACCCAAAATGCTTATTGTTAAAATGTGCACTGAAAACTTTCTTAAACTCATGAGAATCAAAACCACTTGAGCATGAGGACAATGTTACTGTGTCTAAGGTGAAGGCCTCCACAGTCAGAGCATTGCTGTTCTGCATAGTTTCCCAAGGAAGGAAGGGAAAGAGGAAAAGAGGAGGGGCTAAAGGGGAGGGAGGGAGAGGGAAAGGACCATGGTAGATTTCTTTCATTAAACTTATTTTTTAACATTTTTGAGTATTTTAATAGGAACATATTGTAATTTGATCATATTCTTTTCCTCTTTTGTCCTCCTCTCCACTCCTATTTACTGAGCACCCTTCTCTTTCCAGGTGCTTTCTTCTGTTTTTAACATCTCGTTCTTCTTGTTCTCCTCCATCCTCCATGTCAAATCTTGGTGGGCTCAGAATTGTACAGGACTTGATAGCAGCAGTCAGCTCATGTCCAGAGGATAATGCATCAAAGAATTCCTTTTCACCCCATGGCTCTTATACACTTTTCATGCATCTTACACTATGCCTTCCAAGGCTCATTAAATTTATGTTTTGCATAAGATAAATACATAAGATAAAAATTGTACACAGTAATACCTTGAAACATGGGTATATTCTGTAGTGTCTAAGTCAGATTAAACGTATCTCAAGCATATATCATTTCTTTATGGTGAACACATTCAGTGTCATCTAGCTTCTCAGGAGACACAGCACTTCACAGCTGCCTTGTAGCACATGTGCTGGTATTTTCTCTCCTTTGTTTGTTTATTGATTTATGAGAGAGTGAGAGAAAGTATGAGCATGCCAGGCCTATTGTTGCTGCAAACAAACTCCAAAGGCATGTGCCACTTTGTGCATCTGGCATTGGGCTTTACATGGGTACTTGGGAATTGAAACTGCGCTGGGAAGCTTTGAAAACAAGAACTTTTAACTGCAGCATTTTTTGTTTTAACAAAATCTAGTATTGATGTATGTTTTGCTAATCAGGATAATTCAAGTTTTTCTAGCATTAAGTATTTACAAAGAATCTTTTCAAAAATTATTTCATTGGGCTGGGGAGATGGCTTAGCAGTTAAGGCACTTGCCTATGAAGCCTAAGGACCCTGGTTCAATTCTCCAGTTCCCACATAAGCCAGATGCACAAGTGGAACATGAATCTGGAGTTTGGTTTCAGTGGCTGGAGAATCTGGCATGCCCCAATTCTCTCTCTCTCTCTCTCTCTGCCTCTCTCTCTCTCTCTCATAAAAAAAAAAAAAAATGCCAGTGTGTTGGGCTTGCCTCAAAAAAAAAAAAAAAAAAACAACCTCAATTGTACATATAAGACTGTAAGAAGATTTGCTAGCAGGTAACTTAATTATAGCATCTAGAGAAATAACAAGGTGCTCACCAGGTGATATTTGGGCAAAGTCCTGGGTGAAGTGAAGGGCATATGGCATTTCCCCAGTGGAAGGCTCCTGGCCACCATGAGGTTGAATACGGGCTCAACCACGCTGCTTGATTAACACTGCCTCAGAAGCAGTACAGAGAGACAGGGACGGGATGGGGAGATGGCCACATGAACAAAGCGCTTCCTAGTCAAGTGGGAGGACCTGGGTTCCAATCCCCAGCACCCACCCACTTGAACACCAGGCATAGAGGCTGACGAGGTAGAGAAGGGAGATCCCTGGGGCAAGCTGAGTAGCCAGGCTGGTCAAATCCGTTAGCTCCGTGTTCAAGTGAGAAACCCTGCTCAGTAGGAATACTATAAAGGGATCAAGGAAGACTGCAAACATCAAACTCTGACTTCCACAGGGCAAACACACATGTGTATATATGCCTGCCTCAACATGCACCCACATGCAAATAAATGCCCTCACACACACATACGAAAGAAAAGATGAACAATTAAGAAACACAGGGAAGGAAAGGAGTGCCTCACGTCCAAGATCTAGTGTGGTTGTCCTCCTGGCTACCATTCAGGAGCAGCAGCACACCTGACTGTGTCTTCACAGATACAATTCTCCTCTCTTCTACCCCAAACACCACTGTTAGAACAGCTAATGAACTATGCTTAAAGCCAAAAAGTACATGGAGTGTGACCCTGTCAGCACTCTAGTGTAGCAACCCTAAGCAATAAACCTCATTAAACACCCTACAGTTTTATTCACACGATGAAGTTCTTTAAGATAACAGCAAAGAGAGGAAACCAGTTCATGTTTTTTTTAAGGTAGGGTCTTGCTCTAGCCCAGGATGACCTGGAATTCACTGTGTAGTCTCAGGCTGGCCTCGAACTCACAGTGATCCTCATCCCTCTGCCTCCCAAGTGCTGTGATTAAAGGTGTGTGTCATCATGTCCAGCTCCAGCGCATATTTTTGACTTTTAAATTTTCCTTAGTTATTTATCCTAATAATAAATCATATCTTTTGAGCAGTATAACTTTTAAAAGCTACTTGCACACATGTATATGTATGTATGATGTATTTGCATTCTAAAGGCATGTGTATTTGTGTGTGTGTGTGTGTATGTATGTATGTATGTATGTATGTCTTCAATTGAATCTAAAGCAAGTTCTTTGTTGAGCATTTGCCTGGCATGAGCAAGACCCTGCACTTAATTCTCAGCACCACACAAAACTTAAAGCAAAACAACTCCCCCCCCCACACACACACACACAACATACTCTTTCTTAATAAATTCCAACTCTGCTGAATACTGACTCATTGTGAATTATTTTTCAGCATTGAGAATCAAGACCTGCCTGGAGGAGGTTCCTCTGTTGGTACAGCAACATTGTGGTCCCACTGTTGCCATCAGTGGTGATGCAGGCAACATAGATTGTCTCTTCCTTTGCTCTCACAATATCTCCATTGCTTTCACTTCTTGCTCTGTTCTTAATGTGCCCCCTATGATGTTACAGGATTGCTGGTTACAGTCTGGAATCTCTATACCCAAGTACCCAGCGTTACATTTTGTATTAGTAATCACTGGTTGTTTACATAATTAAACCTGTCCTTTAACCTTGACTTAAAATGCAGATGGAAGCAGTCTATCACACTTTGCTTTTCCAGCTGTAAAAAGTGTAGTCAAAGAATGTGTAGAAGTAGTGCAGGTTCCCAAAACCTTCCATACTTGAAAACATGGCCTAGTGGAATGAAGTGCTATTCCCAGTACACAGCACACTCTGAGTCCCCCTATCAGTATCCTAAATAGGATAATCTAGAATGTGGTTTTCCTAAAGTTATTTATTTGAATGAGAGAAAGAGACACAGAGAGAAAGAGACAGACAGAGAGAGAGAGAGAGAGAGAGAGAGAGAGAGAGAGAGAGAGATAATGGGTGTGCCAGGGCCTCTGACCACTACAAATGATCTCCAGACACAGGCACCACCATGTGCATCTGGCTTACGTGGGTACTGAGGAGTCTAACCTGTGCCCTTAGGCTTCACAGGCAAGTGCCTTAACTGCTGAGCCATCTCTCCAGCCCTAGAATGTGATTTTATTAAAACTCCTTACTTCTGCAATAGAAAAATGTGATAATCTAACTCAATGTCTGTGTATGATATTCTGGCATATGCTGGAAACATCATGAACATTTTCTTTTATACATGTGCCTTTCAGCTCTTCTCCCCCACCTCTCCTTGGAATCAGTTGCTTCTCTCTCTCTCTTTCTCTCTTTCTCTCTTTTTCTCTCTGTCCCTCCCTCCCTCCCTCTTTCCCTCCCTCCCTCCCTCTGTCCCTCTCTCTCTCTCTCTCTCTCTCTGTCTCTCCCTCCCTCCCTCTCTCTTTCTCCTTTCTCCTGACTATTTGAAATAGTGACTTGGCTGCTGAGAACATAAAAACCTCCCTTGCCATCTGCTGAGCTGTTTGCATTCATGGATCTGTTTCTTTAGCAGGAACCTCAAGCCTGTGTTGAGAAGGATCAACAGATGACACAGGAGGAATGTAGTCTACTTGTCAATGCGTAATTATTGCAGTGGACACTGATCGGTACTGAATATATATCCTGCAGCCTCGGTGATTTTTTTTTTTTTGTTGTTGTTTTCTTTTTTATTTTATTTTTTTTTACAGTCAGTTTGGTACCATTATTAGGCTCATCCATGACCTACCCCCTCCCCTTGGCCCTTCCCCATTGAGGTATACAGGTCATGCACTGTGGAGCTAGCCCACAGTTATGGGCAAGCTAAATGTCTCTGCATATCATGACCCAGCATGTGGCTCTGACATTCTTTCCGCCCCCTCTTCCGCAAAATTTCCCTGAGCCATGTTGGGTCTGCTTCAGTGATGAGGTGTTGGGGGGCTCTGAGGCTCTGGCTCTCTGATTTGGTAGGAGTTGATTTTTCTCTGTGCTGATCTCCTTCCCCCTTGTGCTGGTATCTGGTTCATCAGGAAAACAGCGCCCTTGCTCATTTCTCCAATTTTTCTTAGTTTCAGCTGGGGCCCTTTTGAGGTATGATGGGGTGGCTCTCTCCTTAGGATCTACATCTATCTTTCTTTCCCTGGGATTTGCAGCGCAGCTAGGCAGTCACCATCTTGGCCGGAAGTCTCAGCCTCGGTGATTTTTAACTAACATTTATCTTGTTTTGTTTTATTAATTTTCTTTCTTCTTATTCCATTTATAGATTATCATAAAGCTTTGATTACTATTTTAGGATATCTTAATTCCTAGAAGTATCCTTGTTTTGAAAAGGTGTTGAGAATTTCTACTTTAATAAGATTTTTAGGAGTCTAGGAAGTCCTACCCTGTACACCTACAAGCTAGTTCCCATTGGTTCATTGCTAATTAATAACCCATTACTGGATTAGTTTTTTAATTTGGTAACTAATGATGTCTTATACTGTAAGAAACAGTAAAAAATGGGTTAAATTCATTTTAATTTTCTATATTTCCTTTTCCTTTCATCCCTCATCTTTACCCTTTTATTCTCTTCTTTCTAGAATTTATAAAATTCTAACTGGCAACATGCACTATCACACACATTTATGAAAATATGATGGACTCCAGTGTGTGTCAACACACTTACAGAAGGGTGCACAAATCATATGTGTCAACAAAGAGTTAAAACACCGACTGAAAACAGTCACACTATAAGACTGTGAGGACAGACCAGGGAGCGGAAAGAGAGAAAAGAAGTCACTGGCTTTGGGGAGAGATGGGGAAAGGAGCTGGAAATCAGCTGTATGGCTTACAGAATTTATTTTCCAAGCTTCAGTTTACCCCATGGTTTTCAATGCCCATGGAACTTCGTAAACATGATCATGCTCATTAATATAAGGGGAGTCCTGTTATATGCTTTCTGAGATTGTGCAGTACCCAAACTTTAAACTGATAAAGTTAATTTGTCACCCACATTTTGAGCCCAGAAACTCTGATGGACACTGACTTGATTTGATTTGTTGCCATCATGTAGATATCTTTTAAAATTCTTACACTTGTGAATATCAAATTCATACTTGAAATTAAATGTATAAATAATCAAACTCTATTAAAAATATATACAAGAAAATATGAAGAAATATTCAACTCATTAAATTTTCCCAAAACTACAAAAGAGAATACTACTTTATTAATTAATTAGTCTTATTTCAAATATTGATAAAAATTCATTAATAAACTAGATAGCCAAGGAATTCAGAGTTTAATGTTAGACTTTCATAATATTGCCTTCTTTAATTTCCTGGTCTTTATCAACAAAAAATAGATATACTCCAAAATGATTTTGTTTTTCTTCTTCTACTTACACTTTAGTTGCTATTTCTTTATTCATAAAATGACTAAAATTTTGGAAAAACACTTTTCTATTTTTGGCATTTCCCTGAAGTACAACTAATTTGTCTTCCGATGATTGAAAAATATTTGAACAAATAATTTCTATTAGAATAGAAACTTAAATTAAGGAATTGTAAGAACCTAACGCTTACTGGTTATTCTGAGACAAACTTGTGGAAGCCCACGGCATATGGAGATGAGATTAAGGTACTGTTCCTACTCTGATGGCAATCACAGCTCAGTTGGAGAGAAAGACATAAAGGCAGTAGGGTATTAGATTTACCAGTACTAAGGGGGTAAGGTGGCAGGTGTAATCCAGCACTATAGCTGCATTATGGGACGTTCTCTTTGATAGGATTACACCAGATGAATCCTTGTATCTAGATAAGGAGGTGAGAGATCATCCCAGGCACAGGCAGCCATTTTAGCTAAGGAAAAAGGAAACAAGTGCAAAATGAGGCTTAGACGGGTGTGATTTCATTATCATAAAAATGTGAAGTGGAGGGGACGAATGGAGAAGCTTAAGGGGGAAAAGGCAATTATCACAGAGACTTCTGGAGCAACCCACCACCACTGCAAAGATTTTGTATTTTCAGAAAGTAGCTATAGATGAGTAGAACATTTTGGTTACCACAGGCAGAGGATTTGTGAAGTTAGTTATATGAAATCAGCGTATTAGTTAGGATGTCTATTAGCTGGGGTTTTGTAGGAAGTGGGTAAAAATTTCAAGATTTAGTGGGGAAAGCATCAAAGAAGCAAGATGACATAAAAATAATCCTCCTGTGAAAGCAAACAGGGAGGAAAGGTAACAGAGTAAAAAGAGTATCAGACTGCAAAGCACGTAAAAGAAAGTGTCAGCCATGCCCGAATGCATCTCCAAACCAAAACAGCCCATTACAGAAGGAAGCACCTTGCATATTGGGTTGGCATTGATGGGAGTGGTCCATGAGTATGTGTTTGGTACAAATGTGGAGGAAAGTTAAGAGACATGATGTGAGGACTGTCAGTTGGTTGTACAGAAATTGTAGCTGTAAGATATACATTGTTGAAGCTGCTGTGGGGATACCTAGAGAGAGAGATAAAATTGATTAGACATAGAGGGGTAAAGGAAAGAGAGTACACAGAATGGCTCTGAAGTTTCTATACAGAGACAAAATGATTTTTTTGCATTTTCTTATGTATGTGTGTGGTATTCATGTGTGTGTGTGTTCATATGTATATGAGTGCATGTACATGAGCAGGTATGTGTGTATGTACATGGAGGCCAGAGTTTGAAATGGAATTGCTTATTCTATCATTCTTCACTTTATTTTCTTGAGACAGTCTCTCTCTTTCTCTCTCTCCCTCCTTCTCTCTTAACCCAGATCATACCAATTTAACTAGACTAGCTGGTTAGCAAGCCCCCAGGGATTTTGCTATCTCTTCCTCCACAGAACAGAAATTACAAGCATGTGCCACTAAGCTCCAGTCTTTTTACATGAGTACTACAAATCTCAACTCTTGTCCTTGTTCTTCTGCAGCAAAAGCTCCACCTCCTAAACAATCTTCCCAGCTCCAGTGACAAATTTAATGAAACATGGGCAGGTGAATTTATGAGATGAAGTAAATTAAGAAGAAAACATGGAAAGCTCTCAACACAGAAACCAGTAGCTGACTTTGACAGATAACTACACATACTCTTTTCCTGAATTGAACAAAATAATTTCCTTGTCTCAGATATTTTTACCTTACTGAAATATTTTAGTGAATAAAAATCTATATTGAAATATTTTGCATTTGGTTATACTTAAAAGTTATGTAGAAGGAAGTTGACTATTCTCCAAATACCTATTCACTGTTACAAGTGAGACAGGAGGAGGGAAACTGACGGAAATGGGCTAAATAAAACAAACAATCACAACACACTATTTTCATAAATATGTTCTCTAGATGCACAAAAAATGAGAACTCAAAGGATTATATTTTCCTCATTTCCAGAGAGTACAGCCAAGTTATTTATGAAACATGAGGTGAAAATTAATTGCATCCCTCATATGAATGTATATGCATTACATTTTACTTGAAAAATATCAAATGCATTTGTTTGGGTCATACTAGGGTTAGAGATACTCATAGTCATACATCCACAGGCAGGCTTATCTTCAAGTTTTGTCTGCTGAATAATATGCTCAATAGAATAAATACTCAAGATTGTTGCACATTCACTTTTCTTGGATTTCAAGGTGATTTTTAACTAGTTTCTTAACATTTTGTTCCTGTGAATGTTTTTGTTTATTAACCAGTTGCAGGAATTGTGGGCAGTATGCATTTCTACTACATGTCAGTGTTGGTGTGTGATGTGATAGTCTCCAATGTGGGGTCTTACCTTCAAGATAATCATAGTACTTCATAAAACTTCTATTCTTGTGAAGTATGGAAAGGCATTGTGAAGAATTCTGTCCTTTTGGATGGTTATTTCTTAATTGATTGGAAAATAGCTATAGCTTCAGCATTATCCAATAGTATCTAAATATGTGATAAGTTCCTTCATGATCATTATCTTGTTCCAAAATGAATACTCATCTCCTATCCCTGCTCCTAAATATCTTCCAAGAACACAGTTCAAAGAATCCGAATAAGTTTATCCAAGAAAAATATATTTAGTACTAATAAGTACCAAAGATGTAGAACAGCTAAGTTGCCATAAAGTCTTGCAATTATGGAGTTAAGTTCTGTCACAAAATACTTATACTGCAGCAAGAAAATCTACCTAAAGTAATCAGGATACTGTGTAGTTCATGGTAAATCCTCAGTTAGTTATTTTTTGTAGCTACTTTATAATAACAAAGGAACATGGAAAAAAGTTGAAACGTACTATGGTTATTCAGATTTTTACTGGGACAATATGTGAAGCAATAATTTATTTATATCAGTGGTCAATCAATGCCTGATGTTTGTGGAGAATCTTCTCTAACTTTTAAGAAAGAGAAGATATCAAAACAGACATTGTAAATAACTACCTGATGATGTGCCTCATTTTATGTCTTGAGTCATGTTCACATATCAAGAGCACGCCAAGAAGGAAAGAGATGTAAAAGCAAAATGTTTGAATATCTGTCTCAGCAGCAGTTATAATCAGAAAAAAAAAAGGCTTATTGAGGAATTTGTCACCTTCAGGCTAGAATCCAAACTCGTGATTCACAAGACGGATCAGCCTAGTTAATCCAGCTTTTCTTCATGTCCCATGGATCACATCACAAATCACATCAACTACAGTTGAAACCCATCCATTGCTTGAGACAGTGTTCTCAAGTGTCTGGATAAGAAGTCCCCATCATTGTGAAGCAGGTGAATTGTAGGGTCTATTAAAGTTGAGTTGGTTGTATCATGCATGTTCATATTTATTTCACTGAAGTAGAATTATTCAGATAATAAGGTGACCATAAATTGGAGGATAAAAAAAGACCTAGATAGGAAAAAAAAATCACAATAACTGATCAGGCATAGATTGATTTTGCAATCAAGTAGAATCTAAAAGATTTAGCAAAATGAATTTTTCTTATGAAATGAGAAGCACAGCAGCCACATGTTTCTAGAAGACAAATTCTGTCACATGAAACACTGTATAGGTGACATTGAGTTACATAATTAACAATATTCCCAAGAACCATTTCACCATAGTGTCCTTTTAAGCTTATTTGATCCCAAGTATGCTAGTTCAACAATGTTATAAACATTGAATTAATCTTCTTTAAAAAAAATCCAGTAATTCACAATGAGAATAATTATCCTGCCTCCCCTCTTCTTGGCTGCATGCCATCTCCTAGCCACACAGACCTGAACGAGTTGTACAGCATGTTGTGTATTCCTTCAAATGAAAACTGGATACTAATGTTCATGACCTTGCAGTCCAGGTATTAGGATGCCTATAATTTTACAAATGAACTGATCTTCCTTTTTCTAGGCTATGACTGAAGATGCTGATGCAAATAAGAAGTTTCACTGTCTTGGGAAGGGCTAAATCAATTCAAAGTGGTTAGAGGCACCGATGGTCAGCGGTGTGTCCCTCAGCATAAAATTATTTAACTGTCAATCAAGACATATAACTTGTTTGGTAAAAAACATCATTCGTACAAAATATGAAATAAAAGTTAAGTTATTGAGAACCTTGTTTATGAAATCTTTGTTTCTGTAGCATGGAACATGGAATTTTTGTTTCTGTTTTCCAACAAAAGTTCTGTGTAAGAATCCTTGGTTCTCTGAGCCTGACCTCTATTCTCTTGATATAATATTGATGAGAAAGAAAATGTATCTTTATTTTTTCTTAAAGTTCTCTTTTCTCTACTTGAAGTAAAAAAAAAGAATAAAAAGAAACATTGTTGCTTAAATTTTCCTGGCGAGGTAGGAGCAACTGTCTATTCACCCCAGGTAGGGCACAGACAACAGATCAAAATCCGACTCATAAACCCATGACTATTGGGTTTACTTACAGAGCATGGCTGAGGAGTTACTCACAGGAGTACAGCAGACTCCAAAATAGCTGTGTCACAGCAAAGCCCCACCCATCATGGAAGCTGCATCATGGGGTCCCACTTTCAGTTAACATTCCTCTTCCTATATACTCTAACATCTAAGATCACAGCAGCTTGTGTGGGAAGGAGGGATCGATGGCTACAATCCCAAGGGAGGGTCCTATAATTCTTCTCTCCTCCTTCTATGAGGGAATATTGACTCTCCTTTGCCATTATCAAAGCTATCACTATATATTTTTACTTATTTAGTTGTCATGGCTACCAGGCCAAGGCAATCTCTACTCCAAAATGGTGATGGGAAGCTCATGTCATGCCCAGAGGAGTAAGTTAAACCCTATCAAGTATAAATAAAAACAACCCTTAACCACAAACTCCACCTGATTTTAGTCACTCTCAGAACAACATAATCAAATTAGTGACTAGGTGACAGAGCCTTGTTTCTGTGGCAAGACAACTGGAACCGATCCCAGACCAGGAAAGCTGTGATAGAATGAGTCAGATGTGCCCCCCGCCCCCCCGCCCAAAGTCAGGTTCTTTGAATGGCTGATCCCCAGCTGTGGCAACTGGGAGATAGAGCCTTGCTGGAGGAGGTGTGCCTTGGCAGGGGCGGGGCCTTTGAGGTGTCAGAGCTCAGCTCTCCCTTACAGACCTTGGGTTATTTTTCTCGCTGCTATTTTCCATCCCTGGTTGTGAAGAGGTGATGTCCAACCTCTCTGCTCTACCATCTTTCTCTGGCTATCCAGCCTATTAGTCGGAACAAAGCCTTTCTTCCCATCAGCTGCTTGGGGTAGGTCGTTGGGTCCCAGCAATGGGAAGGCAACTACCAGTTGTTGTGTCCCATCAGTGGGAAGGTTAACTGCAACAACAGCAGTGCACACTGCTTTTGTCAGGAAAAGGACAGACTCCCAGTGTCAGCACACCAAGCACAACTCTCTCCTCACAGGGAATCTGAGCTGGCATATTCTAGACCCAACAACTACAGCCCAAGAACACAGATTTTGGATCACCCCAAATGCCGTGTTACAATGGGTG
The DNA here is from genome assembly GCA_036346955.1 of Dipus sagitta. Taxonomy (NCBI): domain Eukaryota; kingdom Metazoa; phylum Chordata; class Mammalia; order Rodentia; family Dipodidae; genus Dipus; species Dipus sagitta. Next base: position 107,264,814 of record CM070783.1, read on the forward strand.
GCAGTTTCATGAAGTTTTTAAAGTTACAGAATGAAAGATCACATACATCAGGGCACATCCCATCAGGTAGGCAGGTCACAGAGAATGGAGATATCTCTCAGTCCAGGTGCCATCTGATGGCATCCTTATCTTCAGTCTGATGGAAGCAATGGATCTATTCCAAAAGGATTTGCTTAGTAGTCACACGATGTTAGGTCCCATGAAAAGGTGGATGATAAACAGACATTTAAGGGACTGAGATAGAATAAAATAATTTTGGCTGTGCACACACAGCTTTCCAACAGCTCTACCATCATTGGAATTCTAATCCAGCATTCTTCTAGGGTGCTCATTTTAGGGCTCCCCTGCTTTTTGGGAACTTCTGTTCACGTAGGCGTCTAGAAACCATTCGACTTTTTATCCACCTTCTACATTCCTTTCTTCTGACTGTTATGAAGTCATGGTTGCTAAGCAATGCTCTAGAATATGTAGAAACAAAGCTGCTGCCTGCATCCCTCACAGGCTTCTTGATTCTAGTTTCCACACTAGTTGGTGGAGGGAGCCAGGCTCACAGTCACCACAGTCCGACAGGGGTGGGTAAGTGAACCCCTCTCTCCCTGGTTATGAGAAGTTCCAGTGCTGCTCCGCAGACCACCCAATTGCCTCCTGCACTAAATATGCAAAGCAGAGATTGAAAGCACTCCTTTTCCAAATGCTGTGAATTTTCTTACCTTAAGGGAGTTTTATCTTATGTGCATACAGATGGAAGCAGAAAGAATAAGTTTCAGGAGATCTCTGTTCTCTTCCTAAATTATGCTTTGTTAAGCCTGGATGACAGGCTGGAGAAACATGCTGATTTTCTATCCTTGGCATCTCCCTTTCTGATGTGTCTTTGTTGTGCATGACAACTCAAATTTCTCTGCCCCAAACAGCCTCAACAATATTACAACTGGGACAGAATCTCATAAAGATGTTTAAATAATCTGAATCACATGTTATTTATAGGATTTGTTTTTCTTTTCTATCAGAATTTCTGTAAGAGGTTTGATTTCTCAAAACCAGCTCTATTTCTATATGCCCTATGATAAAAACTATTTAACATAAATTCTCCATAAATTGTATATTTCCTAAAAGGAAAACAGTCTCAGAATATAAAAAAATAGGTGTACTTTCTTTTTCTTTTTTCCTTTTTTTCTTTAATTCATTTATGTTACATAGGTTAAAAATACACATTTCAGTTTTATGTACATTAAAAATAAAAGTTAAAATAATACCTTGACTATATTATGTATATATGATAGTATTGTTTCTCCTCCATTAAAATTACTCTTACCGATTTGTGTGCATAAGCAAGCATTGTAACACACTCTTTCCTTTGAAGACAAGAAATTCATAACAAAACAAAACCTTTTAATACCAAGACTAAAAACTGATGTATAATATCTATTGATTCTTCTATCATTAAATAATTATGACTATATACATGAAAAAATTTAAAGAATATAAAATATATTATTCTAGTTCTGATATTTTTTTCTGTTAGGAAATAAACTACTTATTGAAGACCCCTCTATTTCTCATTTATGTATATAAACTGTATGTAAAACTGATGTTTGGAGCTTTTTACCTATAAATCTAGCTCCAAATAAAAACTTTACTAAACTTGAATAAGGCAAGTTCGTTTCTGTAACTGTGTAACTCCATAAAACTCCTTCATTATGTAGAATACTTAGCTTATCCAAAGAGAAGCTGATAAGCTGTTTCTAAAACCAGCTGTCTTGGTATATGAGACAGAAGGAAACCTTGAGGTTTATATTCAAATTGTCCAAATTAATTATCTAACAAATATCAAGCTGTCTCCCTGATCATATTGGTCTCTCCAGTGAGAACCTTGCTAGATATTAAATCAGAGAGAGAAGCATCACATGGCAAACCAGAGTCAAGGCTCAGCCATGACACCAAGGGAACGAGGCTTCATGCTTGCAAATGAATTCTAACAGTGGAACTAAATGAGGTTACAGTAATTTTCCCCTCAGCCCCACATCGCATTAGACAAAAAGAGAGATGAAGACATACCTTACAACAAATATGTAAATAGGTATCAGTGAAACAAACATAATGTTTCTTTTTTTGTTCTGAAATATGTTCTTGAGTGAAAGAAAAAGAGGTGTAGGCCTAGAGGTTAGATACATTAAAAATTCTATGCTGAATTCTATACAAATACCAACATTTAATTTTATCAGATTTTAGAGTTCTTTTAGAATGTCAGTCTTATTCTGTAGGGGAACTGTCAGCATTTCTGAGTCCCACCATTTAAACAAGCTCATGTGACATTCCATTTAGCATCAAGGATGTAAAGCAGATCAGCAGATCACCTGTGAGCATTTCTGCACAGATCTATTTGTGCATGCGTGTGTGGTAGTGTGAGTGGATGTCCTCCAGTACATTCAGGAGTTTATTAAAGCTTGCAACTTAGATCTCCAGCCACCTGTCACTGTGGGCAGATCCTAGGGTCCAGCCCCAAGGTGTGTCTGGGGAGTTCCAGTCTAAAGAGATGCAAAGTGCTTGAGCTCTGCCTGGGATTCCTGGAGAGTGCTTGCTTGTGGCTTTTCTCTCTCTGCTTGGGCCTGTGAATGTGGGCCATCTTTTCTGCCATTACGGAACTCCTTCCCTCAGATCTGTAAACTTCAATAAATCCCTTCCTTTCATAACTGTGCCAGGTTTGAAGTTCACCCCAGCAACCTGAGCCTAAATAATACTTATCATATAATCAATTGGAGATGAGTGATATTTTATAACATACAGACAAAAATGACTTGCTATGTAAAGCCCAAATTTATGTAGACATGTCTGTGTACTAAGGAAATGGGAAGCTGGACGTGGTGGCACACGCCTTTAATCCCAGCACTCAGAAGGGAGGCAAGGTAGAGGATCACTGTGAGTATGAGGCCAGTCTGAGACTAGATAGTGAATTTCAGGTCAGCCTGGGCTACAGTGGGTCCGTACCTCGAAAACCAAAACAAAACAAAAAACAAACAACAACAACAAAAAAAAGAAAATGGAAAATTCCTTGCAACAGTAAAACAGTAAAATATGAATCATTTTAGTGCTTCCTTCCTCTGAATTATCAAAATTTCAGAATAGCACGCCTGAAAGTCAAATATCTTACAAAAAAGTAAAGTTTTTGTTTTAGTTTTTGTCTGTGGCATGAAAAACACAATTCCACATTAACCACATGCAAAGGCACAACCATCGTGGGGATGAGGAATGAGCACAATTTCCAAGGCAAGACTGTAACCCAGGGTTCTATAATGCCCAGAACACAGGTTGCAGGAAGCAACATGTGTTGGGAGGTGTATTCAAATGCTTGGTAAGTGTTTATTCAGGCATGCTATTATAACAAAAGTAGCTCCATTTTTTTACGCTTCCTGACAAATAAGTCTCTCCCCTCTTTCTCTGTTTTTCTTGCTGTATCTGGATAAGCTGCTAGAAAGGCCTACGTCAGGGTGTTTCCTACTGCAGCCACCCAGCTCCCCGCCCACTCACAAAACTCCAAGTGAGGGTCCATGTTCTGCTCTTTCCAACCACATCTGTACCTGTTTTGAAGCAGCGTGGGAGGCAGAGGCTTCCTGGTGGACACGTGTACCTTGGAGTGGGTCTGGGGGTGTTACGGTCCAGCACCCCTTCCTTGCCAGGGCTAGCTCACTCTTGATACTACTGCCAGCAGATGTGACAAGATGTGATGCCCAGTTTTGCTGCCATGAAAACTTCCCCTCAAGACTATAAACTGAAGTGTCTCTGTCCTCCCAGCACCGGTTTTAGAGCAGGTGCTTTGTCCCAGTGATGAGAAGGGCACTGCCACATATACATGCTCAGATTTTATATTTCACTTGAATATATATATATATATATATATATATATATATATATATGTGTGTGTGTGTGTGTGTGTGTGTGTGTGTGTGTATGTTATATACATATATAGGTGTTATATACATATATATAAAGCAGATGCATACTTAGATAAATTTATATGAACAGACACTTAGCAGCAGAGAGAAATATCAAACTTGCAATACAGAAAAGATCTGAGTAGTCATATTTATCTTGATTCTCTACTCACTACACACACTACATGAACAGGGCATTGCCAAAAAGTCATTTTGGAAAACATGAAGATTCTAAGGAAAAATATAACCACTTTTGATAAGCCCTTGATACACATTTTCTCTTTCCTCTACATGTCAATGAGGCTTATAATCCCAGTCACATCCACAGGCATGAAGCATAGTCTTTGATACCTATGGCAGGCATAGGTATCATACAAACATGGATCAATATAGGTTCTTGGTTTTGTGTGACTCTCATCATACTTCAAACCAAGATCAGAGATAGGCTGAAGAGATAAACCAAACAAGAGTGAAGTCGAGACATGAATTGTGTACTGATGGAGATAAAAAGTGCAAAGGTTACCTCTTTCACTGCTTGTGGGTAAGGTAATAGGTTGCTAAGGGCAGAGTATAATAACTGGGTACACTAGATACTAGTTATTACATGAGGTTGCAGATTATCACATGTTTAATGTATGTCTCTCGAGAAAGGAACATTCCAATCATATTTGTGTCATCAGTATTCCATATTGTTTCTTTGGAAAAGATGAAATTTCAAAACTCTACCAAAGTGTTTTTTCTTGATAATTCCACTTCTAGAGAAGTGTCTGATCTGAGGTTTAGTTCCTTGGATGGATTATCCAATTTAAATCTTTGTCTCTCAGAGAAACAATTATTTCTTCTAAATATTTTAAATCCAAACAACTGCTTAGATATTATCAATACCTTGTCACTATATAAATGTTGAGCAGATGCAAAAGGATTATATCTAGGGAGTAATTCTGACAGGGTACAATTTGAAGTCTTGTGAAATAGCATAAAGTGAGTAAGAATGCCTTTATCTAATGATTTTATACCTTATAGTACAAGGAGGTATATCAAACATTCTCAGTAAAAATATGTGTTATCACTGTAATTACATGGCCACTGATTGCCCCAAACCCAGACAGTTTTAATCAAAACTCAATGGAGGCACTTAAAGAATTTTTAAATAATATAACTGTGTAATTAAAAAGTAGCTAGCCTGAACTATTTTTGCTTAACACATTGTTTCAAATTTCAAAAAATATTTTTAAATATTTTATTTTAATTTATGTATTTGGGAGAGAGATACAGAAATAGGCAGGAGAGAGAGAGGGGGCGGGGAAGATGGGCTCACCAGGACCTCCAGCCACTGCAAGTGAACTCCAGATGTGTATGCCCCCTTGTGCACCTGGCTTATGTGGGTCCTGGGGAATTGAACCTTGGTACTTTGGCTTTGCAGGCAAGCACCTTAACTGCTAAGCCATCTCTTCAGCACTCACAAAATATTTTTATACCATGTCTAAGTGAATGAAAAAAAAGCAGATAAGCACATTCTAATTCCTAAATATAACATTCTTTGGAAATTATCTATCCTTGGGGACAATAAATGCTTTCACTTTAGTTACTGCACAACAAATAAGAAAATAGGAGTGCTGTATAGAAATGTTTCCTTGGGCAGTTCCTTAAAAAATTATGAAATCAGAAATGTACAAAACATGTTACTTCCAAAGAAGTATTCAGAGCACTTGATGAGGCTGTAACTATCCTGCATTTAAAAGTCATGGTTCACTCTCCCTACCTCCTTTGGAGAAATACCGATAGATAACAAGCAGAAACAAATTCGAGACCTAGCTGATAGTTTCAGAGACAAAAGTGCACTTTCCAGGATGTAATTAGACTCATAGGAGTCAAAATCCAATCTTGTTAACAGTATGAGGTTCCCTAATCTTTTCCTCCATCAATTATTTAAGCTCATTTCAAGAATTTACACAATGAGTGCCGCCAAGGTACAGAGATTTTGGAGGGCATTGCAATCGTACTGAGAGCAATTTTGTCCAACTGGAAAGTCTCCAAGACGTGAGTCTTTGTTAGATGTGTGGTAATGGGTTATCTTCTACCAATTAAAGTCTTGGCAAGACTTAAGTTCCTATGTAACTCTCAGGACTGACAGTGCCTCAGCAAATCACTTGTAGACACTTGGTATACCACACCCGTCATGTCTTGGAAAGTAAACACAAAAATAGCAACTACCTGCTAAACACCACTGGACACCAAGCCCTGCCCAAGGGCCATTACCTATAGGTCTCACTTACTTGAAGGAAAGCTTCAGAGCTCCTTTCTTCATTGTGAATTTGGAATCTTAAATAACTTCCTGTGGTCGGTCAGCAGATTAATAATAAATGAGCATGAGGATTCATATAAGACCCAACATCAACTCAACCAAACTATCCTTGGTGGGTTCAAGTGCACAATGATGTAATTATTTTTAGTATTTCTTTCTATAGTCAAACATTGAGAGGTCAGCTTTCTTTTTTGGGGGGGGGGTTTGCTCTTTTCAGTTTGTTTTTCTTTTGGTCATACCTACTATGGCCTTTTCATGACCACTCCAAATTCATATTTATAATCTGTCCACTCACTCTCAATTTTAATGGTATTTAAAGGTAGACCCTTTGGAAGATAAGTAGATTTAGATCAAGTCCTGAGGGTAGATTCCCTCAGATGGGATTCCCTAACTAGAGGATGGTGAGACAGTGACCAGAGAACTTTCTCTCTCTATCCTGTAAGGATAGTAGCGAGAAGATGGCCATCTATGAATTAGTCAGAATTCCCTAACCAGGAAATGAAAGAGAGTCTTGCTCTAGGACTACATATCCATCCATTAGAACTGTCAGGATTAAATTTCTGTTGTTTGACTACTCAGTCTTTGGTAACTTATTTTTTTCTTTTCAATTTTCAGATGGAGTCTCATGTAGCCCAGGCTGTCCATGAATTCACTAATAATAATTATTACTATTAATAATTAATAAATAATAATTGATATTAATAATAAGTGAACTGTACCATGCTCTAAGATTCTTTGGTTCTAGAGCCTATAGATCGTCTATCTTGAGACTTCTCAGCCTTCATAATCATGTGAATAATTTCCTTTTTCATATTTATATTTGTTTTTCTACCTATCATCTGTCTACCTATCTATCTATTAACTATCAGTCATCTGTATCTCATTAGTCATATCCCTCAGGAGAACTTTGGTAATTTGTCCTCTCTATACTTGGCTTCAGTCACCTCTAAACTGCTAAGACTAGCAATAGTGTCCAAGCCCCTCATTGCCATTCTGTATGGCTGAGAGGGCATGGTCCAATCTAGAGAGGCAGTCTGTTGTTTGAAACTAAGCTACCCTGAGGCCTGAGAATTGGCAACAATCGTGTGTGTCAGGGCACCTGAATTTAACCCGACATATCACTAGGGCAATAGATAGGCCTGGGAGGTAGTTGTGGAGAGCAACAACCCAAATGCTGACAAATTTATATGTGTACTGAGCAAGAGGCCCAGAAAAAGCAGTGAAATGCAGAGAGAAATACAGCCCCATCCTCAGTGGCTGGAAGAATCCTCATCACTAAGAATGAACATGGGGTTTGGAAGCTTTAAGTCTGAGGGAGTGAGTGTCTTGAGACACTGCCATTCACTGCTGTAGACACTTGTAACATATTGCGGAACAAAATAAAAATTCGTATTCTAAAAGGGAAGCGTGACATAGGCAGGAAAGATCAGAGCAAAGCAAGATCTAACAAGGCAGCCACTCAATTTTGCAGTCTCCCACTAGGCATCTTTAAGGGCACAGATCACCCCACCCACCCAGCGCTTCTGTCCACAGCACACGGAGCCTGTCTCTCAGGCCAGCACCACTCGAAGCCTGGTTAGAGGGTAAAATCCACACGGAGAAGTGAAATGAGCTCCAGGGCAACTGTTCTGGTAGAAACAGACACTCTAGAGAGACACTTGTGTCCCCTCTGCTGCTATCGGATTGCTGAAACGGTGGTCCTGAGGGAACTAGCATTTCCCCAGGAAGATCATGGTCGGGGAAAGAAAGATGGAAGCTCTGAGGACAGCCAAAGAAGGAATGTGTCTCCCAGGAAGAAATTTCACATGGTTCCGACGACTTGTCAGGCCACCTTGCAGGAGAGACTAGAGCTGACACAAGGATGTGCCGGTGACAGGCGGGACGCGCTTAGCCAGGACTTCTGGGCTATGGGCACTTGCCCTCCACGTAAGCCTGAATGTCATATCAACACTTCAGAGATGTACTGGGGGACATTGGACCTATTCCCAATGCAGCTACAACAAATGAATCTCCTTTCTCTGCTCTGTGCTATTATTTTACTCTTTAATTGGTGCATTGAGGTGGACTAGGTTTTGAGCCTAAAGACTTCAGGAATATCAGTCTTACCAGTTTTTCTTGTGTTCTTTCCTTGTGACTTACGATGAGTACAGCTACCTGTCAACTCTGAGCAGCCTTTGCATCTTTCCATTATTTCTGATGGCAATGATGTGGTGGGATAGACCTTGTTATGTTTCGTGGAACATAATAATGTGCTTTTAAATTTATAAGAAAATAATTGGATGAAAATATAATAGATATGATAAACAAGTGTGGTAGACAATAAGATAGTACTACGGGACGAGGAGACAGCTCAATGGTTAAAGTGCTTGCTTGCAAAGTTTGACTTCTTGGGTTTCATTCTCCAGTACCCACATATAGCCAGATGCACAATGACACCTGCATATGGTGTTTGTGTGCAGCAGGAAGAGGCCCTAGTGTGACCAGGCTTGTGCTCTTTCTCTCTCTTCTATCTATCTATCTATCTATCTATCTATCTATCTATCTATCTATCATCTATCTATCTATCTATCTATCTATCTATCTATCTACCTACCTACCTATCATGTCTATATATCATCTGTCTGTCTCTATCTGTATCCATTCTTCCTCTCTGCAAATAAGTTAATTAAACAAGATAAATATTACTTATTATGCATATAACATAAAAATAAACTATTATTCATTGCTTATGAGCTTATTTGTGGCAGAACCCTCCCTAAACTTTGTTCACTTTTTCATTTTCCATTTCTTTTGAACACCTGACATTTTCTTGATGTGTATTTTTATTTTGTTGACTTTGCCATTCAGCACAGAAAAAATATAGCTCAGCATCCATCTTTTAAATTGTACAAAATATAAAAATTCTCTGGGCTGAGACAGGCAGCAGTAGTTTTTCTTTTGTGTAGGAACAATGCAATGTGAAATAAAAATCCTGAGAAGGAATTGGAAATTAGAGTTGAGTGATAGCAAAGATACTAAGATAAGGAGAAAATTGACAGCAAATCGAGGAAGAAAAATGAGATGCTCTGGCTGGGAAATTAGAGAACATTGCAAAATTCACCTTGAGAGTAATGAGCCTGTTGACCATGCTGGCACCTAAATTGAAAACACGATGTACAGAGCTGCAGAGAAATGGAAAAGTGCTTCATTCAAGTCCCGAGAATGCCACAGCCAACAAGTCGCAGACCTGCTGGGCAATGTGAACCAGGACTCGAGAGGTCCCCATGCCCAGAGTTACACTGAGCAGAGGGCACAGGTCTCATTTGCTGACTTGGCTTTGGGGAACAATTTAGAACTTTATTGGCATAAGTGATTGTGTATCCTGTCCAGTTTCTTCTGTTTTAGATGAGAACAATGTGATACAGGGCAGTTAAGCAATTTGTTTGAGTTAAATGAAACCAGACCATGGCTCTCCAGACTGTTTCTGAGATGGACCTTTTAAAGTTTATTCACTCGTAGAATCCTCTAGACTTAGAGCTTCACTTTTGTTATGGGGGGGGGCAGCAAAGGCAGTGGGGCAACTGGCCCAGGAAGGGAATGAAAGCTGATGGCCTGTGTGGGTGCTCCATGGTTTCTGCTAACGTCAGGCTGATGGCATATGGATCTTCCCATAGACAAAGTATGAAAATCAGGCATGGTTAACCACAACTATGTGAAAGCAATATCAACTACTCAAATCAAAACAACCTATGAGATTTTATTCCTGAAAAGGATTATACTTACAAAGGGTAGAAATGGAATATTTTTCTGAAGACCTCCAAACAGAAAAAACTGAAAACCTGCATCCTATCCAGCCCAATGAGGAGCAGTCAAGAGAAATGTTTTGAGGTAAGTGCACACCAGCTGCTGTGTGTTAATGGAGGGGCGGGTTGGGTCACAGAGCTTTGTTAGGCAGTTAGGGTGTCCTGAAAGTCAAAAGGTGGAAGGTCCACATTATAAACTTGTGAGAGCTCAAAGGATCATCTGACTTCTTATCTCTTGCCTGAAGGAGATTTGTTTGCCCCCAAACAAGTTGGGACCTTCTGGGGAGGAAGGTCCATTTTTCTAATCCTGACATTGTGGTTGGTCAAGTTCAGCTCCCAGACCTTGGCAACTTGGCATCATGGCTAGCCCCTTCCTGAGACAGCCTCTAGCCCAAACCAATCAGCTGTTCCTCTAGCTCACCCTGAATTGGAAGGTAGGGCCAACTACCATAAGGCTATGAATATGTTTGCAAGAGAGAGCATGCTCTCTGTGCTGCCTGATTTCTCCTGAACCTCCAGCTTCTGGTGACTACCCCAGCCCTTACTCTCCACATGGGCTCTTTACCCCTCCTTGTCTCCACGTGGCCAGTGTTCTTTGAACTTTCTTTTCTGTCCTTTTCACTTTTTTTTTGGTCCACTACATAGGCTCTCAAACCACGGGGGTGTTCTCCCCTTGGCTCTGTACTGCCATAAATATAATAATTATCCTTATCACTCTAATTTTATTCAATTCTTTGATTGAAATTAGATACAAACCTAGGGGTTGGGGCTCAACAACATCCCTGAACCCCTAGCACCCTGTTACATGAAGTGCAGATAGTCCCAACTGATCACAAACTTGCAAGTGTGCAAAGATCAGAAGGACTGGGCCTTGAAGGACATTTCAAGCTTTTTAACTATCTGTATGCCCAAGCTCATGTAACAACCAGACAAGAGAAATCTAATGTTTTTCTTATTATTTGAAATGCAATAAAAGAACCTGAAACTGCCGAGCATCTTGACCTGGTATTCTCTTAGGAAGATGGCAGATGACTGGCCTTCAGATGTTTTCTACATTTGGTGCCCACAGGCCAAGGTCAGAGCCACGTGTACACCTATTGCTCAGAAGAAAAGGAATCGTGTTTCAGAACCTCATCAAGAGAAACTTCGTGACTCTGTAAAAAATTGACATAATGTTATTGAAGAGGATGGATGCTAGCCAAGTAATTATGACAGACAGATCACTCCTGCACTCATTGCATTTTTCTTCTATCTTGCACCACAAATAGTACCATTGAGCATAATATACCATACATTAGAATATTATCATCTTCAGTTTGGCATCCTGCATTTGAAAACTGGAACCATTGTAGCTTAAGTACAGATGAAATTTATTTCTCGCTCACACTGAAGAGCTAGGTGCCTAGCGCCATTTGACAGTTAGCTGGCTTCCCTCTTCATAACCCCCTTCCAGATGGCATCTGGAACCTCATCTATCAAATCTGATTTTCAGTAAGTAGAAGAAGGCAGGGTTAAGGCAGAAAGAGCACACTTCCCAGTAGAGCCAGCTTCTGATAACCACTTGAAATGAAAGACCACTACTCAGAATTTGTCACCTAGCTGCCATGAAGGTGGGCGACCATGGCAAGAGGGTATCATAGCCCCAGTGTGATTTGGTTTTGGCAGTAGGATGGAGATAACAGTCTCTACTACACTTAGACTGACATCTGATCACCACAGTGAAAGATTTAATTCTTAGAGCTAGAGAAATCTAAGTTTTAAACAATTCAGCTTTAAATAATCAAGTCATATATTAAGATTTATCTTAAGATTTAAAGGTTTTCCTCTCTTATTACCAATCATTTGATTTTTTTTCTCTTAACTGGCTACTATTTTAAATCAACTACAGTTGCCCCAACATCAAGTTTGAGTCACATTCCACTGAATAGAGTTGTCTTAGAGTGATTAATTAGTCAGCCTGAAATTCACACTGTGCTTGTTTGGAACATGATAGCATCATTTGGTAATGAACTTCCAAGAGATTATTTATTTCCCATTGCCAAAGTTCTAATCAAGAGCTCATACACATAATGAATGCTTCAAGATAAATCTGTCTTTTGCTTTGTTTACCAAAGACATCTTACTGGCATACCCTCAGTGAGGCATGTTGAGATGGATGGTCTAGTCAAAACTGAGCATGAATTACACTACTGCAAAGATTCATAAGCCAGGGACTTGTCACTATCATTAAAATTCTAATGAAATACGTATACTCGTACTGTGAGACCTTAGGATTCCTTCCATGCAACTTCTGATCAAATGTCCTGAATACAACCACCTGCAGGTGCTTCCCTGACATCTGGAGGATGACATCTAGGAGTAAACGCTGTCTGCTTGTCACTACTTCCAGATGCCTCTATTACTGAAACATGTCTTTATTCAGTAAAGTCACATTATTTCCCTTTTCTCCTCTCATCACACACACACATGCACGTGCACATGTGTGTGCACACACACACACGCTAGATTTTATTTTAGAAAAAGTAAAATGTCACTAAATAGGATACCCACAATAACGTGTAGCTTCAGAAACATATAGCAAAAGATCCTCAAAATAAATAAGTTTACTTAGTGATTTAGCTCAGTGGAAAAGTTATTGCTTGTCTAGAAAGCCAAAGTCCTGGATTTAGTTCCCCAGCCCTTAGGGGAAAAAAAATCAAATAAGTGATGGATTGGAAAGGGGTAATGAATACTACTTTGGTGTGAAAATTTTGACCTGGGAACCCAGAAAGAAGAGGGACATATTCATTTCTATTACACTGTCTGCTGAAAGTCCCAGGAAGAGAAAACACATGAAAAGAATTGGGAGAGGGGAGATGAGTTTGGTGGGTATGGGCAAATAATAGCAACAAGATTATGGAACCAGAGCAGAAGAATGAGGGAAGATTTGTAGAAGGTCAAGATAGAAAGATATTGAGGTCAGTGGTGGAAGGTTTTGAGCACAAAAGAGATGGGAACTCTCTCTGACTGAAAATATCCATTATTTCTGATAGCAAAGATTATACCATCAAGGAGGAATAGAGTGATCACTTGTGAGTCTGCTAAAGGGGATGGAGACATGCCAAGTTGATAACAGTGGTAAGTGGTCTAATGCTAGATGTTTGGAAGGAAGAGCCCATGTGATTCATTACTGGATTGAATGTATAGAAAGTACACACACACACACACACACACACACACCTCCAGCCAAATAATTATTTGACCTCAAACAACAGGAATAATGATTGTATCATCTACTAAGTGGGGGAGGTTGGGAGTGGTAAATTTATGCAGGAAAAAAGCTAAAGCTTAAATTTCTTTCTTGTATGCCATGCAGTCTTCAAAGGGGGATTGTAGGCAGGCAGGTAGATATTTTAAATTAAAATTCAAGCAATAGTATTATTTCAATATATTTTACAATTGTTTAATTTGTAAGCTGTAATTTATATTATTTTATTATTTCTACCTGATGGATTTGTGGAGACAAGTGTTCTCTTTTTTTTTTTTTTTTTTTGGTTTTTTGAGGTAGGGTCTCACACTAGTCCAGGCTGACCTGGAATTCACTATGAAGTCTCAGGGTGGCCGTGAACTCGCGGTGATCCTCCTACCTCTGCCTCCCGAGTGCTGGGATTAAAGGTGCGTGCCACCACGCCCGGCTGAGACAAGTGTTCCTTACAGGTGTAAATTTGAACACGAATGATAGTGAGACCATAATACTAATCCTATGCTGGAAGATTGTGCTTTGAGCTTGAATCCTGTTGCTGCGGTGCACCCCAGCCTCATGTCCACAGCTACTGTGACTGAGTGAGCAGAGCACAGGCCGGGAGCTGCCCTGCCTTGAAGGGGCGGTCTTGTACGGACTTCAGTCAGCTGCATTTCACATCCAGTGACTACCAATCTAGAACTTACTGGGACAAGGCTTGGACTCCTTGTCTCAATCTGAGAACACTTTACCTAAAATGCATCAGAGTTCAACTTCCTCCTCTGCTTAATTGCTCTCTTTACTCCCTCAACGTATTCCTGAGAGGTCTCCTGCGTAATTCTCAAACACATCTACATCTCTGTTTCTGCCCAGCAGGGAGCTCAACATAGTTCAAAAATGCTCTACAAGTCACTGTTCATACATGAAATGCTGCAAGTCAAACAGTGCGATAGGCCAGACGAGGTGGTGCACACCTTTGATTCTAGCACTCAGGAGGCAGAGGTAGGAGGATTGCCATGAGTTCGAGACCACCCTGAGTCTACATAGTGAATTCCAGGTTGGCCTGGGCTAGAGTGAAACCCTACCCTAAAACAAACAAAAAAAGGTGTAATAAGGCTGGAGTGATTGCTCAGTGGTTAAGATATGCAGCAGACAGCCTCAGGATCACTGAGATGAACTTCCAAACCAGGCACAGTTATGAAGGATGGAATAGTTCTTGAAGCTTAATGATCCAGGAGAAGTTCCATAATGGCAGAAGAAGCTAGCCCTGCTTTCACAGGGCCAAGCAGAGAGAGAGAGAGAGAAGCCACTAACCAAACGCCACACAGCACACTTCAGGAACTCCAGGAGGAACTAGGAAATTTGCATATCTTTTGACTGGAATTTCAAACCCATCACACACTTAGGACTAGTCCCTAAGATCCAACCAGTGACACTGCCCCCAGCCAGGTGGCTACAGATGCAAACTACAAACTAATAAAACACTGAATATATTGGGGGCCATCTATTCAAACTACCACAAGGTGCTTGTCTGCAAAGCCTAAGGACCTGAGTTTGATTCCGCAGGACCCACTTAAATCCAGATGCACAAAGTGGCACATAGGTCTGGAGATTGTTTGCAGTGGCTGGGGGCCCTGGTGCACCCATTTTCTCCCTCTATCTTCCTCCTTTCTCACTCATTGTCTCTAATACAAATAAATAAAATATTTTAAAACATATAATAGCAATATTAGTAATATAAATATATTTAAATTATTTATTATAATCATCTCAGAGTTTGTGCATTCAATTAAACTATATTATTTTAAAAATCGTATCTTTAAGTTGGTAATAATTATTAACTACCTATTACCACCTTCTTATTAATCACAGTTATCACCAACATTAGGAATTTCTATTTCTAATAAATGTATTTCACTTCATTAGTATTCATGCAGACTGAATGAGAGTCTTGTGGGAAATATGAATTTCATTCATTTGTATTTTATTTTAAAGTTTAATTTTATATTAAACCATAGAACATCCCACTTAAAGGAAATTTTAACAGCAATTATACTCAAAAAAGAAACAAACAGAAAGCAAGTGAACTAAATAGCAAATTAATTTCACACATACCTCTGAACAACATGGTAGGTTTATTACTCTTATAATTCAAAAACTCCACAGAAAGACACCAGGATCAACCTCCAAAGCTTCTATTTAGATTCTAATCTATCAGTAATGCTGCTTTTCAAGAGTTGATGTCTCAGTGATTAAGATGGTTCTCCTATTTATACCTTCCCCAGTTTCCTGTGCCCTTCAGTATTATTTTTAAACATTAAAAATGATCTGTGGATAGATTATGTTTATTTTAGTTTTTATAAGCCAACAAACTTTCAATAACTCAAAGGATATTCTTCCTTTTTAATGCTTAAAACATTTAAACTTGTTGAATGAATTTTATTGACTTCTATATTTAGTAGATTAAAATCTTTATGAAAATATGATTAAAATTCATGATAGGAACTAAAACACACTAGCAAGCTCATAGCTGGCTGTTTGTAAATAGCACCCCAGAAAACAAACACATTCGTGTGCCAGTTTCCTAGGGATTTGTCCACCTTAACTATTCTAGGTTTTGTTTATGTGTTAGCTGGTTTTATAGGAATTTCAAACTTTAATTGTTGATAAAATAAAATTCTACCTTTAAGGAGAACATGGACAGTATCATTTAGATTATCTTAAAAAAACACAGTGTAATTTCAAATGGCATTATGTTTTTACCTATCTACATGCAGAAAACATGACAGGCACCTACTGCTGAGGAGCCACATGTGACTCAGCAATTAGTTCTGCTTTGGTCAAACAGACCTTAGTGGGAGGGAAATATGCATACTCTTGATGAGCTCTCTCTCTCTCTCTCTCTCTCTCTCTCTCTCTCTGCCACATCTCAGTGCCTTGGGATATCTCAACACTAGGCCTGCCAATGCATATAGGTGACCTTCCATCCTTCCCTCACTTTCTTTCTTTCTTTCTTTAGCAAGCCTCTAGAACCTCAGAATGCTTGTCTTAAGCAAGAAGGAAACCATCAGATCTGAGGAATTCACTCCAAGAGTGTCGGTCTTTACAAGTGTGTAGTGCATGGATAGATGAGCTGACTATAACTGGGGCTGTGCACCCAGTGCAGACGTACGCCTGATGGAGTCTTTAGAATGGATGTGTTTCCAGCAGTCTTTCCCTCCAATATGCAATTGCTCAAGCACACATTGAATATCTCCTAATGTTCATGGGATGGCACTGATAATCAAATCTAAAGACTTTGGTTTTAAAAAGGTAACTGAGTTCAACCTTTGCCACTTAGTAACTATGATCACAGTTGTGACAGAACTTTTTTTCTTCTTATTGGTGAAATAGGACAATAACTTTAACTGACTCTTAGGTTCAATTGAAGTTGAAGTGAAATTATTGTTAAGTTCCTAAGGTAGTACTTGGAATATAGAAGGACTTAGTTAGCATCAAAACTTGCTTATGGGCTGGAGAGATGGCTTAGTAGTTAAGGCATTTGCCTGTGAAGCCAAAGGACCCAGGTTCAATTCCCCAGGATCCATGTAAGCCAGATGCACAAGGTGGCACATGCATCTGGAGTTCATTTACAGTGGCTGGAGGCTCTGGTGTGCCCATTCTCACTCTCTCTCTCTCTGAAATAAATAAATAAAAATATAATGCTTAAAAAATTAAAAAAAAAACTTGCTTATTATTTTACAACACTGTGTGAAGACCCAGAAAAACAGCACTGCATAAGCTTACCCCAGAGGACAGGGTTCTCTCTCACTCCACACTCCTCTTGCCATAAGCACCTGAAAAGTGACAGCTCTCACTTGTATTAGTTACCTCACACAAACTTGGGATTTTTCAAGCATAATTTTTTTTCCAGTAAACCTATTAAGCAAATCCCTTTGTATTTATTCATTAGCATTTACTATGTTAAAATTCTCACAATGGAAAAGAATTCTCACAGTTCAAAGTAGAAAATCATAATTAATTCACAAGTCTTTGTCCTGAAATTTTCATGCACTGAAGAAAAGAATGAAAGTAATTTAGCCAAGATGATCTTTAATAGTCATTTCATAGAAACACAAGGGAAAATGAACAGAAATCTTGGATTGTGTCTTCATGGTTTCTCTTGTTTTCTTATTCTCTCAGGATGTCATTGTACTGCTATAAATTGGAGGGATGCTGTTGGGTAAAGGGGAGACCATAGAGCCATCTGTCCAAGATTGTGAGGTGGCAATAAATATTCATGGATCCTTCCTCTGGACTCAAAAACCCTAAAGAAAACCAAAACAAAAACAAATTTTCATTTCAGCCTTTACAAAAGGCATAAAAATATCATCTAACTTGTAAGTAAGATAAGATCATTCCCCCAAATCCTTAGTATTTCAGCAAAGAAGAATCGTGGTGCTTTTGACCAGTTAAACTTAAGAAAAAGATTGATTATAATAAAATCCAGAGCTGGGGGTGGTGGTACTGCCTTTAATCCCAGCACTCAGGAGATGGAGGTAGGAGGATTGCCATGAGTTCGAGGCCATCCTGAGACTGCATGAGTTGCAGGTCAGCCTGGGCCAGAGTGAAACCCTACTTCAAAAAACCAAAAATAAGGGCTGGAGAGATGGCTTAGCAGTTAAGGCACTTGCCCACGAAGCCTAAGGACCCAAGTTCAATTTTCCATGTCCCACGTAAGCCAGATGCATAAGGGGGTGCATGCATCTGGAGTTCATTGGCAGTGGCTATAGGCCCTGGCATGCCCATTCTCTCTCTCTCTCTCTCTCTCTCCTCTCTCTCTCTCCTCTCTCTCTCTCTCCTCTCTCTCTCTCCTCTCTCTCTCTTTCTCTCTCTCTCTCTCTCTTTCTCTCTCTCTCTCTCTTTCTCTCTCTCCATCTGCCCCTCTGAAAAAAAAAATAAATGAAAATAAAAGCCAGTTTTCTCCTTGAGAGAGATGTGATTCAGAACTGATTGCCACCCTACACATGGTGGAACAACAGGGATGATTGATAAGCACCCGTGAGGTTTCTTTCTTCTCACTGATTACCAGCTGCTCCTCCCAAGAGCAGGTTTCAAAGAGTGGAAACATTTTGAGGCACTATCACCAACTCATTGGAAAGAACTGGAAATGTTCATTCCTCAAGTCTACAATTCCAGCAGGGATTCCATGTCTACTCCATGTAAATTTTTAGACAACATTGAATCTCTATGGGGAAATGGAAGAATATTACCATTAAATCTGTATAAGAAAGTATAGAACATCAGCTATAGAAATACAGAAAGCATTTGTATACTTAATCAAATGGAACTCCTTCCACTGCGAATTGGACTTGCTATTATAAGTGGAGAACTGAGTACTTGAATGATGAGTAAAGGCTCAATATGATCTCATTATGTATTCTGTAGTTATTTCTTTTAGCAAAAGCTAAATTCTTCTTGTAACATAACAGAATAAATATAACTTCTAGAATTTTTATAATATTTTCTGCTAAAGGGACGTAGGAGCAGTTGAAGTTAATCAATCCTGAAGACAAGGGACTTGGTTGACTTCATAGATTTTGTCTAATATGTACAGAGTGCTATTATCTTTTGAAAATGCAAGGTCTGGAGAGATTGTCTAGTGGTTAAGGTGCTTGCCTATAAAGCCTAAGAATCAGGTGAGAGTTCCCAGTACCCACATAAGCCAGATGCACAAGGTAGTGCATACACCTGGTGTTTGTTTTCAGTGGCTAGAGACCCTGGTACACCCATTCTCATTCTCTCTCTTTCTCTGTCTCATAAATAAGCAAAATATTAAAAAATTAAAAATGCAAAAAGCTGGGGTGGTGGTGCATTCCTTTAATCCCAGCACTTGTTAGGCAGAGGTAGGAGGATCGCCATGAGTTTGAGGTCACCCTGAGATTACATAGTAAATTCCAGGTCAGCCTGAGCTAGAGTGAAACCCTCCCTAACTCAAAAAACCAATAAATAAATAAATAAATAAATAAAAATGCAATACTAGTTAATCAAGATGATATATGGCATATGGTGTGTGCTCAATAAATGCCCTATGTTATTTATGAATGTTTTGTGATTTTGCAAAGTGACCTAAAAATACATTAACTTTTCTCATGTGCAGTGAAGTACAAAGGTTGGCTGTTACATTGCCTCCATTGTATTATCCATACTTGGGAATACTTCCATCTCTTACTTGGCCATCCATCACAGAATGTTATATCCTCAGAATGACCTCATTTTGTCCAAATATCATTGGACTTAACTTGTTCCTGTGTTTCCTTTTATATTTAAAAAAAGATGGAAAGTATATTTTATGAGGACAAATTGCTAACCTTTTGACTTTAGATAGGAAAATAAGCATTCTGTTTCCCTGTCAGTACTGTGACTGTGATTGTTTGAAGATCTAAAATAAACTAGTGGCCTTTCTGTGAAGTGCTGTTTTTATTTATTTATTTATTTACTGGAGTGAGAGAGAGGGGAAGGAGAAAGAAGTAGATAGAGTGGGTGCACCAGGGCCTCCAGCCACTGCAAATGAACTCTAGATGGATGCACTAACTTGTGCTTCTGCGGCCTAGGGAATTGAACCTGGATCCTTAGGTTTTGCAGGCAAGCGCCTTAACTGCTAAGCCTTCTCCCCAGCCCTGAAGTGATTTTTTTTATGACTTCAGTATTTCCCATTTATCATCCTGCTACATCCAGATTATATCAGTTTGTGAGAGTCATTTGAGTAATATTTGGTAATTCTACAAGCCAATGATTAAATGTAGCCATTCCTTTTAAATTAAATAAAATAAAGAGCATTAAATAAATTCTATTGAAATAAAGATAGTGACTACTTAGATCACTCCCTAATTAGTTAATTACTATTTACTATTATGTATGCAGTTGTAGTATGCACATTTATTGCAGTTATTTGGTGAGAATACAGCATAACAGATGAATACACAGAGAACCATGGCACTGCATCTGTTGTATGTATCTATATGGTAAAAACATTACATAATGGACATGTATACAATGGTATTTATTGCACATCTCTTTCCAACTCCACGTTCACTGACTTGCCTTAACTCTGGCTATAGTGAAAGTATTTATATCATGAAGTTAGTTAACAGCAATGAGGATCTTTTTCCATGTAGGTTTTATACATTTGCCAGTACATTGTGCCTTCTAATGTTTTCAAATTCATTGCCACAAGTTTGCTGTATTAACAAAGGCCAGTAATGAGATGAGAGTAGGGACAAATTCATGTCTCACTAACATAAATGTATCCAGAAGCATTAGAAGAGATGAACTTATTATTGATGCTTTTGTGACCCCTCTCTTCGGATCACCACCATGACCAGACATTTAGCTCTGAGCTAGAAAAAATAAAGTCTAATCCTTTGGGAAGCCAGGCAAAACTATAGATGAGAAAAACACAAGAGAAAGAACTTCAACATGCTCTTCCCCAAGTACTAATAAATCTGTTTGCATCTTGTTCAGTTTGGGTTCTATCAAAACAAGGAGAAGTTGGCCAGGAGTGCTGGTGCACGCCTTTAAACCCAGCACTCAGGAGGCAGAGTGTAGCAGTCAGATTCAGGTTCGCTGAGATGAGCTTCCAGACCAGGCACAGTTATGGAGGAAGGGATATTTATTGAAGCCTACAGTTCCAGGGGAAGTTCCATAAATGGCAGAAGAAGCTGGCCTGCCTTCACAGGACCAAGCAGAGAGAGAGAAGTACAAGCCTAAAAAGCCAAAAGCTACAGCACACTTCAGGAACTCCAGCTAGGCACACTTTGCATATCATTAGATTGAAATCTGAAACCTACCACCACACAGTAAGATCCACCCAGTGGCATTGCCTCCATCCAGGTGGCAAACTACAAACAAATAAAAAACTGAATATATTGGGGGCCATCTATTCAAACCACCACACAGAGGTAGGAGGATCACCAAGAATTTGAGGCCACCCCGAGACTACAAAGTTGATTCCAGACCAGCCTGGGCCAGAGTGAGACTCTACCTCGAAAAAAAAAAAGAAAGAAAGAAAAAAGAAGAAGAAGAAGTAGAAGGAAGAGGAGGAAGAGAAAGAAGAAGGAAGAAAAGAAAAGGTAATGAGAAAAGAAAACCTTCACTACCCCACTGACTGCCACTCCGTGGAAGGTTAAAAACAATGAGGTATGCTCAGGAAATAAGGATGCAATGCTACCTAGAAAATGAAAGAAACATCCCCAGTGCAGCTGGCATCATTTTAGAAGCTACTGCATGACTTCTTTTCTTCATTGACTGCTTGCATCTGCACTGTGTGGGAGAGCACAGGGAAACAGGTCGAGCATGCTGGTGAAGAGAGTGTAAGTTATTAAGAGGGAACTCTGTGATACCCAGCTAAATTACAAATGCTCATTATCTTTGATCCAGTAATTCTACATTTTGGAGCACATTTTACAGAAATATTTGTAAGCATAGTAAATGACACAGATTCAATTTTATTCTTTGTAACATACTTGCATAATAGTAAATGGCTATAATCATTTCAAAATCCATCAGTAAGGAATGGCTAAGGAAAGTGTGGGGCAGTTTGCATATGCGTGTGTAATATGGATGGTGTGGTGTCAGTGGTGTGCCAGAGAACAACACCCTCCATTGCTCGTCCTGTTCCCTTGAGATGGAGTCTACCCATGATTAGAGAGCTTGTATATATATATATATATATATATATATATATATATATATATATATATATATATATATTTCATGAGTCCTTGTAATTCTCTAGTCTTTGCTCCCCACAGGACGGGGTTATAGAGTCTCATGGCCATGCTTAGGAGTTTATGTGGGTGTTGTGGATGCTGGGAGTCAGATGGCCTCTGCTCCCCCTTAAGCATGTGTGGGAACTACACTTACTGCTGAGCCATTTCTCCAGCCCTCAAAATTATGATTGAGTTTTAGAATGTTATACTTAAGAAATCAAAAACCAAAATCATGTAATTCAGAATAGTATATATTTTATACCTCTTGTTTAAAATAAGATAAAATAAAATTTTATACTTATATTATTCTGGAAAGGTCCCTAGACTACTCTAAAAAAATAGAATTTCAATGTGGAAGGAAGAGACATTGTGGCTAGAGGAGGGACAATGAAGAAAAGAACTTTTTCTTTTTTATACTTTTAAACTTTCATAGTTAGTCTCTTTTGTTTTAAGCTATGTGAATGTATTATATACTTGAAAATATCATAATCTTAAATGCATAGTTTGAAATATTCAAAGAGAAAGAAACTTGTCTTCTAACACTGCAGATGTGATTTAGTGTGCATGACTGAATGATGATCCCTTCTTTTCTGCAGAGACTCAAGAGGACCATGTAGTGAAGGACCATGTCAGAGGAGTGTGGATCTAAAGTCCCAAACAAGGAGGGAGAGAGGTGTTGAGAGGCAGAAGAAAAACACAGTCCTTGGAAGAGAAGGCTGAGGAGCTGCCGCTGAGGTGCAGTGAGGACCAGATCTCTGCACTGAAAACAGCCACTGTCAATCACACTCACAGATGGGCATGAATAACACACACCTCACCCTGTCTGTCCCCTCTCTTGATCTCTAATTGGCTCTGAACTGAAGGAAGCATGAGGTGCGTGTCTACAAAATGTCACGTTGTTGGACAAACAAGAGGTGGAAATGGTGGAGAATGGATCTGAATGACAAATGAGAACACCACCACGAAGCAAACCACCCAACCCCAAACAAAATACAAGGACATGTGGGGGGGGGGCATGTGCATCGAGGATGCTCAGGAATGTCCATACATATGGGTGTGTGTGTGCTGCATCAGTTCAAGATTGGTCCCTCCCTATCAGCTCCTAGGTTTCCTTCTTCACCAAATGCAGGGCCATCAGCTCAGATCTTGTCAACACCACCATCAAAATTCTGACATGTTCAATTACTTTAAATATAACCACCAGTAAGCCTATCATTAGCCATTGAAAACCTGCCTGCTTTGCACACTAACTTCTCCTAGCCATAGATGAGGCAGACCCTGGTGTTATGGAATAAGGTAACCTTTGTTGCTCCTCAAAGTCTGGCTCCACTCTGGCTGTGAACCAACCATTTAGAACCTCCTTTCTCTTGAAGGTAGTGACCCTCTATTGTTTATGGGAGGTCTGCTGTGAAGGCATTCACCATTTGTGTATCTATCACAGCACTGCTCAGCAGATGTAACTCCCTTCATTTTATTCTAACCTCATGGGGATTTTTTTTTTCTTACATCAGACTCAAATTTTCTAATTCCAGTGAGATTACAACGAGCTGGCTAAGTACATAATTTAGTTAATGTCAGTAAGCAGCTCACATCCGGGTATTTTAATTTTTTCGTAAATTATTCCAGTTGGTTATTTAGATGGTGTTTTGCCATTGACCAGGATGGTCCCTAAATCCTGGTGTCAAGTGATGCCTCAGCTCAGCCCCAGGAATAGCTGGTCCCTGCAAGATACCCCCACACTTGACTCATTTACTTCTTAGAATACACCCATAAAAGGGGTGAAAAGTAAATTCCTTCACCAAGGTCTGAAGGCAGTGGCCTGAAACCAGGTTCAAACTCAAAGAAGCCTCTCACTTCAAATCCTCTCCCTTCTCCTATGCCTTTATTTATTTATTTATTTTTTATTTTTAATTAGTTTTGTACTCAGTGAATATAGTCAAGTTGGTACCATTGTTAGCCTCCTCCCCCTCCCCCTAGCCCCTCCTTGTTGAGGTATATGGGTCATGCATTGTGGAGTTAGCCCTCATTTATTTTTAGAGGGCGGGGGTCCTTCAGCCACTGCAAATGAACTCCAGATATGTGTGCTCCCTTGTGGTGTATGTGCCACATTGCCTGCATCACTGCATCTGGCTATGTGGGACCTAGAGGTTCAAACATGAGTTCTTAGGCTTACAGGCAAGTACCTTAACCACTAAGCCATCTCTACAACCCTCCTATGCTTTTTATAAGACCCTTCAACATCTGAGCAACCTCCTTTTCCCATGTTTTCTTTGTTGCCTTGTACATGATATTTATTATTTTAATTTTTGTTCTTTAAAATGTGGGCAATGATATTCTATAAATTTAAATGTTCCTCTGATGCCCGGAACCTAGAAGGTTCATTAAAAAGGCTTAGACTCTGTGGATCTTCTCTTCCTAGTCAAGCTAGAAGGTTATTGGACTTAAAACATCTCCCATTCTTAAACCTTTACATTAGTGGTATAAACCCTAATTCACACTATATAATTGTCTCTTTAAAAATATTTATTTGAAAGAAAAGAGACAGATAGAATGAGAGAGTCTGAGAGAGGATCAGAGCCCCCTGCCACCACAAATAAACTCCAGATGCATGTGCTGCATATTGGCTTTATGTGTATACTGAAGTCTCAAACACAGGCCATCACACTTCATAAACAAGTGCCTTTGACCACTGAGCACCTCCTCTCTTCACACTGTATATTTTCAGTACAAAGTTTGGCTCATACAATGGAAACTATTTCTAAGGAAAGAAATACTGAGTGGAGTATCATGACTCTTGAAAAGCCATCCTGTCAAGTGTATCTTCACATCTTGATGTTCCAAAGCCTTAGGAAATAAGGTTTTAGGGCACATAAACTGGGATTTAGACTCAATACCCATCTGAACCTGAGAGCTGTGACTTCCTACATTTTCAGAGAATGGTGGACATATAAAACCTGCTCGCCAGCAAAAAGAAAGTAAGAAGCCTTATCAGTCTTGGCGGAGGCTCTGAGTTAAAATTATCATTTTTTTTTCTTTCTTGCATGGTCCAGGAAACCTATGCTGGACTTATATGGTTCCACATCTGGCACATATATGCAAGGGAAAAACACTCTCTTGAGAGATGACCAGTCACCAGAGAGACCATTGTACATCCACTTATGAAGTTTATAAACTTTAGCTCACCACCCAAAACTACAATGCATATGAGAAATAAAGTTAAGACAAAGAAAAGCCAGCAAAATAAAGAAAAGCTACATCTGATTACTGATGTCCTTCATTATTCCAACTATCATATAAATAAATTTTTGAATGCCTACATAAACAAAGACATGGATAACCTATAGAAAGATAATACAGGTTTTTTAAAATATTTCCTTTTGTAAAATAGTGGATGGCATGACAAAGATAGTTTGTTGACAAGAATGAAGGAGAATATGTTGTTACTTCTCCTGTAACTAACTGGAGTTGTTCTTTTTCTAACCACTAGTAGGGCTGAAAATGACAAGTGGAAGGCTGGAGAGATGGCTTAGCAGTTAAGGTGCTTGCCTGCAAAGCAAAAGGACCCAGGTTCGATTCCCCAGGACCCATGTAAAGCCAGATGCACAAGGTGGTGCATGCATCTGGAGTGTGTTTGCAGTGGCTGGAGGCCCTGGTGCACCCATTCCCTCCCTATCTGATTCTCTGTCTCTTCTCTCTCTCCCTCAAATAAATAAATAAATAAATAAATAAAATAAAAGAATTAAAAGGTTTAAAAATCTTTTAAAAAAAGAAAATGTAAAATGGTCATGAAAGTCTTTGTAAAACTGGAAACCACTCTTCTAACCATTTTAATTTGAGAACTGGCATGATTTTCCCTGGTCTCTAGCTTATCTGAGGTCTTATTTCTACAAAATGAGTATTTTTACCCACACAACACTGGAAGAAGGCAGTTTTCTTTTTGGTTGGCAAGCTTTAGAAGAAATGTATCATTACTTCTAAGCATCCTGCTGGTTCTCACAATGGTAAGAAAACTTCCCAACCAAAGACAGAAAACTGGGCTGGTTTTACTAATATGGAACAATCTCCAAGGTATACTGCTAAGTGGAAAGGCTGAAGGCATGGAGAAGGGAGTAAAACATCCTTTGTGTAAACCTATATCCCATAAGGCTGGGGAGATAACTCATCAGTTAACTGCACTTACAGCTGAAGCAGGATGGCCTCTCAGACCAGAAACTGCTGAGCCTGACTCTCCACATGAAGCTGGGCATGGCCATGCATGTCTACATCTGCAGTCCATAGTGGACATAAGCAGAGGTCAGCGAATTGCTGGGGCTTGCTGAGGGACCACAGCTCAGAGCTGAGGTGGAGACCCTATCTCAAGGAAAGAAGTATGTAAATGAGTGATATGAGAAAGACATCTGGAGTTCTCCTTTGACCTCTACACACACTTGCATGGACCATGAATATCTGCACAGACATATGCATGCATTACACCTACCATACCATACACATACTACACACCCCCCCACACACACACGTGCAAAACAACATTGATCTCACACATACATCTTTCTACATAAATAGACAATTCTTGCAAAAATATGGAAAAATGCATTTGTTTTGTTTGGAAAAAAGATTCAAGGGAATGTGAGGATCTGGTGATGGACTAAAACTTAGCATTTTCAACCCAAGGCCTGGGCTGGTTTACTTTTTCTGACCTACTTCACTACAGATAAGCAAAATCCCCACATGACTCACAGAGACCATCTTGGCCCTTCCTTATGTTTCTCTATCATGTATTTCCATAAGGCCTTGTTCAGTGAAGATGGATACCGTAGGCTACACACTATTTGATTTGATGGAATCCTTATTCCTTATTCCTCAAGACTGGGCAAATCTTTGCTTCACATTTTTTTTTTCTTCTATCCAACTCAATTGGCAAAATAATAGAACGATTTTGAGAATTGAATAGTCTGGCTTTATACAGTACCTGACCCATGGAAAAGACCTGATGGGTAGTAATTCATTCTGATATTTTAGCCTTGTTAATCATTTTTCACTTCCTATATCACACAAACAAACATACATACTCAAAACCTCAGAAATAGTCACCAATTAAAGAAGAAAAGTTTTAATCTATTTTTTACTAATTGGCATTTGTATATTCATTTTAAAACTTCTGTCAGACATATTTTGAAAATAGTGACAAAATTATACTGAAATAATCAGATCATGATCAATATTGTCACCTGGTTGAGTGTGGGCCTTCAGGCTGTACACCATCTGACAAACGCCTTCACAGAAAAATTTGATTTCAAAGTTTGCCAAATATTTCATATGAGTGTGAGGAAGTGAAAAGGAAATCAAATATCTATTTTGTTTATGAACTCATCATCTTACTTCATTTGGAAGCAAAAGCAAGTGACATCCTTTAGTAATACCAGCTGGAGAAGGCATGGCTTCCAGAGAATCTTGATTTATGCTTTTCCAGTGGGAAGTATGATAAGTTATCAAAAGACAAAATACCAGATTGTACTGATGATCATAAATCTTTGCTGAAGACTGATTCACGTCTGAAGCCACATTATGGTAGAATGTTTATCTTTAAAGCAAACTTTTGAGAGGGGGTACATTTAGAGTGACTGGACCCCTGGAAGTTCTAAAAAGGCAGGAAAGTCTGTACTTGTTGGAAATCAAATATTATCTTGCTTCTTATCTCTTGCCTAGTTCCCTAAACCTGTTTTTCCACAAACAACCAGGACCTCTCCTGGAAGGGAGGTCTTTTATAGGATTTAAACATTGTGGTTGGTCAAGTTTAGCCCCTGGAACTTGGTGTCAGGGCTAACCTCTTCCTGAGACAGCCCCTAGGTTCACCTGGGCCAGAAGACAGCTCACCTCTACTAAAAAATTATAAATATCCTTGCAAGGGGAAGGCAGGTTCTCTGACCACCTGGGAACTTCCAGCTGTGGGTGTTTTTCCCTTGGCTGTGCCTGGGCTCCAGCCCAGGGTTGAGCTGAGGGTTGCCGCCCCCCCCCCCCTTACTCTCCACATGGTTTCTTTATCCCCTCCAGCTCCCCACATGGCAGGAGCTCTTTGAACTTTTTTTTCTCTCTTTTCTTTCCATGATACTAGAGAATTGAACCTGGGTTCTTTGGCTTTGCAGCACCTTAGTGGCTAAGCCATCTCTTCAGCCCTAAGACATTATTTTCTAACAAAAGCAGACTCCTATGATACTTTAAATACTCTACAATTACTTTAACAGTCAGTAATTAAAAAAAATAAGAAAGTGTGTATATGTGTGTTAATTTAGGTAAATGTCAATTATTTAGTAAAAAATTAACACCAACCACTACAAAACTGGCAACTGGTAACCCTTGGACTCTAGGTCTGAATTGGAATTATGGAATATTTACCCCTGGGCTGGTGCAAGGGTATCCAGTTGTCAGGGGAATGTGCTCTGGGCATGATCAGAGGGTACTAAGCACAGTGTCTCAGTAATAGATGAATGTAAAGGAGACAGGGAATGCTCTAGGCAGGAGGGTTAGAGCAAGGGACTGAGGGAGGGTTAATCTCCAGAATTTTCTCATATTTTTGCATATGTCAGTTTTACTTTTCATTAAAGACTTGTAGATAATCAAGTAAACATGATACTGTCAGTGGTTTAGACATCTAAAACTTTTAATTCAATCTGTGTGAATTTGGATCAATATTTGCTCTTTTTGTGGGATGCTATTAAATCAAACCCATGTGTTTTTTTTTTGTTGTTGTTGTTTGTTTGTTTGTTTTTGTTTCTTAAACTAGGCATAATAGCACACACTGGTAATGCTAGCACTTGGAAGGCTAGGGCAAGTGGATCTTGAGTTCAAGGACAGTGAGACAAAACAAATCAACCCAAAACAAAACAGGGCTTTTGAAGCAAAGTTTCTAAAGTGAAGAAACAAAGCTACCAAACGTCACTTCGTGAATTACAGACACAACTATTGCCATCTAATGGTGGAAATTCACATTGCAGCAGCCTCTTTGACAGGCATCAACCTTTATAGTACATTGGGCTATAAAAAAAATGACATTAATTTTACATGTGAATAAGTAAAACTACTTTTCAATGTTAAATTTGGAAGCATGTATCAATATGAATTTAATTATATATAATTATGTTTATTGGAAAAACCTTAAAACATGACATTAGTAACTATGTTTTTTTGTCTTTTCATTATTTCTGTTTAAAAAAAATGTTAGACAATAAGAATGATATGGAGAAAAAGAGACAAGAGCAAGAGTCTGGACAAAAAAGAAAAACACAGAAAAGCAAAGAGATATTTTCCCCAAACTAAAAAAAAGTAAAAATGTTCAAAAACAAGAATCAGACAAAGACAAGAAAATAAATTTAAAATCATGATCTTATCTCAAAATGCCATAAAGTTAAAACCATCTGGATGTGGGTGCGTATGTGTACACACAAGGTAATTTTTCTTTTTTTACCAGGACTTCTGCTGGGCACACTCAGGTTTGCATCCGACATCCCGGCAGTCTCTCGCCATCTCCCCAGGGCTGGCTGTCGTGGGGAGTTTCTCTCTGGTGTGCTGTGAGCGTGGGGGTAACAGCCACTGGGGTCCTCACAGACGCAGGGCCTGTCCCACACTGCAGCTCACAGTTCTGGGGGCATGCAGCTCAGGGTTGTCGGGCCCCTGCCCTGGGTGATAGGTAGGTAGGAAGTTGGCTGAGAGGCTGGTCCACCTACTGTCCTTGGCTGCAGAGCTGGCAACTCCACAATTATCCTGGGTGGATGAGATCTGCTCCTGGCCACGGTGCACAGGACACCCCCTCACTCTCTCTCTCTCCCCATGCATTTCCCAGCCTACTGCTGTATGTACCTTTTGGTCTTCAGAGTCTTGTCTTCTTGTTGTCCACCATTTCCAACCCAAGGATCTGTGAACTGAGGATGACTCCTGATGTTAACAATTCATTCTCTCCTGGGATGGTGCGCAGTCACTGCTGTACGAGTCACACGGAGTGACAAAGAGGGGTTTCTCTATACCGTGACCCACACAAGGAGACATCGCTGTCTCCTTGCAACTGAACTGGAGCCTCCAAAGGCCTGGGGGCTTGTCCCAAAGGAGGACTGCCCTTACAGTCAGAAGTAGGTTCTTTTTGCAAAGGGCCATGGGCTTGTTCCAAGGGGAGGACTCCCTTACAGTTGGAAGCAGGTTCTGTTTGCAAAGGACCGTGGGCTTGTCCCAAAGGGAGGACTGCCCTTACAGTCGGAAGCAGGTCCTATTTGCATTTCTCCCCCAGACAGCTAACTGCACAGCTGAGTCTGTATTTGCCTTCCATCTGTGCGTAGGGGTTTAAATGCATGCTAATGTAATTATTAACTTAAAAATGAAATAATAAGTGTTATACCACATGTTTCAGTCACGTTTGCATTGCTGATAGAAATCACGCTACCAAGAGCAGGTTGGGGGGGAGGGGGAAGGTTTATTTTAGCTTACAGACTCGAGGGGATGCTCCATGATGGTAGGGAGAAATGATGGCATGAGCAGAGGGTAGACATCACCCCCTTGCCAATATCAGGTGGATAATAGCAACATGAGAGTGTGCCAAACATTGGCATGGGGAAACTGGCTATAATGCCCATAAGCCTGCTCCCAACAATACACTGCCTCCAGGATGCTTTAATTTCCAATTGCCATCAGCTGGGGAGACTAACTTTCAGAACACCTAAGTTTATGGGGGGACACCTGAATCAAACCATCACACTACATACAAATGAAGTTGGCAGATCTATAAATTTACCCATGTGAATTTAAACACAAAAGCTGATATTCTGCTGTGTTGTGAAAATGCACGGGCCCTGAGCACCATAAGAGGAATGAGCTGCTGGTCTACAGAGCCGTGGGGCCTTCTGGGAAATCCGAACAGGGAAAGAATGGACTCAGAGTTATGAGTACAGAAAGATCTGAAGAAGTTGTGAATTCTTACTGTTTAAAAACATTACTGTTAGAAAATGCACTATTTTATTCTATCACTTCTAAATTTATCATTTAGAAAATTAAAATAAGAATGTCTTTAAAGAAATATCCTCAAATTAGAAAACAGGAAATCTTCATCCTTACAAGCCATCTCTCCTATCACTAAAGAGCATGAGGGCTGAGCTGTATAATTTCAAGATGCTGTTTCTTATGCCACAGACTGACTCCCATAATTACACAAAGTTTTGAAATGCTGTATACCTGATTTTGAACATATGGTTGATGCTCCCAAATACTTATTCCCTCATTTGTTGAGTAAATGAAAGAGTAAGCAAACACCAGTTCCTGTGTCCTCAGGTCAGGCTGAGTGGGCAAGGCACACGCTTCCCCAGTTTGGAACCCAGCAGCATGTCTGATATAGGAAGTAGGAGGTAATCATGTCTGGGTCTGCCAAGAGGTGTGCTGTGGCAACTTGTTATTTTCTGCCCTTTATCTCGTGGCGGCAGCAAATAAACCCGAGTTTCTTCCACGCGAGAGAGATGCACCTTTGGTCATGACTATTATCTATTATACAAGGATTTTTCTATTGTATAAAGAATAATTCCTGTACTGCCTCCCTATTTCCTTTAGAAATAAAACAGAACACTGCTTCAATTTTTGATATGATTTTTCTTGGAAAATGGTGGATATATTTATTTATCGGATATATTTATTAACCCAATGATCCCTTCACTTCCAACAAAAACAAGCTCTAACCAAGTCTGCTTTACTCAACATTATACATAATAAGACAAGAGGCTGCTGAGCTACATAGCAATGTAACCAGAATAATTCGTGGAAAAGTGAATAATTCAGTGATAACCTTTTTGTGGAAAGTTTTAGAAGAAAATATGCTTAGTTTAAGAAAATAATTGGTCATTTCCCCGAACTCGGCCTCTTTAAAATGAACTTGTCAAAACCATCTATATGTCTAGACATAGCTGAAGAAGTAGTGGTCCCAAATGCACATTAACTAATGAAAATAAAAAAAATAAAAATGAATAGTTCTGTAGAGAGTATTCCTAATCCTGGTAAAAGAATGGAATAGCTCATTTCAATTTGGAAACTGCTTAAAGTCTTAGTACTGCAAGGTGAAGAAGTTTTAGAAAAATAATTTCAAAAGCTAATTTAATATACCACCTGGAGTCAGTATTTGGCAAGATATGAATTAATTACCTGAGAGCAGCCTGAAGCAGACCAAAGACATATAGTGCACGTTTTTTTCCACGGTGAAACTAATGGATAAAATTGTTGATTTAAAGAACTTGGGGGGTGGGGTGGAGAGTTGGCTCAGCAGTTAAGGCATTCACCTACAAAACCTAACAACCTGAGTTCAATTCCCCAGTACCCACATAAAGCACAAAGTGGCACATGCATCTAGAGTTCATTTGTAGTAGCTAAAGGCCCTTGCACACCTATATTCTCTGCCTCTTTTCTCTGCTTGCAAATGTTTTTCAATCAGCATAGATACAGGTTTGTCAAGTTTCTGGGTCATAACCAACTTTTGTTTTCCTGGACCTTTTATCACAAATTTGATGCCTAATTTTTATTCCTTTCCTTACATTTGTTTTAAGTTTAGTGTTTTCTTCTTCCAATGCCATAAGATAATTATATTATTAATATCTCTTGTGTGTTCATGCCTGCACCAAGAGAAAAATGACCTTCATGCTGAGGCATTTTGAAATTGAATGCTCTGTGACCAAAGAGCTGAAAAGTGTCATTTAATTTCGAGATTGTCTATGTCCACACCATTCTGAACATGCCCAAGCTTTTCTAAATTTTTCAACATTTGTTGAATTTCTATAATATTATTTGATTGTTAGACAAGTTCCATTTATTATATCTTAACACTCACAAAATTATGCATTTGAAGGATGAGTGATCTGACAACTTTATTTGCTTCCTTCTTAATTTTTCCAAAAAAGAATACAAATGTTTAATTATGAAAATATTCTTGAATTTTAATGTGGATAATTTTTTACTTGAAAAAATATATATATATTGGTTTTTTAAGGTAGGGTCTCACTCTGGTCCAGGCTGACCTAGAATTAACTATGTAGTCTCAGGGTGGTCTTGAACTCATGGCAATCCTCCTACCTCTGCCTTCCAAGTGCTGCGATTAAAGGCGTGCACCACCACACTTGGCTTCCTTGAATATTTTTGATAAAATAACTAAAAATGTAGCTATACAGAGAAATTAAAGTAGCTGTTATGGAATTGTATTAACAATCATGAAAGTGGCTCAGAGCAATAACTCAGGATGCTCCCAAGAGTCACTGACTAATTGTCAAGATATAAATAATTTTGCAGGTATATAAAAATTCCTTTGAAATGGGTCATGATGGCTACAATAATTTTCTGAACCTACAATTTATCAATCTCCTCAAATCTAATGATTCTTCATTGTGTTGGAGCAATCACCACAGAGCAACAGAAGGGACTGATTTTCATTAGATATTTTATCCTCTTAGTATTTTAAATCCTTGAAATCGTGTTTTCTGAATACTATTGTGCAGAGAGCTGGAAGAGAGAGAGAGAAAGTTTTTCTTATTCTCGTATTCAGCTCCATCTATACTCACTGGGCTGTGCTAAGCTTGTTCATCCTTCTTCCACAGACATCCTATTGCCTGATTCTCCTCTTTAATCTATAATTACAGCTACTCTCTAGTTTTCCTTGTTCAATAGCATAGGAAAATGAATAAAATTCTTCAACCATCAAGCTTAATTTTCAAGATATTTCCTTACAACCTGTCCTAAAGGCTATGGACAGATATAATTTACCTTTTCATAAAACAGTAAAAACTTGGAAGAGACAAATGCCCTGTGAGCAGACTACATCCTTACATCCTCTTTTCAATGTTCATTCCCCCCTCGCTCCCTTAACCGTCTCATCATTTTAGCAGCTGCTCCACATATAAATAATGGCTCTCCAGGAGAAAAACTATTCCAAGTCACATTAGTGGTTTTCCCAGACCTTCCTAGGCTGGTGGTGAAACTTAAATGGGAAAGCAAAGGGTCCAGAAGATTCAAGACACTTCTAAATAAGAGAACTGCTCTAGCACATGATAAAACATGAAACCATGACAGTGATGGTGTGGATGTGAAATGATGTCTAGAGGTTCATGTGCTTGAAATACTTGGTCCCCAGCTGGTGATCATTTGGGAATGCTGTGGAGCCTTTGGAAGGCAGAGCCCTGCTGGAAGTAGCATGTCACTGGGGTCAGACCTTGAGGTATATTTGTCCACCTCAGTGGGTGTTCAGAGCTAGCTCACCCTAAGAGGACATCCTTCCTGCTGCTGTGACAGCATGTGACTCTCTCACTGCCTGCTCTGCCATGCTTTCCCTGACACCATGAAACTTCCACTTGAAATTGTAAGCTGAGGGCTGGAGGGATGGCTTAGCAGTTAAGGCGTTTGCCTGCAAAGCCAAAGGACCCAGGTTTGATTCCTCAGGACCCACGTCAGCCAGATGCAAAAGGGGATGCACGTGTCTGGAGTTTCTTTGCAGTGGCTGGAGGCCCTGGCATGCCCATTCTCTCTCTCCCTCCCTCTTTCTCTGTAAAATAAATAATAAATAAAATAAAAATAGAATATTTAAAAAAAGAAATTGTAAGCTGAAAAATGAACAGATTCTGATTGTGTGTTTTGTCCCAGTATCGCGAAGGTAGCTGCTACAATGACTATTAAGCCAGGTCATCACCACCGCAGAAATAGGTAAAGTAAGCTGGTGAACACGCAAAAGGTCCTGAAGCAGAGGTTCTGCCCCATGTTGCAGCACGCTTGCTTTGTTTGCAACAGTGCGTGCAATCTGCATGGTTTGCAGGGCTGTAGCACACTCCCGAAGTACAGCATGGGTCTGGTGGGTGTTAAATATGGGATCTGTCTCACTGTCCTCAAGGTCCTCCAGTTGGAGTGAGGCATTTAAGAAGGTCTGGGAGGAGATAAGTCCATATTGCTAGAAGAATTGTGGACCCATGGATTCAATTTGCAGTTATGTTTCTAGTTGTAGCATTCCTTACTGGAATAGATAGCCACTGATAGACCCTCACATTCATTTCCTTGTTGCCAGTAAAAGAGTGGTTATGAGAGGAATCGGGTAAGTGAATGAGATATTAGTTCAATTATGGCTTCTCCGCCTGATGTGGTCTCTGGCTCCCTAACTGGCTGTTGTTGTATAACGGACTCTTCATGGCTTAAGAAAGGAAGCACACAGGAGTTTACTCTATGTCACAACGCAGTGCAGAGTCTCTACTTGCTTCAGGGCTTTGGAGTTAATTTTCTTCTGTGTCATGTTGCCCTAGTTGAGGGGAGTGTGGATCACAGCTCTGAATTTATGGAAGACTAACTTCTGGAATTTTCCTGTCTAGAAGTAGGCAAATTGCCTCTAGGAGCAGAGCCTAATAAATAGACTAACCCTTGTTATTTTTCTACCCAAAAGTGGGAAGACTGCTTTTAGCAGCAGCCTGAGGGAAAAGAAGCTGAAGTTTAGTTTAAGCCATTAGTAAACCTGCTGCATCTGATGCCACCACTGCTCTATCTTATAGTAACTGTGGCTTCTGCATTCAGGTACTCATTGGCATTTTCATTGAATAGTCAAAAATTAGAAACAAGAAGTTCGTTTTATGAGCAAAGGGTTAAAAAACATTTGACCTTAGGTAATGCTTAAACATTAATTTCTGAATAACTTCTGGTTATCGCCCAGGTGAGCAAGCTGATCTGGCGAAGGTGAGCTGATGAAGGTCATATGAAGGTGGGCACCTGTCTGTCTGGCATAATACTTTGCACCACTCCCAAACAGCTGAGCCCTGCCAATACAGCGTGCAAAGCAAAGTTAGCAATTCTTCCATGGGTCAGTGGATTAGAAGTCCTGTTCCAGGTAGCTGAGAGGAGGTCAGTCTATGTATTTTTCTACCAATGGATATAGGTAGAGTCACTAAAGCCTAAGCCTGGTATAAGAGCTTTGCACATCCCTTAGGGATCTTCTGTAACCTCTAGGCCAGATTCCCCTAGGGCCTGGCATTCAGCTTAGCAGATGGCGAACTGATTGTCTCTACTCTGGCCTGGAATTCTTGTTTGTCAGTTTTAGACCGGCAGATTCCTTCCCGTGACCTGATGATATTCTCTACTGGGAAGCAGTCATGGCTGGTGACATGTAACCCTGGCCAAATGCCCCAAGTACACCCCAAATATAGTCACCAGTGTCCCCTCTAGTGTCCTTGGCTAAACTATTGACAGCCTGATACTATATTGTGGAATTTCTCTACTGTGACATGGATGGCCACTTGGCACAGAATTTCCTTGCTTGGCTTCTCTTTTAAGGTATTTTTTTGCATGCATGCATAGTGTGTGTGCTGTGGCATGGTGTGTGTACTGTAGGAACATGTATGTGGTGCCCCGTGGGCTTGCCTGTCGCAGGACAACATTGGTTGTCCCCTTCCACCACTCCCCTGCCAGTTTTTCCTTGCTACAGAGTCTCTTACTGTTTCTGAAACTTCAGGAAGTATTCTTAACCACTGAGCCATCTCTCTAGCCCAGTGTTTTTGTGTGTTTGTTTTTAAGACAAAGTTGTACTATGTAGCCTATTTTGGCCTCAAACTCATAATCCTTCTGCCTCCACCTCCCGAGTGCTGGAATTACAGGTATGTGCTGCCACCTCAGCCTCTTAGACCTCTGCCCTGCCTGCTGGTCTGCTGTCTCGTGCATCGCAGCTCAGTACCTTGGCTTGTTGGTTTATTGGCAGGGCAAGCTAGTTCCCGGTCAAGATCCCCGCTGGAGCGTCCTCCCCACAATGGCAGGAGATCTTGGCATCTACTTATATAACTGCACATTCCTCAGCAATAGCAGTTTCACCACATTACTACTGCAGGTAAAGGGACCATCATGCCACTGAACAGAATATGCTTTGACCCTAAATGAAAAATGGGATGTGTTATTAATAATGAGCTGTGTGGTTCAAATGATGTCTCTTGTAATCAGACATCTGAAAACAAAGTCACTCTGGTGTTTTAACATTTTGAGATCCTAACCTGTCTTTCAAAATATATACACAGGCTGGAGAGATGGCTTAGTGGTTAAGATGCTTGCCTGCGAAGCCAAAGGACCCATGTTTGATTCCCCAGTACCCATGTAAAGCCAGATGCACAAAGCAGCGCATGCATCTGGAGTTCATGAACAGTGGCTGGAGGCCCTGGAGCCTCCTTTCTCTTTCTATCTGCCTCTTTCTCTCTGTTTTAAATACAAATTTTACACACACACATGCTTCTCCCTTCTATATAAGCAAGAATCTGAGATCTGAGATTATACTCATAGTGTCAAGAGGACTAAGGGAGGTTGCCACAGAAAATTACCACAGCTTGAGTGGCTCAAACAACACACTTTCATGTCTCACAGTATAAGCATATTTGGTTTGTCTTGGGAGGTTTGACTCTGTCCATGTAAGCAAACAAAAAGACAAAGCAGCTCTTTCGTGCATCTCCTTGGGAAAGCACTAATCCTCTTGGGCGAGCTCCATGCTCAGGACTTGTTACCTCCCAGAAGCCCCACTTCTCTTACACGTGTACTTAATAGTTCAACATGTGAATTTTGGGGGGACTCAAACACATGACACATAGCATCCAGCTGTCTGGGTGGCCTTGGAATGTCAGTCAAGGGAATGGATGCATCATAATACTGGGCCATTTTTCAGACACCCACTGCAGGTATCTGCAAAACCATGGGGTTTAAATGTGAAACATCCCGCTAGGGTCACAGCAGTAAGAAAGTAACTGATACAGCTGGTTATACAGTTATTAAAGGATAGGAGCTTTTCCAGTAAAGAATCCATCCAGATATTGCAGCAAGTTCAGTTGACTCCCGGCCTCAGCATCAGGGGCATGCCGTGTCTAAAGGCCCGTGGCGAACAAAGGAGGTCAGCATTCTTAGTGTCTGCAGCCCACTATTACTAGATACTGACTGTTCAAGAGAAACTATAAACTGATTTTTCAAGTAAATTTTCATTACTTAGAAGCTGGCTTAAACGTTTCAAAGCTGTAGTTAAGGCCAAAGAAAGCACATGTGTAGGCCAGATGTGCCTCCATGCTCCCCTTAGTCTAGGTTGGAGGACAAACCAACATAACAAGAGGCTTGTGCCCAAGGGAGGGGCCAGGAAAGCAGGGGCTTGCGGGCATGAAAGTGCTGTGCAGGCAGGAGCCCCAGTAATATGAAGACTGGTGACCAAAGAACAAGGGTGTATCAACCACTAATTCTCTGGCCTGCAGCCTAACTCCAGGGGTTAGCAGGAAGTGGGAACTTAAAAACACATTAAGTACTAGGGATAACTATTTCAGCAATCATGCAGGGTGAGGATTAAAAATAGAAATTGATTTTGATGAGGGAGAAAAAGGATCTGATATCTCTTGCACACTAAAATTTTTGAACCAAGTATTATACTTACTATTCCCAAGGACGTTGCAGCTGTTGTTGACTATTCCTGAGTGGGCACAAAATGGCTCCCTGTATCCTCTATCCAACTTTGCCTTAATCTTTAAACTGCCTGAAAGTCTGTGGATTATGCTGTGAGCTCTGTTACTGGAGAGGGTGTCTTATTCCATTGAGAATCTAGAGGGAACCAGCATTATTGAGGTGTAATTCATATAACATAAACATTACCTACTGTGTTCTATGTATGTTAAAGACAATGGCACATTTGCTGAATTGTCACAGATCATCACAATCTAGTTTCACACCATTGCTGTCCTTGCGAGATGGCCTCTCACGTCCCTTTACCACCAGTCCTCTCTGCTCCCCAGAGGCAGGCAACCACTGGGCTGCCTTCCTTCTGGACATTTCATGTTAAATGAAATCACCAGGGCTGGAGAGATGGCTTAGTGGTTAAGCATTTGCCTGTGAAGCCTGAGGACCCCAGTTCGAGGCTCTATTCCCCAGGACCCACGTTAGCCAGATGCACAAGGGGGCACACGCATCTGGAGTTCGTTTGCAGTGGCTGGAGGCCCTGGCACACCCATTCTTTCTCTCTCTCTCTCTCTCTGCCTCTTTCTCTCTCTGTCTGTTGCTCTCAAATAAATAAATAAAAATAAACAAAACAAAATTTAAATGAAATCACTAAATATGTGGACTTTTGCATCAGACATCCTTCACTGAGCATAAGGTTTTGGAAGTTTGTTTACACATGGGAATGCTTCAGGATATATACACACACACACACACACACACACACACACACACACACACACATATGTATATGTCTTTTAGTATGGAATAGTACTACACCGCATGTACATAACACATTTTAAAGCAATTTATTAATGTTGGTGACCATTTGAATTCCGTCCAGATTTTGGCTTCCTGAATTATCTAGATTGAATGTGTGCATTCATGTTTATATGTAGCTGGACTTCGGAGAGGGAATGCTCCAAGTCAGCTACAGTATATTAGGGAAGGAAGCCACATACCAGCCAGCAACGTGGACAGGAGGTGCCTGTGGAGAAGAAAGGTAACTTTTTCACAGCAAATAACACAATAATATAATGTGAGGAGATGCAAGAATAATAAAAGGGTAGTAATGACTTGCACCATTAGTTCATGTAGAATAATATACTTCTAGAAGGTGTACACATGTGGGTCCCTGGATCCTTGGGGCCGCGGTTCCCTGAAGGCGTCCAGGCAACCGTGGTGACTGGGACGACTTTCCAGAGGCAGTCTCTGTGAACAGCTCGGTTTATTCAATAGGGAAATGGGTTTATAAGCAGCTGAGAGTGGGAAGAAGGTCCTAAGGGGATTGATTCAAAGGCTGCTAGGTGATGCCTAGGAGGTTCATTCCTGCACATAGGGAGAGAGTCAGGTGATTTCCATAGTGGCAGAAAGAGGTTTGCAGGGGGATGGGCTGTGTGAAGGCTGCTGGCTGATAAGGAGTTTCCCAGGAAACTGGCCAAAGGTCACAGGGCTATGGGCCAAGCCTAAGTTCAGGTGTGCTGAGCTTGGGGAAGGGAGTGGCCTCCTGCAGCCCAGGGGTCCTTAGCCTTGCCTGGCAGATCAGGCCCATCGTCTGAAGGCTCCAGCCTGTGCCCGGTAGTGCCCCACATACACATATAGGTGATTTTGTTTTCATTTGTGTGTGTACACACATTTGTGTAAGTGTGTACGCATGAATGTGCGAATGCATGTGGAGACCAGAGGATGATGTTGGCTACTGTTTCTCAGGCACTGAGAACCTCATCACTCCATCAGTCGGATTACAAGGACATGCTACCATGCCTGACTGTTTTTTACATGGTGAGGGAACTCAGTCTTCATGCTTTCAAGGCAAGCATTTTACCTACTGAACTATCTCTCCAACACCACACATAAGTTTTATAATAAGTTTCACTAACATTTCTAGCCTTCTAAAATCCTTGCTTGATTAATTATTAGGAAGATTATTAATTTTGTCTCAGTATTTCTGGGAGTTCCTGGGGAATTCTTACTATGCCATGCTGATCATCTATCACTCACTGTCATAGTCACCTTCATACTGCTGAGACATATCACTCTGCCCAAAGCAGTTCATGAGAGGAAAGGATTTATTTTGGCTTATAGTCTCCAGGAGAAGCTTCATGATAACAGGGAAAATATGTTAGAGCAGAGGCTGGACATCAATTCTGTCACAGTAGCCAGAGAGAGAGCTGATCTCTGGCAAGGGGGAGCTGCCTATAATACCCAAAACCCACCCCCGGAAATACACCTCCTCCAGCAAGTTTCCATTTCCCAAATTGCCATGGGCTAGGAACCAAGCATCAAAACACATACTCGTGTGTTGGAGAACATTTGATTCAAATGATCACACTCACCTGTGAATTGAGCTCCTTTCTGTACATTCTCTTACTCTTCTGGCCATCTGAAGTAGTAGGAAATGGAAGAAAAAGGAAAGAAAGTAAAATTCAGTCCTCATTCATAAATAAATCTCATTCACAAAGAGAATCTCTCTAACAAACCCCAACATGCTTTCTCTGAGTCTGGGCCCTTATAGACTTGCCCTGCTATAGCTACATGATCCACCAACTCCAGCAGAGTACTAAGTCTGGCCAGACAGTAAAATAAGAAGTATTGAGAGACCTTAAGCTTGTGGCCACTCAAAAGGCATGTCAAAAGAAATTCCTCTATCACCGGAGGATTTTTAATGAGTGAAAACTCTTCAGGTTCCATAATGTATGATTCCATATGAAGACATTTTAAACATATGTGCTTTGAAAGAGCCTCCAAAGGCTGACCCCAGATTGTGGTCCCTCAAGTTTATTAATGTGTTGGTGACTTTACTTCAAAGTTATAGCTTCTTATCAGGAGTCCTGAGTTTGTTTTATGCACTGTTTCTTTTATGCATTTAGCCCACAAATCAAGATTTCCCATGGATTTATGTCGTTGCTCCTCTCTGGGAGTGATGCTGGGGGTCAGACATGAACCTGCTTGTAGGGAAGAATCTTGATGCCTTCATTGCTGGGTGGACCATGGAGTCCTGTGCTTGTCTCCCAGGATGAAACTGAAGGGGTACATGGAAGCTTCCACCCTCAGCTCAAGCAGTGTGTTCTGCTTCAGAGTAGCTCTTGTTATCTTTCTATCTTGTCTTTCATTAGACTCACATTGTGTGGCAGGGCTGATCATACTGAAGGGTAAAAGCAAAGTTAGGGCTAGGAGTCAAGATTATCATGAGTAATAAATGAGTTAATAAATAAAATACCTCAGAAATAGGGCTGGCTCATAGTAGACCCTAAATCATTAGGACGGCTTGCTGTGGTTTGAATGTAAATGCCCACTGCCTTCCCTGGCTCATGGCTTTGAACACTTGGATGCCAGCTGGTGGCAATGTTTGGAGAGGTCATGGAATCTTTAGAAGGTGTAGCCTTACTGGAAGAAAGGGTTCACTGGCAGAGGATATTGAGGCTTCATAGCCTGGTACCACTTTTTGTTTGCTTTATACTTTCTGACTATAGATCTGATGTGATCAGTCAACTTCCAGCTCCTGCTGCCTTGTCTTCCATGTCATAATGGACTGTATACCTGGAAATGTAAAACAAAACAAACCCTGCCTTCCTTGAGCAAGGAGAAAGTCACTAACTCAGTACCAAGCAGGAAGACACTCATGATTGTAATCCAGGTAGAAACCTCTAAACCAAACTTTAATTTGTTCTATCCATTTAACTGTCTGACAACAAGACCATATTTTCATTATTATATTTTCAAAACCCAGTTGATTTTCTGGAACTGGGAGAGCAATTTCTCCTTATTTCTTCTTTTAAAAAATATTTTTATTTATTTATTTATGTATTTACAAGCAGAAAGGGAGAGAGAGAGAATGAAAGAGAATAGGCACTGCAAATAAACTGCAGATGCATGTGCCACTTTGTGCATCTGGCTTTACGTGGGTACTGGGGAATCAAACCTAGGTTGTTAGGCTTTGCAGGCAAGTACCTTAACTTCTCAGCCGTCTCTCCAGCCCCTTTCCTTATTTCTTTATAGAATTTTCTTACATGTTTTCAATATATATTTTTTAAATTTTTTAAAATTTGTTCTATTTACTTTGAAAGAGAGAGAGAGAGAATGAGAGAATATGGGCATACCAGGGCCTTCAGCCACTATAAACATTCCCGAGACCCATGTGCTACTCTTGTGCATCTGGCTTATGTGGGTCCTGGGGAATCAAACCTGGGTCTTTGGCTTCATAGGCAAATGTTTTAACCACTAAGCCTTCTCCCAAGCCCGTTAATATATATATTTTTTAATTCCAGGTATACATTGGAACATTTATGTCAAGTGATAAAGAAGGTCCCGACAAGAGCAAATGACAAATAGAAGCTTGAGCACAGTTAGCATAAGCACACTGCTGCTTTCCTTCACTAGGGCACAGCTCATTCCTAAGACACTTGTTCATTGTATTTAGCTCCTCCATAGAGATTCATTGTAATAATGTAGGTTTCTTTCATGTGTACACATGTGTGATATATGTGCATGTGTGTATGTATGTATACATGTGTGTAGGGGACCCACGCATATATATGTGCCTATGTGTGGAGGCCAGAGATTGGCATCAGACATCTTCCTTGACAGCCTATTTATTCAGACAAGTCTCTCACTTGAACCAGAGCTCACCAACTTGGCTAGGGTGGCTGATCATCTTGCTTTGGGGATCCCATATCCCTACCTCCTGAAGATTGAGATTACAAATAGGCTGCCCTGCTTGCTCGGCATTTACTTGGGTTCTGGGGGCCTAAATATAGGTCCTTATACTCACATGGCAAATGCATCACTAACTGAGCCATCTCCCCAGCCCCTTGTATGAGGATTATATGATTTTTGCTATTGTGGATTACTCATATGATTCTAAATGAATGCCATTTCACTTTGCAAATGTTCTCGAATTTGTGCATTAATTTTCTATCTCAGTCATCTTACTTCAGTCTCCTGTGATTTGATATAACCTACAAAAATGAAATGAGCAAAAATGCAATTCATAAATACCCTGATAGGATCTGTCTCAACATAGACTGCCAGAAAATATTTTTCTGAACAATTTATGAAAAAAAAAACAGAATCAAAGAAAATAGCTGAATACAAAATTGTAATGCTAACATATTTTCCCCTGATGCTATATTTATTAAAAGTCTTATTTGATAAATATATATGTGACATTTTTATTATTGTCATTAATCTTTCTTTTTTATTTATTTTATAGGGATTGCATGATCCCTCTAACTT
Organism: Dipus sagitta; assembly: GCA_036346955.1. Taxonomy (NCBI): domain Eukaryota; kingdom Metazoa; phylum Chordata; class Mammalia; order Rodentia; family Dipodidae; genus Dipus; species Dipus sagitta. Next base: position 107,308,514 of record CM070783.1, read on the forward strand.
CAATTTTGGCAAGAAGTCACCCCTTACCATTTGAGTAACTTTCAGAAAAACAGTAGTCTGGAATAATTTGTTCTTTCTGAATCCATGGTAGGTCCCTTGCCTGTCACTTGCTTTGCTAATTCCATAGTTACTTCCATATGTTTATCCAGAGTTTCTCTCAGGCTGACGAGGTATGTCTTTTATCTTGTCCCCTTTCTTCCTTTTGAAACTGGAAGAAGAGTTCCTGGATTTAGTTTGCTTGCTCATTTGGTACTTTGGCTTTGCTTTACATTATTGGCAACTGCTCAGCAAATTCTTCTCCAACTTTCTTCAGCCTCTGGGAGACAATGAATCAGAAATGGGAGACTTGAGCTGAGCTGATGGGTGATGTCTGCTGAAGGCCACACCTGCTTTGTCCTCAGCTCCTTGATATGAATGCTTCGTTCTTCCTTGATTTGTATGTAATTGCTAGTATGTATTTCAAAACATTTTTCTTTGTACTCTACCAAACTGTTGCAAATTGATCCCATTCCTACTGCTTCTCACATTTCTCCTATCCTATAAAGGATCACACTGACAACTATGTAGAAATTAAAAGGGATTTTAAGGGAATATCATAAATCTGTGAATGTTAATTATTTAGATATAATAGATAAGCTTTTATTAGTAGACACATTGTTGAAATTGAAGCCAAAAGAAATATAATATTTCCAAAGTTAAATTGGTCATTAGCAATCCTTCTTTAAAGGAAAGGCCAGCCTAAGGCAGATTCACTGGTAAAGGTTATCAAATAATTAAAAAAAAATTCTTTCAGGAAACAGAGGATAAGTAGGCACAGTTAATCCTATATGGTTGGTATGATCCTGGCACCAAAGGCAAGATATTACAGAGAAAAATGGCATCACAGAAATTCACATCCCCTTAATAAAGTATTAACAAAACAATTCTACAATGTAAACCATAAGAACAGGGCTATATAACACATCCTAAGAAATGCAAGACTGGCTTCACATCTAAAGTCAGTTAATGCAATACACCCCTCGACTAGAGGGAAGGGCAAAGTACATAATGATCAGGATAAATGCAGAAGCAGCACTTGTGAGAATCCAGCCTCCATTGAAAAATGTTTTCAGCACATGGGGATACAAAGAACTTATTCGTACATGACTCTATCAAGTAAATGAGCAATGTTTCCAGTGCATATTAGAAACCTGCCAAGAAGAATGAAAGAGAACTTACAACAAGCATCCCATTCCAAGTTATGGGTTATTTATTGTTAAGTGTTGTTAAAATGGCAATTTTCTTTAAGTCAAGCATTAGATTCAAACAGAATCTTCATCAAAATTCCTCTCTCCCTCACTTCCTCCATGCCTCAATGGACAGATTACACGGAAAAGCAAAGTAGTAAGAATAAGCAAAACATCTTATAAAGCTGCCGTAATGAAAGTAGGATGCTGTTCACATAAAGCATAGAGATATACATTAATGAAACACAATTCACAGCTCAGAAATAATGGCTTCTGAAAAAAAAAAACGAGGAATAAAAGAGTAGTTGTTTCACTTACTGACACTGCAATAATTGGATAACCACATTACAAAAAAAAAACAATAATAAAGATGACCTCAAGGACACACTAGAATTAACTCCAGATGGATCACAGATTTCCATGCACAAACTAAAAATATTAAACTTCCTAAAAGGAGATCTAGGAGCAAGTCTCTATGGCTTTGGCACAGACAATGGGTTTTTAGAAAATTATCACAATAGCAGAGGACAGAAAAAAGGCCCTAAGTTGGACTTAATTAAAATTAAAATATTTGGTGCTTACAAAGACATCATTAAGTAAATAAAAAGACAAGTTACAAAATGAGAAACATGTTTGGAATAATTGTAATTTATACATAAGAGGAAAGTCATATATTCAGAATATAAATTCTTATAATAAGAGGCCAAAACATAATTAGAGACAGAAACTGACAACTCAACAAAACCAAAACCAAATGATTTAATTAAAGATGTTCAGAGTATTTGGTTAGAGGATTCACCAAAGATATACAAGTGGCTGCCAGGCACATAAACAGATATTTATACCTTAAATCACCAAGAAAACAAATTGAAAAAACAATGGGATACCATTACATATCTTCTAAAATTTCTCTTGGGACAATTTTAGTCTTGCTGGGAAACAGAATCAAAGTCTCTCTGAGAGAGGCCACAAGGAGAGGTTAATACAAGTTGTGATGAACAGGCTGCATGCTCCTCAGCCAAGTTCCCATGGTGTTTTGACTCCTAGCTTTAGGAAGAAAGTGCCTTTCCCTATCAATAACCCTATCAAAAAAACTACAAAGGAACTAACCTCATTCTCCTCTTCATTCTTTGGATAAAATTTCTTTAAAATTTGTCTTCTAGATAAAAGCATATATATATATATATATATATATATATATATATGTGTGTGTGTGTGTGTGTGTGTGTGTATAATTTGATACACATACATAAACACACACACACACACACACACACACATATATATATATATATATATATATATATATAGAGAGAGAGAGAGAGAGAGAGAGAGAGAGAGAGAGAGAGAGAGAGAGAGAGAGATCTTCTTGTTACTATTCATATTTCTGTCCATTGTGTAATACTTATGTAATCAGTAAGAACTTACTGGGTATCCATCCATTGTGTAGTAGTTATGTAATCAGTAAGAGCATACTGGTATCCATCCATTGAGCAATAGTTATGCAAACAATGAGTGCTGACTGAGTATCTATTCTGTCTTAGCACTGATCCAGGCACTTGGAAATCAAAGCTGAAGAAGAAATAGTGCAACAGGATTGCCCTAGTGGAACATCAGTTATAGGTATGGGGAATATTTGAGGTATTTGTCTACGGAAAGACTTATATGATGTTTTTATCATATGTATATCCATCGTTTTGTTCTTCCATTATTCTTTGTCGTAGTCTAGGACTTATGTGTGCTAGCACTGCAGCTATCCCTCACAACTATTTGTTAGCTCATTTCGTTTTCTCTTATTATCCAGTGCACAATTATCCAACACACTGGAAGCTGTGGTGAACATTTCACTCAACCATCACATGGTTCCATCGGCCTAAGCATCAGATCAGATCCTCCCATCCACCATGTGCTGCATTGAAAAGTTAAAAATCACTGCATTGGAGTTGTAGTAAAAAATCAACAGACATGCAGTAGAATACTTGGTTTTATGCTATCTAAGTATGTTGTTAGGAGCTTTGCAGAAAAGCTAGTCATAATTAAAATTCTTTTGTTCTCCAGAAATAAGATGTTGTCATAAATGTATCTATCAATTCTTAGAATTTGGTCTACATATGTCTTTTCTTTTTTTAAGAGTTACTTATTTATTTATTTATTAGAGGCAGAGAAAGGGAGAGACAGAGAGAGAATGGGCATGCCAGGGCCTCTAGCCACTACAAACGAACACCAGACACATGCGTCACCATGTGCATCTTGCTTACATGGGACCTGGAGAATCAAACCTGGGTCTTTGGCCTTGCAGACAAACACTTTAAGTGCTAAACCATCTCTCTAGCCCTACATATATCTTTTCATTAGAACCACTTCATCTTAGTTTATAAGAATGTGTTTTGATGTGTCATGACTTAAGTAAATGTTTATTTATGTGTGTGTTAGTATGTTGTGATATGTGTGCATGTATGTGCACATGGCGTGCAATTGAGAGTACATGTATGCATAGTCTGTGTACACATATACAGTGGCCAGAGAAGATGTCTAGTATTCTAATCTCTTCCACCTTATTTCTTCAAGACAGAGTCTCTCATTGAACCTGGAGCTCCCAGTTTTTCAATTGGTCCAGTTGACCACAGAGCCCCTGTGATCCTCCCTTCTTTTCCTCCTCCAGCACTGAGGTTACAAGGATACATGACCACAGTTTTTTTTCCATCAGTGCTGGAGATCAGACTCGGGTCCTTATGCTTGCACAGCAACTGGTCTTATTTTCTGAGCCATTTTCCCAGCCCCTGAAATGAGTTTTTATCCATACAATGATTGACCACAGTGAAGCAGAAGTGTCGCGTATAAGGTAAGGAGAGTCTGGCAGTACTATGCTCAGAACTAGCCCATAGCCCTCACAGCCTGAAGTCCAGTTGCAAGGTTTTGGTGAGACTGTGATTCATTCCTTCAGCAGAAAGGGCCTCAGTGACAGAAATGCCATTTCATTTTTGTACTCTGTGGGACTGGGGGGCAGACGACGGCCAGGTACTATTTTGAGGAGGATCATATTAATTAAAACAGAATACCCCTGCAGACCTCAGAACCAGTTGCACAAGGCAGGGAACCTGACTTCAATCTGCTCGAGGCCTTGGTATGAGAGGAGAGGAGACCCCCGAGGCCACTGTAAAGACCATGGGGCTGCAAGATGACAAGTTCTGCCTGCAGAAAGCTTGGTTCAGTAGATGAATTGCATAACCCTGCCCTTGCTGTGTGGAAGTAGATCTCAGAAACTGAGAATAATAGCAGAGTTTGATAGCCCTGAGCCTAAGGTTAGCAGAGGATGAATGTCAGGGACATCCTAAGAGCCTTTGAATCCTGTACAGGCTGACAGTTCTGAAATATACCCTTCCAGCAGGGTGATTATCAACACTTAGAGATACTGGAAGTGTGAAGACAGGTCCTTCCCCTGCACAGATCTCAGTGCTATGGTTACCTCTAACACTCCCACTTCTCTTCCAAAAATATTGGCCACCTTAAGAAGGACATTCTTGGGGATATCTGAAAGGTGAGATGACTTGCCTTACTCACTGACTGCAAAGCTGTGTGTGCCCAGCAGAGGCCCCTGGCACACAAAAGAAGTGCATGGATCTTCTTGGGAAGGCTAACATTGATTCATCCCAGATAGGACACAGATGACCAGTGAGCTAGCTGGAGTTATTTACATGCCTAAGTGCAGAAGACTCCAAATACCACCCCAGAATACACTTAGATCTGCTAAACAGTTTTGATACAGTCACAGAATGTAAAATTGACATACCCATGACATAACTATAGTACTTGCACAAAACAGACATGTAGACTCATAGAATGGAATGAAGGACCCAGCAATAACCTCACACAGCTATAATCACTTATTTTTGACACAGTTGCTATTATATATATATATATATATATATATATATATATATATATATATATGTAAAAACCTCTTCCACAAAAATGACCATTCACTTGTAGAAGAATGAAATTAAATCCATATATACTACCCTGCACAAAAATCAACTGAAAGTGGTCATAAACCTTAATGCAAGACCTGGAACATTGAATCTGCTGGCGGGAAACAGTCAAAACACATCATAATTAAGAGCTTTCTGAAAAGGACTCCACTAGTACAGGAAGTAATTCCAAACATTGATTAATATGATTTCATGAAATTAAAAATATTCTGCAGAGCGAAAGAAGCAATAACTAGTGTGAAGAGATAACCTAATTAGTGTGCAAATATCTTACTAGATAATTGCCTGATAATAGATTAATGTATTTAATATATAAATATATAAATAACAATATATTTTCTCTCATATTAAACACAAAAACATAAATGATCCTATCAATAAATGGGTTCATTAACTGAATTATATTGTTTTTAAAAGAAGAAACACACATAGCCAATAAGTAGTTGAAAAAGTGTTCAATGTCCTTATCCATCAGGGTAATGAAAACTAAAGCTACTTTGTGATATTATATCTCACCCCAATCACAAGGACTATTATCAAGAAGTGAATGACAACAAATGCTGGCAGGAATGTTGAGAAAGAAAAATTCTTATGCATTGCTGGTGGGAAGGTAACATTATGCATGTGCTATAGAAGTCAGAGTGGCCGTTCCTCATAAAACACCAGAATACAACTATAATATAAATCAGCGGGGCATTAACTTTTCCAGGAGAGAGCTAAAGATAAGGCAGCAATAACAAAGTCTAGAATAGATTCCACCCAAGTTTAGCTTTGGTGAATCATGGGAAAATAAATAAGGTTAATTATGCTTGCTTACAGGAGCATGGGTAAGTCACATTCCACTGGCAACTCACACATTCAGGCAGCTACACCCCTGAAAAAAGTCTCTCCCAGCAATTGCCAAATGATTTTCATATCCTTGGGTTGAGGAAGGGTTTATGTATCTCATACAGTGCCTGGTGAGTTGCTCCTAAGCTGTTCATGTCCTGCCCTCTGCACTACTTCCTAGCCCTTCTTCCCCACTATGAGGGAATGTTAGTGAAGTCATCTTGTGATGGTCTCACATTGGTAATAACAACTGCTCTCATTTTTAAAAAGTCTATTTTATTTTTATTTATTTAACAGGGAAAGAGACAGGGAGGGAGGGAGGGAGAGAGAGAGAGAGAGAGAGAGAGAGAGAGAGAGAGAGAGAGAATGGGTGCACCAGGGCCTCCAGCCACTGCAAATAAACTCCAGATGTGTGCGCCCCCTTGTGCATCTGGCTAATGTGGGTCCTGGGGAATCGAACCTGGGTCCTTTGGCTTTGCAGGCAAATGCCTTAACCACTAAGCCAACCCTCCAGCCCACAACTGCTCCCATTTTAAGATGCCAATAACCATGCCATGCCCAAAGTAGCTCTGCCGCTCCTGGATATGCATCCAAGAGCCTCCAGGTCAGCAGACCATAGTTCTACTTGCACAACCATGATTATCCACAATAGCTAAGAAATGTCCAATAACAGATGAATATGTAAAGGAAATTTGATGAATATACAAATGGATCTTTTATCAGCCATGAAGAGAAATAAAATCATGACCTTAGTAGAAAAAATGAATGTAATTGAACATCTTATGTTAAGCAAAATAAGCCAGACTTGAAAAGAGAAATACTATATTTTTTTCATGTACAAAATGTAGATTTGTATACTTAAATCTGCGGTCTGTGTGTATGTGTGTATTGGTCAGGAAAGTGGAAAAGGTACCAACAGGACAGATAAGGAGGAGATCTTAAAGGGGGGCAGGAAAATGGGCAAGCAGTAGAATACGTATGACATGAAAGCAGAAAGGGGCACTAGAGGGGGAAGGGGACTAAGAAGAAAGGGTCCAAGAGAATGGAGGAGAGAACAAGGGCAGGGGATTAATAGAAACAAAATACAATGGCAAATATTTGTGAAAATTCCATTACTCTGTATGCTAATTTTAAAAAGTTTAAAAAATAATACAACATTGAACGAAAAGAAAAAAATCAGAGTGGTCAAACAGATAAGAAACTATAAAGCAATATCCTATGTACAAGAGACTTCATATTTTTAAAAAGTTATAAAAAATAATGCTGATAAATAAGTAGAATTTTACCAGATCTGTCTTGCTTGAAGCCTATGCTGAGAACCATTTGCTATTTATTATTCATAGACAGGAAATTACAGGTATTCATTTCCGACCTTGTGTCACGTGTATAGTGGATCACATGTACAGATGGTCAATGTCTGTGAGTTTTGTTGCCTTAACTAAACATATTACCTTTGGGAATGTATGTTCCCTGTTCAAGAACCCATATTTGGGTGAATACACACTCGGTTATGACTCTGTAAGTTATGGCTTCCTACTACGAAGAAAGGCGTAACTGGCCATTATTCCTGGTTCTCAGCCACTGTGCAGCTTGGATTTTACCTGCAGGCTCTGGAGAACATACCCCACAACTCTTCCTCCAGAGGCTTCAGTTCCTTGGACAACTTAGCTTTCAGCTTTATTTCCGTGACTGATCAAGTCTTATTGAACCGCTGAGCTCTTTTACGTAATGAATGGACTTTGGCATCGACGTCTGACTGAAGACATACTCTTGGGTTTGGGCTCACGTCTCCGCGCTGGAGAAACCACGTGAAGGAGCAGGGAGAAGGAGTCTCGAGGCCCATCATCCCCCAAAGGCAACCGGGCAGAAGGTAAAGAGGTGTGCTCTGAAGCCTTGCCTGCTTGCTCGGCCGCGTGGGAGGAGTCCAGGACGAAAGCAGAGCGGAAAGCCAAGAACAGCATCAAGCCTGACCTTGGTGCCCAGCGGCATGCATTCCAGGAATATTTCTGGCCATGTTTGGATATCCAGGAAAGAGCAGAAAAGGTAAGTGAAAATGGAAAGAAAGGCAGGAAAAGAATCAAACAATGAAGAAGTTCTAGAAATTAGAAGTCACCCAAGGAGCCTCAAGGAAGTAAAAAGTTAGTTACATGGAGGTCGTATTTTTCTTTAAAAGAGAGAAGAATGAAAATGAGTGAAGAATTCATAAGTTCGTTAACAGTGACCGTAAATATGAAAAACGTGCTAATGAATCTGGAGGAAGGCCACACGGAGCCCTCACTGTTCTGCATGTTACTGGGGTATCACTGCCACCTGGTGGCCCACGTCCTCTTCAGTTTTTCTTGATTCCTGTTTTGAGGGGAGGGACCTGACTGGTTTTCAAGCAGGAAGGCATGGAGAATGGTCAAGTTCTTCCACGTTCTCCTGAAGGTCTCTAGGCTGCGCCTCTTGCAAGGCTGCTCATCTGTGCATAGCTCAGTAGAACGAATAGCAATTCACTTTACAACGGTTCTGTTCTGTGCCGTTCAGTACACAGCCTTTCTTTAGTGAGCTCACCGCGTTCAGAATTTTTATGCGAATAATCACATATATTACATGTAAAACTAAGCCCTCCATTTTTACTGTGAAGATATTCAGCCACTAAGTGACAAGATTTCATTACCCACAAAGAATTTGTGATGGGAAATATTTTCTCAAAACTACTGTCTACTAAAAGTGTCAGGCAAAGGATCCTGCATTCCTATTATGGGAGAAATTGTACAGGGAGAGAGACAGAAAAGCAGTAGAACAGAGCTTCTTGCAACTTAAAATTGGTGCTCTGTTTTCAAAACCTTTATATAAAACCACTGATATATAGATAATATATGCATAGATTATATTTATAACAAGCTCTCTCCAGTTTTTCACCAGGAAATCTGTCTCATCATTGTTAATGAATAAAGCCACACACTTTTTGAAAAATTTCAGAAAAAAATTACAAATCTCAGAATAAGTAATGCTGTGTTTGTGTCTAACACTGGCGGGAGTCGGCTGTGTAGACCTACCCTTAGCATCATGTAGTCACAGTTCTGCCTTCAGAGTTATTTTTCTCTCTGATCCCTGGTGCAACCAATCATTCCATTATGACAGTGTCATCTTCCTGAGCCCTGGCCACCAGCATAGTCACAGTTTTAGCAAATGTAAAATCGACAAGGGCTTTTAATGTAACCTTTTCTTTCTTCTGTCAGAAAAGTCCCCATTAATTTAATACTGATTTACATTTTAATAGCTCTGCATGAAGAGTTATTCACTGTCCATTTTGCTCCTTAATATATGGAGGAAGCTTGTAATTATGAAAAGGGAAAGAGAGAGATGTGAAAAAAGAGCCAGCAAAAGTTCATCTCCAGATATCTGTATCAGAATCACCTTGAGTCTTTGTTGAACACTAGGCAGAGACTATGAAAATAAAATACTAGGATTTGGGAGAAACAGCTGTTACTTATAAACAGTAATTTCTAGAACTCATAAGATCAAGGCGTCATTTGAGCACCAAGAAATTAATTAATTTGTTTTAACTTTTTAGTAATTACTTGGGAATTTTCAATTGCAACTCCAAAGGCTTTTTTGTTTTTTTGTTTTTTTTCATAGAACTATCCCCAGAATGATTGGTGCTCAAAGTCATTCATGTCAAAACCTGAAAATCAGAACCCAAATGATTTCAGGGATCTACAACTTAACTATTTGACAAAATAATTTTAAAAAGAAGCTAAGAAAATTCACATATTCAAGAATTCAGGATCCACAATGCCAATACTCAATAAAAATAGTAATAACTGGACATGACAAGGAGTGGAATGGTGTGACCCACACCCAGGGAGAAAGGATTTAAGGACCTGTGATGTATCCCAGCGGTGGAACACTAGCATGTACAAGGCTCTGGATTGATCCCCAGCGCTGCATAAAAAAGTATTTAGAAGAAAAGTCAGTCCTAATATGGATGAAACATGGAGGGAACAGGAATAATAGTGACTGTTATAAAAACTGACTTTTCTAGCTGCGGATAAGATTGGTGGCATATACCTATTGTCACAACACTCAGAGGCTGCTGCAGAAAGATCACAAATTGGAGGTCCATACAGGCTACAGAGCAATGTTATCTCTATTTCTTCCAGTTTCAGAGATGAATTCAAAGTGTTTCAACGACTTGACTGTAAGACCTGAACTAGAAAGCTCCGGGAGAAAACAAGGGAGCTGCTCCGGGGCATTGCAGCAGCTGAGTGCTTTGGGAGAAGAACCCCAGGGCGTGCGGCACCAAAGCAAAAATCAACAGATGGACAGCCAGGTGTGGTGGCACACTCCTTTAGTCCCAGCGCTTGGGAGGCAGACGTAGGAGGATTTCCGTTAGAGGACCCCTGAGACTCCATAGAGAATTCCAGGTCAGCCTGGGCTAGAGTGAGACCCTACCTCGAAAAACAAAACAAACAAACAAAAAATCAGCAGATGGAACTCCCTCTACTAAGATGCCTCTTCATAGCTAGGGGAAAACTCACAGGACGGGAGAAAACATGAGCAGTATGCAGTCTGACCAAAGGCTGAGGTCCAAGGCCACACTGGGAACTCTAAACCCTCATAAGCAAGCGTCCATGCACAAAACAAAGTACACACCAAACAAGAAACCCAAACAGCCCTGTTAAGAATTGACAACAGACCTGGCACTTCTTAAGAGAGGAATCACAAATGGCCACCTGGTACAGGAAGACACTCAAGCTCACTACTGGTAAGGGGAATCACAGCGTGGTGTCCTTTCACACCATAAGAACAATGATCACCGAGAAGACTAAAGCCAGTGAGCACTGGTGAGGAAGTGGAGATGAGGAAACCCTTGAATCAGGGCGAGAGTGAAAATTAGTAGAGCCACTAAGGAGCATGATGAAGGGACCCTCAAAAGTTCATCATCAGGGGCTGGAGGGATGGTTTAGCAGTTAAGGCATAAAGGACCCAGGTTTGATTCCCCAGGACCTACATAAGCCAGATGCACAAGGTGGCACATGTGTCTGAAGCTCTTTTGCAGCAGCTGGAGGCCCTGACATGACCCCCCTTCCTCTTTCTCTGTCAAATAAACAAATAAACATAAAAATATACTTTAGCAAAAAGTTCACCATCAAACTGCCACATGATCTAGCCATTGCACTATTTCCAAAGGAATTACAATGAGATCATCAAAGTGACATTGTCTTTTTCACTTTCATTGCAGCACTTTTCACAATAGTCCTGGAAAAAGCAAAATATGTATCAAGGCAAGAATGAATAAAGACAATGTGGAAGATGCTGTTAGCATACAATTCAGCTGTACAATGGACATGACTCTTTCATTGTCAAAACATAATGAAACTGGAGATAATTATGTGAAATAAAATAAATGAGACACTCTTAAAAAGAAAAGAACTGTGTGATCTCACTAGTGTGTGGAAGACCCCCGTCCCCATTACCCTCAACCAGCAGAGTAACCCTTCCCAGGAAACCTTCCACCATGTTTCTTCCCAATAAGAGTGTGTTCTGAGAAGAGTTGGTACTCATTTGTATCACACGAGTTCCCCAACTGTCACACTGTGGGCATTTAAGAAATTCCTTAGTCATCTTGTGACTTGCTTGTCTATAAAAGGGAAGCTACGCCGCCTACTCAATGAGGATGTAAAGATAGAGGAATGAGGGGAACTTCTTTAGTACGATGTGTCCAGCGGAAACACAAGTGAGTCATCACTACCAGCCAAAAGCTTTCCACTAGAAATCCTCATAGAACTGGGATTACGGTGTTCAGGGACATTTCCTGCTGTTTACATGGGTTCTAGAGATTCAAACTCAGGTGGTCTCAGGCACATTCAGTTCCTCATACTTATACAACAAGTACCACAGAACCATCTCTCCAACCCCATTTCACTTTTAGCTAATTATGGAATAACACATTAGTTTTACATTTCCCCAAAGAATTTGCAACCAGTTAAGTATACATGAAGGGCATCTGAATCTCTCATACCCCACATAAACTTTCAGAACTTGTGAAGGGTAAATGTGTTCTGTAAGTGTTCTACCTTGGCACAACAAAATACTTGTATGCTACATTGTTAACAATATTAGACTGTATAAATAAAAGTCCAATATCTAGTTGGTGGTGTGCTCAGTGGTGGACCACTCGTGTAGTATGTACAGAGACCCAGGTTTAATCTCCAGCATTGCAAAGAGCAAGTATAAGTATAAGCGTGTGCACATGCACGCACACACATGCGCACACACACACACACACACACTGCAGTGGGGGGAGAATTTAAGGATATTATTTTTAAATAAGAAATGGTACAAATGGTTTTCCAAGTTCATGATGCTGGCTTTTAATTTTATTTGTGGTTATCAGTCACCATGATGGCCACCAGAAACCACACATATTACAGCAGATATAAATTTGTTTTTACAATGAGAGGTTACTTCATAAACATGATGCATGAAAGATACACCTCCTGTGACATTCTCTATGGACAGCTGTGAGGAAAAGCTAGATTTTTTATACAAAGTCTCCTTGTCATCTGTACATATGGCCTGTAGTGTCCAGACTGAGAGACACTAGAAGTTGGTGACAAGGTAGAGTAAAATATCAACTTTTGCTAAAGATCTTCATGAATTTCATAGCTTAGAGAAGCAGGCCAGCTTCTAAGCTGGTTTCCACATGCTTTCAAATGACAGGGAGCATTACCTAACCTTCATAAACTACTAGATACCTGAGTTATATCATATGAGCAGAAGGCAGCAGCGAAAGATGGTGAGTGGGAAAAATTCCTCTCTCATACAGATCTCCAGGGTCTGTATAAGTGGCATGCCATGCCTTTTTGGAGTTATTTCCTCAGAGATCTTAACATTTTTCATTACAACATCATCACTTGGGCTGGAGAGGTAGCTTAGCAGTTAATCCATTTGCTTGCAAAGCCTAATGACCATGGTTCAAATCCCCAGTACCCACATAAAGCCAGAAGCACAAAGTGGCACATGTATCTGGAGTTCCTTTTCAGTGGCTACAGGCCCTGGCACACCCATTCTCTCTCTCCTTGCAAATAAATAAATAACTGAATAAATAAATAAAATATCTTTTTAAAACTCCATCATCACCCCCTTTCTCTGGCTAGTCTTCTGTAGCACGGTTTCCAGTGCTCATGGGTTCTAATAAGCACTTTCTTTGTGGAAAGAACACAGTGAGGATTTGAACTCCTTGTGGTTCTTCATGAATGTAATGGATTGACTTAGATCTTAGCTAACACATTGAAGAGCACATATTTTTACAGAGGGAAGCAACTTGAAAAGCATTTCAACTCCTTTCTTTTATAGATCTCGAAATTGAGATCAAGGGGTGGTGTGACTTTCCAAAGCTACAGACTGCAAGTTTATCTAGGTTGAGATAGTTTTCCCACACTGGATAACTGCAGAATAAGTGGAGATAATAGATTGTCTCCCCCGCATTTGATTAGTCTAGTTTCATTGGAGAAAAAACTGTCATTTCTGAACATGCAAACTTGAAACACCCTTCCCCCTGGTAGCCCTTTACCAAAGGGCTCAGCTTGAATCACCAGACATTTACTCTGGAATTAGAGAAACCTGATCCCAAGCCCAGCTGTGTGACATCTGGCAACTGGTATGCTTTTTGTTATCCTTAAAATGAGGGGATTGATAGCATGATACTTATACATAACCCATGGGGATGATGTAGTAGTTCAGTAAATACTGGTGGACACCCATTAAATGCTTAGCTATTAGTAAAATATGATTCTGTTCCATCTTACATTCCTGTTAATGTATCAGAAACTGGATTTATACCCTCATTTTATATTACAATATTTTATTTTTCTTTATTTCAGATATATATAAAGAGAGGCAGATAGATGAGGAGAGAGAGAGAGAGAGAGAGAATTGGTGTGCCAGGGCCTCCAGCCGCTGCGAACAAACTCCAGACACATGCGCCACCTTACATCGGTCCTGGGAAATTGAACCTGGGTTCTTTGTCTTAACTGCTAAGCTATCTCTCCAGCCCTTTTAAAAAATATTTTATTTTTATTATGCCCTTACTTTAGATATGGGCAGGACTAAACTTTCTACTTAATGATTCTCAAAATGGGCCCCCGGCAGACATTGGTGTCCTCATGTGGCAGCTTGGTAGAAATTCAAATTGTATCACTGTACTTAAAACCTCCTGAGTCACACAAGTGTGCAATGGAGTCTTAAAACCTATTTTTACAAAAGCCCACCCAGGGATTCCAACATATGTGGAAATTTGACTCCACATTGCTAGACTGAGATGGGTGGAAATGGACAGTGGCACCGCATGGCAGATATGGGCACAGGCCCCAGCTGGCGGAGTGAGCGTGCGACCTGGGGAGGCTGCTCGGTCATCTGAAGCGGCTGCAGAGGGGGCCAGAGCAAAGGCGAGGAGGACACAGAGAGAAGTGACCCGAGCCGGGTCAGTGGGAGGAAGAGGCTGTGAGCTCTGAGCCCAGGCGTGCTACCCCAATTAGCCTTAAGTGTGTTCATTCTATTAAACTCGCACTTACCTTAAATAGAACCCACACATAAACAATTGCTTCGGGAAAATCCCGTATCTCCCAGACTGAGGATTTATCAAGATTGGTCTGTGATTTAAAATTCTATTAGTAATGTCCTTCTAATGCTCATACTCATCAATTTTTCTTAACCTGGTACTTGGAATTTCTCAGCTCAGTAAGGGAGGCTCAGTCCATCCCCTGACTCTTGGTAAATGGCAAAGCAATTATAGCAATGACTAGTGACTTAGTGTTGGAACAAAAGTACTGAGAGAGAGAAAGAGAGAGAGAGAGAGAGAAGATAACACGTCCTACCTGAGCTGCATGTAATGGCAGGTGCAGCAATATCATCACTCTCCAATGAGCAAATGTGTCTCATTTATTTTAAAAATTGGCATGCAAAGGTTTCATTATGGCATTTTCATAGATATTTGCTTTGGTTGGTCCTCACCTCCAGCTCTTCTCCCTCGTCTCCTTACCCTCCTCCTCTTCCACGCCATGGCCCCCATTCCACTTTCACAACTTATGCATTCTCTCACATTCCTCACTCCTTCCCTTGAGACCTCTTTTCTCCTCTCTTGCTTCCCTTTCAAGTTTCATGACTTAAACTTACCCTCACTCCCACATAGATATACATTCATTTAAAAGTAGATGACAGGATTCACATATGAAACAGAACACGTGGTATTTGTCTTTCGGAGTCAGGGTTGCTTTATTATATTACTTTGGGACCCTATTCATTTTTCTGAAAAATGTACAATTGTATTTTTCCTTGTCGCTGAGTAAGATTCCATTTTCATTACCCATTCATCTGTTGATGGATATCTGCTCTGATGCCATACCCTGCTGCTGTTAGCAGAGCACTAGTTAATGCGCATGCACCGATATCTCTGTGGTAGATACAGAGCCTCTTGGGTATACGTTCAAAAGTGGTGTAGCTGAGTCACACGGTAAATCTATTTTCAGTATTTCTTTTTAAGATTTAATTCTTTACTTATTTGCTTGCATGCACACCTGCGTACGTACACGCGCATGTGTGAGCGCGCACTCACACACACGCACTTCATCTAAAAGTTCTCTGTTGGGAGTTTATATGGACTTTTAATAGACTTCTTTCTTGTTTATATTCCGTTCATATGTTTCTCTTGTCTTGTTCCTTTAGGTAAGACTGAGCACATAGGAGAGGGCACCCTTGTCGCATGCCAGATTCTCGAGGAAATACCCAGTTTTCCACATTTAGCACTCACCACATCGTCTGTTCTTCATATTGGGAACTCCTGGGTGTGTCACAGCAGAGTGCTGTCTTGTGTTATTTTGTTGTTGTTGTTGTTGTTGTTGTTGTTCCTTCTTTGTGTCTGGCACATCTATTGGGATGTATGCGTTCTCCAGTTACAAGTATCCCCTTTCCCCACTGCTGCTGTTTGCTGGTTTTGTTGGACATAAATACTCTTGGTGAGTAGTATTCATTTGAACTCACATTTAGATGGAGACTGGCTGCGGAAAAAAATAGAATGTGTTGACAGAAGTCCCACTATGTGGTGGTTTGATCCAGGTGTCCCTATAAACTCAGGTGTTCTGAATGCTAGGTTCTCATCTGATGGAGATTTGGGAATTAGTGCCTCCTGGAGGCAGTGTATTGTTGGGGGCGGGGTTATGGGAATGTGGAGGTTTGATCCAGGTGTCCTCCATCAACTTAGGTGTTTGTTCTGAATGCCAGGTTCCCAGCTGATGGAGATTTGGGAATTAGCGCCTCCTGGAGGCAGTGTATTGTTGGGGGCGGGGTTATGGGAATGTGGTGGTTTGATTCAGGTGTCCCCCATCAACTTAGGTGTTCTGAATGCTAGGTTCTCAGCTGATGGAGATTTGGGAATTAGCGCCTCCTGGAGGCAGTGTATTGTTGGGGGCAGGGTTATGGGAATGTGGTGGTTTGATCCAGGTGTCCTCCATCAACTTAGGTGTTCTGAATGCCAGGTTCCCAGCTGATGGAGATTTGGCAATTAGCGCCTCCTAGAGGCAGTGTATTGTTGGGGGCGGGGTTATGGGAATGTGGAGGTTTGATCCAGGTGTCCTCCATCAACTTAGGTGTTTGTTCTGAATGCCAGGTTCCCAGCTGATGGAGATTTGGGAATTAGCGCCTCCTGGAGGCAGTGTATTGTTGGGGGCGGGGTTTTGGGAATGTGGTGGTCTGATTCAGGTGTCCTCCATCAACTTAGGTGTTTGTTCTGAATGCCAGGTTCCCAGCTGATGGAGATTTGGGAATTAGCGCCTCCTGGAGACAGTGTATTGTTGGGGGTGGGGTTATGGGAATGTGGTAGTTTGATTCAGGTATCCCCCATAAACTCAGGTGTTCTGAATCCTAGGTTCCCAGCTGATGGACATTTGGGTATTAACGCCTCCTGGAGGCAGTGTATTGTTGGGGTTGGGGTTATGGGAATGTGGTCGTTTGATTCAGGTGTCCCCCATCAACTTAGGTGTTCTGAATGCCAGGTTCCCAGCTGATGGAGATTTGGGAATTAGCACCTCCTGGAGGCAGTGTGTTGTTGGGGGCGGGGTTGTGGGTGCTATAGCCAGTTTCCTCATGCCAGTGTTTGGCACACTCTCCTGTTGCTATTGTCCACTTTATGTGGGCCAGGGGGTGATGTCCACCCTCTGCTCATGTCACCGTTTTCCCTACTATCATGGAGTTTCCCTTCCAGCCTGTAAACCAAAATAAAACCTCTTTTTTTCCACAAGCTGCTCTTGGTTGGGTGATTTCTACCAGCGACACGAACCTGACTGCAACACACTATTAACCCAAGAAGGCACTTGTGAACCCGAGGGCAAACCATGGCAGGACTGTACTTGCAGGGAAAGCGCTGTGTTATGTTTGTGGTGTGTGGAACTTTGAGGTGGC
The DNA here is from genome assembly GCA_036346955.1 of Dipus sagitta. Lineage (NCBI taxonomy): Eukaryota > Metazoa > Chordata > Mammalia > Rodentia > Dipodidae > Dipus > Dipus sagitta. The sequence continues at coordinate 107,326,002 of CM070783.1, forward strand.
TGGAATGAAATGTCCCTCACAAGGTCAGGTGTTTGAACACTTAACCCCCAGTTGGTGGCGCTGTTTGAGAAGGTTGTGGAATCTGCCGAGGTGGCGTCTTGTCACAGCAGGGTGAGGAGGTGAGGAGGGGCCTTGAGGCTTTTTGACCTCCTTTGTTTTTTGCTCACCTGCCCCCCCGCCCCCCCCCCGCCGATGTGATGCCAGTTGTCTGCCCCTGCCATGCTTTCTGTGCCATGCTAGAGTCTACCCCCTGGAACTGTAAGCTCAATGAAATTTCCCTCCTACCTGAGGTGAGGTGATTTACTCCAGCAATGAGAAAGGTCTAAGGGTATGGATATTTTAGGAGGAGGAAATGGGTAAGAGTTCTCAGCCTCAGACTCCCCTATTATTCTGGTGCTGTGTTCTTAACTTTCTCTGCTCTATTCATCCCTCTGGGCATGTCGATTTCTGCCACCAGTTAGGATTTCCAGCACTACAAACAGCCTCTCTCCCTCTCTATCTCTCTCTTTCTAGCCACCAGTACTTTGAGCTATTGAATAGCCTTCTCTTGGTGGGACCCCATTCAACATGAGCAAGTTGGTGTGCCCGGGCATTGGCTGGCTTCTTTGCAGAGACCATCCCACCGAGTGTAATTTCTGATGTCTGTAGCTTTCGCTGGGTATTTGTAGCTTCTTTTCTCCTCTTCTCCTGCTCTTCCGCTTCTCCCTGTCCCGACCCTGCTTTCACTCTCGCACCCCCTTTGACTTAAGACTTGGAGCTTTGTGTTCTGACTTTCTTCCATCCAGTCTCGCAATCTCACAGTGCGGCTTCTAGCTCACCGTCTTGCCCTCGTGTTCTGTATTTCTTCTTAGAGTCTCACCTCACTCATGTCCTTCCTCTGTGGAAACGCACACATGCTACTAGCAACAGGAGAGACACATTGCTCCCATTCTTCACAGTGCAACAGGCTCAGCTGCTGAGAAACATGGAATCTTCAGTCTCTAGGAGATGGAACTTAGTCCTGATTCTTCTTCTCTTCCATTCCAAAGACTCATATCCTTATGCTCCAGGCCTCCCTCCCTATCTCTCTCTCTTTCTCCCTCTCTCTCCCTCCCTTCCTCCCTCCTTCCCTCTCCTTTTCAGCATATTTTCTGGGTACAGCTGTCTGAACTCCACACCTTTCCCAAGGCCACATGTTCAGTTTCTATAGTTCTGTTTTCTCTTTTACACCTGAATTATCTTTTGACCCAGTCAAGCAATTTGTTCCCTTTAATTCATTCATCTAGTTAATAAATATTCACTATGTACTTAAACCTAGCATCATCAATTACAAGATCCTGAGGACTGATAGAAAAAAATCTCATTTTTGCCCTTGTATTTATTGGCAGTCTAGTGGTGGGTGAGACTTATTACAGGAATTTCTAGTGAAGTGTGAGAACTGTCTAAGCTTCTGGAGGGCAGAAGCTGTGTCCTGGGTCACAGATGGTCATTTGTAGCAACTAATATGCCTGTGCTTCCCATATAACTAGAGGTCAAGTTGTGGAAATATTGAGTTGAACTGAAATCAGAAAATGATTTTTTAAAAAAAACTTTCTGAATTTGGCCTTCATTTGAGAGAAATTGGAATTAAAATGGAATCATTAAAGAAGGAATGTCTTTTCTGAGAAATTTTTCAATCACAATTGACTTATATACAAATAGGATAGAAAGAATGAGAGAGTGTTTGTGGACTGACTCAGGAGAACCTCAAATGAAGGGTTCTCAGACAGGATCAGGGATTCCCAGAAGAAACAAGGCAGAACACAGCATCTTATGTAATTTGTTCTGATTTGGAATGTTTGGCATGTGACACAACCACTGCATTTTGCCACACTCCTTTGAAGAAGTCTACCCCTGACTTCACCTTGCTTTAACCATGTCACAAATTATCTTTGACCTCTCTGCTGCTTCTCCCATCGCTGGAAACACTCCTTTGCTCTCAGCACAAACGCAGCCACATGTTTTATGAAGCATTTGCTCTACTGTTGGATGGGTGGTGAGAGCACACATTTATTGTTATGTTTAATGTTCTTATTTCTATGACCATAAAAATGAGCACTAAGGTACTCAGACTGTAAAAAGCACCAGGCTAGGGATGTGGCTCGGTTGGCTTAGTGCCTAGCATGCACAAAGCCTTGCGTTTGATCCCTAGCACCCCATAAACCAAGCATGGTGGCACAAACTTGTAATCTCAGCACTTGGGAAGTTGAAGGAGAAAGGGGGATTGTAAGTTCAAGGTCATTCTTAGGAGCATAGTGAGTTTGAGGCCAGCTTGGGATACATGAGACCATATCTCAAATAAACAAACAAGTAAAACAATAATTTGAAAAGCAGGGCTGGAGAGGTATTTCAGTGGTTAAGGCGCTTGCCTGCAAACCCTAAGGACCACCTTGGTTCAATTCCCTGGCACCCATGTAAGCCAAGATGCACAAGGTGGCACATGCATCTAGAATTCATTTGCAGTGGCTAGAGGTCATGATATGCCCATTTTCTCTACCTCTGCCTCTTTCTCTCCCCCCCCTCCATATATACATGATTTTTAAAAGCAATGGTACCAAACACATCAGATTGAAAAAGTATACTCTTTTCTGCATGTCTTTTGTTTTCAAATCAAATCTATTACCTTTGTGACTCTTCAGATCAAGAAGTTATTTCAAGGAGCCTGAAATAATGTGCTCCAGTCTGCCAAACCTACCGGAACAGTGAGCAAAGTATGCTGCAGTCAATGTAAGTAGTGGTGCTATTTAGTTTATGCATTGTGCTAATGCAAATTATCTTGGTCATGTGGAGCTTTATGTACCTAATGGACTTGGAAATTTTTATTCGGGCAGACATTGGCAAAGATGATTCTTAAATATTTAAGTGTGGAGTGTTGTGATCTGGTCTGACAGTGGTTTTCAGATTTAAGTGATGATATCATCTTCTCCAGAACATGTTACCTTTGTAAGCAAACAGAGTAGGTGTAACGTGTAATGTGGTTAGCAGATAAGTGAGCCCTGACTCAGATTCTCCCCTGCTAATAGACTTTTCAGATTCCACTTCTGGAAGCTGAGCTCTTGATCTGAACATCTGCTAAGAGAGAATAGCCAGTGGCTTTCTAGTATGGCCAGTATGACTGTCTGTCTGGCCATATTTATAGCTGCCATTGAAAGGAAGATCTACCATGGTGATATTGAAGAGGACTGTGAGTAAGCCTTAATAATATTTTTCCATGTACCAAACAGTCTCCATTTCTCTATCTTAATCTGTACAAAATAATGGATGATACAGGGTTGTGGACTGACTGCCACCAGCCTATAGGATGATTCTGTACAAATTAGAAAATGTTCCTGAATCTGGAAAGACACATAACTTGGGAAAGGAGCTCAGGCTGGTTTTTACAGTTCTTTAAGTTGCCTTGAAGGTAGTGAATATTAACTTAGATGATAGAATTTAGGCTGAAGGCCAAGTGTGGCAAAAGGGAGAGAGGGACCAAGAGCATGTCTCTGGAGAAAAGTAGGTATGAAGATACACTGAGAAATGCTCTGGTTCAAAGAAGTAGGTGGATCCATGCAGGCTATGCAGAGACCCAGTGAAGATTTCTGTGCTGCTTTGAAATAAGTAGGCATTTTGCTCAGTAGTCCCTTTGAATAAGCCACAGTGAGGACTCCAATTTTAATTTAATTCAAGATATAAGTCAATATTTGTTATCTGTTTGCTCTGCCAGAAGTTGCCTTTGGTGCAATCTTATGGTTATTAAAATCCCATAGGCAGATGCACGATATTACTCCCATTTTATGCATGAGAGGAGGTGGTGAATTAGTATTTTCACCTAGGCTGATGGATGCTAAGTCCCTTGCTCTTCTGATTCTACCACACTTTTTTTAGCCAAAAAGATTTATTTATTTTTAATGTTTTGGACAGCTTTCAAACGTATACATAATGTGTTTGATCATTATCCCCTCCCATTACTTCCTTTCCCCAGTGCCTTTCCTCTAAATCCTTTTTCCCTTCCAACTAATTCCTCTACTGTTTTTGTCCTCCTTCATCATTTATGACATATTGATGGGGCCAATAGTATATAGATATTTTGCAGGTAATGACAGCTTCTATGAGGTCATGAAGGCACTACACACTTCATGTCCAGAAGACAGAACTCTAAAGCACTTATCTCCATTCTGTGGCTTTTAGAGTCTTTCCACCATCTCTTTCCCCAGTCAGTACTCTGAGCCTTGGAGGCAGTGATAGAGATGCCTCACTTAGTTCTGAATACTCAGCTGCTACTTCAGCACATTGATGGATATTGAGTCTCCCCATCACACTATGTGGAGGTTTGATTCAGGTGTCCCCCATACACTTTGTTGTTCTTACTGATGGGACCCCAGCTGGTGGCAATTTGAGAATTAAAGCCTCCTGAAGGCAGTGTATTGCTGGGAGTGAGCTTAGGAATGTCATAACAAGATTCTTGTTGCCAGCATTTGACACACTCTCCTGTTGCTATTGTCTGTCTGATATTGGCCAGGACCTCTGCGCATGCCATCATTTTCTCCTGCCATCATGGAGCTTCCCCTTGAGTCTGTAAGCCAAAATAAACTTTTTTTAAAAACCACAAGCTGCTCTTGGTCAGGTATTTTCTGCCAGCAATGTGAACCTTAAAAAATATCAATGATATTAAGGTTTACTGGTGGTATGTTTTGTCTAAAACATCTATATCCAATTATAAATGACATTAAACACATATGATTAGCCTTACACTTTTTAAAATATTGTCTCTTTTCTGAATGTTTTCATCACACAGTAACTTATTACTTCTGTAAAATTTTAGAATTTCGTAAATTAGCTAATTTTTTTTAAATCATGCAAAAGTATTATTTTAGTTAATACTTGTGACCTGAGGACTATACCTATGGCAATTATCTTTCTTTTGACTATTACAGCATGCCTGACATATTCAATTTGAAGGAAGAAAGAGTTGTTTTGGCGTCAGAGAGTTTGGTGTGTCATGGCCAGCTTCATTGTTCCTGGGTCTGAGGAGATGCAGGGTATCATGAAGGTGACAACATGGGGCAGGGAGAATAGGAAGAAGAGGAGGAGAACAGGAAGGAATTCAGGGCCAAAACATCTCCAGTGATTCCCAGTGACATCTTTCTTTCGGTACTTCCCCAAATAACCCCACTAGCTGGAGGCCAAGGCTTTAACACATGAGCCTGTGGGCACATTTTGTGGTCAGATCACAACAGTACTGCCTCACTTTTGTAGATGAAAAGATTAACATGAAAAGGTTACTGAATCTGTCCACGGTCACACACCATGAAGCCAATTGGCTATGTAGTTGTAGAGTCATATATTCAAAGGCAGGTAGACTTCCCACTGCACTTGGAAAATAAATTTCTTCAGGCCAAAAACCACATCAGAACATGTGTACACCCCCCCAACCCAGACAGCTAAGGTGGTGAACACTCAGGAAAGCTTGTTAAATGGACCAATAAAAAACCTGGCTATGCACAGCCACATTAGCCTTCCAGTACTATAACAAATACCTAGATCACTTACAAAGAAAAGGTGTTTATTTTAGATTACAGTGTGAGAAGTTTCACATTTTAGGCTTCGGTGGTAGCACGTAGCACAGTCAAGCATGTGTCTTAAGAATGGAAGACAGTGAGTCCCACACTTACCTCGAGGGCACAGCTACAGTGATATCGAGACATCCCACTAAGCTCTACCTCTTGAAGTTCCCATACCTTCCAATAGCATCATGCTGTGGGGGACTTAGCTTCTCACCAGTGAACTTTTGGAAAACAAATATGACTCAAACTATTTCTTTACCAGGGAAATGTACTTTAAAAGTTTCACCAGACCATTATTTGTAACACACACACACACACACACACACACACACACACAGACTTAGGGGCTGAGAAGATGGCTCAGTAAAGCTCTTGCATGCAAACCTCCTGTCCTAAGTTCAATTCCCAAGCACTCATGTAAAGCTGAACCCAAAGTGGTGCATACATCTGTGAGCATACATCTATGATCCCAACACACCTATGGCAATGGGAGGCAGAGACAAGAGAATCTAGAAGGCCTAGGGCCAGCTAGACTGGGATACATGAAGCAGTGAAGACAAAGCAAGGGTGACCCTGTCTCAAGCAAGAAGCAGAAGGAAAGGGCAAACACTCCGACATTGCCCTCAGACTTCCACATATGCTCACACATATCCACATACCCATGCATACAACACGTACACAATTAAAAACTAACTTAGAAACAATCCAATTTTCCACAAGTAGGTGATGATTTTTTTTTTTTTAAAACAAAAGAGGTATGTTCAGATATTTGGGTACAATGATGCTTTACACAGTGAAAGATATCAGTCTGTATTTCTATGGAGCTATTTGCAAGATTCATAATTAAGTGAAAAAACTTAAAAACAAGTTACAAAAGAATATGAATATACTATTAACTTTTTGCAAAGGCAGTGGATATATATGAATTTACATAGATTTATCTATTTTAAATTTACATACAATTTATTCCTATTGCTTTAATCATATTCATTTATGTCTTGATCATATACTTTTCTATTTTACCTTAATATGTAATTAAAACCATAAATGTGTTGTCCATGAAGGAGGAAAAGGACAGGACAGGAGCAGGGAAGAAAACTTGATTTCACTGAATGTACATGTACCTTATTTTATGGTTTTGACATTGAACTACTATTTATATTTCACATAAATATTATATCAAAATGGGGGATGGAGAGATGACTCAGTTTTTTTTAATTATTTATTTATTTATTTGAGAGGGACAGACAGAGAGAGAAAGAGGCAGATAGAGAGAGAGAAAGAGAATGGGCACCCCAGGGCCTCCAGCCACTGCAAATGAACTCCAGATGCATGCGCCCCCTTGTGCATCTGGCTAACGTGGGTCCTGGGAAATCGAGCCTCGAACCGGGGTCCTTAGGCTTCACAGGCAAGCACTTAACCGCTAAGCCATCTCTCCAGCCCGATGACTCAGTTTTTAAGGCACTTGCCCACAAACCCTAGTGAGCCAGGTTTGATTTCCCAGTACCACATAAAGCCAGGTACACAAAGTGGTACATGCATCTGGAGTTCATTCTCAGTTGCTAGAGGCCCTGGTGCACCCAGTCTCTCTCTTTCTGTCTCTCTTTCTGTGAATCTATCTGCATGCAAATGAATAGAACATTTAAAACAGTAATATCAAAACAAATCTTTAAAATAATAACTAAAAGGCTGAACATGGTGGCACATGCCTCTAATCCCAGCATTTGTAAAGGAGACAGAAGTAGGAGAATCAACGACAGTGCAAGGCCACCCTAAGGCCACATAATGAATTCCATGTCAGGCTTGGGTAGGGTGAGACCCTACCTTGTTCAACCGTTAGTAATGACAGTAATAATAACGACAACAACTAAAAGAACCCAAGACAATGACACAATCCTAGCTGTATCATGTAGGGAGCAATGAAATCAGGAAAATTCATTTAAAGTTTGAATCTCACTCTAGCCCAGGCTGACCTGGAACTTCTTTTGTAGCCCACGATAGCCTGGAACTCACAGTGATCCACCTACCTTAGCCTCCTGAGAGCTAGGATTATAGCCGTCATACCCAGCTTGAATCAACTTTAAGCCACAACATTTTGACTGCATTCTAAGGATGAAAAGGAAAACCACAGAGTCTTTTGGTAGGTTTGTTATCACTGGAAACATTGCCATTACTAGTTTCAGACTATTAAGTATGTATCTCAAACAATGAGTTATACGAATGTGTTCATGAACCAAGATATTTTCATAGGAAAGGAAAAGAGTTAATAAAATAGCAAAGCCAAGAAAGTCAAAACAGTGGACTCTTTTGTTTGAGTTGATGAAAACAGCAGCATGCAAGTAGGAATGATGTTTATTTTTTCTAAATATATACATATTCCCTTACTTTTTCCAGTAAAATCCTAGAAGCAATGAACGCCTTGAAACAATGAGCACCCTTGCAAGCCAGGCTGTGGTTTTAAAGAAATATATTGCCCATTAAAAGGATCCAAGACTCCTTGAGAAACTGCTGATTCCAGGTCTGGAACCAGAAAATGTGCAAGATTAATTTGGAACATATTGCTGTGACTGAAATTGGAGACACTGTGCAAGGAAACTGGGAGATACCAAAAGGACACAGCTATTCATTTGCAGGAATTCTCACTGGCCACTGGTGGGAGGAAACAGGTATCCAAAGGTAAATGATTGCAATGTGTGGTGGTTTGGCTTAGGTGTCCCATAAACTCAGGTGTTCTGAATTCTAGGTTCCCAACTGATGGAGATTTGGGAACTAACACCTCCTGGAGGAAGTGTATTGTTGGGGGTGGGCTTATGGGTGTTATAGCCAGTTTCCTCATGCCAGTGTTTGGCATACTCTCCTGTTGCTATTGTCCACCTTACATGGCTCAGGGGGTGATGTCCACCCTCTTCTCATGCCATCGTTTTTCCTGCCATCACGGAGCTTCCCCCTCAAACCTTTAAGCCAAAATAAACCTTTTTTCCCCTCACAAGCTGCTCTTTGTTGGATGATATCTACCAGCAATGCGAACCTGACTGCAACAGTAAAGTGGTACTGAGAGTGAGATTGCTGATAAACACTCGACTGTGTGGCTTTGGTCTTTTAGAGCTGATTTTCAAGAGGAATGTGGAAAGATTTGTAACCTTGGCTTAAGAGATGCCTTGAAGTGCTATAAGTACAGCTTGATGAACTATTCTGGTCAGAGTTGAAAGACCTGACTGCAGTAAGAACTATGGACTGTGAAATTTGGCTTATGGGGGTGAGAAAGAGCTTTGCTTGGACTGGGATAGAGGCAGTTTGTGTGAAAGGCTTGCTCTTATGCCCATGTCCTGAGAAGCGGTGAAGGGTTCTTTGCATAGAAATGAACTGGTGTGAGCAGAGGGATATGACACAGAAAGAAAAATCTTTGGGTGAACTGCTGCCCGTTCAGCTGCAACTGAGAGATTACATTTGAGATTGGGCCAACCAACCTGCATGGGGCAACAGGAAGAATGTAGACGCTTTTGTAGGGGCCTGAGGGCTCAAGGTGTGTTCTTCAAAGTCTGCTTCATTCCCCCCTGGATTAATAAATCAGCACCCTACCTGGTATTGTGAAGTATAAGAAATGCAGGAAAGAGAGTATCATTGAGATTGCAACATGGTCTTATGTTTTGGAAATGGCCATGGGCAGTGTGAAGCAGGTTTGCTGAATGCCTGCATGGAGACACCATGGGACCATGAGGATGAACCATGGGTTGCAGTGGAGACCCGGTGGAGATGCCTGGACCATGAGATGGCTGCCAAAGAGAGCTGCCGGCCCCAGTTGAAGATTTCCAGGACTGTGAGTAGCCTAGCATGAGGGGCAGAATTGGAACTCCAAAGACTTGTTGCTGGTTAGAATTATCAGACTTGGAGATTTTTCACTGAGTAGAATTGTTGGACTTGAAGCTAGAGAGTTTGATATTTGCCCTGTTTTAAATCTTGTATTGGCTGAATATTTCTTTGTTATGCTCAATGCCATCTTTTTCAGTGTGAATGCTTATTCTGTGCCATTATGGGTTTTGGGGGATTTTTTTTTTTTTTTTTGGTATTATGGCTCAGTGGATGTTTGAACATCATTGGGATGGATAAAACCTATGGGACTTTTAAAGTTGGACTGAATGAATTGTATTTTACATCACGTATGGATATCAGTTTATGGGGGCCAGGGGTGGAATGTGGTGGTTTGATTCAGGTGTCCCCATAAACTTAGGTGTTCTGGATATCAGGTTACCTAGCTGATGGCAATTGGAAATTACAGCCTTCTGGAGGCAGCGTATTGTTGGGGGTGGGCTTATGAGCACTATAGCCAGTTTCCCCTGCCAGTGTTTGGCACTCTCCTGTTCCTATTTTCCACCTTATATGGGTCAGGGGGTGATGTTAACCCTCTGCTCATGCCATAGTTTTCCCTGCCACCATGGAACTTCCCCCTTGAGCCTGTAAGCTAAAATAAACTTTTTTTTTCTTTTTTTTTTTTTAATATCACAAGCTGCTGTTGGTTGGGCGATTTCTACCAGCAATGCAAACCTGACTGCAACACAATGAATCAAGCATGCTAAATAAAACTTCCTTTTAAAATTAGTGAATTGACAATGACATTTTGAAATAAAAATGGAATTTTGAAGTCTGATAGAATATCAATTCATCTGACAATTGATAAAGAAGAGATTTGAGTATTTATCCTGTTTTGTGCTGTGAAGAAAAACTTTTGATAAAAGGTTCTCCTTGATGGTGGAGGAGAAGCTATAGGCAAAAGAAAATCCCATTTTGACTGAGCATGATGGTGTATGACTATAGCCCTAGTACTGAGCAGGCTGAGGCCAGAGGATTCACAAGTTCAAAGCCAGCTTGGGAGAGAGAGAAGGAAGAGAGAGAGAGAGAGAGAGAGAGAGAGAGAAATTGATTCTTATTTAACCTGCAGATTGAGGATAGGATAATGATAGCCTTAGCCCAAATTGAAACTCAAGTGACTCAAACTATGCAACATAAAAATTGTAAAGTCACATGTCTTTAATCCCAGCACTTGGGAGGCAGAGGTAGGAGGATCACTGTGAGTTTGAGGCCACAGTGAGACTACATAGTGAATTCCAGGTCAGCCTGGACTAGAGTGAGACCCTTCATCAAAAAAACCAAAAATAAAAAAAAAAGTAAAATTGTATTTCATTAGCCACATGCTTACTTGGGGTGATATTGTTATTCCTACAATACATGGTTAGTTCATTTGAGAATGCTGTTCTATTATACTGACGTATTTTATGTGATTTAATTCCTTTGAGTTTAACAGACATCAATGTATTTCTAATGACTAAGGTATCATGAGTTAGGAATGGGGGAGTTGTGAATATTTAGAAGAAGAAAAATAATCCAGTGTTTTCTTGGTGCTTAAAGACAAAATGGGACAACAAGTGACCAGAGACGTGTGACATAAGGGATGACGACACGTGCACGAAATGGCGTACTCTATATTACAGAAAGGGACATAACCCTATGCTGTGAAGCTTTAAGGAAAACCAGTGACATTCCACAGGCAGATACAAACGCCCTCAGCCCTTCAACCCTGATGGCAGAATTTGGAGCCCATTTATAAGCCATCATCTCATCTTCTGCATACTTGTGCAACTCTGAAACGTTTGGGTGCTTTTGGACCACTGGGTGTAACATGCTGTAAGGTTAACATAAAAATTGCAAATGCTATTGCATGACTTCTGCTTTTGCTGTGCCGTGGAACTGTGTGTGCAGGAATGTTCATAAAGTCTTGGACTGAACATGAGAATCCATCCTTAGCATGGCAGTGTAATGGCTTTCCATATCTCCTCGCATAGATTCCTTCATTGGCAAATACTCTGGGTTTTCCTCTATATGTCAGTCACTGTCCTGTTGTACTAGTTCCTTGCCTAGCTGCTGTGACAACATCATTAACAAAAGCAACTACAGGCAAAAAAAGGTTTCTTTGGCTCACAGTATGAGAGTATGGTCCATCTTGGTGGGAAGGTATGACGGCAGCAGCGTAAGGCAGCTCATCACTCCAAGTCCTCAGTCGGGGAGCAGACAATGGTCAAGGTTGATGCTCACTTTGAACTCTCCTTTCTATTCAGGCCAGGACCCCAACCCATGGGATAGTACTACCCATATTAGGATGGGCCTTCCCATTTCAATTAATGTAATCTGGAAATCCCTTTAAGACATGTCCAGACATTGATCTCCTAGGTGGTTCTCAACACAGTCAAGTTAATGGTAGAGATTAACCATCACAAGTGTACCCCTTGGTCTGTGTGGCATCCAAATGTATCATGTATAACCCCCATCTTTTCCCTCCTCATCTCTATAGGCTCATGGTGCTCCCACAATGCAAAATGCATTCAGTCCAACTCCAAAAGTCACCATTATCTTTAACAGCTCCAATACTATTCAAAAGTCCAAAGTCCCGTGATCTTCGCATCTCGAACATTCTAGAATCTCCATCACAACTTAGACTTACTCTTCATAGCTTCATTCAATGCCTTTCAGAGGGTCTTTTCAAGGACTCTGAAATCACCATGTTTCTAGGCCTCAGACGTTCTCTGACTCCATGGGGGAAGACACCACAGGCCATCACCCTTGCATCTTTCATGACTGCAAAACCAATACCATGTAGATGATGCTGCCAAATTCTGCTGTCAGCTCTGCATGAAGTGTTGTCCCATTGGACCACAGTGGTATTGGCCTCTGTTTGCCTTCCAGGATGGACCTGGAGAAGCATTCTCTAGACAGTTGTTCTTGAATAGGGAACCCCTTCAGCTACCTGGCTTCTCAGATCAGGAGTTCTACTTACAAAGAAATTTGGAATTTTTCAAGAAGTAGCCTTTCATTGATGGTCTCTTACCCTGAGAGCACATCTCCTTTTGTTTTGGTATAGATCACTAGAGTTCTGTTTAATGTTATTAGTCCCTTTAACAATTACAGTTACTTTCTCTCCAGCTTTGTATGCACTTTTAAAATTGTTCTGTATCTCTGTTCCTCTTCAAACTGCACATGGTCATCTCTTTTTGGCTCACTTGTTACTCTTTTTCTATGTAACCTGGATCAGTGGATGTAACCATGCCCCTGCTTGAATGATAGACTGACTGGTATTGTCTCCATCAAAAAAATCAGTCTATTGCTTTTCAATTCAGCTCAGTTCAGTTCTCAGCAGCCAACTGCCTCTACTTAAGTTCAAAACAGTATTCATTCCTTTCTGAAAGCTCATGATCCAAGCCTCTACTGCCCATGCTTCTTTGAGTTTTTTGATCTTCCAAATTGCTACCAGAATGACTCAATAATGAGTGACTAAATAATGAATAAAGAATGACTCAATAAGTTCTGTGTATAGCATTCTTGGGGTTTTCTAGCTCAAAGTTCCAAACTTTTCTACATCACTTTCACAAACCATTTCAAAAAGCTTATGAAACATGGTCAGGTACCAATCTTTTCGACCAGTCACTTTTCTCATTATTGTGACAAAATACCCGAGAAAAAGCAACATAAGGAAGGCAGGGTTTATTCTGACTCACAATGTCATTCACCATGGCATGAAAGGTGGCTTTGTCAACATGCCACTGACTTTGCAGGCATGGAAGATTAAGAATCTTTTCATAGAGCTGCTAAACCTGTCAATACCTGTCAGGATTAAAGTCCTCGCAAGTTGGCCCTGAGAGGCAGTGAATGAAGCTATGAGGGTTAAGCTTAAGTTGTAATGGGGACTCCAGAATATTGGAGATGCAAAGATCATGACTTGTGCACAGTGTTGGAACTATTAGAGGCAATGGTGACTTTTCAATAGCATTGTTTACATTCAGGAAACAGAGTGATGAGTGCCACTGATCAGCCAGCTTTCCTCTTCATATTTAGTTAGGTACCCCAGCCCATTATGGTATTTCCCACAGGTAGGGTGGATCTTCCCATTTCAATTAGCCTAACCTAGAAACTCCCTCAAAGACATGACCAGTGATTCATCTCCTAGGTGATTCTACATTACATAGATAGATGCTGATGTGTGTGTGTGTGTGTGTGTGTGTGTGTGTGTGTGTGTGTGTGTTATAGTTAATTGAAATGATGACTATTACATCTGTACAAGAAAGATGCTGAAAGGGGCCAAAGAGACAGGCTTTTTCTTTTATGGGGCTCATGTTTAGGACACTGGAAATCAAACCAATATGTAAACATGATTATTTAAAAAGAATAATCAGAGGCAACTTAGGACGAGGTGAGGCATATTTGAATGGCCAGACTTGCTTGTGGTAGACCTGACTACATAGGAAGAGAGAATTCTGGGCAAAGGACATGGTACATGCAAAGACTGAGAAGTTTATATCAGGCTATCCAAGGGAAAAGAAAAAGTTAAGTCAGCATGCTTCTAGGAAACCAAACTGGGACATGTGTAGTTCTGTGTCAAGTCAAACAGTAGAGGCTGTCCAAGGCAGAGAAACCCTGCAGCCTATGTTACTGTCATGTCAGACTTCATTTATGCCCACTATCCAGGCTTCCTTCCCATCTCCTGTGTTCCAGAGTGGAATGTAAGTGACACAGTCACCTACTCAGACAATGGATTCTGTGCCAAGTGCAGAGAAAAGCCACAGGGTTATTTTAAGCTATAGAAAATAGCATTACCCTTTTGAAGTGTTTATACAAACTATCAAATGTTTTCCCCTGTTATGGTATTAATTCAAGTGGCCAAGGAGCCTTGCTTTATAGAGCCAACAGTGCTTTCCCAAGTCTCCCCCAGATTTATTTAAAATGTCTAGTCTTAGTTTTATCAACTGAAAATCGGGATGGAATTCCACCTCTGTGCCTGTAACATAGAATTATGAAAAATGACTAGGAAACCAGGCCTAAAGTAAAGATAGGCTGGAAGAGTAACATGAAGAGAAAGCATTCAGGGAGGAGGAACAGAAAGAAGAAGGGACTGAGAGGAGAGGAGGAAGCTGGAGGAAGGAAGGGCAGAAAAAAAGGGAGAAAGAAGCAAGAAGAAGTAGAGGAAGTGCCCTAGGAATTATAGAGGAAGGGGGCCAAGGAAGAAAGGAAGACAAGAAGGAGAGGAAAGAAGAGAGAAGAAGGCAGAGAAGAGACGGCGAAGAGCAGATCCTGAGGAAGGATTTCAGCTTGATACTAAGGACGTGAACCAGTCAGGGTTTTCTTGTGATCAACCAAACAGCTGGCTCCAGTGGGACATGTAACTGTCCTGGAGGCATTCTCTGAGGTCTCAGCTCGGCTTTGCAATCCTGAAATCAAGCCAAGCAGAACTTGTCTTCTGTAAATGTTGATGCCACCACTTCTGGGCACTGATCCCGAGTTCCCTGTGGTTGGTATTCACCCTGTGGAGGCTGCGTGGAGTTCTCACAATCCTAGCCTGCTAAGACTTTGCATTATCAGTTCCCACTGCAGCATCTCTGAGAGTATGTAACTGGCAAAATCCAAGACCCGTGCCTATGGCCTGGTTTCAAGAGACTCTCATGAATCCACTTTTTGTTTACAGGGGGAGGTCTCTACTTCTCACAGCATGCAGAGGAATTACTCATACATGAATAATCCATGAAAGGCACAGGAAAAGCTTGACACGTGTTCATTATAGGAGTAACAGGTGAAATTTGGTGATGTTAGTTTGTGGTAAAAGCATATACTACTGAAATAGTCATAACTATCCAGGGTTAGCCGACCGAGTTAGTTACCTTCTCATTGCTAGAACAAAGCACCCAGTCAAAAGCAGCCTATGGGAAGAAAGGGTTTATATTGACTCATAGTCTCCAGGGGAAGCTTCATCTTGGTGGGGAAAGCATGGCGACCCAGGCAGCTGGGACAGCACACCTTGTCACAGGAAGAAACAGCAAGGGTGAGCTGGCTCTGAACTCAGTTGACTGGTCTAAGCCACCTCACAGTCCCACACTGCCAGTGACCCACGTCCTCCAGCAAGGCTGCACCTCCTAAAACTAGAAAATTCTCCCAAATTACCACAATCTAAGTGTCAAGTATTCAAAACAAATGAGGCTAGGGGGGACATTTTTCACTCAAACCACCACACCAATTAAGGTAACCTGTCTCTCCATTCCAATTCCAATGGATGCCTTAGTCTGGTGTCACGGAGAGATGGAGACCAGCAATTTATTTCCTCTTTCTTACAGCAAAACCAGAAAATCCAAAGATGAACCCTTTATCTCAATGGTAGCTTTGCACAAAGCAAGTCCTCCATCTCATGTTAGGAAGCCCAAGTGTCCTGGATCTCAGTTGTTAAATTATTCTTTAAGTTTCTTGCCTGTGGAGACACAGGAAGCACACTTCCTTACCAGCCAGAGCACAGTAAATTGCGTAATTCCTACAACTGGGAGTGAACCTTGCATAGCCCAGTCACCATGCATAGATATCCATTTGTGCTCAAATTGAATGGTTTACAGCACCCAGGCAGGGACACTCAGATCTCACTTCCTTGATATCCTACAGTCTGCTTTTCATTCTTGCCAAGCCAAAATGTGGCCTGTAGAGAGAAAAACAGCACCGTAGCAGCATTTAAAAAGAGCGAAAACAGAACAACTGTGTCAACATTTTGCCACGGTGATTCAGTCCTTATACCCCTGCTGCTCAACATCATCTCTCTGCACCTAAAACTTGACTCTTTTCGAGATAATTTATAATCATGGAAACCACACAGATCCTTGAGGTCAGGGAGCCACAGAAAGACCACATCCTTTGTTTTCATTTCTCAGCTCCAAGCATCTTAAGCTGCTTATTGAGCCTGGTTCCAAGATGTACAAATTATCCCGAGAGGCTGGGTTGTGTAAGAATGTTTCACCTGGCACCATGCCCACTCTGTCAGTACAAATGACTTAACCATTTTTTTTTTTTTTTTGATAAATCAAGAAGTTCTCCTGTGTGGATCTCTCAGGAAAACCTTCATGCCTCTAGACTGACAGAGGAAGTGGGGAGGAGAGGTTGTGTGTGAGAACACCATCAGGACTGCTTCCCTGGAGGTGACTCTGGGCGCCACTTCACTAAAGGGCTGACCAGCATCTGAGGAAAAGGGCAGGAAGTGTGTCATCTTCACGCCTGCCTCCCCTTTTCAATGGGCACATCCTTGGGGGGATGATCCTTTTTCCCCTTCTTCCCAGATGGTCTCAGTCTGCCACACACATGAGCCTCTTCTCAGCCCAGATGCTTGACGGCCTTGCCAGACCCTTGTGCACACACAAACAGCAGCTGAGAGCTCGCTCTGCCTGGACTCTCCTTTCTGCAAAGCAATCATTCTGGTCAAGAATATCATAAAGACTTCGTCAATGTCCAATATTTTCAGCCATCACCTTAAAAAAAAGTGGAATATGAATTGGCTGATTTCAGTTTGGAATTTGGTTTGCTTTCCACAGCCAGTCTATATAACCTAGCAATGCCCTTTGTGGCATGGAGAATAATCCATAAAAGAAAGGGAAGCAGGTCGTTCATAAAGAAAGAGGTCAGGTAGGCTGACTTTTGTCAATTCACAGTGTGAAACTTTGAGATGTATTTTCTATTATAGCTTCTTCCAAATGGAAAGGATTGTCTAATTTTAAAGGTGTGAAATTTTATGCCCCCACCCCTGTATTTCCTGTGAGTTTTGTTTCTTGACTTGGAGTTTCAAACAGTTGTCACAAACTTGGAAACGACCAGCTTATCGGATTCATGAATTTCATGAATTGGGCTTCATGCTGGAAAACTGAGGGCTTTTTATTTCCTCTCAGGGGCCTGTGGTTTACAGAACAGTTAGTGAAACAGGGAGAGTCACCATCGCATTGCTTTATTGTGGGATGTATGGGGATGAGTAGGGACAGAGAAAGAGAGAGAGAGAGAATGAGAGAGAGAGAAAGAAATACAAACCAGAGGCAGGGGGAGTAGGAAGAGAGAAGGAAATCAGATGAGAGAGATAGAGAGAAAAAAAATTGCAAATATTTGAAATGTATTATTTGTGAGAGTCTGTTGTAGAAATGCCCTCATCCATAGAAGTTCAGGGGGATCAAGAGTGTTTAATGCATAGGAAGAAGTCATTACTCATTCACATCAAGCCAAGTCTTAAATGAGAAAGGATTTCTATTTGCTACCTGTTTCTTTTTGCTTGTTTTTCAATTTTTTTCTTTTTTTATTAACAACTTCCATGATTATAAAAAATATCCCATGGTAATGCCCTCCCTCCCCCCACTTTCCCCTTTGAAACTCCATTCTCCACCATATCCCCTCCCCCTCTCAATCAGTCTCTCTTTTATTTTGATGCCATGATCTTTTCCTCCTATTATGATGGTCTTATGTAAGTAGTGTCAGGCACTGTGAGGTCATGGATATCCAGGCCATTTTGTGTCTGGGAGGAGCACGTTGTAAGGAGTCCTGCCCTTCCTTTGGCTTTTACATTCTTTCCGCCACCCCTTCTGCAATAGACCTGAGCCTTGGAAGGTGTGATACAGATATTGCAGTACTGAGCACTCCTGTCACTTCTTTCCAGCACCATGATGCCTTCTGAGTCATCCCAAGGTTGCTGCCATCTGAAAAGAGAAGATTCTTTACCAAATGTGAAAGTAGCATTAATATAAGGGTATGAACATTAAGAGAAGTGCTTACTGGCAAGTTTGATAAACATAGTATATACATTTAGCCAGACAGCAACAGATGTTATACCCTTAGGGCTCATGACTACCCCTGTTTTAAGTTTTCAAGATCAGGGATGTATTCCTTCCCATGAAGCGGGCCTTCAGTCCAATTAGAGGGCAATTTGTTTCCACCATGACTGATGTGTCACTATTGCATCCATTGGCTCATTTGGCCTGGCTGGCCAAATACAAGGGTTTCAGTATCAATTGTTGAGTATCTTCACTGGTGATTTCTCTCTCTCCCATTGAACTGCATGCAGAATGGCTTCTTCCAGCTTTCTGTCAGCTCATCTACATGGAGGAGGTTATCAGCTCAGTTCCAGCAGGATTTCTCATTGGCCTTGCAGGCCAAGTATGTGGATTCATCAGCAATAGGGTCTTACCATCTATTCCACCATCCTTGTGGGAAACCAAGGGCCTCAGTAATGACCTATAATGTTTTGGGGGCATCAGGGACATCCCTAGCCAACAACTCACTGGAAGGTATCCTATCCTTAGCATTGAAAATTTTCTAGTAACAATCTACGGCTGCTTTAACACAGCTGAGGTAACTAGAGAAATCTGTTTCCTGGGATAGAAAGTGGAAGGCTTGAAGAGTTAGTAGTAGCCTCACTGAAAGACTACAACTGCGGAAAGGATTCTTAACTCTCCCAAGATGCCTAGTCTGAATATTGAGGGTAGGAAATCTGATATGGAGTGCTAGAATACCACACAAGTAACACTTCATATGGTTGCCTGGAATATTATATTTTATGCAATTTTATTAAGATGAAATTTACAAAAATTACATACATTATGTCATATAATGTTATATATGCACATATATATTTATATTTATATAGCATAATGATTAAATCAAGCAAATTAACCAATTAATCACCTCACACAACTAACAATTAAGGCCTATGGTGAAAATATTCAAATGCATAATATATTGTTATTAATTATAGTCATCATTTTATATAGTGGTTCTCTAGAATGAATTTGTCCTAACTATATCATTATGCCTTTTGACTAATGACTCCCCTTGTCTGTGGCCTCTCAGCCTACCATCTCCATAATCAACATTCTACTTTGTGATTTTGTAAGTTCAATTTTTTCACATTCCACAAATGAGTTAGAACATGCAACGTTTATGTTTTCCTTCACATGGTATCCTGTGGGGTTTTATGTACTGGAACATAAAGGTGGCGATAGGAAAGCAATAGCAATTATTTTCTGGGCCACAAACCATACCTTTAATTTTTCTGTATTTAGTTACCTTTCTCATTGCTGAGACAAAATACCTGGAAAAAATCTGTTTAAGAGAGGAAATGCTTGTTTCATCTTACAGTTCCAGGTTATAGCCCATCATGGAACATAGGAGCTGTGACTGTAGGAGCCTGAAGCAGCTGGTCACATTGTATCCACAGTCGGGAAGCAGAAGTAGATAGATGCCAGGCTGGAGAGATGACCTAATGGTTAATGCACTTGCCTGCAAAGCCTAAGAACCCAGGTTCGATTCCCCAGTACCCGTGTAAACCAAATGTACAAGGTGGCACATGCATCTGGAGTTTGTTTGCAGTGTATGGAGGCCCTGGTGCAACCATTCTTCCTCTCTCTATCTGCCTCTTTCCTTCTCTCTATCTTCAATAAATAAAACATTAAAAAAAGAAAAGAAATAGATAGATGTTAGTGGTCAACTAGCTTTCTCCTTTCTATGCAGTTCAGGTATCTAGGCCATTGAATGGTGCTGTCCAATTATGGTAGGTCATTCCAATTCAATTAATCCCTCACAGACATGCTGAGAGGTTCAGAGGCGATTCCAGGTGTTTTCAAGTTGACAATGTAAACCATCACATAAGCAGATAGACAATATGACAACTGGCATACTTTTATTTGGAATTATCACTAGTCCTTCTTTTAGGAAGTCGTGTGGCAACTCAAGCCACTGTGGACAGAACTTTTTATCCCATGCATGATGAACACTAAGAGACATTCTCCACTTGGGACCCACAGGCCTGGGTCCAGAGCCAGAATGGAAGCACATCATCACATAGCCAAAATAAAGATGTCCTCCTGAGCACATAATATCAAGGCTGAGTGCTAAATAAACACTGTGAACAATAATTCAGAGAGGAGTGGTCACCCAAATCCTCTTATTCTTAAGAAGAGAAAGTCTAAATTTTGCATCACAGGTGAAAACAAATTCTTCTCCATGTGGATGCGCGTTGCCCTTCACTGATTTCTAATCTAAAGTCTTGTGAATTTCAAGAACATTTGGAATCTCTTTAATTTCATACATTTCAATATCAAGAAATTTCAAGAGTAAAAAAAGGCCTTTGTGGCAAATGGCCCGCATCTGTGTTTCTCCATCACTCACCCAGTTTAACTACCAATGTAAAAAAAAAAAAAAATAAAAGAAATTTTCCTTAATGACTGGATTTCCATCTTCTCTTGAAAGACTGAAAGACTAGAAAGGCAATGAATCAACCTGTTCCCATGCATGATAACTCAGTCTGCTGAGGAAAAGTGGTCCCGCTAGACAGGAGAAGAGCTGTCTCCCCCACCACAGCTCCCACTGAGTGGAGACTGAGCAACAGTATTTAAACACCGTCGTCACAACTCTACAGAAGTTGCTGTTTTTCTTCAGTGACTGTTTTTTGAATCCTTTTGGAATTCATGTTAGTATTTGATGTTGCTGGTTTTTCTCTCATGTCTCAATTGGTTATGGGGTGCAAGTGCCACTGACATGCTAATACATCACAGGTTTCAAGAAAATCAGAGTGCGCGATTCTTCTGGTGAATACAGGTGAGTCTACATGTTAACAGGCACAGTCTGTTTCTCAGCTCATATATCCATTTGCTCTCTGGAGGCATTTGAGTTGATATCCTGAGTCAGGGTTTATCATTGTTTGTATTTTATCCTTAAATGCCCGGAGCTCCTTAGAATTCTTCTGATCAGATATGTTGCCAGAGTGGTGTAAGGTATCACTGTAGGCGGGTACTTGGTGTTTGAAAGGGTTTTGTGTTTCTTCTCATATTCTCATCTCTTGTATCCCATAGTCTACAACTGCATGCGGTTTTAATGGGTTTGAGAATTCTAAGTCCAAATAACACAAGCCTCAAACAGTGCGATTCTTAACTCATACTTAGCAGGTAAACTTACCTTTCAGTCATTGAATAACTTCTCATTTGTGCTGTTAGCATTTGCATTCGGTGCTAGACTGAAAGGGTGTAGAAAATAGACCATGAAGCAAGAGTTTCATTTGCACATTAGCCACGGTTTGGGGTGTGTTGTTTTGGTGTGGGCCAAGGTGATATCTCCTTATATCACTTCTCTTAGGACCTTCCATGGGTGTAAGGGGTTTAGTTTCTTACACTAAAAAATAAGTGTGTGTGTGTGTGTGTTCTAATGAGTGTTCTTTTTTATCTTATACCAATGTCCAAAAGGTTCACTTTTTGTCATGTTTAAATGACTGCAGCATATAAATTATGATTTTACAGCCTAGAACACAAATAATTCCCATGTGATTATCTTCATAAAAATGTAACCCAAGGTCTGGAGAAATGCCTTAGCGGTTAAGGCACTTGCCTGTAAAGCCAAACGACCCATGTTTGATTCCCCAGGACCCACATAAGCTAAGTGCACAAGGTGGTATAAGTATCTGGGATTTACAGAGGCTGGAGGCCCTGGCTTGCCCATTCTCTCTCTCTCTCTCTCTGCCTCTTTTTTTTTTTTTTGTTCTCTCTCTCTCTCTCTTTCTCTCTCAAATAAATAAAAATAAACACATTTTTAAATGTAACACAAAAGAGATTTAATGTGGAGTTTATGTTGGCTCTACCCACCAGATAATTAGAGTTGAGAAGGTTGAAGGAAACTTCTAGAAGTAGAACAATAAAGAAATGCATATTTCTTTCCATCCATATTGATACAGAGAACTAATATATGTTTTCTTTTTGCATTAAACACCCATTATGTGAAGGGAGAGGCCTGGCAGTGTGCTACTAGTCTGTGAAAAAGTTAGGAACGCACTTGATTTCATGTAGCTCATTACACCACATTTTTTATTGCTGCTTTTCATGTCAGAGCTCCACTACAAGTACAGAAATGTTTCTACATGGAGTTGCACATGTAATATGTGTTTGTCGCATGGCTGCCAGCCCGGCTTGTAAGAGTGCATGCTTCATGATTTCTTCCATGAATGTAGTCTCTCTCCCCATGCTTCACTTGTCTATCACCTCATTCCGTCCACTTGTCTTATTTTGATGTATACCTTTAAAACTTACTGCAGATTATGCCAAGGTGGAGAATGCTATAGGGTCCACAAAATAATTTACAGATAATCGTATGTCACACTACAATGTGTTGGTTTCTTCGAAAGGTCAGCACCTTCAGGCTTTGCTCATTTATTAATTTCAGGGCACAACAGCCAAGTGACACTGCAGTCCAAATAGCCCATGGAAAGGTAGAGAGGGCTGGGACTGAAGTAAACCAGGGCCCTGGAGTGGAAGGCTTCTACTGGGAGCAAGGCACCGGTTTTCTTTGGCACAAGGCTGTCTGGTTAGGTTGTCTATTTGTGGGGATAGCCTGTATATGCAGGGGCGGGGGAGTTCCGGGATGGAGTCTCGTTTCTTATTGCTATCTTGTGGAGGAAAGCAAGCATTTTTTTCTAAAATGCACAAGAGTGCTCTACCACCCATCTTCTTAAAAAGTATGGGCTGCATGGGGTGGGGTTACTGAATGTGGGAAAAGGTTTTAAAATTGATTTGCAAAGACTTCTGAGCAGTCAATGTGGTGGTGCATTTCGGTTGTCAACTTGATTGGGTCTGGAGTTAACTGAGACACGCCCCAGAGGAGGTCTGTGAGAGGGTTTCCCAGAGGATGAAGGAGGCAGGCGCCCTCGCCCGCAGTCTAGACAGGAAGAGGTACAAAGTGAATGGAGAGCTGCTGCTTCTGCGGCCCTCGCTCCTTACCCGAGCAGCCATCCCTTTGCGACCACCCTCCCCTCACGTCACAACCCAGGTTCTTTGGCCTGCCAATGCGGACTCACAGCAGCAGCTCTCCGGGGATCCTCCAGACCTTCCCTGGCAGATTGGCACTGCTCAGACGTCCAGCCTCGTGGGCTGAGCAACCTGGCTCTCAACCTGTCCAGCTGAATTATGCAGCCTGCATCGTGTGAGCCCAGAGAATAAATCTCTTTCCTAATATATTTTCATGCTGTTGGGTCTGCTCCTCTGGAGAACCCTGACTCATATAATGCAGTGACAAAAAATCAATTCAAAATTGAATGTTGAACAAGTCAGAGGTGTTTCTGACCATCCTTACCCGTGTTAAAGTATTGCCCAACTTCGGTGCACGCTGCTTTTGAGCATACACCACGCATTTGGCATCGCGCTTATGCCAGCAAACACTTCCTGATACATTGCTTGTGACCATCACGTTAGGAATTCAGGGCATTAACTGTATATATAATAAATTGTTCTTATAGAAACATAATAATTCAGTCAGGGAAATCTTTTTCATATTTTTAATTTAAATATTTTATTTAATTTAAATATTTTAAATATTTTATAGCATCATTTCTTAGCATGAAAGTATCAAACTAGCATATCTTCACATTGTAATGTGTTAGAATGCTTGCTTTTAAAAATTGCTGTTCGAGTTTATGATTTGAAGTTCATACAATAATCAACAAGTTACCTTTGATATGAGATTAGGACAGAATTGCCAACACGTTTTGAGATGTCCCTAAACATACTTCTGAAAATTTATACTACGTAGTCATGTGAGGTGGCATTTTCAGCATTGACAATTATCATATAAATATTTTGATCAACTCTGAGAAATTTTGAAGGTGTTCCATGTTCTAAAGTATCAAATCTTCAGCTAAGGTTTAAATTTTTGTGAGTGTGCATGTGTGTGCAGAATAAGTGGTGTGGCATTTGTGTACAGTGTGTGCACGTGTGTGTGCAGATGCATCTTCCCCGTGTGCACACACACCAGAGGAGAACATCAAGGAGTGTCCGCGCCTGCCTCTCATCTGCACGTTCTCTTGACACCAGTCTCTCGCTGAATCCAGAGCTGCGGTCTGGGGGGCTCATCAATGATCCCCAGTGATTTTCGCCAGCAATGGGGTGAAAGATGTGGGGGCCTTTCCCAGCTTTTGTCCTGGATGCCAAGGATTCCTCTCCAGCAGACTCGGGCTCTCCCCGGCCCTTGTGCTTGTATGGCACACACTCTCACCTGCTGAGACATTCCCCAGCTTCAAGATTTAGTTCTTTATTTTCCATATTTTTAATTAAGAATTTACTCAGTATGGACACATCATGTGTTGATACCATCATTTTCCTCTTCCTTGCCCTCATTCTGCTGAGGGCCCTCTTCAGTGGGGGGGGGGGTTTATTTCCCATGGGGTTGTGGGTTATGAGTTGTGAGAGCAGCAGTCATTGTGGGGAGGGGGGATGCCTCTGGGTATGCCAGCCCAACCGGTGGCTCTTTCAATCATTTTTCTTTTTGCAAAATTAAGCACATGCATTTTGTTACCAGAAAAGTTCTGGGGGTGTCTCACAATGTGATGTCCACGTTCTTTGTGTCTCAAACAATGTATTGTACAGGATGTGCAGGAGGAGGGCTGAAATTAGGAATTTCTTAACAGCGTAAAAGCCTAGAACGCACTGCACAGGTGGGAATGGGGCTCCAGCAAGACATTTCTCAAGAGCACAAGTTCTTTCCTGGTATTCTTTGTATGAATTTAGGAGGAGGGAAGAGCAAAGCCCTAAAAGTGGGAATGAGATAGATCCTTTCTGTGATTAACAGACAGATTCTTAATTTAATTTTGGATAATCTGCACATGCACAGGCCATACATCACATAATTTTAAGCATATGTGTGCCCAGTCATGCATATTCATGTGATGGTAAATGGAGGTTTTTTCCTATTAAGTCACTTTATGGACAGATTTGTGCCCAACACTGGCCTAAGCTTACCTTTCTTATCTCCCTTTCTACCAGGATGTGCCTGAATCCAACCTACCATCAGGAGGGAGGCATCCTCCTGAGAAGGGGGCAGCCATAGGGAGGTTGCTGTACTGACCATGTACCTGCCTGCCTCAAGCTTATTGTCATGCAAATTTGTTTTTGTCTTTAATAAATGTCATGGTTTGAACTATGTGTCCCCCATAAACTCCTGTGTTCTGAATTCTAGGTCCCCAGCTCATGGCAATTTGACTTTAAAATGTAAAGACTACTTTTTATACCTGAATTCATTTCACAAAACACTGAAAGAGAAAATAGTGCTCCTTAATCATTATAAACTTAATCGTTGGCTCTGCAGTGTTGGCAACCTTATCAATCAACTGCTCATTGCTGGGACAAAACACCAGACCAAAAGCAGTTTACGGACGGAAAGGGTTTATTCCCAGCCTACAGTTTCACAGGGAAAGTTTCACCATGCTTAGTAGACACTGGGTATCGCCTCTTCGTACCAGCAGGGAGAAAGTAGAAAGAATGAGCTGAGTGAGGCAAGTGGGGCTGGACCATAAACTGCAAGGCCGGTCCCCAGCGACACACTTCCTCCAGCAAGGCTCCGCTCCCACAGGCCGAGCAACCTTCCCCGGTAGCGAGTGCCACCAGCAGGGGTCGAGCATCGCAGCACGTGAGCTTATGGGGGATATTTTACATCCAATCTGGATTCGGGAGTTGCGGGCACTTGTGCCTTAGGAAGTGTGGGTGCAGAAGTGCGGGTGAGCAGAGCTGTGAATGGATGTTCTCGCTGTGTGTTTGGAGTCCTGTCTTGATAAATCCCGGTGGCAGGGAATGTGCATGCAAGCCAAATGGATCCGGGATGTTCTAGAAACAAAAATCATGGCATTGGATTGAAGAAGGCTCAGACCACAAGTAGGCTAAGGCTTTCTGGGGACACTTTTCCAGGTTCTGGTCGTCAATGCCAGCATTAGTGGGGGCTGTCTGTCCTTCCTGTGTGCTTCCTAAGTACAAAAATTCAGCCAAAATCCAAGGGAAGTTTTCATCAGAATTGTACAAGTGCTTCTTTGAGAGTTGTTAAAATAGACAGAGCAGTCCAAGTCCTAAGCTTGAATTTGGAGCAAAAAAGAGCTTTCTGGAACAGCATGTTCAGAGATGTGCTTTTAATTGTGAGAAGGGCCACCTGCATCTTGTATGCTTCCCTGGGGAAGCTAAGAGAAACTGGGGTTAAGGGAAGAAAGCCCAGAGAGGATGATGGGGGAAAGGACAGGCATAATTTCATTATATTTTATATCAAGAAGTACAAAGACTAAAGATCTTTTGGTGTGTGTGTGTGTGTGTGTGTGTGTGTGATTGTGTGTGTGTTGTGTGATGGGAAATCCACTTGTGTGTGGGAGTTTCAAGAGGTGCAATTAAAAACACACCTGGATATTAGAAATACATTCCTATGTCATGTAACAACCTTGGAATAGTAGTTTGACATTAGCTAACACTGGAGAGTCATTATTATATTTTTAGGTGTAATGTTAGTTTGAATGTGTAGAGATCATCTCTTCATAAGAGTTTATTCGTTTTTAACTTTTAGATGCCTTTACAAGTAGACTTCATATTTATAATGTATTGACTAAAAGTACTTGAGTATGAAAATAGTAATCATAACAAAAGCTAGGCTAGAAAATAAAATGTTATTAAACTACAGATTGATGTAACCTAGTTTCTCATATGTAAAAACATAGGCCAGAATTAAATAATTGAAAGTTTAATAAAATAAGTTACGTTTTGAAGAAGGAAGATATCACAGGAAGATACAGTGAAGAGGATATCGGGGTATCTTGTGGGTAAAGGGTGGTGTCCACACCCAGGCGACCTCTCCCTACACAGACTGGTTCTCAAGCGTGGCAACTGTCTTTGAGTAATGGATGACATGGTTTGATCCTAGCTCCTGTTCCCAACCTCTCACCCTGCAGCAACACTGGAGAGGACTGTGCATGTGCTCTCCCGTCCTCTTTCACTGTGGGCTTGTGGGTGGAACTTCCAAACATTTTTAATCCAAATGCACAGTGAGTGATGTGGCCGAGCCCAGAGGGAGCATGTTCCTCATAGTGTTCAGTTCCTCATAGGGTTCAGTGGAAATACTAATCTACGAAGGCTTTACCTTTCCCCTCCTATTTCACTTCTGGAAAGCACACAGTAATGGTGTTACCTTTTAATCATATGTATTCTAAGCCTGTTGTTTTAATACTCTTCTTTGTTAAAGACAGGGTCTCACTATGTTGTTAAGACTAGTTTCAGATTCCTGGCTCAAATGATCCTCCTGACCCTGCCCTCATCCATAGCTTTAAAAATTGTATTTTAATTAAGTCTATATACAATATTTGCCCTCAAGAATAATCATAGAAAAATGAATTGTAGCTGAATGTACTTTTTGTCCTTCAGCCACAATGTAGGTCTTGTAGTCTTTCTTTGTATGCATTTTTTCATTCTTTCGATATTTATTGAGCAGCTATTAAATGCTTTAGGAAAGAAAAGAAAAAAGAATATATGTATTACTCTCTTAGAAATTAATGTCTGGTAACTGATTTTCTACCAAAATGCAAGATAGAATTTGTAATATTCATCTCTCAAACCTTATCTTCACATTTTGATTCAAATTAGTGTTGTAGTTCTTAAACATTGGAAATGCTTCTATTATATCTTGTTTCTTCCTTCCATCCCCAGCTACTGACTGCTGGGCAGAGGGGAGAAGCCTAGAATGACGAGATGGGCTCATGCTATTGTTTTCTGATCCCTAAAGTGGAGGATCTGGAAGTACACCAAGGAAGATGGCCTTTGGTAAGCTTTCCAAATCTGGTTTTAGAGAATCCAGACATCTATTTGAAAGTTGTGGCAACTAAAGCTATTATTTCCTCAGTCCCTCTGAGGCAAAAGCCTAAAGCTTTGTAGTTCTACATTAAAATCAGGTGGGAAATATCTTGCTTTTCTTTGTCATTTTTATTTAGTTTTCAGGAAGCATGAACGTTTCTGAATTATAACTCCCATGATTATGCCTAGAGGAAAGGCATGTGGCCTTTTAAAAGCTGGGATTTTAAATATAGATAATATATTAACTCTTAATTCTCCAGCTTCATTTGTAATCATTGCCCTCCATGGCCTAATTTCATGGAGTTCAGCTACACGTGACTTCACCAGTAAGCTAGGTCACTACTCAGTGATGTGCATTACAGATGCAGTAATGTGGGTAGTACCACTTCTCAGGTCACTTGGTACGGGACCCCTATGAACTACATGACCTTCCAGGAAGATACCAAGGGCTTTAGGTATGTTAGTGCGCCATGCTTGTCTCTGAAGAATGAACAATGTTACGATTTTGTTCAGTTATATTATCACATAATATACATAACTTCAAAATTATAAGGTACCTCAACTGTGTTTGCCATTTTATATAACAAGATGATACAGATTTCATGTATTTGAACTATCAGTTATGCATTTACACATGAGTTACCATGGTTTCCTTGGCATGTACACTCTAAAAGAATAAAACATGCACTTATTTTCATCTGAGATACTTCTAAGTAATTTTGCATGTTTTTAATAGAAAAAGCAGCCAATTTAATTGCAATTGTGTTCAGCATATGAAGTTCAAATCATTAGGATTTTCCCATGACCTTCTAGAATCCTTCAGGAGACAGATGCTCTGGTGTTTTGAGGAATTAGAACAGCGGTATGCTTGCGATCAGTATTTTATGATAAAGACACACACATGCTGTTCAGAAGTTTACCTTTGTGATACTGAGTAAGCCTGGTAAATTAATTTCAAAATTAAACCAAACCTATAATCTATAAATTTGTATTTAATATACTTTAAACCCAAAAAAGTTTTGAAATTTAACTTTTAGACACTGTAGTTGTATATTTTCTTAGAGATTGTTTCTAGATGTTACTATTTTATAGTATGGATATTTTTATTAAAGCTGAACTTTATATTAAATGCTTAAGGATAGAATTTTACCTTTTATTCTTATTTATTTGAGAGAGAGAGAAAGAAAGAGGCAGAGAGAGAGAGTGAGAGAATGGGTGCACTAGGGCTTCTAGCCACTGCAAACGAACTCCAGTCACATGTGCCACTCTGTGCAGCTGGATTACGTGGGCACTAGGGAATTGAACCTGGATCCTTAGGCTTTTCAGGCAAGTGTCTTAACCACTAAGCCATGTCTCCAGCCCACCTTTTCTTTATCTACAAAAATACACATAGTTTTTTAAAAAGTCTAAATTTCTATAGCAATTTTGTTGACAGGAAAATTTTCATCAGTTTCTTTGTTTATTATATTGAGTCAAGTTCTTTATATTGCCCAGGTTAGTGTTGAATTCACAGTCCACTCTTTGCCTTGATCTCCTGCATGCTAGGATGATAGGAGTGAGCCATGTTCCCACACAGCTATCTTATTTACTCCTTTAAAGAATTTTCTCAAATTATGCAGACTCTGAATGACATTGGCAATGGAGTATTCTTCCTTTGAAATTGTGTCATTGGAGGTCTTTCAAGGAGAATACAAATTTCAATTTCCATTGAAGCAAATGCATGAAGAGTCATCAGAGGAAGCATAGGTGAGTTTTTTTTAGGTGTTTCTTAGGTTTTGGCACATGCCTAAGTTGAAACAGAGCACATTCATGAGTAGGATGCCCCCTGTGAGTATCAAACTATCATTCCTGGTGAAAATGAGCATTCTGGCTTATTTATTAGAGTTTTGTGATGGTGGATATTTTATTGTTGTTTTCTTGTGGTGTTGGGAATCAAATCCAGGGCCTTGCATACATTAGGCAAGCACTCTACACTGAGCTACATCCTCAGTCCTTATTCCTGGATGGGATGATCAGTTACATTTAATTATAATTAAGCATTTGTATGAATGAAGTAGCTTATTGATCTTTTATGAAGTTGTTCAGAAATTCTGCTAGAGTTTTTACAATATTATGTGATACAGGTTGATTTGGAATTCTAGCACATGCAGGAAAGGGTAGGTAGGGAAGAAATACTCCAAATTAACTATGGGGTAAGCTTATCTTACTGAGAAATTTTGTTCCAGTGCCAGTTGCAAACATTTTACTTTACACCCTGAATTTACTTTTCTAACAAATATTCGTCAATATAAGCTGCTATTATTTTATTAAAAATAGTTTTAGTCATATTTTTAAAATATTTTCTTGTTCATTTATTTATTTATTTGAGAGCGACAGAAAGAGAGAGAGAGAATGGGCACACCAGGGCCTCCGGCCACCGCAAATGAACTCCAGATGCGTGCACCCCCGTGTGCATCTGGCTAACATGGGTCCTGGGGAATCGAGCCTCGAACCGGGGTCCTTAGGCTTCACAGGCAAGCGCCTAACCACTAAGCCATCTCTCCAGCCCAGTTTTAGTCATATTAATGTTAAATACTCACAAAAGATTCTTGAGTCAGTTCCATGTGGGCAAGATAAACCATTACTCAAATCATATTTTATGCACTATTCATATTTTCTCTTAAACCTCTCTCAACAGCTGATTTACATATCTAGGCAGTGCTTTTACACAGGACTTACTTGAGGCTGAAACAGATTACCAAAGAATGAAAACTCTCAAAAGTTTTGTTTTTATTTTTATTCATTTCCTCAAAGTGAAATAGGAAATATGGAGATTGGAAGATACAGGAAGTAGGAAGGGATAGTGTATGTGCTGGTAATGTGTTTATATATAGGATAAGGAGTCACTTGCTCTTTTTCCTTTGGGTATTGCTGTAGCTTCCTTGTGACCCTAGATTGTTCTTACTCATAATTTAGCCAAATTGAGATTTGGAAATATGATACTTAACCTACGAAACTAACATTTCCCATTCTTGAGAAGGTTTGTGATACAATTTGAATGTGAAATATTCATAATAGGCTAAAGTGTTGGAACATTTGGTCCCCAGTTGGTGATGTTGTTTTGAGAGGTTGTGGAACCTTTAGAAAGTGAACCTAGTTGGGGGAAGTAGGGACCTGGGGGTGTAGTTCTATGCTTCCAGGTTGACGCCATATAACAAGCAACTACTGTTCCCTCCTGCTGTGATGGGCCCACTTCCTCCATCTGTCACGGCTACCATGCCGTGCCCACCATGGTGACCTGTACTCTTTCAAACTGTGAGCCAAAATAAATCCTTCCTCGCCTGAGTTGTTTCTGTCACACAGTGACTGAGGCTCACCTGTGATATTCAGGTTCCAGGACTTCTCATCAATATTGAATGGAGGAACACTACGTGCTTGAGTTCTCTACATCTGCAGTGTGGCTGTGGTGGCTAGAAATTTTATGTTCTTGGCTTTCCCCCACATGGAAATCAGTTACTCACAAGTAATGAATTCTGTCTGTAATAATAACCACTATTCATTCTTTATGGATAAGTCTCCTTGCTTAAAGTAGTCTTATACTGGTCAGTGCAACTATTCATTTGAAGTTCAAACTCATAAGCAGAGCTGCTTCTCCCAAAAGTCTACGCTTGCTTCTCTTTAGAGTGGGGGTGGGGTGAGAAGGACCAGGGGGCCAGCAGATGGAAGGGTATCGCTGGCTTTGATCCTTGCAGCCTCATTCTGCCATGGTTCCACACTGTGACCTTCCTTCATATACTACTGTGTCTCAGTTTCTGCCCTGTACACCAGCATCTCCTCACCTGTGCCCAGCTGTTCCAAGTGGCAATATAAGTAATTTTGGGAAAAGAAAGGCAATAAAATCCTGAATTACATCATGTCACAACTCACTGGAGCTAATTTTTTTCCTTTCAGCACAAAAACATGCATTACAAGGTAGATGATGTCTGTCTTTGAAAAAAATAATGCTGGAGAGATGGCTTAGCATTTAAGTCATATGCTTGCAAAGCCAAAGGACCCAGGTTTAATTCCCCAGGACCCATGTAAGCCAGTTGCACAAGGCGGCATGTGTGTCTGGAGGTATTTTGCAAGGCTGGAGATACTGGCACTCCCATTCTCATTCTCTGTGTGTGTCCGCCTCTTCCTCTCTCTCAAATAAATAAATACATAAGAAGACTGGAATGATTTAACCTAGTATGGTGGCATATGCCTTTAAGCCTAGCACTCAAGAGGCTGAGGTAGGAGGAACAACAAGACTTCAAGACCAGCTTAGAATTACAGAACGAGTTCGTGGTCAGCCTGGGCTAGTGTGATACCTGTTTTGAAAAACAAAACAAAACAAAACAAAACAAAAATTAGGGCTGGAGAGATGACTCAGTGGTTAAACGGGCTTGCTTGCAAAGCCTGATGGCCTGGAATTGATTCCCCAGTACCCATGTAAAGCCAGATGCATGAAGTGTTGTGTGGGTTTGGAGTTTTTTTTTTCAGTGGCACGAGGCCCTTGTATGCCCATTCTCATTCTCTCTCTTTCTCTCTGTCTCTTTCTCTGCTTGTAAATAAATAAAAATATATTTTTAAGTTTATTTATTTACATGTGTTTGTGTATGTATGTATGTATGTATGTATGTATGTATGTATTTATGTATGCATATATCGAGATTCCAGGGTTTCTTGCCACTGCCAAAACAAACAAACAAACAAAAAAAAAAAAAACAAAAAAAAAATACTCCAGTTGCATGCACCACCTTGTGTCTGACTGATGTGGCTGCTGTGGAAGTGGACCTGGCCTGGCAGGCTTTGTAAACAACTGCCTTTAACCAGTTAGCCATCTCCTCAGCCTCAAGGTGGCATCCATCTGCAGAGACTGACAGACATGACTTCATTATTCTCCTCTAGTCATCAACTACCACACAAATGTCACCCTGGCAAGATTTTCTTTTATTTGCAAGATATACTTTATTTCTTAACAAAATTGTGTAAAGCATTTTAAAGGGTTTGTAATTTATATTTACTTTTATGCAGTAATAAATATAAAGTTCATTAATTTATTTCTTCAGTCATATTTATGGAGGCTGTATGTCCCCAGTTATTCAGAGAGATGGTGATAAACCAGACGCTGCCTTTATGGAATTTATAGTGTATTGTCAGAAAACAGTTGTTTAGGAAGCTATTAGAATAAAATACACTGACGGTTATGATAGGAGGGATGCATGAGCTTGATAGTGGCAAGAGGTATGCAGTTTAGCTTATATCTCACAGGACCTGTAAGAGTGAATCTCTCCACACAGAAATAAGCATAGCATGTGAGAGGCCTTAAGGCTGACATTAAGCTCAGAGAAACTCATAGAATCATTGTGGCCCCAAATGATGCTGGAGAGAGGCTAGCCCTGGACCTTCAGGGCTTGCTTAAAGTTTTAGGGTCAACCCTAATGTTAGTTTAGTGGGAGACACTCGCTAAATTAAACTAGTTGTTGATTAAAATAATCAGTCAGGGGCTGGAGAGATCTCTTAACAGTTGAGGTGCTTGCCTATGATGCCTAAGGACTTAGGTTAGAGTCCCCAGGACCCATGTAAGCCAGATGGACAAAGTGTCATACCGTTTGCATTGGCTGAAGGTCCCGACATGCGCTCTCTCTCTCTCTCTCTCTCTCATATACATATATATATATATGTATATGAGAGAGAGAGGGGGCATGTCAGGATATATATATATATATAGTATCTATCTGCCTTTCTCTCCTTTCTCTCAAATAAATAAATAAATAAAAATAATCAGACCCAAAAATGAATTATATTTTTTAAGCCCAAAGGAAATATGTAGACTTCCAAACTTCTACACATGGCTTCTAGTGGTGAGGGAGGATAGAAAGTAGAGATTGAAGAGACAGTAAGAAAGTAAACTTCACAAGACCTCAGGGTAGATTTGAATTGGAAAGACACACAGAGAAGACAGAGGAGAATCACCATATAAGGACCTAGAGGACAGAAGAGAAGCAGGCTGGGATATGAGGGGAAGAGGGGCTCCCAGGGTCTCAGCTGGAGCCATCAGCGGGACGTGTGTGTTGGTTATTTGCAGAGACCACTAAGTGAGTGGGCCTGGGGCCCAGTACTTGTTGGAAGCACTGGATGCAGTTGGCGATGAAAACTCTGAGAACAGTGTGGCATCCTGGGAAGGGGCTAGAAAACTGAGTGCAATCAAAGACCCAAGGAAACGTGACGCCTAAGGAAGACACAGAAGGTGATCATGCTGAAAAAGAGACAGCATGTTCAGAGGAGCAGCTGCACCACAGAAAGAAGCCCTACAAGGAGGAGTTTAAACAGGACAGAGAGGTCAAAATGGCCCAGGGCTGCTGAGAAATCAGGCAATGAAGCTTTCTGAAAATGAGCATTCCCGACTTTGGTGCAGAGAGTTGTGGGTGCTCACATGTCCTCTCTTCCTTCCCTGGTCCCTCCTCCTACTCATCTATAGGTACGTGGCAGGGAGTAGAGAGAAGACAGGGGCGAGGGGGGTTGGACAGAGAAGGGAGGGACAAGAATCAACTAAAACAATTGTTCTTGGAAAATGCCAGAATAATGATACCTAAATCTCTTTATGCCAACTAAAAAGATAAAAATTAAAAATAAATATATAAATAGAGCTGGGGAGATTGCTCAGTGGTTAAAGGCACTTGCTTATAAAACCCAACATCCCAGGTTCAATTCTCCAGTACCCACATAAAGCTAGATGCACAAAATGGTGCACACATCTGGAGTTTGTTTGCAGCGGCAGGAGGCCCTCATGAGCCCATTATGTCTATCTCTTTCTGTCTCTCCCTCCCTCCCTCTGTCACTCTGTATGTATGTGCTTCATTCCACCTTGAAAATAAATAAATAAAAGAGTTTGGAGTGGAGGCAAGGTCCAGAGGACTACTGATCTTGAAATAAACTGAAGAGATCAGTTGAGAGGAGACCAGGTGGGCAAAAGTACACAGAGTATAGCAACTTCCTCTGAAAAGCCTGTCTGCTGCATTTACTTAACATGGCATGAAGATCCTGTGGTGGCTAAAGGAATGCAAGCTCTTACAAAAGAGACCACTTTCAGGGTAACTCATGAGGTTCCTGACAGAGCAGTGCAGTGGGCTGAGTTTGTGGAGAACACATTTGCACGTAAAGCCAGGGAAAACTGTGGGTGGGCAGTGGGTTGGCCTCTGGGCTGCTGTGCTTGGGGATCAGCTCACGAAGTTGCTGCTTCATCCCCGCTGTGCCGTCCTTATTCAGGCTCTATGCGGAGAGCTTTTGCAGCTTGCTTTAGCAACTGCAGAGCAGGCCTTCTAATTGGGTTGTCTGAGGGGCTAAAGGCACCGCTTTAGGCACTTCCTGGAGTTTTCTTCATATGACTGTCGTTTTCAGTAAGTTGAATAAAACTTTAAGTGTGATGGCAGTTCCATTGGAAACCAAGCTCATGTTGAGTTCATTGTCACTGTGGTCTTTTTATTTTATTTTAATTTTAATTTTTTTTTTGAGACAGGGTCTCACTCTAGCCCAGGCTGACCTGAAATTTACAATGTAATCTCAGAGTGGGCTTGAACTCATGATGATCCTCCTTCCTCTGCCTCCCAAGTGCTGGGAGTAAAGGCATGTGCCACCTTCTTACTGCAAACCTGGCAGCTTAATAATTTTGAAACAAGGTTGGTATAAAGAGTTGTGCATGCATCAACACAGGCAGTCCAGAGCAGCCTGGGCTTAATTATGATAAAGGCAATATATAAAATTAAAAAATGATACTCCTAGTACTTAACTACATGGCTTAGAATACTGGTGCCCAAATTAAAAAAAAATAATTAAAAAATCACATCTACATTAATGTGAATTTCATGGGGACATTTTACAAGTGACCTTTTGGACATGTGAAATGCCTGCTTTGTTTTCGCATTTTTAACAGCCTTGTTGAATGGGATTACAGAGCCACTCTATTTCGAAGGACCGGCACCCCATCAAAGCTGGCTCTGAGGAACCCAATCTTTCAGTGAGACACCCACACATCCCTCTGAAAACAATGAGTCGATTCACTGCCCAAGTCCCGTCCAGTGGACAGAAAACACCAGTTCCAAGATGCAATCTTCAAGTAAGTGTGTCTTTCAGTGTTGTCTAGAACGTCCAAAGTCAGCCTCGGAAGAAGCAGAAAGCAGGATGGGGCAGGGACAGGAGGCAGCGAGAACAGAAGACATGTGCCTGTTTACAGGAGCCTCCAAGCTGAACTGTAAAGCTCGTATTAATCACGACAGGCAGCAGTGAGTCTTGTACAAAAACCACACACGCTGGCTGTCTGTGGGGCTCTAGGCTGTGTCTGAATGGGGCTGAGCAGAGCGAAGTCACTGCTGTTAATGTGTTCCTGCCTTATCATGTTCAGAAAGGATTAACCTTACCAGCCAGGGATGTGTTTCTTTAACAAGTTGCAACGGCGGCTGACCACGCTCTTTCTGCACCACACAAATGCACCTATTGTTGGCAATGAACTCCAGGCTTTCATGTTCAGATGTGCTCAGCCTTCTTCCAAACATTTGGGAGGCAAAAAAATCTCAGCATCCATCTTGTGCTTTGAGTGTCCAGAACAACTTGCATACACTCTCAAAGCCCTCTCTCTCTCCAACCCCTCTCTCCCTCTTCCATTGAGTCCCAAATCTTCGTTTGTCCAATGGTAAACCAGGTTTTTATCACCTACTGTATTGCCCTTTTCTATCAGACAGTGAGCTCTCATGCAGAGATCTTCATCATGTGTGGTCTACTGCTTTATCCCCAGCACCTGGCATTTCAGTGTTTGGAACTGGAAGGATGCTTAATTTACAGTTGCTAAGTGACTCAATGTTTGAAACCATCTCCTGCCGTTAGGACAAAGGTGACAGTTAATCCTAAAAGATGTTAATATCCTAGAAATGCCTTTGTTTTTCCCTGCTTGCTCACTGCCAAATGTTTTCCTGAGGCCAAAAAAAATCAGTAATCTCTTGTTAGAATAAGGGGGTGATGGATTAAAAAAATCAATAGTTTTGGGCTGGGGAGATGGCTCAGTGCTTGATTGCAAAGTCTGACAGGCCAGATTCAATTCCCCAGTACTCACATAAAGCCAGATGCACAAAGAAGTGATGCATGTGTCTGGAGTTCATTTGCAGTGGCTGGAGCCCTGTAACTCTCATACTCACTCTCTATCTGCCTCTTTCTCTCTCAAATAAATAAATAAAAAGTATTTATAAAGTCAAGCTTCATACTTTCTCAGAGTGTCATCGTAGCTGTTGCTCTAATCTACATCAATGATAGTGCTTTTACTCTAGACTATCAAGCAGGAAGACCCTGCAGGGTTTACTTTGTTGTATCTGATCAAAACCCTACACAGGAAAAGTGACTAATCCATCATGTACTTGTGGCCAAACTAGAACCCAGGGCTCCCGCGCCCAGTCATTGTGACATCAGAGTTATACCTTTTCATTTACAAGCATTTAAAAACCCTGCCATTTCCAATCCCTTGCCCAATCCATGCACATCTACCAGGACAAAACCAGATCTGGAAAAGCAGCCCAGAGAATACTAATAAAGACCCGAGCGCCCAGCTGTGACTCTCCTGTCATCTATGAAGAGTGTGTGCACACGTATGTTACAGGTAGCTCCTATCCCACGGTGAGCCCAGTGAAGCTCAGACTGGGAGGGATCTAGATGTAGTCAGATTATGCACCTCCCTTAGCTATTTTACTTCCTGTGCCTGAGAACTCCCATGACCTCCTGTTTTCCATACATACTGAATGAACCCAGTTATTAGAAAATTCATGGGATGGAGAGATGGCTTCATGTATAAGGCACTTGCCTGCAAAGCCCAAGAACCCAGGTTTGATTTCCCAGGAACTACATTAGCCAGGTGCACAAGGGGGCCCACATGTCTGGAGTTTGTTTGCAGTGGCTGGAGGCCCTGGTGTACCCATTCTTATTGTTTTTCCCTCAAATAAATAAAAATCTTTTAAAAAGAAAATTCATTCTTTGGGTCAGACACATCATTTTACCTTATAGGTTTAATTTATATCCTTGGAGACCTGGTAGAGCAAGGCTCTTATCTATGCTAGACACTTTCTGTGAAAAAAAATTGCCATGTCTCACTAAGACATCTCTCCCTTGGAATGAATATATCTCAGTGTCTACTATACAGCCATTGTCAGAGGAACTGTACATACTAATAGTACTAGGTCTTTTAACTACTGTGAAAATAACCTAGAAATGAATACATCATAAAAACTGGTAAAAATTCATGGAGTAAAAAGGATAAAACTCAAAAGTAATTTCAACTTGTATTTATTAAGGATTCTACAGGAAATAATAAGAACTCTGAGAACAAAAGTGGGAGTTATAGAGAGATTGGGTGAGATGACCGAGTTCCTCAAAATCACCTCTTGGTGATTATAGTCGCTTAGTTTCATTGTCTCTCAGGTCACTAAAATATGAGCTACAATTCACAACTTTCCAGAAAGCTTCATGGAGTCCTCAAAGCCATTATGAGTATGTAGTTGGTGGAGACCATATTGCATTGATTACTTCAGAAAGTTGTTAGACTGAATAAAAAAAATTTGGGGATGACTGAAAGGGTTGTGAAATGATGCAGATTGACCAAATTTGTGTTTGAAGCAAGTCCTGTATCCTGTGGTTTTAGGGACATAACCAATAAGACCCAATGTTCATCTTTTGTTAACCACCACTTATTTTGTTAAGAATAAAAAAGTACATTTTAGCTTGAGTTAGAACAAGAGAACTGAAAAGTTCACTCCAATTTTGCTGAGCATAGAAGTTGAGGGTTAGGCAGCAACCAACAGAACAAATTATAAGGAAGAGTAAAACATTGGAGAAATTATACTTTGGGGGAGAAAATAAAGTATAAAAAGAACTATCAGAAAGACATCTTTCCTAAATTATAGATGGCTGTAACTCCAAAGACTCTTATGAAGATAATTTCATCCAGCTCGCCTCCCGCAGAGTCAAAGCAAATGAAGGCGTAGGAAGTACTCCTTCCCTCGCCCCTCTCCCTCTTTCCCTTTTGCAGAGCAGGGAACTGAACTCGGGGCCTTGCTCATGCTCTGCCACTGAGCTATTCCTCCTGCTCCCCCATAAGGGGTATTATTTCAATGGTATGTTTAATTAAAACCCAACTACAGTACTCTGAAGAGAGAGCTTTCTTACAAAAAGGCAGTGGTGATTTTGTTGAATGTTCTCACTCAGGCTTTTCTTTAACATAAAGATTGTCCTTTCCAAGGTATACCAGATATTTTTCCCTTTGCCATGGCTAACTGCATGACAGAACCAACTTAAGAGAAGAAAGATTTATTTTGGCTCATGATTTGGGCCCTTTATGGCAGGAAGCTACCTCTCCAGGCTACTATTATTGTATTTTTGAATCAAAACCATGCACTTAATTGCTTGCTCTTTAACTCTATTTTAATTAGAAATATTTTAAAAAAATGCTTGATTTAAATCTGATTCTAGGGTGGGATAGTTTTCATCTCTGATAGTCATGTTTTGTGCATATAATTCCTGAAATGATGTTTTCTCTTTGTAAGAAAATGGTGAATATTCTCTGGGTAGAAGTGGGAAGGGACTTATAGCTGGTACTGGGAACCAAGTCAGAATCCTATGGAACTGAGGGTTGTGGACTCCAGTGAGGAGCTCCCACTAGTCTTTGGCCAAAAGAGAGGCTATGTCCATTAAGATCTCTCTTTATTAACTACGCTTGTTTCCTTTAACCTATGCTGTTCTTGCTGCTCTCACTCTACTCTAGAAAATCCTTTTTCTTTTATAGAAGGTAGTAAAAACTGAGGAAAATCAAAATCTATCAACATGGCAAGAGAAGATAGCTGACTCCCTAGCATGAGATGAGCCACCTCTTGCACATCAGCTAGGGTTCAGGTGAAACCACAGAGGAATTGGTGAATTAAGCAAGCATGCTGCTCTCATAGCTAACCTGACAACCTGTGTCAGGGTGATGGCAATAGACAATGATGACTTTCAAAACATATCAAAGGAGAAATCCAGATGTTACTGAGAGCTTAACACTAAAGTAGACACATAACTCACACACCAAGGCTTAGAGAACATTGAGGAAGAGGGGGCAGAACGATTGTAAGAGCTATAGGGTGGGAAAGAGTATCCAGAGGCACTGGCTCCTCAACAATGACTGGCTCTGACTAGAACTTTCACAGCTCATAACCAATAACCCCACAGTGAATACCAGTAATCCCACTGAGGAGCGTCCTCAGTGGAATGGGGACGTGGAAGAGAAGCATGGTGCCAACACATGGTCTGTCCATACAAAATTTCTACTTAATAAAAATAAAAAGTTGGTCAGAGAGTATACAGTTGTCACATATCCCTATCTGTGTATGTGCTCATGCTTATGACTTCTACATCAAGGTAATGCCTTTTGTTAAAAATCAATGAACTTATGTCGATGCATCATTTTTCTTTTTCTTTAAAGTATAACATACCACTTTGGTTAGGCTTCTCACTTGTCGTGGCATGAGATCTTGCTTTTTACCCAGTAGTACCCACATTCCATCCTATTCTGTGTTTTGTTTTTACTAAATTTAAATGTGTGATTAGCAGCCATTGCTGAGTGGTAGTGAGGTCTGATGCTCAATCACTCTGGTTTTTCATTTATTAGGAGTCATTGAAGCATCTTGAAGGTCGGCTCAGATCACGGAAGTGCTGGGTCAGGTTTTGTGCTACTGGGGGAAATAATGGGACATACAGGCTGGACTTTGTGACTTTGCCATATTCATGTCAATCTCCCAAATCAGCATTTTAGTTCTTAAATACTATGGGCATACTATCTTCTCCATAAGAAAAAAGCAAACCCACACAATTTAGAGCATAAACAGACTTCTCAGCATCCCATCATTATACAAAGACAATTTGTGTTCAGTGACATTTTTCTTTGCAGTTGACATAACATGTAAACAGACTTAGCCAGTATGAATAGTTATCACTACTTTTATTTTTTTTTTACCCATGATTTATTTGACTCAAATGGAGGCCTCTTATAAAATAGCACAATTTTCCAACTAAAGGGGGGCCTTGTTTTCCATCTTGACTTAAACATTTAGTTGCTGTGTGATTTTGAGCAAGTGACTTAACGCTGCTGAACTTTCTGTCCCAGTCTGTGATGTGAGGATAAACATTCCTACTTTGTAATGCTGGTGTCATGGTGAGGATTAGCAATAATATAATTAAAGACCATGACACAGAGCAGGCTTTAACATGATCTTGCCCCATACAGGAAAGAATACTGACTCTGGAGCCAAATCAGCTTTTTAATCTCAGACTGGTTACTTAACTTCTGCAAGGATCCTTACATGTTTTAAGGGAATGATGCAATTGTGTTTATCTAATAAACATTTTGGGGAATTAAAGAAATATCTAATTCATATAAATTTCTTACAACAATACTTGAAACATAGTGTTAAGTAAAATTTGGTGTAACCAGAGCTGTTGGAGAGGGAAGGCATGTCTTTTGGATTGAAAACACCTGTGGAGAACCAGCTGTGTCCTAGATAACCAGATAAGTATTATGGCCAATGTATCAACTGATGATCTAATGTGGGCTTCTTTTCCTTCTTTTTTATTTTTTAGTTTTTCCCTTTTAATTCTATTATGTATTCTTTAAAAAAAGCTTAGATATGTTTAGGGATATGAATAATATACACACATCTCTGATTCTAATGTTCCCTCATTTAGAACTACATAAATGAAACGACTTTATAATGCTTGAAAGAGATTTGAGGGAGGGATGGGGAAAGGTCAATCAATGAGAATACGTTACAGTTAACAATAAAAAAGCTCTGGTGTGATTTTGCTCAGTAAGATTCTATAAATAACAAACATGCAGTTCATAGCTATATCACAAAGCTAGAAGAAATGGGTTTATTTTTAGAAAAGGTTTTTAACATTTTCACCACATAGAAATATGAAAAGCATTTGAGGAGATAGATATGCTTATGCTTGACATGATTTAGATATCTCACAAGCTATGCAAGTCTTGAAGCATCTCATGGAATCCCTTAAATTATGTACAACACTTTTGATTTTATATAACAATTAAAATGAAAGAAAAAATGCTTCCTCAAGTTATCCTCCACTTGCTTGACATGACCCAGTGCCTCCGTTAGAAAGGAGCCTTTAAAGCATACATAAAATGGTCACCTTTTAAAAGTAGTGATGATGGGGTTTGAGATAAGGCTTAGTGATTAAGGCACTTGCCTACAAAGCCTAAGATCTCAGATTCAGTAGACCAGTACCCACATAAAGTCAGATACACAAAGTGGTACATGCATCTGGAGTTCATTTACAGAGGCAGGAGACCCTGGCACACCCTTTCCTTCTCTCTCTCTCTCTCTTTCTCTTTTTCTCTCTCTCTCCTTGAAAATAAATTAAAAAATATTTTTTAAAAGTAGTTATGATTCAATGAGATGATCATTGGTTTTGATGCCAAACGCTTCTGAGATGGGTCCCAGCTCTGAATTTAGCCATGGGATGTGTGGAATGTCAGTTATTCACTATGAGTCTAATTTCATCATATGTAAAAGGCAAGACTCTGCAAAAAAAAAAAAAATGTAGCATATCAAACCACTGTTCTATATTCCCTGGAGTAACACAAAAAACATGCGTAGATGACTTCTACTGATGTGATTACTATCTATTGTTCCCATGACACATTCAAATTCAAAGTTATGACAACCTGCTGCAGTTCAAATTCTGGCTCTGCTTCTGACTGGCTCAGTGACACCAGAATGTTATTTAAACTCATTACAAATCAGTTTCTTCATCTATGAGATGCAGGTAGTATTAATAATCACCTCAGGGGCTTGATGTGGAGATTACTTAAATCCATTTACACGAAAGGCTTAGCATAAACTCTGGCAAGCAAGTTCTTAGTGAATGTTAGCCACCACTTCATCTTAGGAGTCTAATACTTAAGTATTCACAACCACTAGAGAATAATACCGAATAATAGAAATGCTGAAAGTAGAGCGAAGACAACTAGGGCCAGAATGAAGACTACTGAAGAAAGTAGCAATATTCTGTGAAAGAATGCTCTCAGAATAGGCACCCAAGTGCAAACTTTGATAGTCCAGATCAACCGAGGACTACATTCCACAAGAACATCTGTGTTTTGAGAACTTTCCAACAGTGCTGTGGTGTTTTTAAGTGTGCAGAGTGAGTGCAAGGCAGCAAGAAGTAGATGTATGTGAGAGGCTGAATCACACTGGGAGGAGACTCCACACACTTGGACAATAGTACACTGACTAAGCTTCTCAAGTCAGAGTTGTGTGGTCAGAGTAATTTAAGTAACTTGACAGACCTATCAGAGATTAAATTTTATTTTACATCAAAATTGTTTTAAATCAACAATGGGGATTGCTGTTTAAATTCCACTGACAAATAATCTGTAATAATAGCACTTACTTTTATGTAGCGATGAAACTAGAGTCTTATTATATGAGTGATTCTTCAAGCTGGGCTCATATGCTATTAAACAAACAAACATCAATAAAATAAAATAAAGTGGAAATGTTTATATTGATGGCATTTGACATTTTTCAATATCTTAAAGTTTCTTCTAGGACTTTTTAATAGCAATGCATACTTTTACCATTATGTTCTAGTGACAGACTTTATTGAGTATGCCATT
Source organism: Dipus sagitta (assembly GCA_036346955.1). Taxonomy (NCBI): domain Eukaryota; kingdom Metazoa; phylum Chordata; class Mammalia; order Rodentia; family Dipodidae; genus Dipus; species Dipus sagitta. The sequence goes on from CM070783.1 coordinate 107,369,729, forward strand.
GCTTACATTTTTAGCCTGTATTTAATAAACTCACTATTAGGAAATTCACCATTTGGACATCTTATTCTAGATCTATTACCCATGGTCTCTGGGTATTTCTGAGTTCTTGTTATATTACTCAAAGAGTTAAAGAAGGTCACACACAAGTGGTTAAGCAACAACACACACTACCAACAACAAAGCAATAGTAAAAGTTAGAATACACTGCCATGGGGCCAGAGACCATTTCAGTGGAGAGAATTCAAGGGCAACAGGAAATGGCTTGAGGCTTATCTACATAAAATATTTAGGGGAGGATGGCTTGGTTGCTAGCAGCGTCATTTGGGTGATACTCTGCTTTGACTGATAGGTTTGGGTTATATAACATTTTCTCTACGATGCATTTTCCTTCCCATGATATGTCTGACTTTAATCATATGCAGAATATAACATATAGGCATGTGGTGGTTTGAATAGAATAGATGGCCCCAATATATTCAGTTGTTTATTTGTTTGTAGTTTGCATCTTTAGCCATCTGGCTGGAGGCAGTGTCACCGGGTGGATTTTAAGGTGTAGTGGTGGGTTTCAGATTTCAATCTAAAGATATGCAAAGCGTGCCTAGCAGGAGTTCCTGAAGTGTGCTGTGGCTTTTGGCTTTTGGCTGGTGCCTCTCTCTCTCTCTCTCTGCTTGGGCCTGTGAAGGCAGGCCAGCTTCTTCTGCCATTATGGAACTTCCCCTGGATCTGTAAGCTTTAATAAATCCCTTCCTCCATAACTGTGCCTGGTCTGGAAGTTCATCTCCATGAACCTGAATCTGTCTATACAAGGCATAACATGGAAAATAAGGATTTTCCTCTAAAAGTTTGCTCAGAGGACACAGTTTGCCTTAATGAGCATGCACTCAAAACCAGTTTAGGTTTGATGGACCCCTGATGTGTTAATCCTAGATCTATTTAAAAACATATTTGAGCCAGCCCAGCATGGTACACACCGCTTTAATCCTAGCACTCAGGAGGCAGAGTTAGGAGGATTGCCATGTGTTCAAGGCCACCGGGAGACTACAAAGTGAATTCCAGGTCAGCCTGAGCTAGAATGAGACCCTGCCTCAAAAACAAACAAACAACAACAACAAAAAACCCCACATACTTATTTTAATAGGTACTGCTCACAAATATTGGTCATTAATAGGAAGACAAGATGGTTGTGGAGAGTGAGGTGTACATGCAGTACAGGTGAAAGTCCCAGGTTCCCAAAAGGTATCTAGGTGCATTGTTTAGAAGTGTGTGTCTACTACTCGAGATGCACAGTGTCCTGGCTGGCTAAACTATTCCCTATGCTGGCCTGCCTCAGCTTCCCATTTTTTGCCTTAAAACAAAAATGATAATCTGAGCTATTTTGGCAGCTGCCAAATAAAGGGAAACTTAGATTCTATTTTTTTTTTAACTGAATAGAACTGAAGCCACTGTGTCCTGTGAAGTAGAGGCATCATTCAAGGAATCAAAGCATCTGAAATGAACAAGACGGTATCTGTGGCTGTGCTTGATCACCCAGTGCAGCTTAGCTTTGCCTGTACATGCAGAAAAAAAAAAAAAAAGCAGAATAAAGAACTTGTCACCTGTTGACTAGAATATTGTTGCTGGTAGTATTTCAACTTCTAAAGGGACACATAGTCCCCAGGAATTTTTTAACATTTTTTAAAAAATTTATTAGAGGCAGAGAAAGAGAGAGAGAATGGGCACACCATGGCCTCTTGACACCACAAACCAACTCCAGACGCATGTGTCACCTTGTGCATGTGGATTATGTGGGTCCTGGAGAATCGAACCTGGGTCCTTAGGTTTCGTAGACAAGTGCTTTAACCACTAAGCCATCTCTCCAGCCTCCCTGTAATATATTTAAATTATAAAATTAAAATATATAAAAGAGCAAGCAAGAAATAGTATAACATCCATCTATATGACCCACTAATCTGATAAAGAAATTAATCTATGCAAGTCTGTAAGAGACTGCTGATCCCACCCACCAGTCCTTTCCTTCCTGTGTAGTGTGCCGATAGCACACACATTTCCCACACGTGTGTGCATCCCCAAGAACAAGCCTGTGCACCTTGTGTCTCCAATTTATTCATTATTCCTCTGAAGTATTTTTTAATTTTATTAAGTTCTTTACATGTAGAGAAATATGTGTTTTCCTCGGTGTTCATGCTTTGCTGTTATCTTTTTCTTATGTTTGTAACTTGGTTGGTAGGTAGTAGTAGTTGACTCACTGTAGCATTACAATTAAGAAATTGTGATGGTCATAGTTTTTCTATTTTTTTTTTATTTTTTTGTTTCACATGACACCTACCTTCATTTCCATCAGGTATTCTTCTTAGCTTCTGGTATTATTAGAGCCATTAATTTTCTTTCTTTTGGCCTAAAATCATCTGATATACATGTGAATTTTATTTTTATATCTTTTAAGTATAACTAGCAATACCCAGCCAATTAAAAAATATATACATATATTTAGTTTTCACAGAATTACAGTGGTATTTGGATTACTGACATATTGCAGAATTTTCGTACTCAAGCTTTGGCATGTGACACTATGCAAACTACTTTCATGAAAAGGATTACCTGTTATTAAGGGATATCTCATTAGAGACCAGATGGACTTGTGAATCATAATGCTAATATTTCATTGTTCCCACGTCATTGTTGTAACTGCCACATTTCAAATAAAAGTATTTAAATCCAAAATGTCCTGAAGACTATTGACAAGCTCCATGCAGTGAACCAACCCTGCAGCCATCTGGCTAATTATCCGGCTTTACTTATATCAGTGATGAAATCTCAGCAAGTCTGACACTGGCATTTGGAGCTGGGGAATTCCAATAAATCTGATGTCATGTGAAGCCAGGGATTCAATGGGCATCTCTGAAGCCAGAGCATAATCAGTGCTATGAAGTCACAACATGCCAGTGTAGGAGTGTGAACCCCAAGCAGCTTCCTGAGGAGACCTGGACTCATCCTGGGAAGTCCAGCTGAAGGGTAGAATGCTTGATGATGATTTTCCCCTCTCTATTTTGAAGTTGCAAACGTTTTGGGGCAGAGGATTGCTGTAGCTGCCATCCATAGCTGGTGGCCTTGTCAGAGTTTGACACATTTTGCCAACTTGTCCCCAAACACACCTTTCTCAAGCAGGACACATATGATGACCAGTCACAAGAAGGGAGAGAAACCCAGGCACATCCGCTCAGTGTGTGTCGCTGAGGGTCAGTCCACTCCGCAGTTTTGCAGCAACCCAAGGGCTCCTCCCTTTGCCCTGCCCTGTTTCCTGCCTTTCCTTTGTTTTTTTTTTTTTTTTTTTTTTTGATTTATTTATTTTTTTATTAGTCAGTTCTGTATTCAGCAAATACAGTCAGTTTGGTACCATTATTAGGCTCATCCGTGACCTACCCCCTCCCCTTGGCCCCTCCTTGTTGAGGTATACAGGTCATGCATTGTGGAGTTAGCCCACAGTTATGGGTAAGCTAAATGTCTCTGCATATCATGACCCAACATGTGACTCTGACATTCTTTCCGCCCCCTCTTCCGCAAAATTTCCCTGAGCCATGTTGGGTTCATTTTTGGTCTGCTTCAGTGATGAGGTGTTGGGGGCCTCTGAGGCTCTGGCTCTCTGATTTGGTAGGAGTTGATTTTTCTCTGTGCTGATCTCCTTCCCCCTTGTGCTGGTATCCGGTTCATCAGGAAAACAGCCCCCTTGCTTGTTTCTCCAATTTTTCTTAGTTTCAGCCAGGGCCCTTTTGAGGTATGATGGGGTGGCTCTCTCCTTAGGATCTACATCTATCTGAAAAAGAAAAGCAGATTCTCCAATGGAGAGTAAGTTAGCACCAGGACAAATGAGATAACCCTTACTTTTTTTTTTTTTATAGAGAATTTAATAGGTGTAGGCCCTCTTGTAGCCCACAATTGATGGTAGCTTGATATTGGAGAGTGGGCTTATGTTTGGAACTGGTTCTAACTTGTTTCCCAGCTCCAGCTATGGGTCCCATACCAGTGAGGGGACCAGTTAGCCAAATTGAGAGCAGTCGGTTCCCCACCATGGCTGTGTGCCACCACTGCACTTGTGTGGGCATCACAACAAGTTATTTGCTGCTAAGTAGGTTAGACCATGCGTTGCTTCGATAGATATTGGTCAATTTCCCCTAGTCGCCCATGTAGCACCTTCTGGCACTAGACGCGCTGACTGTCTGGGGATTCCTTTGTGAAGACCTCAATCCCCCCTGAAAATCTCTATCGCAGTGCATGTAATCCTCACTGTCAGCCAGGAGTTGTCTAATTAAAAGGGAGTGAGTAGCACTTTAGGCTGAGTTAGCACCCCATTCAAGATCTGAAAGTTCCCTGACTTTCTTGTCTGACTTTTGCTTTTGTGAAGGAAAGGTAAGCAGGTGGTAGATAAAAGTGGCCAAATATCTTTTCTTTGCAGCTGCTGTTTTAAATTAAAGATATGCAACTACATATATTCATGGAAGTGTATATTCTTAGCACACTACAAAAGTAAATGAAAATTTGTAATTGATATCATTTACAAATATCTTTCCAATTTCCAACTTTTTATATTTATCAAAGCTGGTTTATTGTTCTACTTCAGAATATTAGGATTTAAGAAGTTATTTTAGGGCTGGAGAGATGGCTTAGCAGTTAAGATATTTGCCTGCAAAGCCAAAGGACCCAGGTTCGATTCCCCAGGACCCAGGTAAGCCAGATGCACAAGGTGCACAGGTGTGTGGAGTTCCTTTGCAGTGGCTACAGGCCCTGGTGAGCCCATTCTCTCTTGTTTGTCTCTCTTCTCTCTCTCTCTTCCTCTCTTTCTCTCTCCTTGCAAAGAAATAAATAAAAAATATTTTTAAAGTTATTTTTATTATATTATTATTTGAAAGAGAGAGTAAAATGAGGGAGGCGGGAATGGGCATGCCAGGGCAGCTAGCAACTGCAAAGAAACTCCAGACATATATGCCATCTTATGCATCTGGCTTTACATGGGTGCTGGGGAGTCGAACCTGGGTCTTTAGGCTTTGCAGGCAAGTGACTTAACTGCTGAGCTGTCTCTCTAACCCAGGAAATTTTAAAGTTACAACTTTGGATATGTGTAATTTCTCTGTGCTAGTAAAACAATTCTGACTTTTTCACATAACTGGAGTCTCATGTGTAATTTTACTTGGAAAACTTACTGACTGAAAAGTTTGGAAACTTCCATGAAAGCTCTTCCAGATAGATAATGATCATTTTTATTGATGTATATTCGTTGTACATAATAATGTGTTTTATAAAGTGATTTTCATACATGTATGTAAAGTACTTTGATCACTCCCCCCATGCCCTCCTGTCCTCCTCTTGTTCACCCACCTCCTTTAGTCCCCTAGACATTTTAGCTCCTCCTCACATGTCAGGAAAACATACATGACTTGATAGTTCACATAAAATCTGGCAAGTACAAATGGGTGAAAACATGTAATAGTTGTCTTTCTGAGTCAGAATTATCTTAACATGACAATCTCCTGAAAATGGCATGATTTTGTTCTTCATGCCTTTATAAAACCCACTGTGTATGGCTTAGGTGGGGTTCATGGAGCCTGTCACCGTGAACAACCCATGTGTCCGGTCTCCACATGGCCCATGTGAAAGAAAACAAGGAATAGATAAATTTCTTGCCAGTAGTTCTTTGCTGCCCGGGATCTCTCCTGCTGACTAGCTGAAGCCTTTAGGCTTCCTTTATTCCCAGAACCCAAGCAGTTTATCCACACATTTCCTTCTCCTTACATTAGCTAGGGCCATTTTCTGCTGTTTGCAACCAAATACACTGAAAGCTATAAAGTTTATTTATAGAAAACATAGTGGTCATCATTTTTAAACATTTTATTTGTTTATTTATTTATTTATTTATTTATTTATTTATTTATTTATGAGAGAGTGTGTGCAGGGCCTGTGGCCACTGCAAAATACATACATACATACATACATGCATACATACATACATACATACCTCCAGATGGATGTGCTACTTTGTGCATCTGGCTTTACATGGATACTGGGGAATCAAGCCCTATTCATTATGTTTTGTAGGCAAGCACCTTGACCACTCTCTCTAGTCCCATCTCTTAAAAAATAATGTTAATTCTTGGACTGGAGAGATGGCTTAGTGGTTAAGCGCTTGCCTATGAAGCCTAAGGACCCTGGTTCGAGGCTCCATTCCCCTGGACCTGCATTAGCCAGATGCACAAGGGGAAGCACACATCTGGAGTTCATTTGCAGCGGCTGGAGGCCCTGGCATGCCCATTCTCTCTCTTTCTACCTGCCTCTTTCTCTCTCTGTCACTCTCAAATAAATAAATTAAAATAAACAAAAAAATTAAAAATAATAATGTTAATTCTTTCGACCTTGAATAATCTGGTAATAGTTTTGCCAATCAGAACATTTTCCCAGTACTCAAGTAAGACATATGCACAAGGGGGTGCATGAATCTGGAGTTTGTTTACAATGACTGGGGACCATGGCATGTCCATTCTCCCCACCCTTCTCTTTCTCTCTCTCAAATAAATAAATAAATAAATAAATAAATAAAGATAAATAAAGTGTTACTAGAAATTTTTCAGTGCCAGGAATGGTATACCTTCCAGTGAGTTGTTGGCCAGGGAGGTCCCTTACCCTGACTCTAACCCTCAAACATTATAGGCCATTGCCAAGGCTCTTGGTTTCCCACCAGACATAGATGGTGGGACCCTTTTGCTGAATACTACACATGCTTGGGCTGTAAGATCACTGAGAAATCTTGCTGGAGCTGAGCTATAAACCTCCATGTAGATCAGCTGGCAGAAAGCTGGAAAAAGCTACGCTGCATGTACCTCCATGAGAGAGAGAAGTCAACAGTGGAGATAAACAACAGTGCACCATGTAAGCCTTAAATTTGGCTAAGTCAGACCAAATGAGCCAATGGGTGCAATCGTAGCATGTCTGTTATGGGGAAAAACAGCTGTTCTCTAATTTGGACTGGAGGCCCACTCCATGGGAGGGAATACATGTCTGATACTGAAAACCTACAACAGGGGAAGTCTTGAGCCCTTGGGTTGTAATGCCTACTGGTATCTGGCTAAATGTATATATTATGCTCACCAAATTGCCCAGTAAGAACTTCTCTTAATGCTCATACCCATATATTAATGCTACTCTTACTTTTGGTTAGAGAAGCTTCTTTTTAGAAGGCGGTGACCTCTGGGATGACTCAAAAGGCAACATAGTGCTAAGAGGAAGTGACAGAGGAGTGCTCAGCACTGAGACATCTCCTATCACACCTACCAAAGCTCAGAGTCCATTATAGAAGAGGTGGTGGACAGAATGTTAAGAGCAAAAGGAAGGATAGACTCCTTACAATGTACTTTTCCAGGAAAAAACATACCTGGGTATCCATGACCTCACGATACCTGGAACTACCTACACAAGATCCTCATATAGCAGTAAAAGATGATGACACCAAAATGAAAGAGAGACTAATTGAGAAGGGGAGGGGATATGATGGAGAGTGGAGTTACAAAGGGGAAGGTGGGGTGGGAAGGAATTATCATGGTTTATTGTGTATAATTATGTAAGTTATCAATAATAAAAAATAAAATAAAAAATACAGATAGACAAATCAATAAATAATTGATATTTGTTCACATGTATTATTACTACTTAAAGCTTTGATCATAGAAATTTCTTAGTACAATGGACAGTGGTTAATGTAGAAATGCATAGTTGGGAATATTGCTGAGATCACGTGAATACTGCGGGCTCAGCCTCAAACAGAAAGTTGCCATTACCTTCCCATTGCTTGGACAAAGCACCTGACCAGAAGCAGCTTTCAGTCTCAAGGGAGGGTTCATGATGGCAGAGACAGCATGGTGTGAACAGAAGCTGGACATCACCTCTGCCACAGCAGGTGAAAAACAGCAGAAGAAAGTACGGCAAACTATTGTAAGGATGAAGTGGATATAACATACCTATGCTCACCTCTAACAACACACCTTCTCCAGCAAGGCTCCCCCTCACAAATTGCCATCAGCTGGGAAACAAGTGTTCAAAACCCCTGAATTTGTGATGGACATTTGATCAATCCACCACACAGGACAAATAAATCACAACAGGGCCTCTTGCAGAAGAAGAGACATAATAAATGGAAAATCAGGAGGGTAAATTGAGGGCTGTGAAACACTCTCTTCTGGATACAACATGGATATTTGCTCATGAACTCATAGCAGCTGCAGTTTCCTGCACAAGATTGAACCTGTCAATATTCTGTCTCCCATGGGGGAAGGGATCATAAAACCCAGCACCTCCCAGAGTAGCTAATGCTGATTAATGTTTTCTGGAGGAAGGGGTAAGTTCATCAGTGGTTTACCTGCTCAAAAGTTGCCCACTCCACAGTAAATAATCTCCCGTCCATGATCATGTAAGCAATCCTAATGTAGTTCAGTGGGTCAAAAAAGAGGAGGGCACGAAACAGGATTGGAATCAATAAGGAAGAAGAAGGGTATTAGTGGGAGCAGACAGGGATAAGAGGGCAATTGGGAGAAATAGGATCAAAATGTGTTATGTATATGACCATGTCAAAATGAAAGAAGTAGATAAAAATTATTAAGAATCAGAACAAGACCACACTCATCTTTATTTTCGAAATAAATTACATTCTAAAATTTCCACAAATAGCTTTATGGCTATTGCCAAAGTCAACAGTGGATTTTTTTTTGTTTGTTTGTTAATTCATTCAGCCACTTAAATTCTGCTGCATTACTAAAGAAATAATGCTAAATATAGATACACAAGAAGAGAGAAAATGTCTCTCTTCATTTCCGTGGAAAAATGAGGGTGTGCAAATGCTGCTCTGGGGAAGGAATTGATTCAATTAACTGTGTTATTTACATTAATCCCATTAGAGAACCAAACACCATCCAGCGCTCTGGCAAACAGCCCCCCTGCATAACACTCCAGTCTCCATCAAATGACATCCTCTAGAGAACTTTGTTCAGTGTGCTTCAATTAAAGCCGAATCAAAATTTCTTTTCTGTCCTTTAAAGACGTTCAGTATCCAGGTGGTATTCTTAGATACCCCCGCCTCAAGTTGTTTATAAAAGAAAACTTTCCTTAAAGCTATCTTTCCAATTGAGTAAATAATGTCATTTGGATTCTTGTTACTGTATGTAGTTCAGGAGAATGGCTGAGACTCTTCTGAAATGGAAAAGACTTTTCTTTGATGAGTTAATTAGAAAATAGAAAGCTTGCCATACAGCATCTTGAAATTTTTACAAAACTTTTGAGTTAATTAGGAATAATATATAATGACAGTAAAATCAGATGTGTGATGTTTTATGTACGCATTAAGAGTTCTTGAAAGTTAAAATTTAAAAAGTAATGCCATTTGAAATACATCACATATAAAAATAATTAGCAATAAGTTACACAAATGCCTAAGACTGAAAAAATTTATTGCTTAGAAAACTTAAGGAAAACCCTAAAGATATTTTGACTCCTTAACATTGCTAATCTGTAAGTTCTATCCAAGTTATTAATATAATACAGCCAATGTAATTCCAATCAAAATATTCAACAGGACCTTTAGGGAAACTGACCAGCAGACTCTAAATCTCAAATGGAAATGCAAATTCATTGAACACAAGAAATTGTGGCACTTACATGACCTGGTTTCCAGGCTAAGCACAGACACTGTGTAGTTAAGAATATACAACATATGGAGAAAACAGGAGAGTCCAGCAATGGAATCACAAGTAGATAGACTGATTTTCAACAAAAGCTAGTATCTTTACATCAGGCATTTCCCAGTGCCTCCCTACTGATCACTGATCACATGAGGGATAACTGTGTTCCTGTTGAACAAGGCCAAAAGAGTGGCACAGTGACTCCTAATATAAGCAATGTATGTAAAGATCAAAATGATGGGGTTATTTAAAACTTTAGCTTAGTTTGAGGAATAGAGAATAACACAAATATGACTTGGAGAAGGTATTTTGAGGGCAAATATTACTGTTCTTTTTAACCTAGAGAGATAAAAATAAAATCCCTAGTCCTGAGAATATATAGCTCAGCTAGGTAGCATTTGGTCCAGTGTTCAATTCCCAGGCACAACTCTATCTCTGTGCCTCCTCCATCAGCCCTTCTTCTCTATCTCCTCTCACTGTATTTACTCTCTGCCATCTCAGTATACACATTGAAACCATAAAGAGAAATAAGAATTGTTTAGGAAGCACTGTTACAGCATTTAATCATTTCTAAGTGTCGTGTGTGTGTGTGTGTGTGTGTGTGTGTGTGCACGCGTGCACACACGTGCGTGCCTCAGAACTTTTGAGGCCATTGTAGAGCAAACAGAAGAAAAGTCATGGTTGCCATATAAAACTCAAGTTAGTTCCTGACGAGTACTGAACATTCAGCATATCTATTATGAATTGTAAGCATTAGTGAGAAAAGTATCAAAATTGTCTTTGAGATCACTGAACTTAAATTGAGTATAAGCTTTGAGGCAGTTCTATGATGAACAGAATCTGAAAGATTCCACACTAGTCTATCATGAACAGAATCTGGAAGGTTCCACACTAGTCTATCGTGAACACACAAGATATTAATAGTACAGCAGCATCCCCCCACCATCCCTTATCATTGGAGGATACATTCTAAGATGCTGAATTTCTTCCTGACACGTTGGATAGTGCTGAGCCCCACATGTGTTATTATGCTTCTCTTGTTACTGTTTCCTGTAATACCTGCTGTGCTAGTTTGAATGTCCCCGGATAGACTAAGGTGCTTTTATTAAAAGCTTGCGTCCAGCTTCCTGGTTGGAGGAGGTGTCATTGGGGAGGAATCTGGGGTCCAGTCCTAAGGTTTTACTGGGGTCGGATGTGAATTCCAGTCTAAGGAATGCAGAGTGAGTTCTGTTTTGCCTGGGTCCCCGTGGTTTGCTGTTGGTTTGTCTGCTAGTTTTTTTGTTTTTTTTAACTTACTCTAGTGCTGGTTGTGTTTCTCTCTGTGTGGACCTGAGAAAGGGAGCCGGCTTCTTCCAACATTATGGAACTTCCCCCTGGATCTGTAAGCCTGAAACAATCTCATTCCTCCCATAAATGTATCTGGTTTGGAGCTTCAACCTAGCAGTGTAGACCTGACCACAATCTACAATACCTATCCAGGTCAGCATTCTTTCCTGCCTTTGCTAAGGAGCATACACTGTTTTACTCAACAGAAAGCACGTCATGAATTCTCCTTACCAGAGCCGAATCAGCTTTGCTGCTACTCTTGCTCCTGGGGGATTTTATTAAGTAAAATAAAGTTTACTTGAACACAGCCCTGTGGCCTCATCACAGTTGAGCTGACAACTGACCAATGGGCTGGGAACATTCAGTGTGGATATGCCAGGCAAAGGGAATTTCACCTCACCTTTCAGATGGGAAGGAGGAGGCTAGAATAAGATTTATCAAGCTAGTCACAATGTTATTCAAATTAAAATTCATGAATTGTTTGTTTATGGAATTTGCAACTTAATATTTTTGAACTTTGGTTGATTTCAGAAAGCAAAAATATAGATGAGAGGGAACTTGTGCTTTCAGAAAACTAATAGGATTTTTTTTAATTCAAAGAGAAAGGATTGCCTTAAAGATATTCAAATGTGCATCAACATCCCCAAGTTGAGATCTCCACTGTTGAATTTTCTTGGGTTTACTTCAGAGTCTTCTCTAATGCAGCACTTGAATACACAAGCCTCATCTTTAGAAGCAACACGTAACAACTGTAAGTAGAATAATGACAGCTATTCTCTTGAAGCAGCCTATTGGAATAGAAATTATGTATAAAGTAAATGCTAACAATTCTGTTTAGTCACTTACATTTTTATGTGGGTGTGTATGGGTTCACATATGTGCAAGTACATGTGTGTGTGTGTCTGTAGAGGCCAAAGGACAACGGTGAGTGTCAGCCTCAGGAACAACATTCAACTCTTCTGAGACAGGGTCTCTCCTTGGCCTAGGGCTCACCAGTTAGTCTACAATAGCTGTCCAGTAACCCTCAGGGACTCTCCTCCCCACACCTCCCCAGGACTGGAATTACAGGCAAGTACCATCACCGCCGGCATTTTATACAGGTGCTGGCGACCAAAATCAACAAGAAAGTATTTTACTCACAGAGCCATCTTCCCAGCCCTAGTAGTGCTATTTTAGGGCTCATAATGCAAGCCAATTCTTTTTTCTTGGAGAGAGGATGGAGGACCTGGGAGATGGCTTAGTGGATAAAGCACTTGCCATTGAAACTGTGGGTACCTGACATCGGATCCCAGCGCACACAGAGCCAGATGCTGTAGCGCCACAATCCGTATTCCCAGGGCGCACAGAGCGACAAAGGTAGGCAGAGAAAGAGAAGCACCTGGAAGCCTGCAGGACATCTAGAATGGTATTTGCAGTTGTGAACAGGAGACCCTGCCTAAAAGAAAATAGAAGGCAAAGACCAATCAATACCTTCTGCCCCCATATGCACATTCATCGCACTGTGCATGCACCCACGTTTACAAACATAAACATTCATGCACATACCCATATACAAAATGGAATCTCTTTTCTAGGGCTAGTATCTCTATAGGCATTTTGAGAAAACCTGACCTAAATATTTTTTAAAACTAAGTACTTACTTCCGGTCAAGATGGCGGCATAGGAACCACACCTAAGCAGCCTAGGGGAGAAAAAGCCAAAGAAAACCCAGCAAAACACACAAGGGAGGTGTATAAGAGATTAAAACAGCAGCGGAGAAGTAGGAGATATCCAGAGCCCACACGGGCAGGCCGAAGCAGCTCCGGCAGCGGCAGCTCGGGACCCGGTAGCGGCAGCTCGGGATCCGACAGCGGCAGCTCAGGACCCGGTAGCGGCGACTTGGGCTCCGGCAGCGGCACCTCGGGACCCGGTAGCGGCGATTCGGACTCTGGCAGCGGCAGCGGCAGCACGGGCACCGGCAGCTGCATCTCGGGCTCCAGCAGTGGCAACTCGGGATCCAACAGCGGCGGCTCAGACCCCGGCAGCGGAAGCGGCGGTGGAAGCCGGAAGCGGCGGTGGAAGCCGTGACTCCAGCCCCAAAAACACCATCAGCTGCTCCGGTACCGGCCACAGCGGCTTCAGGGCAGCGAATCCAGCAGCGGAGGCTCCAGCGACTTCAGCGACAGAGGCGGATCCCGCAGCGGCAGCACCAGTGGATCAGAGGCGGAGGACCCAGCAGCGGCAGCTCCAGCGGATCAGCGGGGGCAGACCCAGCAGCGGCATCTCCAGTGGCGGATCCAGCAGCGGCAGCTCCAGCGGCAGCAGCGGGGATCCAGCATCAGGGGTGCCAATCTGCAGGGCCACAGTTGCCAGGCTTGGTTTGCCCCACAGGAAAAGTCAGTACCCAGTTCCAGAAAGCAGAACAGCGGCCCAACCTCCCGGCCAGCAACTGGACTGAGACCAAAAGCATCCAAAGAGGTAACTGGGATTGAACCAGGGAAGGGTCTCACCTGGTCACAAGCTGACTTGGATCCCTCAACAGACCAGAAATCTTAACTTCTTTGTTGATAGAGGATCTGGTTTTTATAATACCTAATCTTGCATAAATGCTCGGTGCTGTTCTTGACTGAATGTGTATAGGGTATAGTTAAATTTTAGAATATACCTGTATTTTATTCCACTCAACCTATTTGAATACTCCCATAGCAGGCAAACTTAACCCCTAGGACCACGTGTCTAGATACTCTGAGAGTGGTAAGAGCCACACCTAACATCTTAATCTCCTACATAGAAGATATACAATATCAGATCAATAGATACAGCAAAGGATACCCAGCTAACTGGAAAATCTAAGCAGTAACTTAATCCAAGATGCAAAAATATATACATTATAACACAAGAAACACCAAAAACCAAGGCAATATAAATCCACCAAAAAGCATCAATGCTTCAGAAATGACCTCTAGTGAAAACGAGTTAGAGAAAATGCCTGAGAAAGATTTCAAAAGAATGATTGTAAATATGTTCAATGAACTCAAAGAAGAAATCAAAGGAATCAGAGAAGATACAGGACACCAATTTAACGAAATAAAGAAATCAATACAAGACATAAATAAGGAAATAGAAATAATGAAGAAAAACCAGTCAGAATTACTAGCAATGAAGAACACAGTTAATGAAATAAAAAACTCTGTAGAAAATCTCACCAGTAGAATGGATGAAGGAGAGGACAGAATATCTAAGCTAGAAGACCAGGTGGCAGATCTAATACAATCCAACAAAGAGAAAGACAAACTAATAGAAAAGTATGAATGGGAATTTCAAGATATTCGGGACACTATGAAAAGATCAAATATAAGAATTCAGGGTAGAGTAGAAGGAGAAGAATTTCAATCCAAAGGTATAGTAGGTATCTTCAACAAAATCATAGAAGAAAACTTCCCCCAAATTGGGAAAGAGGTGCCAATGCAGATACAGGAAGCATTTAGAACACCAGCCAGACAAAACCTGGAAAGAACCTCTCCTCGCCATATTATAATCAAACTACCAAACACACAATCCAAAGAAAAAATATTGAAAGCAGTTAGAGAGAAAAATCAAGTTACCTACAAAGGCAAGCCCATCAGGATCACAGCAGATTACTCAACACAAACTTTCAAAGCCAGAAGGGCTTGGAGTGATGTATTCCAAACTCTGAAAGATAACAACTGTCAACCAAGGCTACTTTATCCTGCAAAACTATCCATTCAAATAGATGGAGAAATAAGGACATTCCATGACAAAAGCAGGCTAAAGGAGTATTTGAAGACAAAACCAGCTCTACACAAAATACTTGAAAGAATCCTCCATGCCGAAGAGAAAGAAAAACACACATATAAGGAACCTGGAAAACAACAAACAACACTCAAATACTAGTTAATATAAGAGAGCAAAGGTAGAACCAGAACCACAAAAAAAAAAAAAAAAAAATGGCAAGCATAAATACACATCTTTCAATAATATCTCTTAATATCAATGGCCTCAATGCTCCAACCAAAAGACATAGATTTGCAGACTGGGTTAAAAAGCAGGACCCTACAATTTGTTGTCTCCAAGAAACTCACCTTTCTACAAAGGATGGACATTATCTTAGGGTGAAAGGTTGGAAAACGGTGTTTCAAGCAAATGGACCCAGAAAGCAAGCAGGGGTTGCTATCCTAATAGCTGACAAGGCAGACTTCACTCCAACATTAGTCAAGAAAGATAAGGAAGGTCACTTTATATTGATTAAGGGCACACTCCAACAGGAGGACATTACAATCCTAAACATATATGCACCTAACATGGGGGCTCCCAAATTCATCAAACAAACACTGTTAGAACTAAGGTCACAGATAACACCAAACACAGTGGTAGTTGGTGACTTTAACACCCCACTCTCATCAATTGACAGGTCATCCCGGGAAAAAATAAACAGAGAGGCATCTGGACTAAATGAGGTCATAGAAGGAATGGACCTAACAGACATATACAGGACATTTCATCCAAATGCTGCAGAATATACATTCTTTTCAGCAGCACATGGATCATTCTCTAAAATAGACCATATATTAGGACACAAAGCAAATCTTAACAAATTCAGGAAAATTGAAATAATTCCTTGCATTCTATCTGACCACAATGGAATCAAACTACAAATCAATAGCAAGAAAGGATATAGAGCATACACAAAATCATGGAAACTAAACAATACATTACTAAATGATGAATGGGTCAATGAAGAAATCAAGAAGGAAATCAAAAAATTTATAGAGTCAAACAATAATGAGAACACAACATACCAAAATCTCTGGGACACAATGAAGGCAGTTCTAAGAGGTAAATTTATAGCTCTAAGTGCCTATATTAAGAAATTAGAAAGGTCGCAAATAAATGACCTAGTGCTTCACCTTAAAGCCTTGGAAAAAGAAGAACAAGGCAAACCAAAAATCAGTAGACGGGAAGAAATAATAAAGATTAGGGCAGAAATTAATGAAATAGAAACCAAAAAAACAATACAAAGAATTAATGAAACAAAGAGCTGGTTCTTTGAAAGGATAAACAAGATTGATAAACCCTTAGCAAATCTGACCAAAAGAAAGAGAGAAGAGACACAAATTAATAAAATTAGAGATGAAAAAGGTAACATCACGACAGATGCCAGAGAAATTCAAAAAATCATAGGGACATATTATAAAAACATATACTCCACAAAGTATGAAAATCTGAAAGAAATGGATGATTTCCTTGATTTATATGACCTACCTAAATTAAATCAAGATGAGATTAATCACTTAAATAGACCTATAACAAGCATGGAGATCCTAACAGTTATCAAAAATCTCCCAACTAAAAAAAGCCCAGGCCCAGATGGATTCACTGCTGAATTTTACCAGACCTTTAGGGAAGAGCTAACACCATTGCTTCTTAAGCTTTTCCATGAAATAGAAAAAGAAGGATTTCTACCAAACTCCTTCTATGAAGCCAGCATCACTCTGATACCAAAACCAGGCAAAGATAGAACAAAAAAGGAAAATTACAGACCAATCTCCCTCATGAACATAGATGCAAAAATTCTCAACAAAATATTGGCAAACAGAATACAAGAATACATTAGAAAGATCATTCACCCTGACCAAGTAGGCTTTATCCCAGAGATGCAGGGATGGTTCAACATACGCAAATCTATAAATGTTATACATTATATAAATGGGTTGAAGGACAAAAATCACATGATCATCTCATTAGACGCAGAGAAAGCATTCGACAAAATCCAACATCCCTTCATGATAAAAGTCCTACAGAGACTGGGAATAGAAGGAACATATCTCAATATAATAAAGGCTATTTATGATAAGCCTACAGCCAACATATTACTAAATGGGGAAAAACTGGATGCTTTTCCACTAAAATCAGGAACAAGACAAGGGTGTCCACTGTCCCCACTTTTATTTAATATAGTTCTGGAAGTCTTAGCCATAGCAATAAGGCAAGAGACATGCATAAAAGGGATACAAATCGGAAAGGAAGAGGTCAAGTTATCATTATTTGCAGATGACATGATTCTATATATAAAGGACCCTAGAGACTCTACTAGCAAACTGTTAGAGCTGATAAAAACCTACAGTCATGTAGCAGGATACAAAATAAATACACAGAAATCAGTAGCCTTCATATATGCTAACAACAAACACACAGAGGATGAGATCAGAGAATCACTCCCATTCACAATTGCATCAAAAAAAATAAAGTACCTTGGAATAAACCTTACTAAGGAAGTAAAGAATCTGTACAACGAGAACTTTAAAACACTCAAGCGAGAAATTGCAGAAGACACTAGGAAGTGGAAAAACATCCCTTGTTCCTGGATTGGAAGAATCAATATTGTGAAAATGGCAATCTTACCAAAAGCAATCTACACATTTAACGCAATCCCCATCAGAGTTCCAAAGGCATTCTTCACGGAAATAGAAAAAAACAATCCAAAAATTCATTTGGAATCACAAAAAACCTCGAATATCTAAAATAATACTGAGCAACAAAAATAAGGCTGGTGGTATCACCATACCTGATTTTAACCTATACTACAGAGCCATAGTAACAAAAACAGCATGGTACTGGCACAAAAGCAGACTCGTAGATCAATGGAACAGAATAGAGGACCCAAATGTAACCCCATGTAGTTATAGCCACCTGATATTTGATAAAAATGCCAAAAATACTCATTGGAGAAAAGACAGCCTCTTCAGCAAATGGTGTTGGGAAAACTGGATATATTTCTGTAGAAGGATGAAAATAGATTCTTCTCTTTCTCCGTGCACAAGAATTAAGTCCAAATGGATTAAGGACCTTAACATCAGACCTGAAACTCTGAAACTGCTAGAGGAAAAAGTAGGGGAAACCCTTCAACATATTGGTCTTGGCAAAGACTTTCTGAATACAACCCCAATTGCTCAGGCAATAAAACCACAGATTAACCACTGGGACCTCATGAAAATACAAAGATTTTGCACTGCAAAGGACACGGTGAAGAAAGCAAAGAGGCAACCTACAGAATGGGAAAAAATCTTCACCAGCTATATATCTGATAGAGGATTAGTATCTAAGATATACAAAGAACTCAAGAAGTTAAATAATAAGGAATCAAACAAACCAATCAAAAAATGGGAAATGGAGCTAAATAGAGAATTCTCAAAGGAAGAAATACGAATGGCATATACGCATCTAAAAAAATGTTCTACATCCCTAGTCATCAGGGAAATGCAGATTAAGACTACATTGAGATTCCATCTCACTCCTGTCAGATTGGCTACCATCATGAAAACAAATGATCATAAATGTTGGCAGGGATGTGGAAAAAGAGGAACCCTTCTACATTGTTGGTGGGAATGCAATCTGGTCCAGCCATTGTGGAAATCAGTGTGGAGGTTCCTAAAACAGCTAAAGATTGATCTACCATATGACCCAGCTATAGCTCTCCTAGGCATATATCCTAAGGACTCATCTCATTACCTTAGAGATACTTGCTCAACCATGTTTATTGCTGCTCAATTTATAATAGCTGGGAAATGGAACCAGCCTAGATGTCCCTCAACTGATGAGTGGATAATGAAGATATGGCACATTTATACAATGGAGTTTTACTCAGCAGTAAAGAGAAATGAAGTTATGAAATTTGCAGAAAAGTGGATGGATCTGGAAAGAATTATACTAAGTGAGGTAACCCAGGCCCAGAAAGCCAAGCGCCACATGTTCTCCCTCATATGTGGATCTTAGCTAGAGATGATTGGGCTTCTGTGTGAGAAGGAAAAAACTCAGTAGCAGAGGCCAGTAAGTTAAAAAAGGAGATAGAAAGGGAAGAGAAAGAAAGGGAGGAGGGCTTTTATTAGGTTGGTATTGTATATATGTAAGTAGAAAGATTGAGATGGGGAGGGGATATGATGGAGAATGGAATTTCAAAGGGGAAAGGGGGGAGGGTAATACCATGGGATTTTTTTTGTTATCATGGAAAATATTAATAAAAATGGAGAAAAAAAAACTAAGTACTTGTCATCATTATTACTAAAAATGAAAGTAGTAAAATGCTATAAAGACTGGCATAGCAGCCAATGTCCAGAATGGAAGGTACCAGTGACAAAAGATGTAGTTTTGGCAAACAAATACAAATTAGCCCTTCCAACAGTTCTGATGATATTGGCTGAGTGGAACAGTCATGTCTTGTGCTGTTTATAGTTTCTTTTTTCTAAATTTCCCATGACTTATAAAAACATTGCTTCCCTGTCTTCAGGTGATGAAAGAGGTTGTGGTTTTCTTACACTGAAAGAAATGTATGTTTATTGCCAAGGGCTGTGGTCTATCTTCTGATAATATGGTAGGCACAAGCTTTATTGTACTTATGCACAGTGCCAAAGCTGACATCACCTTCCTCGTTCTCAGATGAATTGTGGAGCTTGTGCCTTGAGGTCACACTCAGCTTCAGTGTGACAGTGGTTCCATTGTGAGCTCCGTGCACTGTGTTAACACCACTCTTCCAGTGAGAGCCTAATCATTTAACCCAGAATGGACAATATGTTAGGGAAATATCAGTCACCGTGTTCACTGCTCAATTACATCATCTGGTAAATGAATCTGATTTTACCTGCTCCTGGAATTTCTGCCATGTACTCTAAAATTATGGCATAGGAAAAATAACAAAAAACACTGGCATGTTATGTTTCTTGAGGAGTCTATTTTTATTCACCCCAAATAGAGACAGCATGACAGATCAAAGAAACGCTTTCTTTCAAGTTCGGCCTGGTGAGCCAATGAGTGCATTGGGGTTACTTGTAGGAGCATGGATAAAGGTTAATTAGAGTAGCATGGATGACTCAGGCAGCTGTGTTGTGGAAAAGCTCACCCCAACATGGTGAAAACTCATGAAATCTGCATCCCTTGCAAAACCTTCACACAGTTCCAGTAAAATGTCTTCTCTCTTCCAGTAATCATGTTGGTCTTATACCACACTGGAGGGACCTGGTGAGCCTTGAAAGTGTCACCAGATCTCTCAGTGTCCTGAGATACCCTTCTCCTTCCAGGAAGAAAGACTTCAGTCTGGAGGACACAACTACACATAAGCCTACATATCATATTAAGTATAATGAAACTAAGACACATTTGTTCAAATATTGGCTGTAGGTATAGATATTAAGAGTCTGGACTGGAGAGATAGCTCATCAGTTATTAGCATTTCCTGTGCTCATGAGAGCATGAGAGTCTGAGTTCTACCCCCCGGGACTCACATAAACAGCTGGGGTGACCATGCACGTCTGTAACCCCAGTGCAGCAGGGATGCAGAGACCCGAGAATTCCTGGAGCTTGTGACTAAAAATGATTAAATAAATGAAACCAGTAGACTTGGGGATGAGTAAGAGACTCCAGAACAACCAGCAATAGGTAGAAGACTGATGGGGTGGGACCCCAAATATGCCCATGCATCCTGCCATATGGGACATTACACGGACACATACATGTACATATACCACATTACACATGTGCAAGTAAAATAAAATGAAATTATGGGTTATGTACCCCTTCAGGATCTGACTACCATATATAATTTGAAGGTACTTAACACATTGTGGGCTGTGTGTAGATACTTTATGTAAACTATCCACTACAATATACATTTTGGGATTCTCTGAGCATTTAGAGTTAAATTATCAGAATGAGAGTGAAAACCTTTGAAACAGGCAAAACAGTGATTATGTTCATTTAGCCTTATACCCCCCCCCAATTCTTTGAATCATTTTACAACTATAAATTGTAGACAGATGACATTGCTACAAATAATAGTTGTCCATAGAATTTTACATGAATTTTGTGTGGTAGAACTTGATGAGTTATTACTAGGTGATGTCAGAAATTTAGCAGTTTTATATCTATTTTTATATTAATTTTTATCTATTTTTTCTATTTTTATTAATTTTATATCTATTTTTTATATTAATTTCCATATTCTTTGAGACATGTATATATGTATATACATATATATATATGTATAATATATATATATATTCTCCTTTGATATGATATGATATCTTACCGATTGTTTCACAATTAATGTATGTAATTTTTATATATGTTTGCATTTATATATGGTATGTTTATATATCTATACCTGTATGTTAAAAAAAACCTTTATCAAGAGCTTTAAATGGGGGTCTTTCAGTTACAAACTAAATGACAAAAAAAATTTTTTTTCTTTACTCTTCAAAGGTAACTTTAAAGGGAAAGGGATAATGTAGTAAACTTTCCCTGAAGCACAGTTCATAGCATTGTTGAGGGGAAAATCAATACATGTCTCAGTAATCTGAAAGTTCTTAAAATTAATGAAGAGTCAGGCTACAGAGTTCTATCTCAGTTAATTGTTAAATTATTAACTTGCTATACAGCACAGATTCATCTCTTTTTCCCCCCATGCAATGATCTCTACATGATTCCCTGCCTCATTGTTTTGTCTCAAGCAAAAAGGTATTTGAAGAAACATAAAACCAATAAAGGAATAACATATGCCAGTTTATTGAAAGCTACAATTTATAGACACTTTTACTTGCCACTTTATATTCATTAACAAAGCCATTCCTCACAACAGGTCTATCTAAGATGTATTAGTACCCTTGATAGAAGATATGAAAGCCAAACCTCAGTGAAGCTAAATTATTTTTCACAAACCTTCATCAAGTAAGTAGTAAAGGTGGGATGAGAATCCTGTGTTTCCTTCACTATGAAGGGGTGAGTTCAGCCATTATGGAATATGGAGACCATAGAGCTGAATTTTGCATCATTCTGTCTGCCTCTGAATCCTGACTCCACCCCATCATTTCCCACTGAGATCACAGGCTTTTCCAAGATGAATAAGAAATGAGACTCAGAGATAAGACTGAAATGGAAAGGTCTGGAATAGGAGAGGATTTTGAAAGTAGTCATGAATGAAAGGAGAAAGTTTCAGGAAAAATGGGGTGATAAACTGTGACAAATATTATAAATATATCAACTAGTGTCATGGATGAGAGGATTTGTGAAGCAGTATTAGGCGAACAGTGGTAAACTTCACCAGGTAAAATTTTAACAAAATAAAGGCAGGGAGTTATAAGTCTGTGGAAGGCAGATAGGATGAACAGGTTACAGGAGAAAAAAAAATAAAGGCAGGAAATGGGGGAGATGCTGATAAAAATTTCTTAAGGGAAATTAGAGACTTATAAAAGGTTATCCAAAAGAGAGACACAAGCAGGCTTTTTAGAAGTCACAGGAGGATTTCCCATCAAGTTGCAATGCTCCTGTGAGATAGGTACTGGAGAGCTGCCAGGGATGGAGAGTGGAGTGTTACTGTGAGTGATGGCAGGGGAAATGGTTGGCAGTAAGGGCGACAGATCACTCCTAAGTGGGAGTCTGGAGCCCATTGGTACAATCATGTGTTGACAGGAGCAGAATTCAAGGCTGAGAGATTAGATGCATTTAAGGTTAGGACTGTGTAGGTGAGATAAGCTAGTCTGCAAAGATCAAAGGTTATAGGGGAATGATAACAGTAGCTGAAGGAAACAAAGTGAAAAGACAGCAGAGAACTTGTCTAGCTGATATAAAGCATTTGATTACCTTTTCAATCTTGACAGGTGTGATACCTGTGTTAAGAAGATTAATCTGCTCTGAGTTTAGCTTTGGTAGGTAATATGTGTCCAGGAACTTATCCATTTCCTCCAAATTATCCAGTTTCCTGGAGCACAGGTTTTTGAAATAAGTCCTGATGGTTCTCCCAGTTCCACTTACGTCTGTTGTGATCTCTCCATTATCATTTCTAATTTTGTTAATTTAAAGCATATCTTTTTTATCACTTGATCAGATTGACCAGGGGTTTATCAATCTTCTTTACTTTTTCAAAGAACCACCTCTTTGTTTTATCAATTTTCTTAATTGTTTTCTTAGTTTCCAATTCATTAATTTCTGCTCTGATCTTAATTATTTCTTTCCATCTTGAGCTTTTTGGGTTGGGTTCTTCTTGTTTTTCCAATGCCTTTAGGTGAATGGTTAGATTATTAATTTGGGATTTCTCTATCTTTGTTATGAAGGCATTTAGTGCTATGAATTTTCCCCTAAGGACTGCCTTCATTGTGTCCCATAAGTTTTGATATGATGTGTTGTCATTGTCATTGAATTCTAGAAATTTTGCAATTTCATTTTTTTTTAATTTCATCTACTACCCATTTATTGTTTAAAAGTGTGTTGTTCAAGCCGGGCATGGTGGCATGCACCAGCACTCAGGAGGCAGAGGTAGGAGGATCACCATGAGTTCAAGGCCACCCTGAGACTACATAGTGAATTCCAGGTCAGCCTGGGCTAGAGCGAGACCCTACCTCGAGAAACCAAAATAAATAAATAAATAAATAAATAAAAATAAAAAGTGTGTTGTTCAGTTTCAAGGAGCTGGTGGGATTTCTTGTGCATCTTTTGTTGTTAATTTCTAGCAATACAGCATCATGATCTAATATCATGCAAATAATTATGTCGATCTTCCTAAATATATGGAGCAACAAAAAAGTAAAATACCTTGGAATAACATTAACCAAGGATGTGAAAGACCTATACAATTAAAATATAAAAATACTCAAGAAAGAAATTGAGGAGGACTGAGAAAATGGAACGACCTCCCATGCTCCTGAATAGGAGAATCAGCATTGTGAAAATGGCAATATTACCACAAGCAATATACAGATTTAATGCAATACTAATAAAAATCCCACCATTTTTCTTCACAGAGGTAGAAAAAATGATCCAAGCACCTCCTCAGCAAAAGAAACACCTCTGGGGGCATCACCATACCTGATCTAAAGATATATTACAAAGCCATAGTAACAAAAACGATATGGTACTGGTATGAAAACAGTATTATAGACCAATGGAACAGAATTGAGGACCTGGACTTTGGGTCAAGTAACTACAGCTCAGCTATTTGATATTTGACAAAGGCACTAGTAATGTAGACTGGACAAAAGACAGCATCTTCAACAAATGGTGCTGGACAAACTGGATAACCATATGCAGGAAAAAGAAAATAGATCCACACATCTTTCCATGTACAAAAATCAAGCCTAAATAGATCAAAAACCTCAATACAAGACCAGAAATTGCTAATACTGGAAGAAAAACTGAGAGGAACTATCCATGATATAGAAGTGGGAAAAGACTTCCTGAACAAAACTCCAGTGACTCAGGAAATGAAACAATCACTCAACCATCAGGATCTCATGAAGCTGAAAATTCTTTTCATAGACAAATATACAATAAGCAGAGCCAATAGATTTCCCACAGAATGGGAGAAAATATTTGCTGGGTATACAACTGACAGAGGCCTAATTTCTAGAATCTACAAAGAACTCAAAAACCTAAAGCCAGCAGGGTGTGGTGGTGCACACCTTTAATACCAGCACTTGGGAGGCAGAGATAGGAGGATTGCCATGAGTTCGAGGCCACCCTGAGATTACATAGTAAATTCCAGGTCAGCCTGAGCTAGAGTGAAACCCTACCTATAAAAATAAAAAAATAAAAAAAAAACCCTAAAGCCAGACATGGTGGCACACGCCTTTAATCCCAGCACTCAGGAGGCAGAGGTAGGAAGATCACCATGAGTTCAAGGCTATCCTGAGACTACACAGTGAATTCCAGGTCAGCCTGGGCTAGAGTGAGACCCTACTTCTAAAAACTAAAGTAAATAAATAAATAAGTAAATAAATAAACAAACAAACTAACTAAACAATAAAAAGTCAAACAACCCACTCACCAAAATGGGCAGAGAAGTAAACAGGGAGTTCTCAGAGGAAGGAATACAAATAGAAACAAACACTTAAGAAAATGTTCAACATCCATAATCATCAGGGAAATGCAAATTAAAACAACTATGAGATTCCACCTTATCCCAGTAAGGATAACAAACATTAAAAAATCAAATGAAAACAGATGCTGGCAAGGATGTGGAGAAATAGGAACCCTCATCCGCTGTTGGTGGAAATGTGAGATGATACAACCACTATGGAAAACAATATGAAGACTCCTAAAAAGGTTGACTAGAGAGCTACCAACATACCCAGTAATTCCCTTACTGGACATTTACCCTAAAGGCTCCATGCCTCATTTCATAGAGATTTGCTCAACCATGTTTATAGATGCTATAATAGCAAAGAAATGAAAACAACCCAGATGTCCATCATTAGACAAATGGATAACTAAAATGTGGTATATCTACACAATGAAATTTTATACAGCAGTAAGGAAAAATGACACAATGACATTTGAAGAAAAATGGTTAAACTTGGAACAGATCATTCTCAGCAAACTCACCCAATCACAGAAAGACAATTATCGCATGGTCTCACTCATCAGTGGGTCCTAATGTGAATCTTCCTGAGATTCTGACATACCTAATAGGTATCTCATGGACCAGACAATAGGGAAGGTGGGGCAGGAAGGGTGGGTAAGGATGTGGAGACAAAACTGGACCCAAATGGAAATAGTACCTATAGTCTGAAAGACAGAATAAAAGGCTGAAGCTTTATCAGGTCCTCAGAGGGAACACCTGAATCAAAAGGCCCTAGAGAGGGTGCGATGAAGACTAACCTTAATTTTCTCCTGTTTCTCTCCCTCGCTCTTCTTTCTTTTGCTTTTATATTACCTATCTTTTTCTTCCTTTTTCCCTTTGGCATTGGCCTGTAACTCCCAGTACCAGGATGTGGTTAACATCCACAATGAGCTGTTGGCCAGAGAGACCTACAAGGTTTCCCAAAAGAAGACAGATTTCTGTCAGAGCACTTGACTACCCACCAAAGGTTAATTGTAAGACCCTACTGCTGAAGACACCTTATGCTGGTAATAAGGAACATGGAGAGACATGGCTGGAATCTGGAAGAGAGTCAGTCCCCAGACAGCTTGCCTAGTGCCAGATGGTGCTACATGAGCAACTGGGGGAAAATGAGCAATATCTGTCCAAGCAACTTGTGGTCTAAGCTACTTAGCAGCAAACAACCTGATATGATGCTCACCCAAGTGCAATAGTGGCACACAGCCATGGTGGGTAACCAAGTGCTCTTAAATTCGCTAACTGATCCACTCAGTGGAACAGAACCCATAGCTGGAACTGGGAAACAAGTCAGACACATATCCAAAAAAATGAGCCCGTTCTCCATTACCAAGCTCCCACCAATGGTGGGCTTCAAGAGGGCCTACACCTATTAAATTTCCTCTAAAGTAATAATGATTATCTCATTTATGTGGTTCTCACTTCACTCTCCATTGGAGAATTTGCTTCTGTTTTTTGGATGGACATAGGACCTGAGGAGAGATACAGCCCATTGCACCTCACCAGGACCCTACTCGAAACCATAGAGTAATTGAGAAAATGAACAAGAGTGCTGTTTTCTTGGTGAACCTGGTATGAGTACAAGGGTGAAGGAGACCGACACAGAGAACACTCAACTCTTACCAAACCAGATATGCAGAGACACAGAGGCTCCCAAGACCTCATCACTGACGTAGACCTAAAACAAACCCAACATGGCTCAGGGAAAATCATGGCAGAGGGGGTGGAAAGATTGTTAGAGCCACAGGTTGAGACACTATGCACAGAGACATTGCCTGTTCTCCATAACTGATGGCTATCCCCACAATGCATGACCCACAATCCCCAACAAGGAAGGCCACTTTGGAGAGGGAAGGACAGGGAGGAGGCTAACGATGGTACCAACATGGCTGTTTACGTACTGAGTATGTGCATGACTAATAAAGAAAAAAAAATATTTGACTTTGGGGCCTGGAGAGATGGCTTAGCAGCTAAGGTACTTTAGTACAAAGATAAAGGAGCCAGGTTTGATTCTCTGGTATCCACATAAAAGCCAGGCATACAAGGTGGCACATACCTCTGGAGTTTGTTTGCAGTGGCTGGAGACCCTGGTGTGCCAATTCTCTCTCTCTCTCTCTCTCTGTGTGTGTGTGTGTGTGTGTGTGTGTGTCTCTGCTTGCAAGTAAATAAATAAAAATAATATTATTAAAAGATAAGTACATTTTATTCTGGTTATACCCTGAGCCAATAAGCTAAAGGAGAACCAAGTGGGGTGGCCTTCTGTAGGATAAATATGGCCAAAGTTTGAACATCCTAGCTTGGATTTCATGCCAGGAGCAAGATGAGAATATCCACAATACTGTGGATGAGACAGTGGAGAACTCAACCCTGAAAATGTTGAAAGGAATAAGTTAAATGTTAATGTTTATCCTAAAGTAAGCCATTTTAGACAGATTCACTTCCAGCTAGGTCAGAACGAGTGTTCAAACATGGAGAACTTGTAACTAATCAATGGTCTCTAGAGGTTCTTATGATTTGAATTGGTAATCTTATTTTTGTCTCTCAGTATTTTGATCTGAGACTGTGTCATCTACCTCTTGATTAGAAAACTATAGCATTTAAAAAATAATCTTGTAACTGATTTCTTAAAAGGTCTGCAAACATAGAAGGGTAAAAGAAACATCCACACATGATGAAGACTGACATTCAGAGATCTTAAGCTGGTATCTCCCTGAAATTGACTGGGAGTCAAAAAAAAGCAAGCAACCTTCTGTTTGTAGAGAGTAAACAATTTGATTCTAGTCTCAGCTTTTTCTCTTGTTGATCAATGGGGTTAAACAAAAAGGGGAGGATAGCAAGTTTGCTATCTAAATGACATTAATTTATCACTAATTTTTACATGTTTATGTTTGATATATCTTACCCTAGAATTATCTAACTTGTTTATGTAAAAATGCATTTCACCCTTAGGAAATACAGAAGCAATTTGTCACTATCAAACCAGAGGGGATTTCGTTTTCCCATTTTCTGTCAGCCCCAGCATCAGCTTCTTCTCTGTTAGCAGAGATACAGTCCGTAAGTAAAGCAATATGCTCAATTTCATAGTTACTAAAAATAACTAAGAAAATAGGACACTGGTTTTGTATCCAACCTGTTGAAATTCTGTACTAAGTTGAGATGTCTGCTTGGGAATCTTGTAAGCTTTTTGGAGCCTCATTCGCGGGGACTCACGGGGTCAAAGTACGTGTTACTGATGCGCAGCAGAAATGCTGCTGGAAGGCATGCCCGGCTGGTCAATGCTGGGTCAGACACTAATTTATGTATATACGTTTATTAAGCTCTTCTCTGTGCCAAACTCAGCATTTTCCTCTCCAATTTTCTTTCTGTAACTTCTGTTCACTTACTAGTGTACCTCACTACCAGAGGCAAGAAGGACTTTTGGGATTTGGGCTATGTTACATTTGATCATTGCACAAATAAGTACTCTTAACACTCTGTATAAAGTAAACTGGTCTACTCCCAAAGAGAAATTTTATTAAACATTCCAATATTTTATCTTTTTTTTTTTTTTTTTTTTTTTATTAGTCAGTTCTGTATTCAGCAAATACAGTCATTTTGGTACCATTATTAGGCTCATCCGTGACCTACCCCCTCCCCTTGGCCCCTCCTTGTTGAGGTATACGGGTCATGCATTGTGGAGTTAGCCCACAGTTATGGGTAAGCTAAATGTCTCTGCATATCATGACCCAACATGTGACTCTGACATTCTTTCCGCCCCCTCTTCCGCAAAATTTCCCTGAGCCATGTTGGGTTCATTTTTGGTCGGCTTCAGTGATGAGGTGTTGAGGGCCTCTGAGGCCCTGGCTCTCTGATTTGGTAGGAGTTGATTTTTCTCTATGCTGATCTCCTTCCCCCTTGTGCTGGTGTCTGGTTCATCAGGAAAAACAGCCCCCTTGCTTGTTTCTCGAAGTTTTCTTAGTTTCAGCCGGAGCCCTTTTGAGGTATGATGGGGTGGCTCTCTCCTTATGGTCTACATCTATCTGAAAAAGAGAAGCAGATTCTCCAACGGAGAGTAAGTTAGCATCAGGACAAATGAGATAACCCTTACATTTTTTTTTTTATAGAGAATTTAATATGTGTAGGCCCTCTTGTAGCCCACAATTGATAGTAGGTTGATACTGGAGAGTGGGCTTATGTTTGGATATGGTTCTGACTTGTTTCCCAGCTCCAGCTATGGGTCCCATACCAGTGAGGGGATCAGTTAGCCAAATTGAGAGCAGTTGGTTCCCCATGTTGGCTGTGTGCCACCACTGCACTTGTGTGGGCATCACAATAAGTTATTTGCTGCTAAGTAGGTTAGACCATGCGTTGCTTCGATAGATATTGGTCAATTTCCCCCAGTCGCCCATGTAGCACCTTCTGGCACTAGATGCGCTGACTGTCTGGGGACTGACTCTCATCCAACTTCCAGCCATGCCATTCTAATTTGCATGTCATTCACATAAGGTATCTTCAGCAGTAGGGTCTTACCACTAACCTTCGTCATCCCTAATCATCAGAGAAATGCAAATTAAAACAACTATGAGATTCCACCTTACCCCAATAAGGATAGCAAGCATCAAAAAATCAAATAAAAATAAATGCTGGCGAGGATGTGGAGAAGTAGGAACACTCATCCACTGTTGGTGGGAATGTAGGATGGTACAACCACTTTGGAAAGCAATATGGAGACTTCTGAAAAAGCTGAGTATAGAGATACCAACAGACCCAGTTATTCCCTTACTGGGCATCTACCCTAAAACCTTCAAACCACAGACTAAAGAGATTTGCTCAACCATGTTTATAGCGGCTCAATTTGTAATAGCTAAGAGCTGGAATCAACCCAGATGTCCATCACTAGAAGAATGGATAACTAAGATGTGGTATATCTACACAATGGAATTCTATACAGCAGTAAGAAAAAATGACACAATGAAATTTGAGGAAAAATGGTTGAACCTGGAACAGATCATTCTCAGTGAACTTACCCAATCACAGAAAAAAAATCGCCACATAGTCTCACTCATCTACAGCACCTAACCTGAATCTACCCAAGATACCTTACATACCCAGCAAGCATCTCCTAGATTAGACACTAGGATGGAAGGGGAGGGAGGGGAGGGCATCAAAGGGGTGGGAAACACAAATCTAGACCCAAACGGCAATGGTACCATAATCTTCTACTTACTAAAAGATAGACCAAATGGCTGATCCTTCACCAGGCCCTTACAGGGAACACCTGAACCACAAGACACTGGAGAGGGTAAGATTAAGACTAACCTTAGTCTCCTACATCTTCCCTCCCTCACTTCCCCTCTCCCTGTCTCTCTCTCTCTTACCTCTAACTCTTGTATATTAGTTATCTTTTTCCTCATTTTCTTAGTGGGCACTGACCTGTAACTCCCAGAACCAGCATGGGGCTATCATCCACAATATTTTATCTTTTTCTCAATATTTTATGTATACAAGTTTTGCTTTCCCAAATGCAAAGAAAAAAAAAATACCCATGAAAGAACAAGTAAGCCTATTGGAATTACAGATGTTACCTGGAGTTTAAGGCACTTCTGCATACTTAGCACATGCTGGGAATTTTCAGTAGTATTTTATACACTAGTATTTTAAAATAAAAGACACTTTTCAATGGAGCTTTCTTTTTCTTTTGAAACTGAACTCCCGTATGTATACATACTAAGGACCTAGGTGAGATGTGCCTGACTTGACGAGGATCACACCAAGAAACTATTTTTTTACTATTTTATTTATTTATTTATTTGACAGAGAGAAAGAGGGAGGGAGAGAGAGAGAGAAACAGAGAGAGAGAGAGAGAAAGAGAGAGAGAGAATGGGCACACCAGGACCTCCAGCCACTGCAAACAAACTCCAGATGCTTGCGCCCCCTTGTGCATCTGGCTAACGTGGGTACTGGGGAATTGAACCTCAGACCTTTGGCTTTGCAGGCAAATGCCTTAACTACTAAGCCATCCCTCCAGTCCAACCAAGAAACAATTTTGGTTATTGTATTTTTGTTGTGGTTTCCCGCATAATTAACATTTCTAGTACTCCTTTTAATGCAAACATTATATGGACTCAAATAGCTTCCCTCTCTCTCTTTCTCTACATATATATGAAATACTAACCTTTTCCTCTACCAGATTTATTGAGGAACAGTGTTAAGAATTGTATATATTCATTGAAAACACACAATAATGAATGGATGACTTCATAGTATGAAATGACTACCATAATCAAGTTAATTTATAGACCATTTCTATGATTACTACTTAGTGTGTTTATATGTATATGATAAAGCCTGTAAGACATTTTCCATATGTTTCAAGTAAATAATATAATAATAACTACAGTCCCCATGACAGGAGACAGAAATTGGCTAGGCAGTCAGGGTAACAGAAACCCAACAGTGAATGTTTTCTTCCTTGACTAAAAGCAGGAAATATCACTTTAGAAACTGTATGTTATACCTCCAGGAATAATTTCTAGATTAAGCTTGCACCCTTCCCAGAAAGTAGAAACTACTATCCTTACCTAAAATTACTGGAAAAGGTATGAAATCTGGTCTTTGTCATGTAGGAACTTGTTAACCTGGTTTTCCTCATATAGCCACTCTGAATTAAAAAAACAAAAACAAAAACAAAAAAAACTCACACCTGAATCTCCAGGTGGGCTTCTCAAAGCCCTTCTTCCCTCTCTGGGCAAGAGCTCTGCCCCCTGCCCTCATGTGGCTTCGCAGACTCCATCTTGCCCTCACCTTGCTTGCTTCTGTTATGTTCCCTTCTACTCCTCCTTCTAAAGTTTGACGCTATAAGTAAACCTTTCATCTTTCTGAACATTATCCTCTAGTCTGTGAATTTCGTTCTTAGAATTCATAGCATAAGAATCCAGGAAAATCCAAAATTATCATTGTGTTAGAGTAAAAGGAACCCAAATTTCCTGTACCTTCCATGCTGCCCGTACATTAGATATATAGAATTTATCTTATAACTGAAAGTTCTAATTATTGTATATGACCAATAAATTGTTAGTCATATTTTTTCTGGTAAAACATAAATGGTCTAGAAAACATTGTTTAACTTTACTATTTAACCTTTTTCTTTCTTTGGCTATCTCATAGCCAGTGCTCCAGTGGCTGTCTGCTCATGGTTTTGATGTGAAATGTTAGGTTACCTGCTGGGACTTGGGTCAGTTGGAGGACTCTGGAATGAATTCTGAGCCCTGGAATGCATTTCTAATTTTCTCACATGTCACCTGTATTTCTAAAGCTTCAAGAAACATTCTCAAGAAGGAAGAATCTAGGCAATCCTGAGAAAGTTCTTGCTCTTACTTTCCCTTTCAGCTGCTCCGCACTCTGGAAGGAACCTCTTTTGTTTAGCCAGGCTATGAAAGTCATGTGTGAATCAAGGTACAGGTCCATTAGATAGATTCCATTCATAGAGAATGATAATGAATCCCTCTTGTTGAAAATACAGACAGGTCCTTTTCAGTTGTCTGAGGTGATTGTCATTTCTTGTTAATATATACACCAGTGGAAGGATATTTTCCACAATTATAATTCACAGGTCTGCATTTTGATACATCTTTACTGCATCAAAATCTTTTGCTCTCTCTTTCCAAAAATTAACCACGAGATTAGTACCTTAGTGATACACAGTTACTTTCTATAGAAAAACACAGCAGAGGTAGAAATATTTCACAAGCCAAGACAGAGTCCAAGACTAAGAATTCTCTTTTACCCTTGTAATACTTGATAACATCACTCACCAGAGCTGCTTGGAGCTCCCAGCAGGGCTTAGTTCTGAATGTTTGATGCTATCGCTGTACCAGGCAGGGGAAGCCAAAAACAACAGCGAGTGTTCAAGTTGATGCTGAAGAGAGAGGGAGGCATGGGATTAGACTGCTCTGTGAAAGCCAGTGTCTCTGATAGCTAGAAACCCAAGTTCGTGGACGAACACACATGTGATGCTAACATTGCTTAAAATTCATTTTTACAACCCTCTTCAAGAAAGCAGACCATCCACCTCCATCATCCTTCCTCTGCAGCCCTGAAGGAAGCAGCATGACCAGCCATTTACCTTGGAGGAAAGACTGCAGTGCCTTGGGGAGCTTTCTTTCACCAGCACTTTTCATATGAAAACCAGTCTTTGTTCAGAGCAGTGAGCAGCCTACTTTCTCTGTGAGGAGTAAATCAAGCCTTCAGCAACCCAAGAAGGAAATGTTACAACCCAGGTTTAGCTCCTCATTAGCCGCAAAGTAGGACAAATCTACAAGAAAATCAATCTTTTTAAAAAAAAATCACGTGATGTCTCAGGGGCAATGAATCTGTTGTTCAAATAACAGGTTTGGTAATTACATCAACTGTGACTATAAGGTTGTACTCGATGCAATATTCTGTTAAGTTAGACAGTACTGTTTCTTCTGATTACGACAAGGTGAAGTGCTTTTTTCTATCTATTTTTAAAATTATATTGGGCATTAGTTAATCCTTCATCTTTAAGTTACTGTGATTGGGAATGAAAGCTGCCATGGTCATTTATTGCTTTATATCTTTTCTGTTAATGTTAATAAAGATGATAGGGGAATTACCACTACTGCTGGAATTGTAAAGGCAAATGTAGGAGCCCATTAAGATACTTTCTGCTTGGAAAATGAGCAGTGTTTTCTATGCATGCTACTGACCATAGTTAGAATTAACCTGGGGAACAATCTTTGTCTTCACTTCCAATTTTTAATTATGTTTAATAAAAAAGAGGAAGGAATCTACATGAAGAAATGTTTCTAATGCTAAAGCCATTGACATTCTCTTTCATTATAATCCATTTCCAAATAGTTTCTTCTGATACAGCTCTTGTTCCGAGACATGAATAAATTCAATCACATGTGGTAGAAAGGAGATGATGCCAATATAATTGGAGATTTCAGAAAGTTCTTAAGCCATTTGCCCTGGCATACTAATGTTGTGTGCTTCCAGTAACAGCAGCAGGATAAAGTTAGCTGCCAATGCCGAATTCAGCACATCATGGAAGGGAAGAGATGCATGCTGCCCACCCAGCTCATCATCCTTTGAAGTTGGTGCGTGCAAAGGAAACAAAGGCAAGATAACGATCTGAACATCAGGCATGCCTGTGCTGTGCTCGGGCAAAGCCTGCATGGGCTTCTCCACCTGCAACTTCTGGTGGACGAGATATACTGGCTTCTGTAACTCAGATGTCTGCTTTAATATTTTATATACTTATTTGCAAGGACTGAAAGAAAGAGACAGAGAGACAACATATGAGAATGAGCAATCCAGGACCTCTTCTCACTGCAAATGAATGCCGGACGTATGCCTCACTTAGGACATTTGGCTTTACATGGGTGGCACTGGGGAACCCAGGCCACAGGCAGAACAAACAAGTACCTTTCACCTCTGAACCATCTCCCCAGCACCAGAAGTCTGTCTTTTACTTCATCCAATTTGACTGTTTTTATTTGTTTTTGGATAGAGTCCCATGTTTATGATGACATTGCTTTTCTATTTGACTTGAACATGTGGAAAACCTGTACAGTGTTTTAAGTAGGATTTGTTGTCATCAGTCCTCAGCCCACAGGTTAGTAGAGCTTTTTCAAGACCCACCCTAATTCTATTTTCTCACATTGTTTTCTATCCCTTCAAGTATGAAAGGTACTGATGCAGGATTTGGGAGTTCAAGTCTCCCAAACTTATGAACCCCAGTTTTGGACAATTATTTTTTAAAAAAAAGAATTGATAAAAAAATAATTCAAGAAGAATAAATTATGAGTCATTGAATGTATTCAAGGAGAAATCATAAATTTTGGGATTTATTTAAGGGAAATTGGGGTCTAGGGAAAGGCTGGAGCAGAGCAATAAGCACATAGAAAATAGGACCTAGGAGCTTATGTTGAGATTTAGAAGAAACCTGCACTCATGTGGAATGTACACCATCCATCCTGAGCTTCCCAAAGGAAAAAAAAACTTCAGAGTAAGTGGTGATGGCTTAAGGAAAAATCGTAGAGGGTAAGTACCAAAACAGAGGCCAGTAAATTCAGATGAGAAATGGGTAGTAAAAAATGGTTACCCTAGGTTTAGAGGAATT
Source organism: Dipus sagitta (assembly GCA_036346955.1). Classification (NCBI taxonomy): domain Eukaryota; kingdom Metazoa; phylum Chordata; class Mammalia; order Rodentia; family Dipodidae; genus Dipus; species Dipus sagitta. The sequence continues at coordinate 107,404,773 of CM070783.1, forward strand.
ACACAGGTAGCAGGTCCAGAGTTTAAAGGAAATACCCACGAGGTAGATCTAGAGTGTAAAAGAAATACACATGTGATAGACTCAGAGATCAGAGAAAAATCATACATATAATTAAAGTGAAAAGTTAGCACAAAGCATAAAGCAGAGGCAAACAGAAAACTACCCAGACCAAGAAACAGTGCTTTGGGGGAAAGACAGACTTACATATGCCCAGACAGAGATTACAGGGCAGGGAGAGCAGAGAGCAGCAGGGCTAAACCTTTCTAGTGGATTGAAAATACATCCTTTCCTCAGATTCAGGCATGGAGGGAAAAGACCTGATTGGTTTGCAGATTCAGGGGTGCTGACCTCAGGGGCCAGCCTACCTAGGCAATATGCTAGACTGTGGAGGCAGCAGGGGATGCTGCAGCCCTTGTGGATGGAACTGGAGGTTCTGGCCAAAGTGGGGATGGCATCTTCTGGTTCCTTTTCAGGCTCCTGTTCCTAACTAAAACTCCCTAAAAGAAGCAAGCTTTCACATGAGTCTCCTTCAGGACCATATGTTCAGGAATGTATAGCTAACACTGTTACTCCTAAATACACATGCTCAGCAAAGGAAATGTTTCAGTAATCTCATTGTGATGGCTAGATTCTATTGTCAGTTTCACAACCTGATCAGATTAGGAATTAAGACAGATAAATGCCTTTGTGAGGTGTTTTCAGGAAGGACTGATGGAGGGAGTAAGGCCTTTCTTGTTGCAGAGTATAAGTAAAGAAACTCTAGCAGACAGTGGGCCTTTTGCCTGACTGCCTGTGGTGGTCTGTGCATCTACTCTGTTGTTGCATTCTGTGCAGACATTGTAACTCAGCCTCATCAGCCTTCTGACACGGACTGAAGGCCAGCAGCTCTCCAGGAATCCTCCAGGCTTCAGTCCAAGACTGGGACTGCAGAGGCATCCAGCCTGGTGACTGAGCAGCTACGGTGTTCTTGGATCCTTGAACCTGCACACAGTCAATGTTGGACAGACCAGCTGTATCCTGTATGCTAATCTAACCAGATTGTAATACATGCTCATTCTGTGGTTTCTGTTTCTCTAGAGAACCCTACTGATGTAGTTGTATCCTGATAAAGGCATTTGCAGTCTTTAAAGTTATTCTTCATGTAGTCTTTCAAAGTTAAAAAATGGATTTATCAGTCGGGTGTGTTGGTGCACGCCTTTAATCCCAGCACTCGGGAGGCAGAGGTAGGAGGATTGCTGTGAGTTCGAGGCCACCCTGAGACTCCATAGTGAATTCCAGGTCAGCCTGGGCTAGAGTGAGACCCTACCTCGAAAAACAGAAAAAAAAAAAAAGAAAGAAATGGATTTATCATACAATAACCAGCTATCATTGTTGGAATCTAAAATAACCCTTGCAGGCTCATATTTGGAAGTTTTGGTACAGCTTCAGGTCCAGAAGCTGTTTTGAAGGCTAAGGAACCTTTAGAAGGTGAGGCTAAGCTGGCAAAAGTAGGTCACTGAGGGTAGACCTTTAAAGTAGATTCCTATTTTCTGCCCTTTCATTCCTGCCTGCCCTCCTAGGTGGTGACCTGTGAGGGGTGCTGCCACCAAGGACTTGACTGCTGTGTCCCCCATACCTTCACTGCAATGACTGACTGACCCCTTGGAAACCATGAGCCTAAAGAAACCCACCTTCCCTTATGTTGCTTCTGTCTTCTCGTCTGTTATCATCAACACTGAAGTATCAAATATACAAATGAACTTTTATTTATATATTTTTTCTTTACTTTATTAGTTATGTACATACTCAGTGTGTAAGCAGTCACATTGGTACCATCGTTAGCCTCCTCCCTGTCCGCCCCCTCTGAAGGGACCCTCCTCCTTGGGGATTGTGGGTCATGCATTGTGTGGGTAGCCATCTGTTATGGGGAAGAGGCAATGTCTCTGTGCATAATCTCCTAACTTGTTGCTCTAACAATCTTTCTGTCCCCTCTTCCGTGAATTTCCCTGAGCCATGTTGGGTTCACTTTAGGTCAATTTTAGTGACGAGGTCTTGGGAACCTCTGTGTCTCTGGATATCTGGTTTTGTCCAAGCAACTCATGATCTAATCTACTCAACAACAAATAACCTGACATGATGATCACCCAAGTGCAATAGTGGCACACAGCCATTGTGGGTAACCAACTGCTCTTGAATTGGCTAATGAATCCACTCAGTGGAATGGAACCCATAGCTGGAACTGGGAAACAAGTCAGAACCATATTCAAAAATCAAGTCTGCTCTCCAATTTCATTTATAATTTTGAGTTATATTTATAATAAGAAATGAACCATTTCATAAAACAGTGTTTTTATTAAAATTTTTTTTTAAAAGCCAAGAAGTTGCATTTTGCTGAGAGGCAGAACAGTGTGGTGTAAGTATTTAATTCCACTAATGGGTTCAAATATCAACTCTGCCAAAACTTGGTCAGGTTAGTCAAACTCTCTGGGACCCAGTTTCTTATTTGTCAAATGAATGTGTAACAGTATTTATTTTAATAAGGTATTGCATTAACACATATATAATACAATGTGTTTAATATGCACAAAGTATCATAGTTTCTTTAAAATATAATTGATATTACAGTTAGCACATTTCTTATTTACTGTTATATGAATATTTGAAGTAGTACTTATGTCTTAGTTGCTGTTATATCCTTAATGCAAGAGAGATAGAAAAAAATGAAGGGTACTGGTAGAGTTAGGTTATATGCTTTGGGATTCTTCCAATGGTAATATTATTTTTCTTTGTTAACATATGCTATTGATAAAAATATGTCAAATGGGATGAAGAAATGGCTCAATGGTTAAAGGTACTTGCTTACAAAGCCTGACAGCCTGGGTTGGACTTCCTAGTACCTACGTAAAGCCAGATGCACAAAGCGGCACATGTGTCTGGAGTTTGTTTGCAGTGGCTAGAGGTCCTTGTGTATCCATTCTTTTCATCTCTCTCTCTCTCTGCCTCTCTCTTTCTCTTTCTCTCTCTCTTACTCTTTCTCTCCCTTTATCCTTACAAGTGAGGAAATAAACTATTTTTTAAAACTTATCATTAGCTTTAGAATTTAGAATGCCTTCTAGAATCATAATTAGGTTTAGAACTATCATTAGCTTTAGAGTTTATAATTAGCTTATCTCCAGAATGATGTAGCAAAAATTAATAGGAATTGGACAATATGTAAACAAAAGTTGAAAATGCTAAAAGCAGAAAAGTAAAATTTTTGATTACAGACATTTTAGTTTCTCTAAACAAGGTAAGCTTTTATAAGTAGCCTAAATCATGAGTAATAAATCCTAGAATATTCTATAAGAGGTAATGCTCAGCAATTTTTTTTGGACTAAGCACTATTTTGTATGCTGAGGATTCAGAACCAAAAGAAAAATCCTTCTACAAAACTTACAGAATGTTAAAAGGATGACTCAAGAGATAGAAGAAACACCCTTGACTAATACCAGGCAGTAAGTCCTGGATATTAAGTCATGTCAAAAACTTACTCATGAGATCGGACTCTAATCTTTAAATAATCTCTACCAATCCCTCAGCAACACAGAGAAGATGGTTTAACTGATCTCTATTCTGAAATTCTAGATCATAAGTCTGTAAATAGAGTCTTTATTTTTGTGATTCAAAGTTCAGTTTGTTCAACTGACAAGCATTTGTCTCCCATCTCTTGTTACCCCAATTTACTCATCAAAGCATGGAAGACTACATGGATTTGAGAAAAAGTAGGTCATTAGTAATATTTGAGAAAGTGATTATGGAAATAATCATCATTGCATAGCCTTATTGACAGAGCTGATTCCTATCGTCTAATTAGAGTATCCTATTATATGGGACTTCGGGACATCTTATATTCTCTGTTCTTCAGTAAATCTTGTTCATTATGGTTGCTCATGTTATACAACCAAGCCACCATTTATACTGAGGCAGGTGAACATTATGAATTAGTTCCATGTTCTTGAGGCAGGGTCTCCCTCTAGCCCAGGCTTACCTGGAACTCACTCTGCAACTCAGGCTGACCTCTAACTCATGGTGAGACCAAGGCCCCTAAAGTCTTAGAGACTCCAGGATGGTGGGTACTCTGGGAGGGCAAGATGACATTGGCTGGCTCCCAGGCAATGTCTAATAAATATTCTTCTAATAAGTTTGTGAGAACCTTGTTTCTAATTATTAGCATTTTTAGGGTAAAGATGAGGAAAAGTAGATAGAATTTATGAAACATGCTTAAGGCTAACCCTGCTTATTCATACCAGAGTTATGATTAAAAATCCCATGTACCTTTTGGTACATGGAGCAAAAGGAAAATCCAGTATTAAGGTAGAGACAAATTATTTTTAAAAATGGCTACAATCTTTTCCATTCTCATAAGCCAAATATGTGCCCCAACCTTTCTACAATGCTTGCATGTACCACAGTTTGTCCTTTTAATTGTCTCTAGCCTTGTGTGTGTGAAGTGGTAACTCACTGTGGTTTTTATTTGCATTTCCTTAATGACTGATGATATTGAAAAAAATCCTGAGGATTAGTGAGGAGAAATTTGTTAACCTTTGGTGAGAAATACCAATTGGATACTAAACCATCTTTAAATTATATTTTTTATTTTGTTTTGTTCCTGCTTTAGTGTTGTCACAGTTCTTTACCCCTTCAAGATAGTAATCCCCTTCCAAGAGAATGGTTTACAAATATTTTCTCCCATTCTGTAGCCTGTGCATTTACTTGTCTGGTTCTTGCTTTGGCCTGTGCAGCAGCTTCTGAGCCTAATGTTCATTTTTGCTTGTGTTACCTGCACTTCTGAGGCTTATGTCATAAAATCCTGATTCATACCCATTTCATGAATGTTTCCACTACATTTCTTCTAGTAGTCTTAAAGTTTGGTGCTTCATGTTTAAATCTCTAATCTTGTTTGAGTACGTATTGATAACTAGTGAGGAACATGAGTCCTGATTAATTCTACAAAATATGGATATTGAGTTATTATACCATCATTCATTGAAATGACTACACATTTCCTTTACCCATGTGTGTTCTTGGCATATTTTCAATATTCAATGAACTCCACTCTGTTTCATTGCTCCATGAACTTTTATTAATGATAGTAGCATGCTATCTTGGTAACTCAAGCTTTGTTGAAATTTTTGTATGCACACTTACATCTCATGACCCCTGTAAGCTAGGTGTTCTGAATGCTAGGTTCCTAGCTGATAAGAGATCTGGAAATTAACACCTCATGGAGGCAGTGTACTATTAGGGGTGGGCTTATAGGTATTATAGCCAGTTTCCCCTTTCCAGTGTTTGGCACACTCTTCTGTTGCTATTGTCAACCTGATGTTGACAAGGAGGTGATGTCAACCCTGTGCTCATGCCCTCATTTACCCCTGCCATCACAGAGCTTCCCCTCGAGTCTGTAAGCCAGAATAAACTATTTTTTTTCTCACAATCTGCTCTTTGTTAGGTGATTTCTGCCAGCAAATTCAAATCTGACTGCAACAATAAAGTTGGTACCAGGAATGGGGTTGATGCTAGATACCTGATGGTGTGGCTTTGGCCTTTTCAAGCTTACTTTCAGGAGGAATGTGGGAGGATTTGAAACATTGGCCTAAGAGATGGTTTGCAGTGCTGTAAGTACAACTTGATGGACTATTCTGGTCAGAGTTGAAAGACCTGAATGCAGTAAGAACTATGGACTGTGAGGTTTGGCTTATGAGGGTGAGAAAGAGCTTTGTCTGGACTGGGCTACAAGCAGTTTATATGAGAGGCTTTCTGTTATGCCCATGTCCTGAGAAGTTGTACAGGGTTGCATTGCATAGAAATGGACTGGTGTGAACAGAGGCATATGGCAAGAAATGAAATCTTTGTGCAGAAACTGCTGCCCATTCAGCTGCAATTGAGAGATTACAACTTTTGAGATTGGACCAGCTGAGCTGCACTGGGGCAACAGGAAGAATTTAAACTCTTTTGAAGGTGTCTTAGTGCTCAAGGAGTGTCCTGGTCTTCAAAGTCTGCTTTATTCCACCCTGGATTAACAAAATGGCACCCTAGCTATTGTGGAGTATAAGAAATGCAGGAAAGAGAGGATCATTGAGTTTGCAATGTGGTGTTGTGTTTTGGAAATGGTTATGGGCAGTGTGAAGCAGGTTTGCTGGATGCCTGCATGGAGACCCAATGGAGCAGTAAGGATGAACCATCAGTTTCAGTGGAGATGCCAGGACCATGAGATGGCTGCTAAGGAGAGCTGCCAGCCCTGGATGAATTTTTCTAGGACTGTGAGCAGTGTAGCTGGAGGGGCGGAAATGGAACTCCAGAGACTTGTTGCTGGTTAAAATTATCATACTTGGACTTGGAGCTACAGAGTTTGATGTTTGCCCTGTTTAAATCTTTATTTTTTAATTTTTAATTTTTTTAATTAATTAGTTTTGTATTCAGCAAATACAGTCAGTTTGGTACCATTATTAGGCTCATCCGTGACCTACCCCCTCCCCTTGGCCCCTCCTTGTTGAGGAATATGGGTCATGCATTGTGGAGTTAGCTCACAGTTATGGGTAGAATAAATGTCTCTGCATATCATTACCCAACATGTGGCTCTGACATTCTTTACACCCCCTGTTCCACAAAATTTCCCTGAGCCATGTTGGGTTCAATTTTGGTCTTCTTCAGTGATGAGATGTTGGGGGCCTCTGGGTCTCTGATTTGGTAGGAGTTGATTTTTCTCTGTGCTGATCTCCTTCACCCTTGTGCTCGTACCGGGTTCACAAGGAAAACAGCACCCTTGCTTGTTTCGCCAGTTTTTCTTCGTTTCAGCCGGAGCCCTTTTGAGGTATGATGGGGTGGCTCTCTCCTTAGGATCTACATCTATCTGAAAAAGAGAAGCAGATTCTCCAACGGAGAGTAAGTTAGCACCACGACAAATGAGATAACCCTTACATTTTTTATAAGAATTTAATAGGTGTAGGCCCTCTTGTAGCCTATGATTGGTGGTAGCTTGATAATGGAGAGTGGGCTTATGTTTGGATATGGTTCTGACTTGTTTCCCAGCTCCAGCTATGGGTTCCATACCACTAAGGAGATCAATTAGCCGAGTCAAGAGAACTTGGTTCCCCACCATGGCTGTGTACCACTATTGCACTTGTGTGGGCATCACAACAGGTTATTTGCTGCTAAGTAGGTTAGACCATGAGTTGCTTGGACAGATATTGGTCATTTTCCCCAAGTTGCCCATGTAGCACCTTCTGGCACTAGACACGCTGACTGTCTGGGGACTGACTCTCTCCCAGCTTCCAGCCATGCCATTCCATTTTAGGTGTTGACCACATAAGGTGTCTTCAGCAGTAGGGTCTTACCACTAACCTTTGGTGGGTCATCAAGTACTTGGACAGAAATCTGTCTGTCTTTTAGGAAACCTTGCAGGTCTCTCTGATCAAAAGCTCATTGTGGATGATAGCCCCATGCTGGTACCGGGAGTTACAGGTCAGTGCTCACTAAGAAAAGGAAGAAAAAGATAACTAATATATAAGACTTAGAGAGAAGAGAGAGAGAGAGAGAGAGAGAGAGAGAGAGGGAGAGGGAGGGAGGGAAGCTGTAGAAGATTAAGGTTAGTCTTCATCACACCCTCTCCAGTGAAGCAGCCTCGTTAGCACAGTAGGTAGCGCGTCAGTCTCATAATCTGTTTAAATCTTGTATTGGTTGAATATTTGAATATTTTTTTTGCTATGCCCAATGCCATCTTTTGTAGTGTGAATGTTTATTCTGTGCCATTATGGGTTTGGGGGGATTTTTTGGTATTATGGCTCATTTAAAAGATCTTGGACTATGGGAATGTTTAAATGTCATTAGGATTGATTAAAAATTACGGGGACTATTAAAATTGAACTGCATGCTTTGCATTTTACATCATGGATGGTTAACAGTTTATGGGGACCAGGGGTGGAATATGATGTTCTGAATGTTAGGTTCTCAGCTGATGGATATTTGGGAATTAAAGCTGCATGGAGGCAGTGTATTTTGGGGGTGGGCTTATGGGTGTTATAGTCAGTTTCCTCTTGCCAGTATTTGTCACACTGTCCTGCAGATGTTGTCCACCTGATGTTGGGCAGAGGGTGATGTCCACCTCTGCTCATGCCACACTTTCCCCTGCCATCATGAAGCTTCCCCTCTAGTCTATCAGTCAAAATAAACCCTTTTCTCCCCACAAGCTGCTCTTAGTCAGGTGATTTCTGCCAGCAATGCGAACATGACTGCAACAATCTCCATATAGAGTTTTAGGTGTCATTATTGAATTTTCAAACATAATTTTATTTAGTTGAATCTCCTCGTCCCATATTTCCCACGCACCTATGCTCCCTGGACATCCTTCTTTCTGCTTGCATGCCACATGTCCTTGACCTTTCCCTACACCTTTCCTTGTACTCAGACTCTATGATTTTGTGAGCCATATGTGCTCTCCTGTGGTTACATACATATCAATTTCATACGTGTATTAGGAAGTTCATTGCAGTTTTGACAGGGGTTGCATTCACTCTAGATCAATGCAACCCTTTTGTGTAATATGAGGATTTATCCATATTATTTCTTCAATTCCATGAATTAGGATAAATGGAATCATTTAAACCATAAAGAAAATAGTCCACAATTTCACTTATATGTGGAATGTAAAAAATTGTTGAACTTATTAAAGACTTACAATAGTAACCAGAAGGTATGGAGTATAGTGGAGAATAGAGGTGGGGAGATATGAGTCACTAGGTATAAAGTTTGTCACATAGGAATAAGTTCTGTGTACGAGCACAGAGCAGGGTATCTATAGGAAATACTGTTTATGTTGGGTATGGTGGAGCATGCCTTTAATCCCAGCACTCAGGATAGTGAAGTAAGAAGATCACCATGAATTTGAGTCCAGCATGGGTGAGAGAGGAAGCTACAGTTCAGCCTGTGTTAGAATGAGATCCTGCCTTGTAATAAAATAAAACAAAAAGATAAGAAAAACTCTGCATTGTGTGTTTCAAAATAGCTAGATGAACAAAAGAAATGAAAATTGTCACCACAGAAAATGGTAAACATTGGGCATGATGAACGTGTTAAACACAGCATCATTCATCACATAACGTGTCAAAAAATCATATCATGCCCTATAAACATGGACAGCCATTTTGTGGAAATTTTTAATAAAATAATACTTCAAAATATTTTAAAAGTTAAGTTTAATTATTTTTATTTTATTTATTTATTGGAGAGAGAGAAAGAGAGAGGTGGATAGAGAAAAAGGATCCTCCAGCTACTGCAAACAAATTCCAGACTTATGTGCCAACTTGTACATCTGGCATATTGAGCCTGGGTCTTTTAGCTTTGCAGGCAAGTACCTTAACCACTAAGCCCTCTCTCCATCCCAAAATGTTTATTTTTTTAAATAAAATTTATGTGTTGGGATAAATTGTTACCTACAAATCCCAGCTTCCCCTTAAGGTTGTGACAGCTGGCACAACCTGTTTCTCTTGTTCCTTAGTTTTTAAATAAGTTTGTTCCTTCCCTTTTAGACCCATAGTTCATTTAATGAGATTCTCCACAGCCCACATTTTTCTGTTTAAATTTTCTCTCCAATAAGTGATAGCAAACACATGCAACTGCCGGCATTATTGTGACATTTCAACTTCATTAATGTTTCTTTATGATAAAATTAATTCTGCAGCACATAGGTTTATAGACTTATGTTATAAAATTTATGCTTTAAATTGCATCTTTTCTCTTGCAATTACAAAAAGCAACAGAATGATGAATGACATAATAAAAAATGTTCAAATAGATTAAAGAGGATACATTCACATGGCAGAATAGATTTCTTTTCATGCATAACACTTTCTTTTAAGCCCCAATTTCAAAGCTATCATCAATCTGATTCCTATAAAATTCAAAGTACTTATATTGTGTTCAACTTCATCATGTTTCTGTGTTTTTCCAATTGCACCACTTTTGTTTCATGTATTATTTTCTTTTAGTATATATTACTTATTTCTGTCTGAATCTATGTACCAAACTTCACATTCAAATTTCACCTCCTTCATGACAATTTTTCCATACCATCTCTCTGTGGGCCTAATTATTTAGCATAACTACTGCTTATATGACATTGGATGTTATTAGTAAATCCTATTCTTTCACCGAGAATGTATTGAACATCAGAGGAGTTAGGTGATGTTCAATGAAAACTTTCTGATTGAGTGTCTCAGGTTAACAGAGATAGCATTTACTGGATACCTGTTGTAGTTTGCAAAATGTCCCCCATAGGCTCATGTGTTTGAACACCTGGGCCCCGGGTGGTGGCGCTGTGTGGGAAGGTTGTGGAGCCTTGCTGTAGGAAATGGGTCTCAAGGTCTTAGAACCTGGCCCCACTTATGGTGTGCCCCCTGCTTTGTGGCTGGATGCATGAGACCAACTGACCTCTGGTCTCCGCTCTCACACCTTCCTGCCATAATGGAAACTCTCCCCTGCATGAAGATAAGCCCTTTCCTTCCTTCAGCTGCTTCTTGCCAGGTATCGGGTCACAGCAAGGAGGGAACTAACTAGCACATGTTTGATGTGGAAACAAGGCTCAATAGTTAAAAGAAGAAAAGATATTTCTTGGTATTTCCTATCTCTATAACTTGGCAAACTTTGGGAAAATATTATTATGTTCACATAAGGCATAATTCCCATGGTTTATTTGTCAGCAGGCTTGGTAAATTTACTTTTCTGAGATTCCAACCAAATGTGCATGGTGATTGTTGTGGTTCATTTTATAACAATTAGGATAAACTGTGACTCCTAAATACTCAAATAGATCTGGATGTTGTATTGAGGTATGTTCTTTCTTGGTTTTCATGCTTCTAGTGGAATCATTATATTGAGCATATATGAACATATTCAAGTTTCTAGATAATTATTTGGATCAAACAAAATACAAAATAAAAAATACCATGAGACCAAGAAGCAAGCTTCTTGTATATGTAAGGTTTGAATTTGGGTAGTACAGGAAAAAAAAATTGTGGAATATTTGCAATTTTGTAGTTATATTTAGTGTACTTGGTTTTTTTTCTCTATGCAGTACACCCTTTTTATCTTCTTGCTTGCTTGCAGCAATACTGTCCATAAATATACATTTTGTTATCCATAGGCCTTAATTTTCTGCTTGTTGTGGAAAAGAACCCACTGTCTAAAGCCATTCGTATGAGAAATTAGAGCATTGCTACATCAGTAAGATAACACTCCTGCCAAAGGTTTAGTTGTCTGAACATCATACATTCATTTTGTCTGCACTCTGACCCGAATGCACTCCATTTGTGATATTACGGCATGCTGCTATCTGACTATCCATTAGTATATAAGGCTTTGATTGATTCATTTTCCTTTCACTTATTCAGCAGATATCTACTTACTTTCTAGTCATAGCATAAACAAAATGGACATTTGTCTGCCCTCTCAGCTTATATTCTAATAGGAAAAAGAGAATATAGCAAACAAATCCACACCACTCTTAAAAAGTAAGAAAGTCTAAACATAAGAAAGAGATGTGGAAAAAAGAATGTTTGAAATTGCAAGCCAGGAGTGGGTAACTGTATATGTTTCACCTTCCCCCTCCACTTCCTTCTCTTTTTCTTCTTCTTTTCCTACTTCTCCTTCTTCTTTTCCTACTTTTCATTCTTCTCTTCCTTTTTTGCCTGAAATATGGACAATGGGAACGTCCTAGAACAAACACATGGACCCTGAGAAGAGACTCCTTATAACAAACACAAGGGCCCTGGGAACACTTTGTCCCTGTTACAAAATGCCTTTTGAAGCATAGAACTTCTACTCTTCTTTTATCCAGGGTGACTTCCCAGAACCTGAGGAAGGGGGATAAAGGTGTGCCCCGATAGGGCCACAGGCAAGTGTTTTGAGCACAAAGCTTTCAAGGGAGGTATTAATTCATTTTGACAGTAGTTTGTTTAAATAACCAAACTAAACCAAAACGAAAGTGTCAGAAAATGATGAGAAAGGAAAACTGACAGAATCACTTATGATCAAGAGATAGCCATTATTAATACCATAATATATTAAAATTTGTAATATAAATGAAATATGCACATATAAAAGTGCATAATATAAAATCGGGCTCACAATGCATGGTACTTTGAATATGTAATGCCACAGACTCAAGTGCTTTATTAAAGCTTACCTGGAGGAGGTGTCTCTGGGAAGGGGGATGGATCCTGGAGCCCTAAGGTGTCACTGGAATGGATCTCAATTCCAGCCCGAAAGTATGCAGAGAGGTCTGAGCTCTGGTGGATTTTTGTGCTTGCTACTGATATGTGCTGCTGCCTGTGGTGTTTCTAGTTGTCTGCTTGGTTGTTCCTGCTTGGATGGATGGAAGCAGCTTCTTCTGCCATTGCTGGAACTTCCCCTGTATCTGTGAGCTTGAAGTAAACCCCTTCCTCCCATAAACTGTGTTTTGTTTGATCATCCTAGCAATGTGAAGCTATCTACAACACAATGTAGATAATATTTGACAGCCTCTGTTTAAAAATGATGGTGTGGAAACTTTTAGCTCCTTAAGAATTTTCCAGAACATGACACTGGATGGCTACAAAAGAGCTCATCATGTACCTGTTCTGCATACGCTGTTTGCCATGCACGGTTTCTCCTGTGTCTATATCACCATGATATGTCTGGTCATGGACTTCAGATACATTCATAGAAGTAAACTTTTGGGCCAAAAGAAATAAATACTTGTTTCCTGTAACCAGGTCACAGTAATTGACACAGACAATATATGTAAATGCTTACAGATATTATATTTGGAAACACATCAAACAAAAGCTGAATAAATGTAAGATGGGCAGGCAAACAGTGCCTTACTCAGTGGGAATTGCTGTCTTTGACTCTGTCTCTGTTCATGTTGTTTAATGGTAGCAATATCAGGGCATTATTACAACTCTCCTACCATTTATTCATTAGGACAATGTCACAGGCTCCTCTGGAGACTTCTAGGTTGTTGTTGAAAATAGATCTTAAAAATCCCTCCTCCTCTGGAGTGTTCCTTTGCTTCCAGATGACAAACAGGTGGTGGTCTCCTTTTCTGTCCTCTGTTGGAGAAGCCAGAATCTTTTCAATCATCACTAAGGGGTGGGTCATTTCCCTACAATGCTCAATGACTTCCTATATTAGGCATAATAATGTAAAAAGAAAAATGTCTCATGATGGAAATCATCCCTCATGTTTTCTCTGCCCTCATCTCTGATCATTAGTAATCCTCAGCTTATAGACCCCTTTTTGGTCCTTGAATTTTTTCAAACTTATTTCAATCTTAGGGCCTTTGTACTTACTCTTATGTGTCCCTCTTTATTGTATCTTCACTTCTGAATTTTACTGATCACATCACTTACTTATTTCTCTTTTTCTATATTGTTTATTTCTTCACGATGAAGTGTAAGTTCCATGAAGGATCTCCTTTGGCTCCTTTGTAGCTTTCTATCTCTGAGCTAAGCTAAGTAAATATGTTGAATGGATGAGGGACTGAACAGATGAAGATCCCTGGATCTGCTCATTCTGAACTGACTGTTACATCCCCACAGTGTGCTCACACGAACACACAAGTCAGTTTATAGAGCTCAGCATCACTTAATCTCTCATATCCTGCTCCTCATGAGAACTGCCCAAACATCATTTAAATACCTCAGTGCTGAGCAATGCCTTCAGTTCCCCAAGTGGAGCTCCAAGGGTCAGATGAGAATGCCTACCTTGAATCAGGGATAATGTTTAGATACTTGTGTGAAGCTTCGAGTTGCTCAGGACCCCACATGTGCCTTACAACATGATTGAGGCGCTAAAGCCACATGCTATTTCTTTTAATTATTCCTTCATGCTTTGACTTTTACATGAAGCTTGCATCATGAGTTTGGATGTCATTTCACTTACCATTTACCAATTTTATGCTCTTATTTGTTAAATAAGACTAAAAGACCTAACACATCACAGGAAGATGTTAACATATGTACCACAAGCTCTCAAAATGAATTGATCCTGTCAGAAAATAATATCACTTCATTTCCCAAGAAGACATTGAATAAAGGAAACCAATAAATATATCAAAATAGAAGGGGTAGAAAGTTCTTTTTGCTTTTTGTTTTATAGTCCCTTTACTTAAAAATTCTTACTTGTTCCCTTTGTTTCCTATGTCTTTTTTTTTTTTTCCTTCAAAATATGGTACATTCGGAAACACATCCCCATAATATCTGGAGCAAATTCCAGAGGAGTGGGGATGACACACTGGTCTGGGCTCAGCCCAATAGTCAGCATGTGGCTAACTGGTAGACATCTGGAAAGACATTTAATACATTTAATACAGACAACAAACTTTCAAACTGGGGGTCCAAGATCACGATGATGTTAAATGAAAATCAGCTGAGCAAACATTGTAGAAAACCCCACATACAAAAGCCTTATTTTCAGATACATCTATGATAACAATATTTAGGAAGCCAGCAAAACTGATCCCACAGTTCTACTGGTAATATTTGGCTAAAAATTAGTTATGTCAGATCTGTTTTTCTAGAGTGTGTCCTCTGCCATGGTCTACACTCTATTTTTCCTTGGTTTTGCTCATCTGTGACACATATTCTTGGCCCTGAAGGCATGACAGTATTATCTTCCTCAATGACATGATCTTCTATGTCCCTTGTGTCTCTGACACACTGATTGGGAACTCAAGTATGGTTCTCACATTCAGTTCCTATCTCCTCACCCCCACCTCACCAAGTAAAAGGACTGGGACAATCTCATGCTTTTGATTCTGGCCTGCAATGTGGGTGAGTGTTGTGGTGTGCCTTTATGATCTAGTTGAGGAGAGAAGGTAGGAAGACAGGAAGGAAAGGAGGGAGGAAAAAGGGAGAAAGAAAGAAAAGAAGTAAGGGAAAGAGAAGAGAAAGTAAGGAGGGAGAGTGAAGATATCCCTAACAAGTAAACAGAAACCAAGACAATGAGAAATGTTAGAGAAGTAAACCAGAATTTAGTTTTTCTCACTCATCTTTCTGAAAAAGTGCACATTGATTTTGCCTTCATCTAATTTATGAAGTAAAATTAATTTAGAATTGCTTTATAAAATGTGAATCTTTCACTAAATTTCAGTCCCATTAACAGTTGCAGAATGCATAATAGCCTCATTCTTAAGAGAAAACAAAAAAAGAAGCCTAAATTACCCTCATATTTTTAAAGAAAATCAGTGTGTGTGTGTGTGTGTGTGTGTGTGTTGAAAAAAGACAAATTTGAGAGATACTTATAAAAGATGTTTCCCCACCAAAGGGATAATGGTAAAAAGCAAAATGGGGATCATAACCTTGGGAACTGTGAAGACTGGGGAAGGAGATGGCATGGATGCAAAACACCACAGTCCACCAGCAGCATGATTGTGTAATGGGGACGTGAGAACAGTGTCTGAGAGGAAATGAATATTGTATCATAGGAGCCAAAAAGATTTCATTTTTTTGTTTTCCCCAGGATCACCATCATCAGCTATGACTGATAGGACCACTTACCGTTCCCCCGTGGATTCACTGGCAGCCTTCCCTTAGTCTCAATGCACAGGCACTAACATGACAGAGACATCATTTTGCCCTAATTCTTCAAAGAACAGGAAAACACTGATGTAATCTGTTTAATTCTAGAAAACCGTTCCCTGCAGTCTGTTTTATTTTTCCCTGCAGAACTGGCAAGAGTTGTCTGAGGGAGTCATCCAAGGCTTTGAATGAGAAAGACGGGTTCTTACGGCCAGGCAGGGACTCTTGGCAAGAACAAAGTGAAGCCAGGGAAATGGGAATGGCCAAGGACAGAGCACGAAGTGTGTCAGTGTTGTCCAAGATGTGGAAAGTTGGTGCCCATGAGGGCCAGTCTGCTCTGGTTTACCTTTCCTAGCCTATGCAAATTAACAAGTTAGTATTTTTAAATAAGGCTGCCAGCAGAGCAATGTCCGGGAAGAACAGACTCCATAAAGACTGAGCTGTTTCCTGCTGATTACAGACTGGTGTTGATGCTGTGTTCATAGACATTCCTCAGAACTGCTAAGTTTAGAATAATTGGTTCATGTGGCTGCTATGATCTGCATATATTTAATGTGTGTTTTAAAGTTGCAATTATTCTTTTGAATTAATATTCTTTGAAAAATCACATAGATGAAAATGTGACAGGCAACCTCACTTGGACACAGTTAAATCTGAAGTAACTGTGTTTTGCTCCTACTTCATGGGCTGATTTGTTTATCCATCCCTGTATCAATCATGCACTTTGTTCATTTTACATTTTTATTGAGAATTGTATTAAATGAACATACTGTAATTAGATCATATTCCCATTCTATTACCCTCTGTTGTCTCCCTTCTCCCACCCCTATTCCACTGAGAACCCTCCTCTTTCCAAGTAATCCTTATGTTTAGATAACTTATTACTTTCCTCCTTTTCTGTCCAATGTGTTGGCCAGGCTGGACTTGAACTCTAGATTTTTGTGTCTCTTTCTCTTTAGCAATTTCCTACTGGCGTGTACCACCACAACAGGTTCAATTCTTAAAATATTTTATTTTATTTATTTGAGGGAGAGACAGAGATAGGAAGAGAAATAGAGAGAGAATGAGTGAGAATGGGTGAGCCAGGACCTTCAGCCACTGTAAACGAACTCCAGATGCATATGCCTCATATACATTACCTTATTCAGATGCAGCTCCTCAGTCTAGTTACCTATTAGGTGAAACCATCCACATCCATGGCTGTAAAGATGTTTTCTTTTTCACTTGCCATGCTGAATAGTGAGCTGGAGGCCTCACACCTCCTAGAGGAGACTTCTACCACTGAGCTGTGTAGCCCCAGCTCAGATTCATGGCCTAAAGAACAAATATATTATAGTTTTCAAATTCATATCTGCCACTCTGGAGTTTCAAACTTACATATGTAACTACTTGTTCAGCATCATTACTCTCCTTTATTTAATCTTATGAGTCCAAGTTCCTTAGAGGACTTGAGTGTGAACTTCATGAAAAGAAGTACTATGCTTTGAGAAAAGGGCTAAATACAAAGTTGTTTCATATATTCTGAAATAATGATGATTATTTTAATTTCCCCCATACCTTCATTCTGTTTCGTCTTTTCCATCCTCATTTGAGCCAGTCTTTTACTGGTCCCAGACCTTGTTAATTGTTCACAAGCTCTGGTAACCTCACATATCTGCTCCTCCATGAGACTAGGGTTTCAGAGCTGCATGGGCACACCCTGTTCTTTATGAGGAAGCTGTGGATTCAACTGTAGTGGTTTCTGGGCCTTCATGTTTGCATAGGAATTGTTGTTCTCCCCTTCTCTCCAGCCTTGTCCAGTATTCTGTATTCTAGGTTTAAACTGTCCTGCTGTGCAGACCCCAGGCTGTAATGTGGAAGCAAGCTCAGTCCTTCCTATGACTCCCCTTCTGCATCATATCAGCCTTTAAGCCCTTAATTTCTACACAAGAAAATCCTGTACAATCCAATATTTCCTCTTAGCACTGTGATAGTATATTCTTGCCTTTCCTAACAAAAACATTAAACTCTCTGAATTGTATTATCCATAGAAAGCACATGGTAAAATCCCAATAGCAGGTACTTTAGGCAATGGCTATATTTGTTGATAGTCCCTTCAAAGAGGTAATTGCATTAAAATGAGGCAAACAGAGTGGTAATTAATTCACTCTGACTACTGTCCTTATAAGAAAAGTGTACCTAGACACATGGAGAAACATCACGGCTATGTGCAGAGGATACAATGAGAATACAGTCATTTGCAAGCCAAGGGGAAGGGCTATAGAAGAAACCAAACCTAATAACTCCTTCACCTTTGACTTTCAGGCTTCACAACTCTATGAAAATAAGTTTGATTAAATGATTTAGTCTGTTGTATTTTGTTATGACTTCTGGAGCAAACCAATGTCCTTGCGATAAAGAGTCCCCAAACTACTGTAATTTGAGCATATATTATTTACCATCTTTCTATCAATCATCTATCCATCAATCTATCATCTATCTATCCATCATCTACCTACTGATCATCTATGCATGTATTATATTACTCTCATCATTATCTATTTACCTATCAATCATCTATTATTTATTGTCTCTCTATTTTTTAGCATAAGTATGTTCTCTGAAATATTCTGGAATACTAAAATTTATTGTTCATCTGAAATTTAAATTTAGGAGTTCTGAATTTAAACAAACTCCAGACACATGTACCCCCTTATACATCTGGCTTATGTGGGACCTGGAGAATCAAACCTGGATCCTTAGTCTTCATAGGCACATGCCTTAACTGCTAAGCCATTTCTCCAGCCCATCTCTTTATATTTTTATCCATGAAGATAGACTGTAAAGAAAAACAAAAACAAATTATATATATTAGTCATTTGAACTATGAAGTAATTAACAAGGTCTTGTCTTTCATTCTTTGCTGTCAGGTAATCATCCATACATGAGCATTCTTCAACATCATTAATGTGCTGATGAGCTTGTTGCTTCAGTATCTCAAAGACATGTGGCTCCTTATACTCCACATTCAAATGCCACAGCTTTATAGTCAAATTTCTTTGCACTCTATTCCCTGCCACCTGCATTTCCAAATCCATCTAATGTAGAGCCTGTGAAAAAGGTTAGAGAAAGGAAAAGGTGAGATGAACAATGGGATTTGGTTCCAGGTCTAGCTCCTCAGACTCCACACGCCATGTGCCAGCCACTGTTAGCCGCACTTCACGTGTAACACTCCAGTTAAATGCCATGGAACACAAGGAGGTAATGTCACTACTCTAGTTTTCTCCCTTAATGATCAGCAAGGTTAAGATTTAACCTACACAGTCTATCCTTTGCATCATATCATCTTTATACTACTTATTAGTTGTTATTATTGTTGTTAATTTGTTTAATGAATCATGTGTCTTTATTATGATAATTCAACTCGTTTTTATTACTGGAAAGAAAATACAAGTATTTAATAGCCTGGCTTAAAGGCCACATTCCCCAAAGAGGAAAAAGAAGAGAGTTAATCAAACTCCCTTCCTGTGTCTCTCCCTGCATCATTGCCTGCTGTTTTAGACATGGTGTATCTTCTAATGGCTCATTTGCTGGAAGCTTGGCTCTCACTGTGGTGGTTTTGGAAGCTGGTACAGAACCTCAAAGAGGTAGAATTCAGTACAAGGTCACTAGGTGTCTTAGGACATTGTTCAGAAGGAAATGATGAAGATATCAAGGAAACCCTGTTGGTTCTTAAGAGAGTGAGTTCTTACACAAAGAGCAAGAGTGGATCTTGTCATCTGTTTGGTGTTCTGTCTTTTCATATGATTGCTGCCTTTCTCATGCAGACCATCTTCCAGGAACAGGACTTGAAATGACATGTCATGGGTTCCTCATCAGACCCAGCATCATTCTGCTGTTTAGATTCTCCACCTTTAGGAATGTAAGCTGCATTAGCCGCTTTCTTTACAAAACATGAGGTCCCGGGTATGTTGTTCAATTAGCAGTAAATGGGCTATTTGTTTAAAAAATAAATTTTTATACTAGCATTCTTAATTCAACAAACAAGTCTCCAGTTTTTCTTTTATTTTGACTTTGTGATTTTGTTATGCTGTTACAGATGAAACTCACTGCATTATACATGTTAGGGAAGTGCTTTGTTACTAACCTAAACCCTGCTCACTGATATTGGCATTCTTGTAATTCTATAAAGTAGTAGGTTTGAGTGTTTTTTAACAAAAGTAATTTGTTCTAATGAGTTTTACAAAATTCCACCTTGTTTTTCTTAGAAGATGAATGGTAGTCTGGTTAATTTCCCAAAGGGGGAAAATTAGAGAAGGCAGGCATGTGAATAAAAATCATACTGTACAGTATTATTATAGGAATGTCTGATAACCCCTATTATAAATGCATGTACCTTACTGTTATTATCATCCAGCTAAAACTTAAGTTTCTTTTGTATGCAATACCAAATGTGTGTGTTATAACAATTACAAGTATTTCAAGATTATTCATAATGTTAATGACCCTCCTGGCCCAGGAAATCATTAAATAGATCAGTTTTTTGAACGTTGAAAATGTTCTCACCAAAGATTTTTTTAATATAATTTTTATTTTTAAAGGTTTACTGATGTTTAATTTTTATTTATTTATTTTAGGGAAATAGGCAGACAGAGAGAGAATGGGTGCCCCAGAGACTCTAGCCACTGCAAATCAACTCCAGTTGCATGTGCCACCTTTTGCATTTTGCATTTGGGTCCTAGGGAATCAAACCTGGGTCCTTTGGCTTCACAAGCAAGTGCCTTAACTGCTAAGCCATCTCTCCAGCCCATTTTTTGCAAAAAAAAAAAAATTTGTTTATTTTTATTTATTTGAGAGTGACAGACAGAGAAAGAAGGAGAGGGAGAGGGAGAGAGAGAGAGAAAGAGAGAATGGGCGCGCCAGGGCCTCCAGCCACTTCAAATGAACTCCAGATGTGTGCGTCCCCTTGTGCATCTGCCTAACGTGGGTCCTGGGGAAATGAGCCTCGAACTGGGGTCCTTAGGCTTCACAGGCAAGTGCTTAACCCCTAAGCCATCGCTCCAGCCCTCCAGCCCATTTTTTGCATAGTTTTTACAATAAAGTTCAACAAGGCATTCAGCATCTAACAGAATGCCAAACAAGGAGTTCTCACTTGGCCATGGATATTGTTCCTAGAAGCTACAGGGAAGGAGACTCCATTAGCCCAACCACATTCCCAGATGGCAGGGATTCAGAGCCAGTCTCCATGTCTGAGTTTTTGCAATCCTGTCTATAGGATTATCAGATCTGTGGCTGCATATATACAGCAATTCTGCAGCTACAACTGGGTTTGGTAACTGCCGGTTCTGATAAGCAGTCAGCAGCCAGGAATTGGGCAAAGTCAGAGTGGTTATTGTATCCACGGATAGGTAATTATTTAGAGCCTGGTTACAAGTACGAGCACACAGTGGAGTGGGAGGAGCTGCCAAAGGGAGGGACAGATGTTCTGTGTGTATGGATGGAAATGCCTTGTCACTGGGGAGCTGTACACATGGGTCTATCCATTTGCCAAACCTCCCACTGCACACCCAAAATGGGAGAATTTTACTGTATCAAAATCAGAGTGTACTTAATAATCTTGGTTAGAAAAGGTAGCTTTATGAAGTCACCTGGCTTTGGAAGCAGAGTCCTGACAAAACAAGAGCAGGTGAAGAAAGTTCTAGAAATGCCCCCTTTCTTTTTCCTCCTGCCATAGACATAGATTCCTTGGAAGGCCCTATATGGGCCTCAGACAGAACTTTCATTGGAAAATTGCCCTGTCTTCAATTTACACATTGCTTATCCTTGTCTTCTCTTTCCAAGTTTTGACCCATTTTACTGCCAGCATCTAGGTACTCTGTAAATAATGTGCTGAGTCAATTATGTATTGATACATGAAGAAGAAAAGCAGGAGGACCGGAGTGAGGGAAGTAATTAGAGCAAGGTAGGAAAGAGAGGAAGGCAAGTTTATTCCTCATTGTCTCTTCCCCCGCCCATTACAAAGCATTTTCTAAGGATATGTCACAGAACAGTAATTGTTCTAGGAAGCATGAAACTATGTATAAATAAGTGCTAGTGAATGACTGAAATGGTGCATCACTGAGTAAAGGAGATGTTTTGGATGGGAGGCTTTGTTCAGACCCCTCTTCACTGTGCATATGATCCCCCACAGCATTTCAGCCCAATGAGGAATACAGACTTGGAAGTAAGTTAGACCTGGGTTCAAATCCCACCTCACCTCTGCCACTTACAACCCAATGAACTTTGAATTAATACTTTAACCAGTATCCTCATTTATAAAAATCAGTTAATATGCCCTTTTGTATTGGGATCATATAAGATAGAAAATATGCTTGAACATTGTTAATTCTTGCATTTTTTCCTTTCCTCACCGGAGACACTTGACCCAAGACCCAAGACCAAGACTCACCTTTGAACAAGCTTCAGCAGGAACTCTGAAAGAACATCATGCAGCCTCAGAGGCCAGTAGTTACAGGATAGGAAAGGATGGAGTCAGGAGGAGGGTGGAAACAACGTGTATTGCACTCACCTTCTCTTGCTGGGACAGAGCAACCCGCCAAAGCAGCCGATGGGAACAAAGGTTTTATTTTGGCTTATAGTTTCCAGGAGAAGCTTCATGGTGACAGGAAAGCATGGCATGAGCAGACGCTGGGTATCACTCCTTGCCACAGCATGTGAGATACAGCAGCAAGATAGTGGGCTCTGCTCGGGCAAGGGTAAGTTGGCATTAATATCCCTAAGCTCATGCCCAACAACACACCTCCTTCAGCAAGGCATCACCTCCTATCAGGTGGGAACCAGACTTTCAAACCACATGAGTTTATGGGGCACATTGATTGAAACAACCACAAGTATGGCCAAGGGTATGATGCATAGACACCAGGTGACATAAAAAAAATGAAGGAGCATTTCTCTATATCACAGTAGCCATCCATAGTTAAGTGATAAATATTCTACTGTAAGATCATTCAGAGTTAATTCTATATCCTGTCATGTAATAGTCCAAGAAGACCGGGGTTAATAATGTCTGAATTACTCCATGTTCTACTTTCAAGAAATGAAGTCTAACACATTATAAGGACACTAATGTTGGTTGTATGAAAGAATATTAAAACCACTTGAGCAAAATTGTTAGAATTACTTAGAGTATAAATTACCACTGCTATGTTTCACCAAACATTGTGACAACATTGGAGTTGTCTGAAGACTTGCCTGGGATCCCTACAGAGGAGACAGGTTGCTGAGTGCCAGTAATGTTTCCGATTATCCAGCTCCCTGAAATACAACTTTCCTTTTTAATTATAGAGTAATAAAATACTTTTGTAAATACTTGGAAAAATATAGAGGAAATAAACACATTGTTCAGGCCTGCAATTTTAAGATGTTGCTTTTTTCTCTTCCAATTGTTTTTCTTTTTTTCCAAGTAGATAAGGAGTTCAAAACTTTACATGTCCTTATACTTGGTATTGCAATGTAGGCTTGTCATATTCTGATTTTACAACATATTATAAGCAGCTTATCCATAAAAACTCTTTGCGGATTTTAAATTACTACATAGCACATCAAGTATCCAACATTTATGAATGAGTTTAGATGTGTTGCAGAACTGAGGAGCCTTGAGCAGGAACCACTGGGTATGTCCAGCTCGGGAGAAAGCTTGTGCCCCTCACTGGTAATGATGTCACACTTCCGCAAGCACGGTAAAGCAGATCCCATGGGAATTGAAAGAATGTGTGCAGTCTAATGAGATAAGAAGTGTACCCAGGGGCCTGGAGTTTGGAAGAAAATAAATAACTTATGAAAGGAAGAGCCAGATAATCAATATACCTAATGTTCTGTCATCCCGTCACAAGTATTTTTGGCTGTGAGAGTTTTGTACATTATTAAGGAATAGAGGTAATGGTGTGCCTATGTGAGCAGTGGCACCTTCTGTCCTACACACTTGAGCAGTCTTGGGGAGAGAGCTTTCCAGATGCCTATGGAAGCTCCTGATATAGTTATTTGCTGTCATGCTATAAGCTAAGACTTACCAAGTGCTCACTGTGTACCATGGACTTTCATCCAAGTGGTTTGTTTAGTCCTTACAATGGTTCCAATAAATAATTCCCATTATTATCCCCATTTTACAGACAGAATAATGGAGACATAGAGAAATAATACACATTGTCTCTGGACAAAAATTCAACAAGATTCAATACTGGGATTTCTACTCCCAGAACAATATGATAATATGTATTATATATGTGTGTTTTTAGAATTTATGTATATATATATATATATATACATATATATACACTATATATATATAAATATATAAATTCTAAATATATATATGAATTCTAAAAATATATAAAAATTATAAATATATATATATATATTCATAAATGTTGGATACTTGATGTGCTATGTAGTAATTTAAAATCCGCAAAGAGTTATTATAAATAAAATGCTTATAATATGTTGTAAAATCAGAGTGTGACAAGCTTACATTGCAAAAACAAGTTTAAGGACATGCACAGTTGCGAAATCCTTATCTTCTTGAAAAAAAAATAAAAAGATTGGAAGGGAAAAAAACAACATCTTAAAATTGCAGGCCTGAACAATGTGTTTATTTCCTCTCTCTCTCTCTCTCTAGCGCACTCTCTCTCTCTCTCTGTGTGTGTGTGTGTGTGTGTGTGTGTGTGTATTTCACTCTGTGGACCAACTACTGCTCTGCATTTATAAAAATTAAATATTTGTACTAAATTCAATTGATTTTGTCACTTCCGTTTTTCTGGAGGATTGCCTTTCTTCATCCACTGCATAGACATGGGTTGCAGTGAGACCGCTGATAACCTCCCAGTTTCCATGGGGAAATTTCAGACATTTTCCTCTTGGGCCGTGGATAGTTATCAACTCCTTCCTGGATGGTTTCCCCTCTTGACTCTCTCTGACATTGAACACCCTGGTTTTTGTTATGTTTCTGTGTTTCTCCATATGATGAATAATCTCTTCCACTTTGAATCTTAACAATTGAGATTCTCCAGATGTCCATCCCTAGCCTGCTTCTCCCACTCTGCGTATTTTCCTGATCTAACAACAGATGAAGATCTCATCTAGCATCTTTATGTGATACTTTCCATAACTGTGGACAGATGTGTTCACTGTTGACTTGTATTTTACTATGAGCTGAATGTCTTCTCCATGGATGAGCAACACTACATTTCACAGTGCAAAGCTTAACTAACCAACTTTCCCCAAAACCATGAATATTTCTCTTCTTTTTTTCTTTCTTTCTTTGTTTCTTTCTTTGCTTCTTTCTTTCTTTCTTTCTTTCTTTCTTTCTTTCTTTCTTTCTTTCTTTCGGTATATGGCAATCATAGTGAATAATACTATACTTGACTCATCATAAACAAGTATATTAGCAATATTCATTTTCTGTGTGTTTCCCCAATTCCACTTTGTATAGATTTTCAAGGCAGTATTTTATCTCATAAGATAAGACCTATGTCTTGTATAAATAATGAAACTTTGGATTCTAAGTAAAAGAAAAGAAATTTAACTTCAATGTCCCTTAGGCAAAGGACCAGTGGGAACATGGTTAGGGAGTAGGAAATTCATGTTGTTGGATGTCTCTGAATCTCTTGTTCTTGCTCATACCCATTGTACTAATGTCTCTGTCTGTGTGAGTTGTACCTTTCCCTCTTAGTTGCAGCTTCATGGAGAGAGAGAGAGAGAGAAAAAAAAAAGAGTTCTTCCTTTGCTGACCAGATTTCCCCCAGTTGATTTTTATTGGGTCAGTGAGCATGTTTCTACTGCTTGTTGCTCTTACTCTTATGGGGTTGGAGGCTAAGAATCCAGGAGGAACTAAAAGATTCATTCCACTGCATGCAGCAGTCCCCACCAGAATCACACTGATGACAAACTCCATCCTTTGCAGAATCCATAAACCATTTGCAAATTTCAAATTGCTGTGAAGCTTGTAGAGCCAGTGTCATGAGCTGGGACAGCTTTGAGGAGCTAAGTCCTCTGGAACCCATGGTCTTGCTTCTCCTCAGTTTCAGATTTGTGCTTCAAATTCTTTGTCAATTAGGTGTCCCCGCAGTGACAAAAAAAAAAAAAAAAAAAAAAACCAGCAACTCTATTTCAGCTGGACTAGCCCTAGAAGTTGCCCACAGCATGTTGCATGCTTAGTACTAAGTGGAACCTCCTTATATGACCTTCCTTGTGGTTACATCTTGGCATGCTAGGATATGTGAGGACCTCCTCCCTCCCACAGTGAGCTTCACCTTGTTTCTTCTTCTCTGATGAGGTTACTCCTCCCACCTGGTACCCTGGTTCTCTAGTTCCTCTGCCAAGTTCTGTGTGTGCTGTTGTGTATGTATTGTGTTTGCACCTGCATGGGAAGATGCACACTCCCTGTGCACACACACAGGCTAAAAGAGAACGTTGGGTCTCCTCCTCTAGTGCTCTCCCACAGCATTGTTTCCTTGAGATAGTTTCCCACTAAACCTGCAGCTACAGTATGGGGGGGGGGAATCTTTTCAGTCATATTGACTGACCAGTGAGCCCCAGGAATTTTCCTGTCTCCATCCCCTAACCATGGTTGGGGTTGCAAGCATGCATAGATGCCCAGAATTTTATGTGTGCCTAGGGAGGGAAGGTCTGACAGATATCCTCATGCTGGCTTAGCAAGTACTGTCACACACTGAGCCATCTTAGCCCAATTCTTACTTGTAACTTACATTCCAGTTGAGATATATATATATATATATATATATATATATATATATATATATATATATATATATATATCCCATAGGATGTCTCTCTGGCAAGTCTTGAAGTTATTCAATAATATGTACAATTTTAGCTTTGCTGAAAATGATTTTGATTTATCACAATGTTTTCCCACCAGAATGGAAGCTTCCTATGACAAGAGCCTTTGGGGTCAATTACCGTGGACTCCTCCATACTAAAATATTGTTAGCTGAGTGGTAAGCACTCTAGAAGGACTAGGAAAATAAAGTCAAGAATGAAAGTGGCCAGACTCCATCAATCATAGGTATCATTATTTCTTAGATACCTGGCAGGATTTAACTCTAACATTTTTAAGTCACATATTTGATCTATTAGAAACTGTGTTCCAGTTTCTAAACTATGTACATTATATTTGAAGTTTAAATTCCTTTTGCTATTTGTTTTGAAATTTGGACTGATTATTTAATTTTTGAATCAATTAAAAAATGTCGGAATTAGAACTTAGTCTATGTTTTCCACACCATTTTGACATGAATGGAATTTTTCTTTGAATCTGTAGCTTATGCTTTCCTAGCAATATCATAATTATATTTTGGCATGTTATACCATGCTGGAGAAAATAATTAGATTTTATTTTTCTCTACATCCTCATTCTTCTTCCTGGTTTCTTATGACAGGCTCTCACTATGTATCCTAGGCTAGCCTGGAATTGGCTATGTAGACCATTCTACCTTCAAACTCACAGTCATCCTCCTGCCCCTGCCTCCCAAATTCTAGATTTATAAGTGTGAGCCAGTACACCTGGTTCAGATTTTTTTCTGTTGCTTTCTGGAGACACAATGTGCTTATGTAGCCCAGGTTGACTTTGAATTCACTATACAGCCCAGGCTGGTCATGAATTCCCCATCTTCCTACAACAGCCTCTTAAGTCCTGGGATTTCAGGAGTGGCAACCATGACCAACCTCAGTATTGGAGTTTGTATTAGGTCTCTACTATCCCATGATTCTTGTGAAACAAGTCCTTTACCATCTCACATTAGTGGAATTTGTTTCCCTGTCTCATTTCTCTGAACATACTACTTTTCCATCTCTAGGCATCTCTTCTTTTTCTCATTACATGTTCTGGTATTCTTGGGTTCTCCACTCATTTACCTAATGATTATTTTCTGAGTCCTTTTGAGAGTTGTCTACCTCTATAAGACCCTCTTTTATTAAGTCCCCTTTTCCTAGAGATTTCTGTTCAATCCCATGATGCCTGTGTTTGGCTCAACAGACATCTCTGAACTCCAAAACTATATCCATTTTTCTGCCCAGGGTCTTAACTAGGACTTCTAACTGCTACTTCTGAGCTCCAGATTAACATGTTTTCTTCTCTAATGCCTTTTTCTCTAATAGCAAATGGAATATTATTCATGTGTACAAGTCTACTTCCTTCTTCCTCTCTTATCATGCCATCCATCATCAGATCCATTGACACTACCAACCTCAAAGCAAGGCAATCCATCCATTTCTGTCCTCACTTCTGCTATATTCCCAGCCACCACCCCCTACTTTTGTACACTACTATATTTCTCTTGTAAATGATTCCTAGCATCTACTCTACCCTTCTCCAAATCTATTATTCACAGTATTGGCCAAGTGATCATTTAGAAAACATTGATCTGATCATGTTATACCCGTGCTTACATCTCTAAGTGATTCCCCATTACCTTTAGGACCAGATCCAACATATGTAAATGGCCTACAAAGACTTGCTTTTGTAACCAAGCCATCATTACCCTCTTCTGTATCTATCTCTATACATCAATCATAAAAATGACTTTCTGCCTTTCAAAGAATGTGTAAGCCTCTGCACCCATTTTATACTTATATTTATTTTATACTTATATTAAGTGATATGAAATATCCCAATGATTAGAAAATTAAGTTCAATAGTCTGCAAAATAATTTTAAAAACATAAAAGTGTCTTCTCACTCTTGTCACACCATTTGTCTCAAAAGTACACGTCTCATATGTTGCTTGTATATTTCCCTAATTTGTGTGCATCTGTGTGTGCATGTGTGTGTATTTGGTGTACATGAGTTTATTCTGTGCTATATTCTTTAATATACTGCAATGATTTAAGCACATGTTCTGGAACCGGATTGCCTGAATTCAGATCTCATTCTCACTTTTTCTATGTGGGAAAATGGGATTGGATGAGTTATTTATCGACACTGCCTTAGTCCTTTATCTGTCAACTGTGTAGTTCTTAGTTGCTGCTTCATAGATCATTGTGACTATTAAGTGAGTGTTTACAGCAGAGAGACATGGGAGTCACATGGAGCTAATGCTGACTCTGCTCACATCTGAGCATACCAATTTTGGTTCTATAAACTTAGAAACAACTACAGGACTGATTCACAGACCTACCATTCCTGCTAGAGATAGACCCCAAAGTAAATCCAATTCGTCACTGAATTTTCAAGGGCTATCTCTCTGATGGCTAGATTGGGTTAGCTCATTATCCTCATTATGGGCATTTCTTGAACCCCAGTATGTATTACAGTCTTTACTTTTAGAGAATGACAAAGGAAAATGTGCGGAATATATTATTGATGCTATCTGGGGCTTTTGTCCTGAAAGTGTATAGACTTCCCTTACATCCATGGGTATCTGAGTGTAAGAACAGCCTTGACTAGCAGTCTTGGTACAAGCACTACTATTGTGACTGGAGTCAGTCCTCTGCTCACCAGTGGAGTTAGAGAGTCTAGATCCTGTGGGACATCTTGTGAGCAGTTGCCACCATCAGTGGAGGAAAGGTCACTGTGTGACTCAGCTTAGTTACATGCAAGGGATGCTGCTGCTGCTGTGACAGCCACACTCCCTCCTGTCATGCCAGGTTCCTGCGTCCCCACTACGTTGTCTTCCACTACTGTCCTTAGGCATAATGACTTATCACTCTACAAGTTTTAGGCACTTTGCTGATTCCCTCACCATGTATTTCTCATGACGACATAAGCCTTTGTCAACCCATTTGGGGAAGCATAGGAACTCGAAAGCCCACAGAGAGTGGTTTTATGAGCGAGACAGTATGGTGATCCAGAGTGATCTTCCTCTGGAACAGATCTCTCTCATGTCAGCGTCACGTGGTATAGATAATGACTGGATACAGTGTTCTGTCAGCTGAAGACTTGTTTTGCTCAAGATGAGATGGTAAATCCCAAATTGCAAGTGAATTGACATGTGATGATAAATTTATCTGATGTAAAATGATATACTTTCCACTTTGGTCTAGCACTTTTTTGATTTGTTGTGTTCTATTGTGCTTCATATATATTTGCCAAGTAAAATTACCAATACTTTACAACTCATTTGCTGAAAACCTTTTTCTTTTAAGACATACTGCGTAATATTCTGAGGGATTGGGTTCCAGTTCTGGTTACAGGTCTGTGGACAGCTTCACAATGGTATTGCTAAGGCTAAAAGGAAATTTGTTTCTTGTGGTCAAGTATCTTCCCTAGGTGACATTGTTACATGGTCTTCTAGCAAATCAGGAATTAGTTCTCCAATCAGCTGGAAAGAAAGACTGTGTGGCTGGAAAAGCATTCTCATGGAAGTAGAGAATCCCGGAAACTTTGGGTCAACTAAAGTCTGCTATTTTGATCACTAGTGGTCCATTCCTCACCAAGGAATGTCTTTATTTTTCCTGTGGTGATCTGGTGCACCTGCAAATTCATGCTAGGTATTCCCTGTGACGATTACACTAGTCTTGGAGTTTAGTTGCCTTTCAGAGAACAGGCTCTGTCCAATCTAATTCTGGTCATCCCCAGTTGTATCAAGAATTTTAATTTTTAGTTTTAGTTTTTCGAGGTAGGGTTTCATTCTATCCCAGAATGACCTGGAATTCACTATGTACTCTCAGGGTTGCTTCAAACTCACAAACTCACGTTGCTTCTCCTACTTCTGCCTCCAAGTACTGAGTGCTGGAATTAAAGGCGTGTGCCACAACGCCCAGCTTTTATTTATTTTTTATTGTCTATACATCTTGACAACTATTTCTAGATTAGCCAAAACCCATAGTCAATAAGTACAGTTATTGCTTGCTGTCCTAAAGATGGCATAGTGTATTCTGTACACCTAGCTCTCTTCATATAGGCAATTGAACAATTTTATATAAAATTTGTTATCCATTTTATTGATTTCTCCATTTTCTAGTCGCTATTCCCAGTATTGAATTTTATGTCTACAAACAGTAATTTTCTCCTCCTCAGTGTTTATATCTCATTCCTTCCTCATGTATATTTGCTAACATTTCCAGAACCTTGTACATAATGGAGGGATATAATGGAGGTATTAGTGGCCATTATCATCCTATCTGAGCTGCTAAAAGTGGAGCCTCTTCCAGAGGTTTACCATTAAGTTTATTGATGCTGACTTTTGATCTGAGAGAGGTATGTATGCAGGAATAACTATTATTATTTTAAAAGCATCCATTTTTATTTTTCCAAAGATGTTTATGACTTTGGTCAAATTGGTTTGTAGGAGCACATGAAAACTTTATGTAGTTTCTATTTTGACATGTCATCATGTTTACCAAAGTGTCTTGGGGACCACAGTCACACCTGACTATTTTCAGATAGTTTTATGTCTCACTGTCTTGTCCTCCTAGTGAACATGGTGATTTCAAGAAGCACAAAATGGTACTGGATCCAAAAATTTCCTTTTAATTTTAATTATTAGAACCAACTCTGTGTGGACTGCTATTTCTATTATAATACCTTCCCTTTTAATTTTCTTTTTTTCCCACATCATTTTTCCCTGGTCTCCTCTAAGAAGTATACCTTGCCTTTGTTAGGAAACTCAGACATCAATGTCACTCACTATGGGTACTTACCAAGCAACTTTAATTGAAACCTGTCTCCAACGGCATATTAAAGTAAATGCACATGTTTCTTCAGAAGTTAAGTAGGAGAATCCACAGTAATCAACATTCATTAAATGCAGGCTGAATTCTGGGCAGATTGCTGAAAATGTAAACGATCACCTTGTCATAGTTTTGACCTGAAAAGAATCCGTAGTCTGGTGGGAACCCAGTCTGCAAGCAGGTTAGCCCTGCAGTGGGGTATTGAAAGGACATTTGCACTCCTGGGAAGGGTCACAGAGGGCGCATGGTGCAGCTGAGTTTCAAAGACAGAAATGCAAGGACAAAAAAGAAAGAAAAATTTCCAAGTTAGAAACAATCTGTAAACATTTAAAAACAGGAGAAATTTTATATAAAATTCAAGAAAATCTTTTTAAGTCAATATCTATTATTTTTTCCCATTTTCAAATTTTTTATAGGGGTCAACTTTAATGTTTTCTATAATTAGCACTTGACTCCAGAAGTTAATGTCATACAATTCCTTGCAAGTACAATACCATATAGCATTTTAAGTCAGTCCCAAGTAGCTTTTGTATGACAAAATCTGAAGATTAGAGCATCTTTATGCAAATTTTATAAATAAGCTTTTCCCAATTCTATAAAATAACATTAAAATTAAATTAAATTAAAAACCATACCATATATTATTACAGAAAATTATTCAAGCAAATGTGTATAAGTGTTGAAGCTTCAAGGTGAAGGACATTAAATGAATTATCTGAGTACCATGTTTCAAGGAGAAAATGTTTCATAATGGAGATCACCACCCTTGTAAGCATGTTTTCAGTATTTACTGTGTTGGATGTTATGGTGAAAGTGGTGCAGAGTGCATGTAAGAACATTTTGCAAATTGTTTTCAGAGACATATTAAAAGTTTGAATTTGGGTTGGAGAGATGGCTTAGCAGTTAAGGCAATTGCCTGCAAAGCCAAAGGACCCAGATTCGATTCCCCAGGACCCAAGTAAGCCAGATGCACAAGGGGGGGTGCACATGCATCTAGAGTTTGTCTGCAGTGGCTGGAGGCCCTGGCAACCCATTCCCTCCCTCTCCCCCCACTTGCAAATAAATGAACAAAAATGTTTTAAAAATCAAATTTACTCTTTAATATTAAATATTTGGCACCTCTGAGGTTATGTATAAAATTTGTAATAAACTTTGAAGGCACTTTAGAAATAGTGAGGTGATGACCTTGTTTGGATCAGCCTCTCAGGATGATTATTTGGTGAGGAAGCACTGGAGTGGGTGTTTCAAAGATAACTTCAATATCCGTTTCCTTTTCTTTTAATTAGATACATGCCCGTGTGGGATAAAGGGTAATTTCTCTCTCTCTTCTTCTTCTTCTTCCTCTTCCTCCTCCTCCTCCTCTTCTTCTTCTCTTTTGGTGCTAAAAATTGAACTCAAGACCTCACAAAATGTAAGCAAACCCTCTAGCACTGAACCATATCTCCAGCCCTTTCTTTTATTGTTTTAAATTTTGAAACCTTGTCTCACTGTTTTCCAGGATAGCCTTGAACATGAAATCCTCAATTAGCCTCCATAATAACTGGGATTACAGGTTTATACCACCAATCCTAGCTTACTGTTTATTTGCAAGCAAGGTTATACCATGTGGTTTTGTCCAGTGGGATATAAAAACAATTAGTAGAGGGCAACCATGTTCCTTCATTAACAGATAATCATTATGCATTTTTGCCCTGTCTTCTTGGTCCCTTTCTCTTGCCTGCAGGCTAGAATGTAACAAAATTGTTAGAATTAAAGCAGTTATTTGGGCCAAACAGGTAGTTTTAGGGTTAGAGGTTACATAAAATAGTACAGAAATGATAGAAAGAGCTCATATACATGAAAACTGTATGGGATTAGCTTACTCTAAAGTGCTAGCTGCCTTGACTTATCTTTTATAAAGGAGAGAAATAAGCAGCTGCTCTGTAAACGACTATCCTTTGGGGTCTCTGTTACTTAGAATCTATTTCAACCCTTATGAGTGTAAAATTTACTATATTTGTTCAAGTATCATAGTGTTTTCCAGAGTCAACATATATTTCCTACATAACAATGAAACAAGTATTTTTGTAATTTAACAATATCACTCATTCTTTGTAATTGCATTAGTGTTTTATCACATAAATATTAATTTTCAAGAAATTTTCCAAGTTGGAAAAATATTTAAGAACTCTCTGAAGTTGACTCAGGATATACGGAGTGGTGGAGAAACTGCATTGTACATGTGTTGGTTAAGAGGCAGGTGAGAATATGACATCCTTTGTGGCTTAAGTAAAAATAAAAGCATTGTTTACTCTTTGTCCTATGAATTCTGCCACAAATACTTATAGGGTATGTACTGTGTTACAGGCGCTTCTGTATGGACTAACTATAGTTTGACAGTTAAAATAGATGACTCTCAAATGTCATGGAGTTTATTCCAGTTGTTAGTCATAGACGATCAGTGTGTAGTTAATAAATATATAATGCGTGAGGGATAGTAAGTGTTGTATAGTAAAAAGAGACAGGGTTAAGAATTAGAGAGGAACTGATTGCACCCTGAGAGAAGTGACAATCCAGACATTTTCTCTGCTTCTTGGATCAGGTGAGCACTAACCCTCAGATACTTGGTCCCTGTACTCTTAGTGGCTTCCACATCCTGCACTTGCATGGGTAGGCACACATGGACACAGTGACTTACTCCTTCTAGTCCCAGGATTTTGAAGAATTATTAGTATGTAATCTTCTTGTTACTTGGATCCTAGAATGGGAAAAGAAGAGGTTACCCCATCCCAATTTTTTTCCTATTTCAGTTTAGAACTGGCCTTCCATATGTATCCTGCATATCTATACATTCAACCAATCATGGATCAAAAGTATTCAGAAAAGAAAGTAGACCTGTTCTGAACATATTCATATTTTTCTTGTTATTATTTACAAAGCAATATAGTATCACAACTATTTACATGACATTTACATTACGGATTGTAAGCCATCTAGAGACATAATGAAGTACTTGGAGAAATATGAGTAATCTATATGCAAATACCAAGTCATGGATTTCCATGTAGGGGCTTCCTGAAATGCATTCTCTGACTGTACTGACAAGATGAAAGATACATACTTTGTCAGTACTGTGTCAATTAACAAGGTCCTAATCTATGTTTAACTTCCACTTTTCACATTTCCCACATTTTTTGCTTTTAGTTATGATTCACTTTTAATGACATAAAGAGATAGATTTTAAAACACATGTTGACATTGGAAAAGTAATCCTGTAACAGAAGCATTGAATTCAAGGTGGGGAGAAGGCTGCATGTGTTGTACATTAACCATGATCTTTCGCTCAGTACCTGGATATCATTAAGCTCATGTCTCGGTGAGATAAAGTGATAAAATTAGAGTTAAGTGAGATCTTTCTATTGTCCCTTGATGTGAGAATTATACATTGTTTTCTTTCAATAACCATGGAGCAGGACACGCTAGGGCATCGACAGTTTTGAAGCTCATGGGAAGACTGGGCTGAGATCAGCAGGTTTCGTTAGGTGGTGTCTGAGTAAGCACATTGTGTTCAGACTTGTATCCTCCCTTTATTACAGTTGTCACCCCCTTCCAGCAAGGGTGTGTTCTCCATGGCCCATGAGTAATTAAAGGTAAATTTGCTGAA
Organism: Dipus sagitta; assembly: GCA_036346955.1. Classification (NCBI taxonomy): domain Eukaryota; kingdom Metazoa; phylum Chordata; class Mammalia; order Rodentia; family Dipodidae; genus Dipus; species Dipus sagitta. Next base: position 107,439,653 of record CM070783.1, read on the forward strand.
ATTAATGTTTCATATAATATATATGTACCTGTATAATTTCATATAATCGACGTGATTTCATATAATATAGTTTAGTCTCCTGTAAGAACAACATTAGAAGATGATGCAAAGACAGAAAAAAGGATATAAGCAAAGAAGCTCAATAATTTTTACAGTAGAAAGGACTTTTAGAAATCATTGGGAAATGGGTAAATAGTCCAAGAAAAATGAAAACACCTGAATGCAGAATTTAAATCATGTGCATTAAAAAGCACATGAGAAAATTATCTTAATAGCTTATTAGATGCCTGAATTTGATACCTAGAACTCACATATGGCAGCGTGCAACTGCGAGTCCAGCACTGAGGAGGTGGAAGCAGGTGGATCCCTGGAGCATGCTGGCTTCTCGGTGTAGCCAAATTGGTCAGCTCCAGGCTGAAGAGAGACCCTGTCTTAAGAGGTGGATGGTACCTGAGGTGAATACCTCCAGAGGTTGTCCTTTGGCCTGCACAAGCATGCACACATGGCTGCACATGCACTTGCACTCACACTTACACTTGCATTCACATACACATTCCTAACTAGTTAATATACTTTTCTATTGTGAAGGCTTCAATAAAAATATTAAAAAGCACCTCGTGTTTTTGAGTAAGAGAGAAATAAACATTCTTATATTCTTCAAGTAAGTATAAAATGACATAACAAAAAATTGGTAATATGAACAGAAATATTTCCCTCCTGTCATGGAGAAATTCATTTATACATAGCATCCACATTCCTCCCCACTCTAGGGTTCATATAAGCAACTCTAAGGCTGGCATTATCTAGGCACTAATTTTTTTAAAAAAGTATTTGTGTGCACACATGCACATGTGTTTGCACACTTGCACACCATGGCCTCTTGCTGCTACAAAGGAACACAAGATTCTTGTGCCCCTTTTTTTTTTTTTTAAATGTCAGGCTTATACAGGAGGCTTTAGAACCAAACCCAGATCAGCAAGCTTAGCAAGCTAACAGCTTTAACCACTAAATAATGTTCCCAGTCCCTAATTGTTACCATTATTATTACTATTTCTATCATTGTCATCAGGCTTTGCAAGCAAGCAGCTGTACAATTTGCCCAGACTCTGATGATGATGATGATATTATTTTGAGTTGAGAAAGTTACTGGAATTAGGCTTAACTGGTTGTAAAAGCACAGTGGTTTAGTGAGTATTATGGATTGACTTGCTGTACTGCAGCCAAAATTCTCCAGTGTGATAGTATCTGAGACAGGGCATTGGTGAGGTAGCTAGCATGAGACAAGGTCTTGCAGGTGATTATTTTGGTACATAGAATTAGAGTTCCTGTAAGAAGAGGCACCAGAGAACTGCTCTCTCTGCATCTCTTTGTACTCATCAGACCAATGAGGAATCAGCTCTCTGGCAAGCCTGAAGAGGGTCCTTGCCCTGACCGCACACTCCAACCCTCACAACTCTGAGGTAATAAATGTCCATTGTTTAAGTTGCCTGGGTTGTGATATTTTGTTATAACATCCAAGTAGAAATATCATTCTTGTTACAATCTTGCCATAGTGGGTTTTTGTTTTGTTTTCTGTTTTTTTTTGTTGTTGTTGTTTTTAAATTTTCAATCCATGATGTTTCCTCCCCTTTTCCAAAATGTCGTTCTTTAGGCTCTAGGACGATTGCCTCTTCACAGTCATCTAGGCAAGCTCTGATGCTGGGCATTTCTCTGACTTTTCTCTAATGAAAGTTTATGTTCCTTCCTTCATCACTGGGAAACTTGGTCAGAACTGCATCAAAGCTTTCTTGAAATGGAGTGTAATATGGATGGGTCTTGCCATACTGGGAAAGGAGGAAGTTCCTTATCATTTGATGGAAGAAAGTGGGATAATCCACTGCAGATCCCCACCATGCCCAAGTCATTGTCCAAAACCTCAGACCCTCAGCCATGATCCAAGGGGGAAGAAGGACAGGTGAGTCAAGGGACCATTTTGCCTGTCCATGAAAAGTCCAGCAAGTGGCAGTTTCAATAGAATTGATCTTGGTTGCTTTGGCTCAGCTACACTCTGTCTGTTTATATCAAAACAGTTTCTAAACCTGTCCCAGGATGGACCACATCTTCCTGAATGACTGAAATTGATTTCCTTTCTGAAAACAGTTATTTAAAAGTCCAAAGTCAATGGCAGATTATAGCTCCTTCCTCTCCTCTATAGTCACCCTGGATCTACTTTTGCATGTAATTGCACTCATAGAATCTTGACTTCAACTCCAAATGACATGGCTTCTAAATTAGGATATATTTCATGTCAATACATCCTTACCTCTACAGATTTCTATACTCGTGCACTAATATTCAGATACAAAGTAGCAGAATGTCCTTTTTTATTAGTTATGAACATACTTAGCATGGATATGTCATGTGTTGCTACCATCATTTTTTTACCTGCCCCCTTTCTGCTAGGGGCCCACCCCAGTGGGGTAGCAGGTATTCGCCATGGGGTTGTGGGTTATGCATTGTGGGAGTAGTCTGTTGTTGGAAGGAAGCAATGCCTCTGGACATGATGTCTCTACCTGCGGCTCTTACAATCTTTCTGGGGCAGGGGGGCTCTTGCAATCTTTCTGCCCCCTCTTCTGCAAAATTCCCTGAGCTGTGGAGGGTGAGTTTTAAGTCTACTCCAGTGATCTACTCTTAGGAGCCTCAGGATCTCTGCTTTGGTAGGTGTTGAGTTTCTCCTTTCCCAAATTTCTCTGTGGTTTCAGCTGGGGCTTGGCTGTAGTGCAAGGGGTAGTTCATTTCCTCGACTCTCACAACTGTCAGAAAAAGAAAAGCAGATTTTCCATTGGAGACTGAAGTCTGCACAGGGTGAGTGGGATAAGCATTATTAATTTAGAAACAATTTATTGGATATATTCCCTCTTTTGGTCCAAGAGTAGTCGGAGCTTGACATTGGAGAGCATAATCATTGTCTCCTTAGGATATTGACCTGGTTCCCAGTTCCAGATATGGGTTCCCTTCCACTGAGCAGATCTGTAATTCAAGTTAGAAAGCAAATTTTGAGGTAGTTGATATATATTTGGATAGTAATGAAAAGATACCGAACTAGAATATCAAAGCTAATAAAAAAAAATAAAAGATAAAAAGACTAACTTACCTGAAGGCACACTTAGCTTAAGCTTTGGAATCATTACAGAGGAGTTTAGGGAGGGTATAGAAAAGCAAAGTGCAATTAGCATCCAGAATAGTTAATCAAATAACTAGTGAAGGATGTGTTTCAGCAAGAAAAGAAATCAGGGCAGAAGGTTTGAAATACAAGAAACAATAACAAGAAAGGGAAAAAATTAAATCTTTTTAGAAATAGTAACAGTAAACATACTGTTGTACATAAAAATATAAAGCTGAAAAGCAAATTAATCATACACTAACTATAGGCTATTTATATGAAAATATTTGACAAATTTCACTCTGACTTTTTATTTTGTTACTGTTTTAAACTACATTGAATTATACTTTGGAATAGCAAACTTGCATATCACAGATATATATTATTAAATAAAAAATGTTAAAATTTGATATAGTGTTATAAAGTTTCACTTAGATTATAAAAATCATTTTTGAGCTAGGGTATTCCTATGCAGCCTAGGCTAGTCTCAATTTTATGAGCTTTCTGCCACAGTATCCTAGATGCTTGTATAAACTTTTGTGTGGAGGCAAGAGAGATGGCTTAGTGGTTAAGGTGCTTGCCTACAAAAACCAAAGGACCCAGATTCAATTCCCCAGTACCCATGTAAGCCAAATGCACAAAGTGGCACATGCATCTGGGGCTCATTTGCAGTGGCTAGAGGACCTATTACTCCCATTTTCGCTACCTGTCTCTCTTCTCTCTCTCTTTGCTTGCAAACGCATAAATAAATAATAATAATTAAAAATTGGGGAGCTGGGGAAGTAGCTTAGCAGTTAAGGTGTTTGCCTGTGAAGCCTCAGGATCCCAGTTCTATTCCCCAGGACCCATGTAAGCCAGATGAACAAGGGGCCACCTGCGTCTGGAGTTCATTTGCAGCGGTTTGAGGCCCTAACATGCTCATTCTTTCTTTTTCTCTATCTATTTCTCTCTCTCTCAAATAAATAAATAAAAATAAAATATTTTTAAAGCTTTTGTGCAATTTTTAAGAACACAAATCACTTATCCTGTTTACAAAACTAAGGATCATATCTACCTACTAACTGGGAAATAAGAACATATTTAAACATCAAAATCAAGAAGAAAGAACAGACTGTTGTATAAAAATCCTAATTATAAAGAACATGAGGCTAGAAAGAGATGTCACAAAATGCTGGAATTAAAAAGAATTTCAGTGTACACCGAGATGTGCTAGTAAGGATACAATTATTTCCGTGAGTTTACTGTGAGGCTGCTCTGTCTCCAGAGAGAACAATGCCATCAGCGATCTTGTACGGTAATTTTAATTAGAGATTGAAATCATCAAATATGACAAGACATTTTATCTTTTCTTGGATATTTTAGATTGCATTGTGAAATGCTACAGAACAGTTTAACTTGTAATGGAATTACTGGGTTAGAAAAATTCCCAATTTGATGACAGTTGATTGAAACAAAAGGTTAATTGTATTAAAGGCTCATATAGCTGTCTGCCTCCCCTAAACCAAAAACAACAACAAAAATCAAAACAAAAATAAAAGAATATTTCTCCTTCTTTATCATCATATAGATAATAAACATTTTTTCAAAGTGTGGGTATGGTAATAAAGATAGTTTAAATAACAGAACATGGTGAAAATCATTCTGTGGAATTTGGACCTTGTGAGACAGAAAGAGAAAAGCCTTTGGGGCCATCTGGCCTTGGATGAAGGCTGCCAGACTGAGCAATGATAATGTACTATGCCCAGTTACATCTGGATTTAAGAAAGCAATAGGTAATGTTTCTGTGTGAGGTCCCTGTGGTACTTTACCGGGCAACTCTATTTTAGATTTAAATCCCTTTCCCTGCTATGTAATTTTGAGAAATTACTATTTTTCTCAGGCTGCAATCTTCACATTTACCAACTGGGTAAGATAATAGTCACTTTTCAGGCTGTTTTAAGTATTAGAATATATATTGTATACAAACAACCTTGAATATTATCTAAAATGTGATAGATGTTTAAAAAATGTTAGATTCATGTTTTCAAAGACTCTATATAGCTATAGTTAAAATTCCAAATTTGGGGCTGGAGAGATGGCTTAGCAATTAAGGTGCCTGCCTACAAAACCTTATGACCTAAGTTCAATTCCCCAGTATCCACATAAGCCAGATGCACAAGGTGGCACATGCATCTGGAGTTCGTTTGTAGTGGCTAGAGGCCCTGACACACCCATTTCTCTCTCTCTCTCTCTCTCTCTGTCTGTCTGTCTCTCTCTAATAAGTAAGTAAAATAAAATATCAAAAATATTTTATTAAAAAAATAAAAATCCCTCATGTCAAGGCATATGTACATTGATAACAGACAAAATACTGTCTGTATTATATCACAAATATCAATCATCCTCTGGTCCTTATAACTGGGAAGGTGTAAAGGGAGATGTTAGTGTCCAAAACATAGTGTTCAATCCTCCATTTCTATCTAATTACAATATGATATACCTGCCACAGCTACAAAGCCAATAATGAAATAGGATCATCTTTTTATTCTGACTTTTAAGTGTTTAATATAATATAATGTTCCTCTTGTTCAAGCATACTGCATGACCAATATTTTTCGTGAGGACTTAGATTTGCCAAAAGCCACAGAAAATGTATAGAAGTGTATACCACATAATGTATAGAAATATATAATTATATATGTTTATATGCATTAGGTATATTTGTTACTATTAAAATATGTTCAATATAAATATATCTATGTTTATCTGTACACATTCCAAAACATGTGGTTTTCCATTCTGAACATGTCTCTTCCTTTTCAATGGCTGGAAGTATAGTTTCCATTGTCCTCAGCACATTTTTTTCATACAATGCCCGCTGTATATAATCCATCCCCAGTCTCTCCATCCCTCCCTCCTGCAGTGGCCTGCCATACTTGGGCTTAAATCATCTACATCAGGTGGCACGGCGGCAGCACTCTGCGGGAACTGACTATGCTGCATCTAAGGGCTTCAGGACTGAACTGTCTGGAGGAAAGGACAAGAGGGAGAGAGAGAGGAGATTTGTTCTGTAATCTTCCTACCAAGTACTACAGTGTAATTCATTTTGTTTCTTCCATGTCTTTTTGTGTTGTATGTCTCTGTCATCTAGAACATAAACTATGAAAAGGTTTTCACTGTTTCCCATGATGGTCAAAAATTCTTTTTTTTTTTCCTGGTTTTTTTTTTTTTTCAAGGTAGGGTCTCACTCTAGCCCAGGCTGACCTGGAATTCACTATGGAGTCTCAGGGTGGACTCAAACTCAAAGCAATCCTCCTGCCTTTGCCTCCTGAGTGCTAGGATTAAAGGCATGAACCACCACGCCCGGCCAAAAATTCTTGTTCTTAGGAAGCTTACAGTGGATTTTCATTTCTCCCACCTTGCATGCATAAAGGATTTAGCATTTTGGTGCATACTTGTGGTCCCAGTCCTCAGGAGGCCAAGGCAGGAAGATCTGGAGAACAAGGCCAGTCTGGACTGGCAAGTTTGAGAAGTCAGGGCTATATAACAGGCACCTGTCTCAAACCAACAAACAAAATAAGAAACAAAGGCTTAAGAAGTAAGGTACGTATTTTTCTTGGAATTGGTAGGATTTATTTCTATAACAATGAATACAACAACCTGTCTGATGTCATCTTTTTGCTTACACATAGTGTTTTTGACTTACAAAGGTATTTCTTCACAAGATCACACTATTATTTTGAAACTTTGTAGTTTCAAAGAATACTGCAACATCTTAGGATTTATTGGCAATATACTATTTGAAAAAAATCAGACATTTTTTTTTTACTTGTAATGCAACTCAAAAGATTACTTAGTCATTTAGACTTCCTGCCAGTCAATAAAATACATTTGGACATTTAATTGAGGATTTTCTTTGTACAGTTTATTTTTCCTCATCTGTATGATATACATATTGACATTGTAGCATCACTGAAAAAAAGAAAAACTAATTTAAATAGAAATTATTTCTACTTCTTATGGAGATAAATAATATTAATTTATCACTTTAAAGATGTTGATGTATTTATTGTGCTAGAGAAAGCTTTTGACTTTGAGACATTCTGCCTACAGCAACGTGTCCCGTGTGATATGCTAGTTGCTAAGGTAACTGCACTTTCCTGAAAATAACAAACTAAACAGCAACCTGAATCATCCATGTTCAATTTATGTCTGTTATATTCATGAAATGTTTTTGAACATTCAAATAAACACATAATGTTCAAATGATCCTGGATCCTTCCTTGATTTCATCCTGTGCTGCAGAGTTATACTTTAAATTCAAAAAACACATACACAGAGAGGTGAAAATACCTTATGAACTATTAACAAAATCTCAGGCTCCAACAGTTAAGAATATGTGATAGTCTAATCTGTATTAAATATAATTTTGCATAAGCATTTGTTTAGAAGAAAAAAAACAGAAGAATTTGAATTTCTGGATGCCTCAAAGTTAAATGGCTCTGGAGCATCATAATGTATTTTATTTATTTAGTTGAGAGAGAGAGGGACAGATAGGGAAAGAATGGGCACACCAGGGCCTCTAGCCACTGCTAACAAACTCCAGACACATGTGCTGCCTTGTGCATCTGGCTTACATGGGTACTGGGGAATGGAACTTGTGTCCGTAGGCTTCTCAGGCTATCACCCTAACTGCTAAGTAATCTTCCCAGCCCCATCATAATGTATTTTGAAAACAAACTGATTTCTCTAGTAACCATGGAATCTTTGTTTTGGAAGTAGTCCTTTACAATATAAAAATTTTTTTTTAATTTTTTTTTGTTGTTGTTATTTTATTTATTTGAGAGTGACAGACAGAGAGAGAAAGAGGCAGATAGAGAGAGGGAGAGAGAATGGGCGCGCCAGGGCCTCCAGCCACTGCAAACGAACTCCAGACGCGTGCGCCCCCTTATGCATCTGGCTAACGTGGGTCCTGGGGAGTCGAGCCTTGAACCGGGGTCCTTAGGCTTCACAGGCAAGCACTTAACCGCTAAGCCATCTCTCCAACCCTACAATATAAAATTTTTAATTATTAGCATTTTGCTAAAATACTCTAGTAATTATGTTTGTTGAGAGCTGTATGCATGCACTGTTTTCATTTGAAATTATTAAATCAGAAAGACTTCTTTTCTAACATTCACACATTTGCTAATTTATTCTCTTTTTTTTTCTCTCCTTTCCTTTCCTTTTTTTTTTTCTTTTGAGGCAAAGTCTCACACCAGCTCAGGCTGACCTGGAATTCACGAGTCAGACTCAGGCTGGCCTTGAACTCATGGAAAACCTCCTACCTCTGCCTCTTGAGTGCTGGGATTAAAGGCATGCACCACCATGCCTGACTAATTTACACTCTTAATGCCATCAGTAAGTCAGAATATTGATGTGGCCATTAATGAATAAAGCAACAAAAAGTATTATAGGTTTGCTGATACATTTTATACCTTCATGAAATAATACTGTATTGAGTGAGTTATATTAACTACAATTGTGCTTTAAATTTTTAAATCAATTTTTTAGATTTTTAAATTTATTGTATACTTGTACATCAAGAAATTCAACCATATCTTCTAAACCAATTTAGTTTTAAGGTAATGCATGTAAATTTTGAAAAATAAATTTAATATTCAAAATATACATCTGACAACGTGACAAAGATAACTAGAGCCAAATAACCAGGATTCAAATTCATCTGTGTCTGTCCTTGTCTGGAGTGGGACCAGCCTATGAAAGAGCAGTTTACTCTTCAGTCCATTGGGATTATAACAATGTTTATTTCCTACCATACTAAGAGAGTAAATCGCATAATCTCTACAATTAAATCAATATAATGCTTAACATAAAAAAGTGTTGTCTGCTATTATTTCTTTATTATATCGTATGTTAAATAAACTTGTTAAAATTTCTTTCATGAATTTCAGATAGCATGGTGACTATAATGCTAGAGACTTGAGCTCTGTAGATTTCAGTCAAAAATCCTTTAGATTCCCAGGGTTGTAAAATGCATTTCTGGGCACCTGGTCCGGTATCCTTGAGTGAAAGTCCAATAGCGGCTTTCTAAGGAATTGAAGGTTTCAGCAGAGTTTATTTTTGAGAGTGGCACTTGATCTCTTCCTTAAATGACTAAGCCTTTCAGTTTATACTAATTTGTCACAACTCTTACATCTTAGTCAGCAAAGCCAAAGGACCCAGATTTGATTCTCCAGGTACCATGTATGCCAGATGCACAAGGTGGCACATGTGTCTGGAATTCATTTTCAGTGGCTAGAGGCCCTGGTGCACCTATTCTCACTTTCTCTCTCTCTCTCGCTCTCTCTGTCTCTAATAAATAAGTAAAAATTTTAAAAAAGAAAATATCATATACTAATTTCTAATGCCTTTAAGTTTTGGAACTCCTTTTCCCTGATGGTTGAATATTTTTTATACCATGTCTTATTTTCACTTTTTCTGCCAAGAATAGGGATGAAGCCTTACTATTTTCTGTTTACTTCACATAGTCATACTGTCCATTGAATTAGTTACTTTCCTCAATGCTGTGGCCAACTGCCATAAATGAAACAGCTTATGGGAGGAAGGGTTTGTTTGGGCTCACAGTTATGGGGAATACATTCTGTCACGGGAGGGAGGGCAGACAGACAGCAGAGGCATGGGACTGGCTGGCCATACTGCAGCCACAGGCAGGGTGCAGAAAGAGTGAAGAGGCAAAAAAGCATCAAGGTCTTCCCCCAGTAACACAGTTCACATCCTCTAAAAGGTCCACAAACCAGCCAGATGTGGTAGCACATGCCTTAATCCCAGCACTTCCGGATTAGTACTTGGTTTACTACTAATAAAAAACATTTGTCTATGCTGGCATATGCCTTCCTGTAGTTTTATTCAAAGTAGATGCACTTAGTAGGTTTCCAATAATTTATGACTGTTAGCTTAGGTTGCTATAAGAGTAGCAGCCACCCTGTGTGTAAGGAATATTATGAAAACCATAAGGGGCAAACCCTAGCGTGGTAGTTACCTTTCTATTGCTAGGACAAAACACCTGACCAAAAGTAGCTAAGACGAGGGATGAGAGGAAAGGGTTTATTTTGTCTTACAGTCTCAAGGGGAAGTTTCAACATGGCAGAAAATAAGATGGTAGAGCAGAAGCAAGGCATCAGTTCTTGCCACAGCAGCTAGTGGCATGCAGCAAGAGAGGGAGTCCAGCTCTAGGAAGGGGGGCTGGGTGAACATTTCTAAGCCCAAGCCCAGGAACACACCTCCTTTTGCAAGGCTCCACCTCTAAAACTGATACCAACTGGGGACAAAGCACTAAACACACATGACCCTGGGGAGCCGGCACTCTGCATTCAAGCTACCACCACTAGTTGGTGTCAGTATAAAGCTGAGAGGGTGGAGAAATCCAGGCAACAGGAACCAGAGTTCCTCAGCTGTTCTTATTCAACATCATCTGCCCAGGTGCAGCTCCTCCCAAAGTGCTCAGGAAAAAGAATTGACAGGAGGCAGCCATGGAGAAGAGCACTCACAGGGGGTTTGGAGGAAATGGTGGAAAGTGGGGGCTTTCTGTGCATTCATCAACTGTTATGACATCAACTATGGGGTACTTTTTGTCTTGGTTTCTGAGTACACCAGACCGAGGGGAATCTGGATATCCAGTCAAAAAGGAAAGTTTGACTTGACTATATTCCCTTTTCTGCTACCACTGTGACCTCTGCCACATCCATCTCTTCACTGCACAATATATACCCATCCCAATTCTTTTCCTTTCCAAATGAATTGTTTAAACCTACATTTTTTTTTTTTTTTGTTATTTCCTGGAGTCTGTATTTCCTTCATACACTGAGACACACAGAAAATGAGGCCACAGCCAAGTCCCCTGGGCAGAGACTGGGCATATTATGCATTATTGGAATCCAGCTTGTCCATTAGTATTGAAAATGATGAACTCAGGTTAGATCTGTTTCTACTGACTAGCTGAGAGTGGGTGACCTACAGGCAGAGGGTACTCTCTGATCTCTCCTCTACCATCTCTGTGTAGGCTAGGATTCCTCCGCTTTTCTCTCCACTGTGTTTGAGACTCTGGAAGGTATAAACGACCACTGTTTATGTTTCTTCCTACTTTAACTTATATATAATACACTGTGTTGTCCATATAAATACTAAATTGGTCACAGGACCTTCAAAGCTGAGAAATTACTATTACCAGATGGAAAAATCTGGGCAAGGGTTTGGGCACCAGATCTCAGCCAAACCTAACAGACTTTTTAAGGAATATGAATGCTAGACAGAGTCTCATAAAGGTTAAAAATATTGAAATTAGTTGGTTTTAGTAATGAAGGTTAACATGTCCTTAGTTCCTGAGTCAACTTTTCATTGCTGTGACAAGATATATGGGAAAACCAGCTTTTATTTTTTATTTTTTATTGGTTTTTCGAGGTAGGGTTTCACTCTTGCCCAGGCTGACCTGGAATTAACTATATAGTCTCAGGGTGGCCTCGAACTCACGGCAATCCTCCTAACTCTGCCTCCCGAGTGCTGGGATTAAAGGCGTGCGCCACCACGCCCGGCTACCAGCTTTTATTTTTTTAAGGGCAAGATTCACCTTGGTTCATGGTCCCTTAGCTCCATCGTTTCTGTTCTGTGGTATGAAAGAGCATCACAGTGGCAGTTGTGGTAAGGCAAAGCTCCTCGCCTTGTGGCTGGGAAGCAGAGATACCAAGAGTAACATGCTAGGGACCCTTCCAAGGTATATCCTGGTAACCGACTTCCTGCATCTCATCCTAACCTCCTGGTTTCTATCACCTTCCAATAACATCATAAATTTTTGAGTCCACCAGTGGATGAATTCAATGATTGTGCCAGAGCCCTCAGGATACAATCAATTCTCAAGAGCTGACCATCTGACAACCAAGCCTTTAACGCAGCAGCCTTTGGGGAACATTTTATTTCTAGTGACACTAGATCCAGCCTTCAATTTCAACATATTATTTGCTGTGCTCAAGTTAGCCAAAGTGATTATCACCCCCTACTCCAAAAATTAATTCACTTTAACTCATAAATTATTCAGAAAAGTTAAGTAAGAATATGTTTAAAGCACTGAGCAAGGTGTCTGGCCCAAGTACACAATGAATATTATATATGGACTACAGCTATATTTGAAGGCAGAAAGCAAAAGTGCTTTCATGGGTTTTAAAGCACCTATGTCAGGTATTTCAAGCTCATTGTGGCATTCTAAGAAAGGAGGCAGGCCATCAGAGCTTACCGCTCCTAAAATTCATGTCACTGAAATGCCCAGCCATGTGGTGTGCACACCACGATGTTAGAACTGAGTGTACCTGTTCTTCTCTTTAGATAAACAATGACAATATGTTCAGATGAGTCCAGCTAGAACTAATTAAATTAGCTTATTGCCAAAACAACATATTTGGGGTACATGTCTGAAGACTCCATCTCAACATTAAACATTTCCTTAAGAAATTAATAAAATTGAATGATGGTCTGTCTCATCTGGCCATCTGGATTTCAGTACTAATTGGCGCGGATGAGGTTTTTTTTTCTTTTTTTTTTTCTGTTGAATTTTGAAGTTTAGGCAGAACCAGCATTTCAGTGTTTTATCATCTATGCTTCAGTTCACACGGACTCCCTTTAGAGAATTCACACAAACAGATTAGAAAAAATTAACAGGAGAAAAATCCAGGATTTGTCCATATACTCTAATTAGAAAATGGATTTAGGCTTAAGAGTTAAATATTTCTAGATCAACTTAATTAAAAACAGATGAAACCATTAAGTATCAGAACTAGAATTCTAGAATTTGACCACATGGAATAATCAGTGGGTGGCAAACAAGAAACAAGAGACTGAATTCCTTTTTTTTCTTTTCTTTTCTTTTTTTTTTTTTTTTTTTTGCCCAGATACAACAGGTGTGTCCCATTCAATCAACAAACTAGCAAACATATAAGTGTGTGTGTGTGTGTGTGTGTGTGTGTGTGCATGCTCAGCTATTCATATAGCAAATACAATCCTACGAAAATTTATAGAGGAAGCAAAGAATTATAAAATCTAAAATCATAGAAGAGCCAATTTCACTAGCTATCACTTTACATGTATTATTCTTCAGCTAAAAATTTAGAGTGACTAATGGTTCATTCAACCTGCTTCTGAAGGGGATGCCTGAATAAAAGAGGATCTTTGCTTGACAAATACTTCAAAATTATTTTAAAATATTATTACAATAGTTGAATTATGGATGAATATATGACTTAGTGGTTACAGACACTTGTTTGCAAATCTGACACCCCAGGCTCAATTTCCCAATATCCACTTAGAGCCAGATGCACAAAGTGGCACCTGCATCTAGAGTTTGTTTGCAGTTACAGAAAATCCTAGTACACCTCTCCCTCACCTCTCTCTAGTTCTCTCCATCTTTCTCTCTCAAGTAAATAATTAAATATTTAATAAAATAACAGGGCTGGAGAGATGGCTCAGCAGTTAAGGCACTTGCATGCAAAGCCTAATGCCCAAAATTCGATTCCCTAGTTCCTCTGTAAAGCCAGGTGCACAAAGAAGAGTATGCAACTGGAACTTACAGTGGCTGGAGGCCCTGGACACCATTCTTTCTGTCTTTGTCTCTTCTCTCTATCTCTCTGTGCTTGGAAATAAATGAAAAATATTTTTTAAAAAGGTATTAACTTTTATGACTACATTAGTCATCTATCCTTGTAACAAAACATCAGAAAGTATTTTTTTTAGTTCAGAACTTTCATTGCTCTGAGCCTGGGCAAGGGGGAATATCGTGGTGGGGAGAAAGAGAATGTAGGGGGAGCAAAGATGTGTACCTCATGGTGGCAGGAGAGAGAGGGAAAGGAAGGAGCCAGGGCCCCAACATTCCCTCCAAGAGCACACCCCCAGTGCCCTACCTTCTTCCAAAGAGGCCCAGGCTTTTAAGGTTTAACACTCTACTGCTGGCCAGTGGTGACCAAGTCCTTGGAATATAGGCTTTGGGGACATTTAAGACCCAACCCCTAACATTGAATTTCTATATTAATGACGAAGGCATTAACAAACATAAGGTAATTGTGATAGTTGCTGTGGTCCGCTTGACCAGGGGAGGAATGGAGTGAGAGATGTGCCTCTTGCATGGGTCTGTGAGGCTGATTCCAGGCAAGAATATCTGAGTTTGGAAGTCCTTCCTGCAGAATGGGTGGTCCTGCTGCAGGGGACTTGATATAAGGAAGCACTAATAGACACAAGGGCTTCTCCTCTTTTGCCACTGGCTGGTGTGTGCTTTTTGTCTGGCTTCCCTTGTTTCTCTCTTGTGCTTGCTTCTACATTTAATTTTGATTCAAAGACTGAGTAGCTGCAAGGATCCTATATCTTCAGCCTGCATCAGCCTCGTCGTATACTGAGCAACTCCCAGACTCTTCAACCTTCTGGTTTTTGGACAACTGTGGTAGGACTGCCCAGCCTATATCCTGTAAAGTAACTCAATAAATCCCAATTTTAATATTTTCATTCTATAGGTTTTTTCTAGAGAACCTAGCTAAAACAGTACACTTTTAGTATCAAGTAAAAAATTGGTAGAATAGACTAAATCTAGAATATTCAAAACTTGGAGCAAATTCTCACTGAGTCTGGAAAAGCTTAACTCATCTTCTCACTATTTTAGTAGTATTATTTCCTTGGAATCATGCTTCATCTGTTTCTCTTTCAGGCCCATAGGGGATCTATCAGAACACCTCCTCTTATCTGTCCATGCTTTGTCACCTTTACTCTTGAGGTCCCACACCGAGTTGCCATCATCTCTCACTTGCAGAAGTTCTGAATCTACTTCTCTTACATGTTTGCATCTGCATGATTATTCTCATTGGAGTGGGTAATTCTCACAGCTATAGTTCCTGTCTCGCCCTCCTGTTCCCAACTCTCCAGTAACATTGCTTTCACTTACAATAAAATTCAAGATGCTTGCCAGGTCTATGAGACCCTGCAGTTCCTGAAACCTTTCCTACTATTCTTTCACCACAGTCTCTAGCTCTAAGAACCTCCCTGATTCACCTTTCTTCCATCTCAGACTCTTTGCATGGGCTATTCTGTCTGCCTGATATTGAAATCTACTTAATAGCAGTTCATAAAAGAAACAGAAAAATATTTTTTCAGTGAATTGTAACAGGAAAAACAAATTGAAACCACTAATTTAGAAAACAACATAAAAGAATGCGTTCATCAATTTGGACATCTTAGTTTGGTATTCTGTTACAAACTGTCATGGACTGAGTGGCTTATAAAGGAGAGGCATGGGTCACAGCTGTCCAGAGCTTGCCCCTGGGATGACTTCCGTCGTCCCCTGCTGTCTTGCCCATGTTCTTGCCGTGAAGCAACTTGTACAGGCAATGAGTTGAGATAAACCCTTTGCTTTCATGCATGCTTCCAGTCCAGTGCTTTGTCCCAGCAACATGAAAGTAACTGCAATGCCTAGAATGCTACCCTCATGACCCAATTGCCCCTCCCGCCAATGGTCCACCTCTTTTTAACATCTCTTTGGGAGTTAAATTTTGGCCCACTGAGGGCACAAAGCTTCACAATTTCGTAGGAACATTATGGAATAGGATATAAAAGCAGTAACTGTAAAGGAAGAAATGACAAGTCGGAGTACATGAAGCTAAATAAACTTATGTTCATCAATGGAGACTATGGAAAATGAAAACAGCACATTTTAAACACTCTATTTTTGTTTTGTGCACACTTGTGCCTAGATACAGTACTGCACACACTTGTACCCACATAGAAGCAGCACCTGTCAAAGTCCCTAGCCACCTGGGGAAGAGTGATGAGAAGGGAAGCACAGGACAAGTTCCTAGAAGTGGAAAGGGGATGGTGTGCCGATGCTCCAGGAAGGAAGACATGGTCAGTACAGGGAAGCAAGTGTGGAACCCTGAGGGCACCTGGAGGAGGGAGCCTGCTCAGTCTGCAGCATCAGTAAGTGTTCTGAAAGCACTCGGCTTGTAGTCATCTTGGTATTTATTTATGTTAGGTCTCGTGGTTCACAGTGGAGAACCAAGAATGTCAATTTTCTGGATCTAAGGCTTTATTGTAGCAGAGAAGAGATAGAAGAAGGAGAGAGATGGGATAAAGAAGGAGGAAAAAGATGTGGGCAGATCCATGTACCTAGAATGAAAAATCCAAAAGAGAATGTCTGTGGACCCAGAAGAGGGTTTCATGGGAAGAGGAGAGAGGATGCTCTGTGAGGAAGGGGCCTTTGTTGGTGTGTAGAAATGTGGGCTATGGGAAGGAGGAATGATATTCTGTCCTTTTAGACCAGATGTAATTAAAATTACCATACTAGGAGGCTGTCCCAGAATCCCATACTTATCATGGCCAGATGGTAGGGGAGAGGAAGAAAGGGTGGGTACAGAGCTCTGAGACTAACAATGTATTTTTTGTGTTTTCTTCAATATATGCCTCAGGTAGAAGTTTTTCACAAAACATTAAAACATCATTATGCACTTTTGCATTTGTTTTCTACCAGATTGACAAGAATCAGATCACATTCCCATGACATCTGATCTGATGATGATATTAGGTGATAACAATACTACAGGGCTGCTTTATTGTGACTGTTGGTTAACTAATTCAATTATCCAGTAAATATTTGAAAATGTGACTAGTACGTTAGGATTAAACTAATAATGAAAGAAATTCTTGATTTTCTGATAAGCTTCAGCAGCCAGAAATTCAATATTTTATACCCATTCAGGACCTTGTCTATGATATAATACCAACATGAACACAAATGTTATACCATATATAGTATTCTTCTCCTAAAAGCAAGAATGTAAATCTATTCCCATGGGACATAAAAATAACAGCTTCTAAATTGTTTGACTCTGAGTTTTAAAACAAAACCAACTCATCATTTTAAATATTTATCCAGTAATTAGTAAATGGATCAGCTAAGCAACACGGCTCCAGCTGGAGGCGAACAGATTTCTTACTGCTCATGTTACTGTATAAACCCTTCTTTAAACAAGGCCAAGATTGATAGGGCTGATTGCTCTGCTCCTGGACTTCATTGCACTCTCACAACTCCAGCACTGGGTGAAGCCCACACAATATTGATGAAGGAATTTGGGGCCCCTCACCAATGCACCAGTGTAATACAGAAACACAGATAACTTTGGGGTGTCTCTGGATTTTTGTCTTATGAATTCAAAGAATGAATTTCATAAACCAGAGGATAAAGTTCAGAAAGAATTTTTTATAGCTTAGCTCTTTAGAAGGGTGTGCTTTAAGAGAAGAGGGCTTAAGGAAAGGAAGAAAGGCACTGAGAAGCTGAGAACTGAAGAGAAGGAGGGAGGTAGAGCTCTTTCCCAGGTAGGCAAGAAGCGGTTTGAGAAGCTCACCTGAAGACTCAAGTCTGTTTTTAAAGGAACCCCATGGATGGGTGGCAGTTCTCACCAGTTAGTCCTGACATCAAGTGTCTGGATATCTGGAAAGAGCAATTTTCCCAGAAATCCTCATTCTCAAGGAAGAGCATTCTCAGAAGGCAGTGGAAGGACTTCTAAAGGGGGAGAGAAAAGGAAAGGCCACACCCTTCCACTGCTTTGTACCTGTAGTAAAGTGTACTCACTTAGACCTTCTGCTACAGGTCAAGGGACAATTCTAGCATGTAGTCAAGGAGAGAGTTGTTTACTTTGGGGTCCTATCTCCCTAAGCTGCCTAGCCAAATTTTATCTCCTAAGTATCAGAGATAAAAGGAGGACCTTAGTTGGAGTTTTATCTCATTTCCCTCACCCAAATACTTATTTGGGGGACATCAGAGACAAACTCTGTTTGAAAGGCAAAATATGATAAGACAAAATAGAATCTGTGTGGATACAGGTGCTATGTGACTGGATAGTTGGAGTGGCACACTTCTAGTAGAAATCTAACCCACTTGCCTAGAATTAGGATGTGTATAGTAGTAGTAGTCACTTGTTTTGATTCTTAAACATAATCTCCATTTTCAAATTTATTTATTTATTTTAATTTTTATTTATTTGTTTGTGTAGGGGCTGGGTGTACATGCCATAGCAAAAGAGTGGAGGTCAGAGGACGATTTTGAGGTATCTATATTCCATCTTTCTAGAAGTTGGGATCCATCTCATTGTTCCAAACACTTGGCATCCATTGTGGTTTTACCTCATAACATACGATCATATTCCTCCGCAGCTGACAGGTGTGCAAGGAACACTTGCTGGTGGACAGGCATCTTAGCAGGAGCAGGAGTGGACAGTCAGATGATGGGTATACAAATAGCTCTAAGAGCTCATTGTTCTATACTATCTCCTGAGCACTTCACTGCATCCCCGTGCGCTCTCTCAGTTGGCACACCCCTCCCATGTCTACTAAACACGCCCCCACTGCTGCACATGCCACCCACCTCATGTGAGTCCACAGCACCCTGCTGATATACTCTCCCTCCTCTGGTGTGATTTTTTTTTATCCTATTCATCTCAGATGAGTAAAATTTGATCATTATCTTGGACTAAATAAACTTGAATGAGTTCTAATAATCCTTTGAAATATGTGTCTGATTTTAAAGACAAAATTCAAAAATGTTCCCATTAATTTGGTACAGAACACTGTAATTCAGACTAGCATAATTATAGTCCTTTGTTGTAAAACAGTGCTGATTAATCTCTGAATATTTCATATTAACCTTTAATCTTTGCAAGAACTGTAATTCTTAACTGCTATCTTAATGAACATATTCAATGTCCACAAACCTTAGCTAGAAATGCTCTTTGTAGCACTATATTTAGACATCATTTTTTAATTCTAAATTGGGTTACTCATAAAAGGGTACTTTTTTCAAGAAAAATAGTTAAAGCTCTATAATAGTTATACATTCAGAATAATGCAGGTGCATACCATCAGTCTGAAAAGACATCCTACTCCCATATACCACTACTCCCAAATTTCCCAGTCCCCCAAAGTCTTGACTATTAATGAGCCATTAAGTTTCAAAGGTTTTGGTTCTTCTGAAAATTTTACATAAAGGTAGTTACATAGTACAATGTGGCATTTGTATCAGTTATTTTACACAGCACAGTGTTTCCAAGGTCCAGCCATGCAGAAGCATGCTGTCAACACTGTGCTTATTAGGGGTAATGCTGTTATGTGTCAATGTTCCTCATTCTTTTTGCTGATGCATTAGGTATACATATTTGAATTATGTCAAGACTCTTGTGGGTAATGCAGCTATTAACATTGTGTATAATGTTTTATAAGAACACCTGTTTTCAGTTTATCTGATATGTTCTTATGTGTGGAATTGCTGAGCACCAAGTAAGATATTTAATTCTTGAAAAGCAGCCTGTTTCCCAAGGTAGCTGCACCATTTTTCATTTCTACAACCAATATATGATAGTTTCTTATCAATAGTTGGCACTGTCTGCTTCTCGATTGCAGCCCTCAAAGTATAAGCAGTATCTGGTGATGGTTCTGAATTGTATTTCTCTTATGGCTAATCATGCTCAACATCTTTTCATGCATTAATTGAATAGCTAACATTTTATTATGAGAACTAGCTATTCAGTTATCTGGCTTGTGTGACAAGCAGTTTCACATTGCTGGATGAACATCCAAACCGGGCACAGCTTAGGAAAGGAAGGGAATATTTCCGGCTTACAGGTGCAGGGAAGTTCCATCAATGGCAGAAGGAGCTGGCTCCCATTCATAAACCTGAGCAGAGAGAAAAACTCCACCAGACAGCCACACCAAAAGGCGGCAAGCGGTACCCTTCAGAGCTCAGACCACTCTCTCACACCTTTTGACTGAAATTCAGATCTACCCCAAGCACACCTTTGGGCTAGACCACAGGATCTGCCTCCCAGTGATACATACCTCCTCCAGTCAGGTGGCTGGTGACCCAAGTTACAAACTTTAATAAAACATCAGAGTCTATGGGGAAAAAATTCAGACTCCCACAGGCTGCATTTCAAATATTGGGTTATTGTCTTCATTATTTGGTTGTGTAAGTTTTTTATGCATTCTATAAGTCACAGAATTTTCACAGATGTGATTCTAATAGTGGTATTTTCACTTTCATAATAGTATTATTTGAGTAACAAAGTTGCATATGTATATTTTGTACATGTGTATGCCTGCCCATATGTGTGTGGGCTCCTGTGCATATCTACATATTTGTGCATGTGCATATGTGTGTGGAAGCCAGAGGCTGATGATGGTGTTTCCACATTCACTCTCCACCATACTTTTTGAGGCATGGTCTCTCTCATTGAGCCCAGTGATCACTGATTTTGTAAACTA
Source organism: Dipus sagitta (assembly GCA_036346955.1). Classification (NCBI taxonomy): domain Eukaryota; kingdom Metazoa; phylum Chordata; class Mammalia; order Rodentia; family Dipodidae; genus Dipus; species Dipus sagitta. The sequence continues at coordinate 107,460,108 of CM070783.1, forward strand.
GCTTGCTAGTAAACACCAGGAATCTCCTTTCTCCACCATGCCCAGCACTACAATTATAGGAATGGCTCACTACGTGGGTACTGGGCATCCAATCTCAGGTCCTCAGGATTGCACTATAAGCTCTTTACTGCTTGAGCTATCTCCCTACCCCACGTCAATAACTCCTTTGCTTCCTCCTCATTTGCATCTGTTTCAAGGATACAAATGGCTTATGGTAGCCCTTCACTTACTTATACAATGGTCTCAGTAACCCATTGAAAATTAAGCTAGCAAAGTCTATTTTAGCTCATACAGGGACAAAAAATGCTCATCAACTTAAAATGTTCTCGAATATATATTATTTTAAATTAAAGTTTAAAAAAAGTATTAAAATTTACATAATCCTCTCCTACCATTCCTTGTTCTCCTGCTTCCCTCCACTAAATCCCCTCATCTATATTGCTATTCCCCTTCTATTTTAATGTCCTTTTTTACATCAATAACTCTTGAATCTAATACCATAAGAATAAGTTTCTGGGAACATGATAGCTTGTTTTAGAGAGTCAAGCTTTCTTTCTTTCTTTCTTTTTTCCTTTTATTATCAATAGGCCCATAGCTGCCTACAGCTGGAAAGTTTAAACTTTAAGCTTTCATGGATAGCTTAAAGGATTTTGACACACATACTATCCACAAAATTTTCATGTTATCTATTATCTTGTTCCTCCAAAGGAACTGATGTCCATTACATTTCTAATTTGACACAAAGGGTTTAAAGACTAGATCACAGAAAAAAACAAACATAAAATTTTTCGTAACAAATTTAATATTTACTTCCAATAAATATGCTTGAAATATATGGCATTTTAAGTGCTACAGATACAGTGATGAACTGCTCTTTAGAAACTTAATATTTAGAAAATCACATAGAAACAGCTCAGCTAAAAGCTTAATGTCTAGGGTGGATCTCCTCAGAAGAGGTGGGGTTTTCAGGATTGTTTTGATGGCATGCTTGTCAGGTAAATCTATAAGGGAGAGTGAGGTAGGGTGGGGAAGGGGTAAGGGAAGGCCAGGGTTATGGCCTCAGGTAAACCCAGCCTTGGTAAAATGCACAGTACAGTGGTTCTGGAATCTCAGCTGTGTTCTTCCAGTTAGGCCCATAAGGCCAAGAGGCTGGCTTTGTGCACTCTTGCAGAAAGTAGTCATTGGCTATAGTCTACTATGTCAAGGAGGAGGTGGCTCTCATCAGTTGAGAGCAGTTCTCTGGAGAATGACCAGTTTCCTAGGCTTAAAATTCAACAATCACAGCTGCTGTACAATTTTTAGAAAGAAACCACAACATTCACAGATAATTGAACATATTTAAACTTATACAAATGTGTAGACCTTTACTGGTGCCATCTTGGAAACCCTAGTACACTTCACAATCTTATTTTTCTTCTTTTGACAAAACCTGAGCCATTTACCCCGGGCTAGAGAAGCCTCTATTTGGAGATAGCAACAGAGAGTGGTAAGAGTCAACATTCATTAAGGTGCTGAGAACAAGAGGTTGTTGAGAGCTCAGTGCTAAATGAAATGTCTTTGTCCCACCCTCCACAGCTCAGGGAACATCATAGAAAAGGAGGTGGACATTGTAAGAGCCAGAGGACAAAGGGAATTAAGGCGGGGCACCATCCTCTGGAAGTAGTGAAGTGGCTGGTGTACCCATTCCCTAACAATGGACGTTGCTATCACTGTAAGACATGCACAGTATTGAGTTCTTCAGTGGCTGACACAGACACAGGGAGGTGAGTAAGAAAAGAATCAGACATCACAATACAAGAGGTACTGCATGGGTGGCAGTGGGGATTCTGTGGCATAAAGGTGGGAAACAGAAATACAAAAGGATATTGAGTGGGAACTAAGATCATATTATGGCATGTTTGTTTACTGAATATTCTCAATAAAACCTTGAGCTATAAAATCTGTTGTGACAGTTCTCAGAAAGCATTTTCCAGAGGGCTAACAAACTGATATCTGGAAGGTTTCTCCAAGTGATGATGCATGTTGAAAAGAGAAGTTTATTTCTAGCAAGCTTAACTGGGAACCTATGTTCCTTTTTTAATTTTTTTGGTTTACTTTTATTTATTTACTTGAGAGCGACAGAGAAAGAAAGAGAGAGAGATGAAAAATAAAAATGAAAAAAATAAAAAAACAAAAAAAAAATAAAGAGAGAGAGAGAGAAAGAATGGGCACACCAGGGCCTCCAGCCACTGCAAACAAGCTCCAGACGCATGCACCCCCTTGTGCATCTGGCTAACGTGGGTCCTGGGGAATTGAGCCTTGAACTAGGGTCCTTAGGCTTCACAGGCAAGCTCTTAACCACTAAGCCACCTTTCCAGCCCCCTATGTTCCTTTTTTTTCTAACATAAGTAACATCCTATAAAAATATTGTTGGTGTACTACTGTCATTCTTTTTTTTAATTAACTAATTTATTTTTTATTGACATCTTCCATGATTGTAAACAATATCTCATGGTAATTCCCTCCATCCCCCACTTTCCCCTTTGAAACTCCACTCTCCATCATATCCCCTCCCCCTCTCAATGAGACTCTCTTTTATTTTGATGTCATGATCTTTTCCTCCTATTATGATAGTCTTGTGTAGGAAGTGTCAGGTACTGTGAGGACATGGATATCCAGGCCATTTTGTGACTGGAGGAGCACGTTTTAAGGAGTCCCACTGTTTCTTTGGCTTCCATTCTTTCTGTCACCTCTTCTGCAATGGACCCTGAGCCTTGGAAAGTGTGATATAGATATTTCAGTGCTGAGCACTCCTCTGTCACTTCTTCTCAGCACCATGGTGCCTTCTAAGTCATCCCAAGGTCACTGCCATCTGAAAAGAGAAGCTTCTCTAACCAAAAGCAAGAGTAGCATTAATATATGGGTATGAATATTAGGAGAAGTACTAACTGAGCAGTTTGGTGAGCATAGTATATACATTTAGCCAGACAGCAGCAGATGTTACAATCCTAGGGCTCATGACTACCCCTGTTGTAGGTTTTCAGTATCAGGGATATATTCCCTCCCATGGAGTGGGCCTCCAGTACAATTAGAGGGCAGTTGGTTTCCCCCATAACAGACATGCCACTATTGCACCTATTGGCTCATTTGGCCTGGATGACCAAATATTAGGCTTGCAGTGTCCACTTTTGAGTATCTTCACTGGTGATTTCTTACTCTTCCATTGAACTGCATGCAGCGTGGCTTTTTCCAGCTTTCTGTCAGCTGATCTACATGGAGTAGGTTATGAGTTCAGCTCCAGCAGGATTTCTAAGTGACCTTGCAGCACAAGTTTGTGGATTCTTTGGCAATAGGGTCTTACCATCTATTGCTAGTGGGAAACCAAGGGCTTTGGCAATGGCCTGTAATGTTTTGGAGGCATCGGGGATCTTCCTGGCCCACAACTCACTGGAAGGTATTCCATCCCTGGCACTGAAAATTTTCTAGTAACAATCTATGGCTCCTGTATGTTCCATTGTCCAAAAAAAAAAAACAAAAAGAAGGTTTCCATATGACTTATCTATATCCTCTTAGATTTTGATTAGCCCTCCCTTACACTTTCCTTTACTCAATCTCTTCCCCTGACCTCACTTAGGCCTTTTCACCCCCATTAATCTGTTCTTCTACTTACATATATACAATACTATCCTATTAAGTCCCCCCTCTCTTCCTTTCTATTTCCTTTATATGTCCTTGCTAGCTTGCTGGCCTCTACTACTGTCATTCTTAGTAAATATTTTTTGGTTATTCTTACAAAATAAACTTTTGTATTATAAATTAATCTTGAAGTTATTAAATTTAAAATTAAATAAAGATGAACAATACTATGTTTCCCTCATTACATTTGTAGAAATCCATACTATTTCACTGCATGTTCCTTTGTTCTTGATAGTCATATAGTAATTTTATGTTTTCCTTTTTTCTCCTATTGCTTGAAATTCTGTCAGTTAATTTCACTGTGAATTATAGCCTACACTGTATGGTCATGAATTCACCAGTCGGTTAATGTCCAGAGGGCAGTGCCCTAAAGTACTCCTTCCCACCCTGAGGTTCTTATATTGTTCCTTTTCCCTGCTTTGCAGTGGTCTCTGAGGCTTGGGGGGCATGCTAAAGATGTCTCATTTAGTGTTGAGCTCTTTGTGGTGGTTTGAATAGAATAGATGGCCCCCAATATATTCAGTTATTTGTTTGTAGTTTGCATCTGCAGCCACCTGGCTAGAGTCAGTGCCATTGTGTGGATCTTAAGGTGTGGTGATGGGTTTCAGATTTCAATCTAAAGATATGCAAAGTGTGCCTAGCAGGAGTTCCTGAAGTGTGCTGTGTGGCTTTTGACCTTTAGGATTGTACTTCTCTCTCTCTGCTTGGTCCTGTGAAGGCAGGCCAGCTTCTTCTACCCTTATGGAACTTCCCCTGGATCTGTAAGCTTCAATAAATCTCCCTTCCTCCATAACTGTGTCTGGTCTGGAAGTTCATCTCAGCGAACCTGAAGCTGTCTGCTACAGGGGGCATGCTAAAGACGTCTCATTTACTGTTGAGCTCTTGACAGACTCTTATCTTCAGCTTTGATGAGATTTGAGTCTCCTTGGTGTCTCTGTTATCTCCATAGACAAGCTGTGCTGGCAAGATCTTAATGTGTTGACATCATAAGTATAGATGAATATAAATAAGCCCCATACATTTTTTTAACTTTTTCCTTCTTTCTGGATTAACTAAGGAATGCTATGGACAAGTAAAATACAAAGTGACAGATCAAAAGTGACAACCAGAAAATCTGACAAGACCTTAAATTGTTTTCAAAAGGCAAGATAATAATAAAGTCCCAACAAGAATGGTGTGTGTTTCAGGAGAATAATCTCAGTGAAGGAGGAAAGGGGACTTATTGTCCACTTAATGTGAGAAAACACTGGGTTATTCTGATCTTTTGTTAAGTTGACAGTGAAATAGTAAAAGTGGTCTAGACATATGCTCAAAAACTAAATGTGACCACGATGGTAACATGTTTATCACATGATAGTCAATGGAAGTTGTTGTTTACCAGGTGAACCTGCTGCTTGCAACAAGTCAGACACATGTTAACATCCCTGGTATCTGCTCTGGTCCAATTCTTTGGGAATTTTGGTTCCAGCATTAATTTGGTACAGTAAATAAATGTGACACTTGAACAGTTCTCATTAAAATTTCAGCCTCATTCAAGCAAATCTCTCCATTTACTTTGGAGCTTTTCTCGCAGGTCACTGTGTGCATCTAGTCAGTTATTTGCCTTCCGACTTAATTCCTCACAGCCATGAGGCAGCTGGTAGGTTCTTATTCCATGAAGTTTCTGCTCTGGCCCTGCCTTGCTTCGGTTAAAGCCAACACTGGCGCTTTCTGCTTGTGTCACTTTCCTGGCAAAAGTAAAATCATGTTGCTTGTGGTTAGCTCCATGCTGCTTGGATAAACCATGAAACCAGACACAGCTTATGGGAGGAACAGGATTTATTTCAGGCTTTCATATCCAGGGGAAGTTCAATAATGGTGGAAGATGCTAGCACCCTTTGTCAGATCCCTGCAGAGAAAAAGCCAGCTGGCACCAAAAACAAAACTAGCACAAAACCAACAGCAAAACAGCAGGGAACCCAAGTAGAGCTATACTCTGTATATCTTTAGAATGATGGGCCCATAGTGACACCTCTTCAAGCCAGGAGGTTGGAAACCCAAGTTACAAGCTTTAATAAAACAAATAAGTCTATTGGGAAACATAAGTTCAAACTGCTACTTATCTTTCAACTGACAAGGGTTTGGTTTTTATTAGCCTAGCCCAGAGCATCACTCCTGTTGGCTTTTGCATGGTTGCATGGGTTATGTTTCTCATCACTGTGAAAAAAAAAAAAAAAAAACAGGAGCAACTTAAGGGAATAATGATTTATTTTGGCTGATGGTCTCAGTCCATCTTGGGGAAAAGGCAAGTAGCTGGAGGAGCTCAGTTTATGGCAAGGACAGCAGCCTGGTCGTCATATCATGTCTCACAGAAAGACAGAAAGATGAGAGCTAGTCTGGAAGAACAGGATTTACACGTCAAACACAGTGGACTTTGCATGTCACTTATGTTCACAACAGCATCACTAGATGGGGAACAAATGCTCAAGTACTGCAGCCTATGTGGAGCAGTTCACATTCAAATGCAATGACTTCCATGTAGCCCACACCTAAAACTGCCCTGTTAATGTTAGCCCCCTCCAGTATCACTGGCATTGTTTGCAAGCTAGAATAGCCATGAGTCAGAATATTTCACTTCCTTTGGGAGACATCAAGATTTATAATTGATTCTTCAATATTTTGATTTTTCTAGTACTTAGAGTCTTTAATCATATATAAGAGAAAAGTAAAACACTTTAAACATATTTCAACATTACAACACAGAATGCATATGTTTCCTAATAGTTGTATACTTATGGTACTATATCAAAAGACATATTACTTTCATCTCTTCACAAATAATTTTAAGTAAATCAGTATAACAATGTTCTTGGCTCTATTTGCATGATTCAATAGCATTCTTTTAGTCAAACTGATGACTGTGATTTGTTTGTTTCCATACTTCCAAAATCAAATTATCTCAAGCTTGATAAGTCTTAATATACTGTTTTCAATATTTTAGGGTATAAGGAGATTAACTTCAAATTTGCTGTCCTTCAATATTACTTGAAGTATTCATGAATGTACTAACTTATAGCATGAATGTGTGATGTGTATGCATGTGTATGTATGTTTGTGTGTTGGGGTGTATATACACATGAGTGAATACACAAGTGGAGGTCAGAGGCATAAGGTGGGTGTTATCCTCAATTGCTCTCCACCATATTTCTTGGGGCAGGGTCTCTTACTGAACCCCAAGTTTACCAATTCAGCTAGATTAGCTAGCCAGTGAATCCCAAGGATCCTCCTTTCTCTGCCCCACACCACAGCAATTTCAAGCAATTGTGTAAACTTTCTCCTGGGAAAGGAGACATAAATGAATTTTTGTTCTGTGGAACACCAGTCTCAGATGGAAATACTGATGCCACCTAAACCCAACTTGATGAGCCAATGAGTTTATTGGACTTACAGGAGCCTGAGTGAGGAGTATATGTAACCCCAAGGCAGATGCATCACTAAAAAGTCTCACCCACCCCCTGGGATGATGACTTCCCCATAGCTGCATAGGTGGAGTCTCCCTTTAGTTGACCTTCCATCTCTGTAGATTCTGGTGTCTCCTGAGACCACATGTGGCAGAAGGTACAGGAGGGACAGGCTGAGAACTGGGGTCTGATGACCCTCTTCATTTTGTGAGTAAATGCAAAGAGGCACAATCCTGATGGTCTCTGCCTAGTGGTCACAGTTACCCAGTGAAGATGACAGTGTTCTATAGCACAGGACTACACCTCCAGGTCCAGCTTTCTACATGAAGATATGAACTTAGGTCCCATGTCTGTGTGGTCAGCAGTTTGCTCACTGAACATTCTTCCAAGAAAGGACATGTTTTTTTTCTTTAATGTTTGTTTATTGTCGAGAGAGTGAGTGAGAGAGAGAGAAAAAAAGAGAGAATGGGAATGGAGGCCTCCTGCCTCTGCAAATGAACTCCAGATGTATGTGCCACTTTGTGCATCTGGGGAATTGAACCTGGCTCTGGAGGTTTTGCAAGCAAGAGCCTTTAACTGCTGAACCATCTCTCCAGCTCCCCTTATGGAGATTTCTGAAGGAAAAAAAAATGCATGCTTTTCTTCATGGCACTTTGACTTGATTGATAATTACCACATTTGGAACCATCTTAAATGAACCAAGTGATCCTAATTTTCTGCTGGAGCCTTTTCATCCCCACATCTTATTCCTGCATATCTGAACCATTATTAGACTACATGGTCTCTTTCTTCACCATGTACAGATGTCATGGTCAAAGGCCAAGGAAGCCACATTGAGGTCAGCAACGGGTGACTGATGACTCATAGACGGAAAGATGAGCACATGGCTCATGTGAGACATGACCTTGCCAATAGATCCAGAAGCTCCACCCCACAGAAAAGTCCATCCTGAATCCTCCGTCCAGAGGCTCCATCTTGCAGAGAGGTCCATGCTATCATGAAAATAGAAACAGAAAAGATGGCTGGAGAAGAGGTACCTTGTTAGTTACAAAAGGGACAGGCTAAGATGGGTGAGTCAAAGTCAGAACCATACAAAACCCCAGTGACCTGGAGAGTTAGATTATTTTATTTTGATTTTTAAGCCATTCCCAACAAGTACGTAGATTAAATAATAGGTTTGGTCAGCTTTGCCTTTTTTGTAAAGAGCAGAAATGAGATTTGCCTTAATGTGAGCAAGCAACAGTCACTTAAGCCACTTTTTCCATCTGGCTTATGTGAACAGCTGGGGAATTGAACCCTGACCTGCCAACTTTGCAAGCAAGCCTTTGGACCACTGAGCCATCTTCCCAGTCCCATTACCCCTGCTTCTTAAGTGGTGGAAAGGGCGAGAGTTACGTGAATACCCGACCTGTCTGGACAAGGTCCTGGTATGTGGTGTCGGCAAGGCCCCAGATGGAGTCTCATCCCTTTCCAAATAACTCTGAATCACTCCAGGAACTCTTAGTACAAAAGCCGAGAGCAATTTCTCTACCCTTGCATAAGTACTTTCTGGTCTGAGGTAATATATTTGTTAGCATACCCACAGGTCAGCTGTCAACGTACATATTTCCCCCCAGCTTACCAGGGACACTAAATTTTAACAAACATTTTTAGCAAATCTGTTCATCCTCGTTATATAACAGGAAACCTAGCACCCTAGAAAATATCTGGGATTCCTTAAAGGTTCTAAGCTTGTGCTTCTGCTGAACTGTGTGCTTCTGATTACCGGTGTTTGCTCCTGGGCCTCATTGCCACGCTGCAGAGAACCCCGGTTCCTGACTCCTAAGAGCACTGAGGGAAGGCAGAGACTTTACTTCACCTCATTTCATTTGGGTCAACTTTAGTGGATCGATTCTCATGCTTCTTTTACAAGTCTCATGGTTTCTGTTGGGTTGCCAGAAGTTGTAAATTGAATGCTTTTATACCAAGACATTTTTGTATTCCTGGGAATGTTCTTGACCTTCATCTACATGTAGTTATTTGTGAACAGTGTGATCCCTTGGAGCCTCTCATTACTCTTCGTAGGCAGAACAAGAACTGAGGTTGACGTTTCTTCAGCAATGAAGCCATACACTTTTAGAAATCAAGGCCTTGGACCTGAATTGTAGGGTATCTTCTTTGCTGTTGCAGAGATGCATTGTGTTGGTCCTGTATGATCTCAGAGTACTATTACTTCTAAGCTTCCTCACAGGTCTTTCTTGAATTCCCATTCAGGCGCTGACCAGCGGATAGATGGACCCTCAAAAAGGACCCTCTGCAGATTTCTTGGATTTCTCTCCTGCTATCTCTGACCTTTCTGGCACTTTTCCCTGAACACTCTGTCTTGGCCTCCCTGATGCAGGGAGATTCCTCAGCTTAGGGAGGGCAGTGCATAGAATCCCTCTCCCTTACTGCCCACAGCCCGGGCAACAGCTAGCCCCTGATTCTGGGGGAACCTTGCATGTTCCAGCTCATCTTTTTCTTTATTTGCTAATTCTTTTTTCTGTCCTTAGCTGTTTCAGGCCACTGAGTAAATCTGATTCCTTTTATTATTTGCTTGGCAAGGTCTTCTGAAGTTCTGTTTTGAAATTCACAACGTCTGCTAACCACCAATTCCTCAAAGGACTCATCTCTAAGTATGGGAACTCCAGCTCAGTTGTCCCTTGTTGTTAACTTTTACTAATCATCCATCTATACTCCTTCCCCATTTCTCAGCTGATTCGGTTTATTTTTCTATCCCTAATGTGGCATCATTTCATACTGTATGTATTTCAGCATTTACCAAATACCTGTGCATTATTTTTAAAATATATGTTGTCAATAAAAAATTAAATTAAAAGCCAGGCATGGTGGCACACGCCTTTAATCCCAGCACTCGGGAGGCACAGGTATGAAGATCGCCGTGAGTTCAAGGCCACCTTGAGACTACATAGTGAATTCCAGGTCAGCCTGAGCTAGAGTGAGACCCTACCTCGAAAAAAAAATAAATTAAAATATAAATAAATATATATGTAGATTTTCTTTTTAAAATATATTTTATTTATTTATTCGAGAGTGAGAGAGAGAGAGAGAGAGAGAGAGAGAGAATAGGCATGCCAGCCCCTCCAGCCACTGCAAATGAACTCTAAATGCATGTGTCCCTTTGTGCATCTGGCTTACATGGGTCCTGGGGAGTCAAACTGGTATCCTATGACTTTGTAAGCAACTGCCTTGACTGCTAAGCCATATCTCCATACCTATATATGTAGATTTTCTATTGCTTTGCAAACTAAAATATAATTAATTTTACAAATTAAATACTAACAAATTTTACCACATCTACTCAAAAATAACAAAGATATTAAAAAGTAGCTGCTGGGATTTGATAGATCAAACATGTCTTTACTTCTAATTTCTTCTATAAAAAGATGTTAAAAAGTTGCTGGCATAGTAATTCCAGCCCAGAGATTGACAGAAAGACAGAGAGATTCCTGGAAGTGAGTAGTGACTCCTCAGAAATTCACCCACATAGATATCTTTAATTACATATTGACAAATGAGCAAAAGCAATTCCAGGGAACAAAGCTTGCTTTTTTGTGTTTTTTTTTTTTTTTTGTCTTTTCAGCAAGTCATTTTGAATAATTGAATATCCATTAGAAAAACAATGCTACTTTTGACCTCTACTCCATGTATTCAGAACTTATCTCAAGAAGATCATGGGCCTTAATGCACAATATAAAACCTTTAAGAGTACAGTAGAAGAAATTCTGCAAACCTCAAAAAGCTATGAGATCTTATATTTAACACCAAAAGCATGATCAGAAAAGAATCAACTACCTCATTTACATTAAAAAATGTTGTAGCTAAGCATGGAGGTCCATGCCCACAATCCTAAGCCTTTGCACACAGAGACAAGAGAATTTCTGCAAGTTCAAGAACCACATGATCTACAAAGTGAGTTTCAGGATATCCAGGACTATAAAGCAGGAGCATGTCTCAAATAAACAAGCAACAACAAAAAAACAAGCTTTTTGACAAAAGACCCTGATAAAATGATGAACAGTTAAATTTTAGACTATAAGAAAATATTTTGTAAATTACACAGCAGCCAAGGGTTGTTGTATATAATATATAGAACCTCAACATGTTAAAAATAAGTATTTTAATTAGAAAATGATCAAAATACATTTATAGACATGTCACCAAGAAATATATGCAGCTGACAAACACATGAAAACCTGTTTGTCACCATTAGCAATTAGAGAAATGAAATTTATAATGAGATTTCACTACACATCTATCATAATAGTACAAATATTTTGACAATATTGAATTCTGCTGAAAATGCAGAGGAAAGAGGTTAACTTTTGTTCATCTAAATTTATAACTGTATCACTGATTTCTAAAACAATTTCTATCAAAACACAAACTGAATTTAGCACAAAATCTAACACTAGCACTCTTGGGCTTATATCTTTGAAAACTAAACTCTTATTTTCACACAAGTATATATGCACAAACATGCATAGAAGTTATATTACTAATAGCCATACACTGCAAAATAAAAGTTTGTATAAATGAATACATAATTAAACAGACTATGTTAGATTTTTACCATAAAATATTACTCAGAAATAGAAAGAAATGAAGTATTGATACTACAATGGGTTTAGTGAACCTCAAGAATATTATGTTGAGTGAAAATGGGCCAATCTCAAAAGGTTAAGTACACGAGATATATATATATATATATATATATCCATGAAGTAATCCAACTGTGGAGCTTGATATCAAATGTTTGGGGATGGTCTGGAGAGGGCTGGAGACTGACTATGTTGGGCAGTGAAAGAAAGTCTTGAGAAGGTAAGGTTCTATACCTTGATTGTGGAAGTGGCCACACAAGCTTGTGTAGTCAGCATGATTGCAGAGAGGCCCACATACATAAGTGTATATATAACTCAAAATATGAATAACTTCTATAAGTTGTAAATCAATTGTCATTAATATTGGACTGAATTTGTATTAGATGCTAACATGAAGGAAGATTGATGTTTGGAATTTTGAAAGTAGGATTTCCTTGCACATTTATCTGCAATTTCCTGTTAACATATACTTGTTTTTGTTTCAGGTTTTAGGGGAAAGCACATTTGCATATAAAACTATAGCCAAGCAAGCATCCATGGCAACCACATAACTCTGAGAATTGAGAAGGAAACAAGTAAAAAATATTTGTCTTGGTCATTGTGGACTGAACTCATAGACTGATAACCTAGGTTTTTGTTAATATATATATATATATATATATATATATATATATATATATATATATATTAACAAAATATATGTATATATATTTTTTATTGACAACTTCTATACTTATAGACAACAAACCATGGTATTTCCCTTCCCTCCCCTCCTCTCCTCTATCTTCTCCTAAAAAACTCTGTTCTCTGTCATATACCCTCTCTCTTTATATTAGTCCCTCTTTTAATTTGATGTCGTCATCTTTTTCTCCTATTATGAGGGTCTTGTGGGGGTATTGCTAGGCACTGTGAGGTCTTGGACATTGAGGCCAAATTCTGTCTGGACAGTTGTATGTAAGGCGTGGTACCCTTCCTTTAGCTCTGACATTCTTTCTGCCACCTTTTCTGCAATGGACCTTGAGCCTTGGAGGGTGTGAGATGTTTCAGTGCTGGACACTCCTCCATCCCTTCTTCTCAGCACTATGTTGCCTTTTGGGCCATCCCAGTGGTCATCGCCATCTGAAAAGAGAAGCTTCTCTAACCAGAAGTGAGAGTAGCATTAATATATGAGTATGAACATTAAGTGTAGTGATTTCAGGGCAATTTGGTGAGAGCAATATATGCATTTATCCAGACAAGAACAGGCTTTATACCCCTAAGGCTCATGACCTCTCATGCCATAGTCTTTTAATTAGGTTTTCAGTACCAGGCACATATTCCCTCCCATAGAGTGGGCCTTCAGTCCAATTAGAGAGCAGTTGGTTTCCCCCAGAGAAGACATTCAACTATTGCATTTGTTCAGACATTTGGTCTGTCTGGCCAAACTTGAGGCTTCCAGTGTCCACTGTTTTCACCGCTGATGACTTCTGTCTCCCATAAGACTGCATACAGTGCAGCTTTTTCCAGCTTTCAGTTGGCTGGGCTATAGAGAGAAGGTTTTCTGCTCAGCACCAACTTGATTTCTCAGTGACTTTGCCTGTCAGGCCTGTAAAGTCTTCAGCAATAGGGTCTTACCATCTCTTTCTCATGGGGAACCTGTAAAGATTTGAAGGTAACAGGGACCTCCCTGGCCAATGACTCACTGGAAGGTATCCTATCCCAGGCACTGAAAATTTTCTAGTAACATTTTATGGCTTCTGTATATGCCATTATTTAAGATTTCATACGTCTTATTCACAATATATTGAATTTTGATTGACCCTCCCCCCTGCCCTTATTTTATACAATTTCTTCCCCTGACCTTACTTAGGCCTTTCCCCTCCCTATAATCTATTCTACTTACATATATACAATACCATCCTCTTAAGACCTTCCCTCTCCCCTTTCCCTTATAGCCTTTGTCTAGGTTATGGGCCTCTGCTGCTGATTATTGATTCCAGATCACACACCATCTATGCATTTGTAGCTAGGATCCACATATAAGACAGAACATGTGGCATTTGGCTTTCTGGGCCTGGGTTACCTCACTTAGTATAATCCTTTCCAGATCCATCCATTTCCCTGCAAATTTCATAATTTCATTTTTCTTTACCACTAAAGAGAATTCCATTATGTAGATGTACCACATCTTTATTATCCATTCATCTGTGGATGGACATTTCGGCTGGTTCGATTTACTAGCTATTGTGAATAGAGCAGCAATAAACATGGTTGAGCAAGTGTCTCTAAGGTAGTGAGAAGAGTCATTGGGATATATGCCTAATAGTGCTATAGCTGGATCATATGGCAAATCTGTTTTTAGCTATCTCAAGAACCTCCACACTGATTTCCACAATGGCTATTCAAAATTACATTCCCACCAACAGTGCAGAAGGGTTCTCTTTTTACCACATCCTCACCAACATTTATTTTCATTTGTTTTCTTGATGGTAGCCATTCTGATGGGAGAGAGATGGAATCTGAAGGTAGTTTTAATTTGCATTTCCCTGATGGCTAAGGATGTAGAACACTTTTTTAGTTGTTTATATGCCATCTGTATTTCTTCCAGTGAGAACTCTCTATTTAGTTCCACAGCCCATTTTTTTATTGGGTTGTTTGATTTATTATTGTTCTGTTTTTTGAGTTCTTTGTATATTCAGGATTTTAATCCTCTCTCAGATGTGTAACTGGCAAAGATTTTCTCCCATTCTGTAGGTTGTGTCTTTGCTCTATTCACAGTGTCCTTTGTTGTACAAAAGCTTTGTAATTTCATGAGATCCCAGTGGTTGATTAGTGATTTTATTTGCTGAGCAATTGAGGTTATATTCAGAAAGTCATGTCCTATGCTAACATGTTGAAGGGTTTCCCCTACCCTTTCCTCTAGCAATTTCGGAGTTTCAGGTCTGATATTAAGGTCCCTGATTCACTTGGATTTGATTACTGTGCATGGAGAAAGGCAAGGATCTATTTTCATCTTTCTGCATATAAGATATCCAGTTTTCCCAGCACCGCTGGTTGAAGAGGCTGTTTTTTCTCCAATGAATTCTTATATTTGATCTTTTCATAGTGTCCCAGGTATCTTGAAATTCCCATTCATACCTGGCTATGAGCTTGTCTTTCCCTTTGTTGGACTATATTAGATCTGCCACCTGTTCTTCTAGTTTAGATATTCTGTTCTCTCCTTCATCCATTCTACTGGAGAGATTTTCCACAGACTTTTTTATTTCATTGACTGTATTCTTCAGAGCCAGGATTTCAACCTGGTTTTTCTTAAGTATTTCTATTTCCTTACTCATATCTTATAATGACATCTTTATTTCATTAAGCTGGTTTCCTGTGTTCTCTTTCAGAAGTTTGTTTTCTTCTTTAATTCCTTTGTTTTCTTCTTTGATTCCCTTCATTTCTTCTCTGATTTCTTTGAGCATAAATACCATCATTTTCTTGAAATCTTTCTCAGGCATTTCATCTAAAACAGTTCACTGGTGATTATTTCTGATGGATTTATAGTTTTTGGTGGGACTGTATTGTCTTGATTCTTTGAGTTTCTTGTATTATATTGTAGTGACTTTTGCATCCTGAGTTGATTTGATGCTTGGGTTTTTTACTTATCTGCAATGTTCCCAGACATGGCAATCTACCTCTATATACCCTCAGGATATGAGTTCAAAGTGCAAGGTGTAGTTCTTGTCCCCCAATCAAGCCACAGAAGTAATCCTGGGTGTTGAGTCTGCTTGCTAAGCAAGTATTCTAGTGGACTGGGTGGAATAATTTACTGGCAAAGTCTAAACTTCAACTGAGTAACATACATAATCAATAAAAACCAGCACAAAGTATACAATTGTGGGGATTAAAACAAACAGATAGTCATATAAAGCCAAAATCCCTAAGGGTGTGTGTTGTTCTATACCCTTAATCTTGTCAGCTGGGAGGTAGAAATTTCTGTTCTGAATTGGGTTCCAGGTCAACCTGGATCTGGATCAGACCCAATAATGACAGGAGCAAAAAACAAAGGCCCTATATATATGAAAGCACCAAAGGCAATAAAATTCAATCCCCAAATACAGGTTATTAGAAAATGGTAAAGCCAACCAAGAATATATACCCCATAACCTGCCCTGACAAGGAAAGAGAGATTAGCTCTTGCAGTGCAGGTCTGTGTACCTGTTTCTTTCTTTCTTTTCTTTTTCTTTTTCCTTTTTTCTTTTTTTTCTTTTTTTTGTCAGTCAGCCTCGTTACCTTTTGGGGTGGCTTCCAATCTCACCAATGCTGAGTGCCCACCCCGATCCCTCTGTGTTGTGCTGTGCAGCTGTACTTCTGATCCGCTCTGCTGGCTGCACTGCCACTGGAGGCTGAATGCTGGAGGTTCCTGGTTCTGATGATGGGGGATGGGAGAGTTCAGACTTCTGGAGTTGCTCGCACTTTCAGTAGCTCTTTAGTTGATCTCAGCTGTCTTTCCTTCAGATTTCCTAATTTTATAAGAAGGCTGATGGAGTTGAAAAATGTGTTGCTTGGTCTCTGCTGCTGCCGCTGCCTGGCGCACCTGGTGGGACTGTGCGGATCACCTCAGTGGGACTCTGGCTGTTTTCCTCCTCTCTGGTGGATCTTGGTCTCTCTGGCTTTTCCACTGTGTCTAAGAATAACCTATATTCCTTCCCTTTTCAGAAGAAGAGTGTATTTTGCTGGGGTTTTGCTTAAATCCCTCCGTAGGCTGGTTTGGCATGGCTCCTAAGCCATCATCTTACCCAGAAGTCCCAACCTAGGTTTTACTCAGACCTCCTCCTCCTATCTCAGAGACTGATCAGATCTGAAAATACTAGGGCCCATGCTATGAACTGAAAGGTTGTAGACCCTCCTGTGTCAGTTCACATGTTGGAACAACTCCCAAAGTGCTAGTTTGGGGATGTGCAGCTCTGTGAGGTAATCAGGGAAGCAAGACTGAGCCCTTAGGAATGGGGATAGCACCCCAACAGACATTTCTCCGAAAAAGATGTACAAATGACCAAAGAGCATACCAACGAATTTTTAACATCACTAATCTCTAGGAAAATAAAAATTAAAACTACAATGAGCTTTTAATTGTATACCTGTTAGAATAGAACTTATGTAAAACACAAAAGGTATCAAGTATGGGTGAGAATGCAAAAAAAAAAAAGGAAATGTGCACTGTTAATGGAATGAAAATGAGGACAGTCTTTGTAAAATCAGCATACTGGTATCTGAGAAATAAAGCTTCTGACTGGCTCAACAATCTTCCTATTGATACATAAGC
This sequence comes from Dipus sagitta, assembly GCA_036346955.1. Taxonomy (NCBI): domain Eukaryota; kingdom Metazoa; phylum Chordata; class Mammalia; order Rodentia; family Dipodidae; genus Dipus; species Dipus sagitta. Next base: position 107,477,150 of record CM070783.1, read on the forward strand.
AAAGGAAATGAAATTGGTGTATCAGTGACATTGCCTTGCTGTGTTTACTGCAGCACCATTACCAGAAGCCCAGATATGAATTTATCCAGGCATCAGTGGATGCATGAGTAAAGAAAATGTATGGATACACAATGGAACACTCTTCTGTCCTTTGTGGTAACGTAGAAAAACCTAGTGCAGAAAAAGTCATGCACAGAAAATTGGACATGAGAAATCTTATTTACATGTGAAATCTTAAATGTAGTCCCTGTGAACCCAGAGTAGAATAGTGTTGCCATGGGTGAGGATGAAGGGGGTTAGGAGATAATGGTGGGAACAAATTAAAGAGATTTATCATATAACATGGTCATCATATAATAAAATATTTTACTCACAGAAATTGTAGATTTTAAGCATTCTCAATAAAAATGATGTGTCAATATGTATGTTAATTAGCTCAGTTTAGCTATTCCACAAGGTATACATATTTAAAATGCTATGTTGTAGGCATTAAGTGTATACAATTTTATTTTCTTAGTTTAAGGTAGTGACTTAATTCACTAATACAAAGAAACTGGTAGATCTCCATAAATCCTGAAATTATACTTTTCAACAGCAATTCACAACTTATCTTTTAAAAAACAGATTTCTATTCTTACTTTATGAATTGGGTGTGTGTGCGTGTGTGCATGCGTGTGTGTGTATGTGTGTGTGGTGTGTGTGTGTATGTGTGTTTGTGTGTTTGTGTGTGTGTTGTGTGACTGAGGTGCACAGAGCTTATAAGAATGTAGTAGGAAAAAGGTTTTGGGGTAGGGGATAAAACCAAATCATTTCATTCCATTTAGGATTGACACCAACATATTTTGGCCCATTCCTAAATATCTAGATGTTTTCTATCTGGGGCCTTTCAATTTTTTTTTTCTCACAGAATGTCCTTTAGTTTTCTTCCAAGATAAAATAGATGTGGCAACAAGTGATCTAAAAACAGGGCAGATGGAAAATATAGGATATATATATATATGTATATATACACATACATTTCATTCTATTTTCATGTTTGGTGGTGTCCACTGGTTTATGAATCAACTTCTCTGAGAGTAAACATTTCTTCTAGAGTGTGTTTCCATCCATCACAGCGTCTTCATTCTTCATACCAATTCCTACCCTCCTTGTTCCCTCTTTCCCCTATAAGAGGCTCTTTGGGCAATTGTGAGGGGAATAAGCTCAGGACCTGGCCAGAACCCCTCTAGTTGGGTCCGCTGGTATTCCTGTTTTTGGCTCTGCCACATGAGCTACTTCTCTTCTGGTTATTCTATATTCTAAAAATTTGCTGTAATGATTTTCTGATGGTTTGTCCTCAGTAGTTCACATGTGTTTCATTCAAAGTGCTTAGGAGGGCAAGGATATGACCATCCATGGTCAATGCTTCACATTTAGCCTGTAGTGTGCAGGCGTTTGAAATTACTGGAAGTGTGATAACTTATGGCTCTTCACTTTCTTCACAGTATGTATTAAATGAACCTTGAGATAAAATGAACACCATGCACAAAGCTGTTGGCAGAGTCTTCATGCTCAAAAGTTAGGAAATCCATGGTGATGTGAAATCCTGAGTGAGAAGTCGGTAGAAGAATCTAGAAGTCTTAGCTAGTGTGCAGACTGAAAGGGACCAGATGGCTGGTACTGGAGTCCCATGAGTACTAAGCCAATTTCCGTGGTATCTACCACAAGCTAGAGCTTCCTAAAAAGTACCACTTAGCCTCTCTTATGTGAACTTTGAAATAAATCTTGAATTACTAAGCATGGTGCTTTTAAAAGTCCATACTTGTATCATAACTGCTCAAAATAAGAGACGAACAATGCAAGGATTGTAGTCAGTTCTTTGTAGTTAGGGTCAATCATCCCCCACCCCCAGCTTAGGAAGATGCAAATATCAAGATAAAAAATTGTCTGCATCACAAATAAATGATATTTTCCAAGCAGGCAGGAATTTACTTAAACTCCTTTATTTAATGTAGCTTAAAATAGCAAAACTAACAAAATATGGGAAATTATTTTTGTCATCAGTGAACTTGTTAGTTTTATATTGTATCTTAGTTAAGTGATAAGTATAGGTCATTAGGGCTTTTGCTTAGGAAGCAAAATAAGATATTGATCTTTAATTTTCCATGTTCTAAGAGATACATTTTCACTTTGCCTGCAAGTATAAGTAATGTATATGACTCACTGTTTATCTTACGATTAATAAGGCAGTAGAAATGACATTTGTAATCCAAGAGAAAAGTCTATTAGACCACTTTACTCTGCAAAACTGCTTAGATTGAATTCTACTGAATTTTATGTAATGACTTTCAACATGTTAGCTTAATCAAAAAAAAAAAAAAATGAGAGAATGAAGGTAGCATTATTTAATCCAAAACCCCCACAGAAAGAAAGTAGGGAAAATAATGGAGAATCAAAGGCATATACATAGGACCTCACAAATGTTTTAAATGTAAAAAGAAAAAAAAAAAGTGATGATTGTCAAACTAAAGGAAGCTGAGCTTTCAGCCCATGGCCCACTGCCTATGCAGAAAGGTATGGGAAGCCAAGGACATCAAAGCCCTCCATCATGATAAGCTCCACTCGGACAGAAGTCATGTCGAATGCCAAGATAAGAGAACCAGAACCTAGTTTCCTCATCTAAGGCAAGCAGGAATCAGGTTTTGCAGGAAGCGCTCTGGGGAGCTTCTGGGAATGAATATTTCTTCCAACTGAGAAAGAAGTGCTCTCAGGGAAGAAGTTCTTTGCTGTACCAATCATGCCCTTACTTCCTGCATTTAAAACTGTGCAGGGATAACTTGGTGCCGCTGCAGCCATGTTGGTCCCCAGAGAGGAAGGACTGGCGACTGGCTTTATCTGATATAATCCAGCTATTGTGTGAAAATCAGCAGCTGCTTGTCTCCTAGCTTCTTGTTAGGGAACTAAATGACTGATTATTGAGACCACTGGTGCTTGTGAGCCTGTTATATGTAGCCATTTTCACTCCTACTTTTACACCTGTCTCCCTCTTGTTACCTGGCTCCACCCTATGCTGTAGCCCCATTTGTCTTTCCCCAGCTTTCTCTGGCTGTGTCATGCCTCTGAATTCTCAGTAATTCTGCCTTTCGTGTCCTCTCTGTTCCACAAGTCTATGAATTTTTACTCACCTTTCATTTAGTGAGACTTCAATAATGAAATGTCATCTATGAAAACTTTCTTATCACCTGGATCCACTCTACTACCAAACTCATTATAATCTGAAAAGATTGTTCTCTGGGTTTCTGTGTCCTTTGTTCAGACACAGTGGCATTCCTGCTAGATTGAGGCCTTCACCAGCAATGTCCTGTTCTAACATCTTAGTGTGATTGTTTGCTTTTGGTACTTCAGGCTGCTGTATGCATCCTCTTTGCATAACTAGACCTCTGCATCCTGTATACACCAGGACAGCGCTGAACTGAGAAGTGAGTGGTTACACACACACACACACACACACACACACACACGCACATATTTCTTAGAAATTGAACTCTAGGGCTGGAGAAATGGCTTAGTGGTTAAGCGGTTGCCTGTGAAGCCTAAGGACCCCCGTTCGACATGCTCACAGACACACTCAGGTGACGCTGTATCATGTGTTCATATAGATGACTGCATGGGTAAACATGCTGCTCACAGACACACTGGTGACACTGTATTACATGTTTATATAGATCACTGCACAGGTGAACATGCTCACAGACACAGTTGGGTGATGCCATATTATGTGTTCATATAGACCACTGCAGGGTAAGCATGCTCACAGACACACTCGGGTGACGCCGTATTATGTGTTCATTGAGATCACTGCACAGGTAAGCATGCTCACAGACACACTGGGGTGACGCTGTATTATGTGTTCATTGAGATCACTGCACAGGTAAACATGCTCACAGACACACTTGGGTGACGCCATATTATGTGTTCATTGAGATCACTGCAAGGTAAACATGCTCACAGACACACTTGGGTGACGCCATATTATGTGTTCATTGAGATCACTGCACAGGTAAACATGCTCACAGACACACTTGGGTGACGCCGTATTATGTGTTCATTTAGATCACTGCAGGGTAAGCATGCTCACAGACACACTCAGGTGATGCCATATTATGTGTTCATTTAGATCACTGCAGGGTGAACATGCTCACAGACACACTCGGGTGACGCCGTATTATGTGTTCATTGAGATCACTGCACAGGTAAGCATGCTCACAGACACACTTGGGTGACGCCGTATTATGTGTTCATTTAGATCACTGCAAGGTAAACATGCTCACAGACACACTTGGGTGACGCCATATTATGTGTTCATTGAGATCACTGCACAGGTAAACATGCTCACAGACACACTTGGGTGACGCCGTATTATGTGTTCATTTAGATCACTGCAGGGTAAGCATGCTCACAGACACACTCAGGTGATGCCATATTATGTGTTCATTTAGATCACTGCAGGGTGAACATGCTCACAGACACACTTGGGTGATGCCATATTATGTGTTCATTTAGATCACTGCACAGGTAAGCATGCTCACAGACACACTCGGGTGACGCTGTATTATGTGTTCATTGAGATCACTGCACAGGTAAGCATGCTCACAGACACACTCGGGTGACACCGTATTATGTGTTCATTTAGATCACTGCAGGGTAAACATGCTCACAGACACACTCGGGTGACACCGTATTATGTGTTCATTTAGATCACTGCAGGGTAAACATGCTCACAGACACACTCAGGTTATGCCATATTATGTGTTCATTTAGATCACTGCAGGGTAAGAATGCTCACAGACACACTCAGGTGATGCCATATTATGTGTTCATTTAGATCACTGCAGGGTAAGAATGCTCACAGACACACTCAGGTGATGCCATATTATGTGTTCATTTAGATCACTGCAGGGTAAGAATGCTCACAGACACACTCAGGTGACACTGTCTTGTATATTCTAATAGCTCCTTTGGGATGAGAAGACTCTTCTCCCTCACCATCAGTAAGACAGGAACATGCTGCTCTGAGATCAATGTCACCTGTGTCAATAGTAGTGAATCACGTTATTAAAGAAGAGTGTTCTTGGCTTGTTTCTTGAGGCTCTTGGGTCTGGCTAGTGAGATGAGATTAGAAGATATAACAGACTTCACAAGGTTACTTCCATTGCCTCTCAGGTTTTTTGGTATTACATATACACACCTAACCACTTAAAGTACCTTTGGATTGCTTTCTGGGAGAGACTCATTTGATAGGTCATACAAAAGGAGAACAAGATGACCCCTTCAGTACTTTCTGTCCACTAACAAATCCCTTGTCGATGGGAGGGAAGGTGAAATGCCCTCCGGCTACAGCTTCAGTATTGCCCCTGGAGCAACTTGAGCAGAAAGGAATTCTTAAGTCAAGAGCCTTCTAGAATAATGCTTGTGGATCCATTCTTTCATTTAGTGCATAAGTTATTTTACCTCCTTATTAAGTGTTAAACTATGAAAATTGAGGAGAGGAAAGACAAACCTTTAATCTGGAGAAAATATTAAAAACAAACTTAGAACATGTGAAAGCAGAGGGATTTGCAGTTTGTGATGAAAATCTAGGCTTACGAATTTGTAGGTTGTGTTGTATTGTTTCTGGTTCTAAGTATCATAACTTAGAGGTCATGATACATGACACTAAACTAAGAAAACTGGAGGATTTAGAAGTTATATTTTCATTGGCATTCTAAGTCCACTTTTCAATTTTAGTTGCTAATCAATATTTGTATTTGCTACCATGTATTTTCTATATGAGATGTTGGGCAAGTAATCACATTTCCCAGGTCATTTATTTATTTATTTATTCATTTATTTATTTATTTATTTGAGAGTGGCAGACAGAGAGGGAAAGAGGCTTACAGAGAGAGAATGGGTGAGCCAGGACCTCCAGCCACTACAAATGAACTCCAGATGCATACGCCACCTTGTGCATCTGGCTTACGTGGGTTCTGGGGAATCAAGCCTTCAACCGGGGTCCTTAGGCTTCACAGGCAAGCATTTAACCACTAAGCCATCTCTCTAGCCCCCCCCCAAATCTTTTACTTATTTTTATAATTTATAAAATTGTTTCTAGAAGACAAATGATATCTGGCTCAGTGATTAAAGGTACCTGCTTGCAAGCCTTCCAGCCTGAGTTCAGTTCTCAATGCCCACGTACAAATCCAATTCACCTGGAAGACCCTTGAGACTCGGAGAGAAGCTGAGAGATTGAGAACTAATGTGCTAACTCTATCTCTTCTCCCCTTGTATTCTCTCCTCCCCCTCAATTCCTTGTCAGGAAGCCTAAAAATCTGGATTGTGCTCCTCAGAAGCATCTTTTCCTTCCTCACCTTTCCAACATTTCCCCAGTGAAAACCTGCCTATAGATCATCTCTCACTGATTGTTCTGTCAGGGATGAATAAAAGTGTAACTTGCTGCTCATCAGTCTGCTAACCTGCTTACAGATGATCTTTGTGAAACTGTGCTTAAATATTGATCAAAATAAAGATGGGAAACACTAAGTTGACGAAATGGAAGGAAATATTTGACATAGAGGAGCTTCTTAAACTTTGAAGCACTGATGGCCACGCTCTCATCTCACAGGCTCATCAGGGAGGCAGGAGCTCTGTGCCCCACAGCAGAGGATAGCAAACCATTTCCAGTGCTGCAAATTCCCCAGCTGCCCAATTTGGTAGATGACATTTGACAGGGACACAGTTATCTCCATTCTTCAGTGCATTGACGGCCTTTGTGTTATGATCCCTGGGCTGAGCAGCTGCAGCAGAAAACATGTGGTTCTCATACCTAACAGATTTACTGGCCAGGCTTTTGTGAGAAATGTTTGCTCACTTCTGCCACATAGGAATAAATGTGTTGTGAACTGTGACATGTTTTCCATTTTATTTCACTTTCTTTTCTTTCTTCCCATTTTCTTGCCTTCCTTTTTATTCTGTTATAGAGCAAAGCAATTGAACCCTTTTAACTTGACTATCTTCAGCAAGAAAAATCTCACCTCAAAAGCTAAAGGATATGACTCCTGGTCCTCTGAAGACATCTTCCCTTTCTGCTGCTTTTATACTAAAGAATTGAATAGAATTTGTAGTGACTTCCTTGCTTCAGTTACATAACTACAAATCAACTTATATTTGACTTCCTTTAAATACTTCTAATGACTGCTGATTTATGATACTGGAATCTGGCTCCCAGTACAGTACAAAAAAACACATGCTTTCTCTCTTATACCATGTACACATCATATGCATCAAATGAGAAACATAGATATTGAGAGGTTGCAAATATTTCAAAATGACATGTAGAATATAACAAAAATATTGAGTCATAACTATTTAGATTTAACTATAAAGAGGCCACTGTTCTAAAAATATACATGTTCTATTATATTGTTAATACATTTTCTTGTACGTCTGTACATCCTTCTATTTTCTTTTTTTCAAGATAGGGTCTCGGGCTAGAGAGATGGCTTAGCGGTTAAGTGCTTGCCTGTGAAGCCTAAGGACCCTGTTCAAGGCTCTATTCCCCAGGACCCATGTTAGCCAGATGCACAAGGGGGTGCATGCCTCTGGAGTTTGTTTGCAGTGTCTGGAGGCCCTGGCGCGCCCATCCTCCCTCTCCATCTGCCTCTTTCTCTCTCTGTCTGTGGCTCTCAAATAAATAAACAAAAATAAACAAACAAACAAAAAAAACTTACCAAAAAAAAGATAGGGTCTCACACTAGCACGAGCTTACCTAAAACTCACTCTGTAGCCTTAGGCAAGCCTCAAACTCATGATGACCCTCCTACCTCAGCCTCCTTAGTGCTGGGTTTAAAGGATGTGCCACCACACCCAGCTACATCCTTGATTTTTAATACAACAAAGCATGCTTCCCAGAAACAGTTTTGTAAAACCAAATTAAGAGAGAAAGGATTTAGGAGGTCAGAAGAGTTTAGGAAAAGTACACCTTCTTATGTAGGATTTTTCAGAGCATTTAACACAAAAAATCCCATTGCTGATTTTCAGAGATAAAACAAAGTATGCTTTCCCAGTGTGGTGGCACATGCCTTTAATCCCAGCACTTGGTAGGCAGAGGTAGGAGGATTGCTGTGAGTTCAAGGCCACCCTGAGATTACGTAGTGAATTCCAGGTCAGCCTGAGTTAGAATGAGACCCTACCTTGAAAACATGAATAAATAAAGTATGCTTTAAAAAATGTTCACTTATTCAATAAATACTGTTTATCAACTCTCTGCAAATCACTTTTTAGGTATTCTCAAAGAAGAACATTAATAAGTTCAGTAGCTATGGATAATCAAAGAATGACATGTATATTTAGAAAGTTTTACAAAATATTTATGAAAAAAGAAAACTCTAATAAATGAGTGAAATTGTAATATGCAGATGACCTATAAGAGATTCTAATATGATTTCTTTACTGAAAATTAGTTAAAACAGCTTACATTGCAAAATAATCAGGATTTTACCAAGGTTATTGGAAGAATTACCATTTCACATGGCCAATGGAGAAGTCAAGGTATGGAGAAGCATATACAAGACATTTCATGGGATAATTCATAACTTATCTCGAACAAATCTACCTCCAAATGTGTTGGCAGTGTATTCAGCAGCTGCTGCAAAGGCTGTATTTCTTCACCTCATGTGTGTCTGTAGCCATGAGGAGTATGGGTTAATAAATCTGGAAGACCAACATTTATTTGCTGTGTAATCTTGTAAAAGTTCCTCAAACTGACATGATTCTGGTTACTTACCTTGGAGATGCAAGGAACTAGTTATCCCTTCTCATAATGTCACTGTGAAGGTTAAGCTAAGAAATACTGCAACTCAGTGTCCTATCAAGAAAAGGGTCAATAAAAATGCCTATTCATATACGTATGAAATATCATTACAAGTTATTTAATACTATTCGTAAACAGTTACAAAGTGTGCTCTCTCAGACTAGCAAGGGTTAATTGCAAGACCTCAGAGATCTAAAACCAATGTGAGCACCTATCTTTTATACTCTTACAGGATACGTTGGTTCACAAAGTAATGACTATTTCAAAATAAAACTTCTTAGGTATCAATGTGGCACCTGCTTTAAAATGCTAAGCTCTCCGTTTTTTATGAACCATTATCACCAAAAACTAGGATTAATACTTTTCACTTCTGTAGTGGATATACCAACTTACTGTTTGGCTGCGCTACACTTGAATCCCTGACATTGTGGAAGACCTTCACATTGTGAGTCAGAGTGGGGTTGGATGTGGTCTTCTCTGAGAATACATGCCTTTTTTTGTTCAAGGCAGCTATGAAACAGGTGCATGACTTGTTATCCAGATGTTTCAACTCACCATGTTGAATATTGAACAAGTGATATAAAATCAGGATTCATTTACATATCATACCCCCAGAAACTGAATCTCATTGGCCAACATTAATTAAACAGCATGATCAATTACAGAGTACCAGAATTGTCCTAATGACACTGTTTTAATTATTTTATTTTGCTAATTCCATGGTGATTGTTTGATCTACCCATTCTTACTCTGATACAACTTATAAACCAGTTTTTAATAGGGCTATTCATTCTATGAGAACCCACAACATCCGTCCAATAACTTTTTTTGTGGCTTAATTCTACGTATCATTGTAGGCTGATCTCTAAGTAGACCCCTCAACAAAGAACTTATTACAACCTCAGTGCTTGCCGCACTCCTACAGCATATTATGACGCGTGGCTTGTTCTCTCCTTCTCTACTAAACTTCTCTGGGCCTGTCCTTATTTTCTCAAGTCCCCATGTGAATCCAACCAGGCTCAATTTGGAGTTCCCTCTCTTCATTCATGGGAAGCCAACATAGAATAGTGGAAGAGGAACATTAGCTTAGACCCATGTGACCCATGTCTGTGACCCTCTGTTGTCTTTAATTTGTCTCCTACAGACCATCCTTATTCTAGAGCAATATTTCACTTTGTTTACGGTGTAACCCTTGAGAGGTTATGGAAAAAGTAAGTATTATTGTAATTGATATTGTTTCCTGATATTCAAGGGTTGAGGTAAAGAAACATTTTTTCTTTTTCTTTTATATAGGTGCTAGGGATCAAATTCAGGGCCTCCTATGTGGCAGGTTAAACACTCTATCACTGAGTTACAACTACAATATATGAAATGTTTTTTGAAATAATAACATTAAATTTATGAAATTTAGTATATATTTAATAATATAATAGAAACAAGCTCAGAGTTAGCCCTCCTTAAGCATTAAAGTTTTATTGTAAAATGCAGCAAAAGAGGCAAAACTTTTAATTAGAGTCATTTTTCTATTGTTTTTACCTGAAACTGGCTTAAAGAAGAGTTCTAAATCTAGCTGGCTTTGTATTGTATAGAAAATTTGGCTGGAGAGATGACTTAGTGGCTAAGGCACTTGCCTTCAGAGCCTAATGACCTGAGTTCAATTCCCCAGTATTCACTTAAAGTCAGATTCACAAAGTGGCACATTCGTCTGGAGTTCATTTGCAGTGGCTAGAAGCACTGGCATGCTCATTCTCTCTGTCTGTCTCTCTTCTATCTCTCTCTGCTTGCAAACAAATAAATAAAAGTATGTCTTTAAAAAAAAAGAAAATCAAGTCCACATTAATCTATTTCATTTTTAAAAATCACTAAATATTCCTGAAAAACAAGTTATGATGGCACTTAAAAGAGCTGAGTAGATAACTATAATTTCAAACTTTACTAAGAATTAGGATTTTCAGTATTTTCTTTTTTCATTAGTTCTTCAAAGTGTTGATGATCTTCAGTGATGAGGTAGATGACAAGAAACAGTGGGGCAAGAAATCACATGAGTGTCATTGGCATGTTTGAGAACATTTTATACAGCTAAGATTGAAAATGTCCAATCTCTTCTAAAGTTGACTTTTTGTTATAAAAACAATTTGACTGAAGCCTGGAGCTGGGGCTTTGTGTTGAACATAAGTTAACTATTCTGAGCACCAAACTTCATCCAAGGGAGTCATTATGTCACAAGTGCAGGGAAGATGGCTACTGTGAGCATGAGGAGAAGCAGTGTCATGGGCTTCTCCTCTGGAAGTCATCATCGGATGGTTACTATAAACACTGGAAGGGCCTGCCTCACAGACCAAAGGAAGGAGCCTTACTCCAAAGGTCCATGTCATCATTCTTCTCTAACAGATTCATAAAACTTTAATGCAGGAACTAAGAAATATCCCTGGGCTTGCTCAGGATAGAGTGATGAGTATAAAGCCTAGGTAATTAGGCCCAGTTTTATTATTTTAGCATTTATTCTTCTTAAACAGAAATCCTGTGTTCATAGGTTCTGGTGGGAATTTCATAGATCCATCTTTCATTGAAGTGTCCTAGTATTTGGGTATATATATGTAAGAAATATATATGAAGGAAATTTTATTATAACATGATATAATATATGCAGGTAAGCGGCATGCTACAATATAAAAGATGTTTCATTATAGATGCTGTTAATGAGTAAGACATGCATTCTGTGAATGATTCTACATATTAATATCAAGTTTATTGTGTGCATCTGGTGAAGCCAGATAAAGCTGCGGAGATAACAATTGAAAGACACTAAGTGGTTGGAAGAAAGAGAAATCTCTGGACATTAGAATGGGAGTTTCAAGTCCAGCCAGAATTACTGGATATGTAACTTCTGGCTTCATTTCTTCTGGTTGGAAGTCATGTAACTGGACTCAAGTTTTCCATATTTCTCAACATTTTCTAATGATAAGAATCACCTGTGATACTTGTATTTGCTGAAGACATAAATTCCCAGACTCAGTTCAATTTCACTAAGTCAGGATGGTTGAGAGCACTTCTGTAAGCATTTGACAGGACAGTGGTCATTTTCGTCAGCAAAAGTTTAGGAACCAATGGTGTCAACTTTCCTACCACTCTAGTTCTTTGATTTTCATCAGCTGCACTTCATAAGTAGGGTTTTCATTGATGCTATGGAATTTAGAATAGAGATTGAGGTAGGGAAGAAAAAACAATTATTTATTTAAAAGAAAAATAACATTGAATTTAGCTGTTTTATGAAATATTAAAATTATCTTCTAATAGTAAATGTCTAGAATAAAATTATTGGTGTTAAAACTTTTCAAAGGGCTGGAGAGAGGAGAGATGACTCAGTGATTAACAGCACTTGCTTACAAAGCCTAAAGGCCTGAGTTCATTTCCCCAGTACCCATACCCATGTAATGCCAGATGCACAAAGTGGTGCACATGTCTGGAGTTCATTTGCAGTGGCAGTTGGCCCTGGCACATTCAACTCTCACTCTCTCTCTCTCTCTCTCTCTCCTTTCAAATGAATGAATAAAAGTATTTTTTTTTAAGTTTTCAGAATCCAAATGGAATCAATTTTGTCCAACCCTATGTCATGGTTTTGAGGATGAAAATTCCCTGATAGGCTCAGGATTGGAATGCTTGGTCCCCAGATTGTAGCAAAAGTTGGAGAGATACTGGAATGTTTAGGAGGTGACCATGGCTGAAAAAGTAGTGTGGATACTTGGGGGTATATTATTTCTGTATACTTCCAATTCCCCATCTTTGTTTCCTGTTTACTAAGAGGATAAGACCAGTCTTTTCACACGCTTCTTCCGCCTTAGTGCCCTGTGCAAACGCACCGGATAAAAGACTATACACTGACCCTTGTGAATCCATGAACAAATACTTTCTCACTTAACTTTTCTCTTTCAGTTATTTTGTCACAGCAAAATTAGCAAATAGCCTGGTGTGGTGGCTCATGCCTTTAATCCCAGCACTTGGGCTGCTAAAGTAGGAGGAATGCTGTGAGATTAGCCTAAAACTACATAGTGAATTCCAGGTCAGCCCTGGCTAGAGAGAGACCCTACCTCAAAAAAAGTATAGAAAAAAAAAACAGTAACTAATATACCCTAACAAAACAAAATGCACATAAGTGTGATAATATGAATTATTGCAAAAGACCTCCAAACCTTGACTGCAGCAAAGGACATGGTACCTGTACCTGAGTAAATCCACTACAAGGATGTCTGCTCAACACCTGACCATGACATCTTGGACTGATGCCACCATTCATATCTACCCGTATAGCTAAAAATTACTGATTCAAAGTCACATGGAATTCTCATTGTTCTTAGAATTTTTCTGTTGCCTCAGCCTTCTTCATGTGCAAATAATACACATGTATTCCCATTACAACGTCTAGTTATGAATAAATTCACTATCGTTGGAGAATCTCTCTGTTATTTAAGTTTTGATTTCTAATCTTTCCTATATCTATTCTTCTCTTCTCTTTTCTCCTCCTTTTCTCTGGTCTGTTCTCCTCTCCTCTCTTCTCCCCCCTCTCTCATTTCTTTGCTTTTCCTTCCCTTCCCTTCCTTTCCAACCCTTCACTTCACTGCTTTTTTATTGATTATAAATGACTTTCTTTTTCCATATCTGTGGTTAAAATATTTTTACTCTGTTTCTTTACATTTTATAAAAAAATTAAAAGTATCCACAATTTTCTTTCAAGTAGTATGTTAGAGATTTTATGCAATCTTTGCCAGGACTTAATTAGTTAAGAGCAAGTTTGAATGAACATAGTGGAGCCAAATGTGCACATGCTTTATGTTCTTCAGAAACATTAGTGTACATTGACAAGGTGGCAAAACGAATCGCAGTCAATTCCAGGACATGTTCTTTTCCTAGGGATTATTCTGTGTGAGTTCTTGGGGGGACTGAGACTGACTCTAAGAGGCCCGCATTTAAATCAATGTCATTCGTCCTCGGATGTTACCTCATCGGTTCACTCTCAGTCTCTGCATCCCCAGGGCTGGCTATTCCTGTCTTCGTGTTCTCTTCTCCTGGAGCTCTCAAAAGCTGGAGGATAATTCAATGTCTAAGGACCCAGTGACTAGTAATTACCAGCCATTGTTTCTTTTTGGGATTCTTACTCTCCTTCTAGATGTCTGCTCCACAGTAATGTACAAATAGCTTTTATTCTAAACTTTCAGCTGTCTACCATAGCATGTTGATTTATGTTGTCTGTTTTCACACAAAAGTAGCTGAAGTACAGATGTAGTATGTTACCCAATTACATATTTACATGTGGCCAACATAAGTATGTTGCTCAGATCTAACCAAGAAACACTTCATCAAATATGTCTTGCCAGAGAAAAATGAAACTATGTTCCTGCAATAGTTTGATTTGCTAATTTTTAAAAATAGGTTTACTTAAGTTGATTCATTATACTTTAAGTATAGCAGAATATCACACCCAAAGTTGGTGCCAATCTACAGGTTAATCAGGTGTTTTAGCTCAATGAAATTTATGAAATTCTTCTCAATGAAGAAGTGAATTTCACACATAAATCCATTATGCAAAGTGTCTGTTTATAAATGATGTGAGCATTATTATTGTCCACTATAAAAATGTCAGGGGCATTCTATAAATTTCAAAATATTGCATCATTCATTACATAATTATTTTTTATACTTTAAAAATTTATGGCTTTACACAAGTAGTTTTTCTTCCTGTGGGGATTGTTTTTAATTCCATCACTGTGGAAATGATTACTTGAATTCGTTCATTTCTTAGAGAAGTTGCAGAGTTCTCTTCAGAAATGTTAACTTTTATTTATCTTTATCTTGTTTATGACACTACAGACCTCATATTTAACTGAGATGAATCATTTAATGAGGGCAACAAAAGGCTACATAGCAAGAATCAATAACTTCCATTTTTCTACTTTTCCTACAGTTTTTCTACATACTTAAAGAAACATACTTCTAACAGAAATATGTGACATGGGGAAAAGAGGCTGAGACTGACAAAAGGGTGCTCTGAGGTTCTTCTTACTCGCCACATGGTGCCAGAAGCCTTGGTCTTTCCCCGAGACTCAGTTTCTCTCCTGAAATGTAGAATTGATCTAACAGTCTTTCATCCCCAGTAGATGAGCAACTCATTTCCTGGAAGCTTTGCTTACTTTAAGCTGTGAAATTGCAACAAGTTTGAAGCAAATATCTGGACAAAATAAGCTTAACTGGTCTCTTTCAGGTAGCACATAGTAGAAAGTGCAATGCCTTATATGATGGAGAGAAAAAATTTGATTCCTATGAGGTATGTAGAGGAAATCTGGAGATGAGAAATGCTACTGGAGTAGTAACAATAAAAATTGCTCTAAAGATGAGACATCCAGATTTGGGTCTGGGTGCCATTAGTAAGCCATTATTTCTGAGATAACCAAGCGGGGATCAAGCCATGATGACATGACACACATGACTGCTGACCACTGCCTACTTTCCTTAAGTAGTGGAGTGTGTCCACTCAGAGAGGAGGCTTCACTGTGCAAGGTCCTCTGGGCTGGTCACTAGACTAGCCACATTGCATCTCAAAGTCTATATTTAATTTTTTTCCAAGTTAGCAAGTATTTTAATGTATGCAGGAAGTAGCAAAAACATTTAACTTATAGCATTATCTCAACATGTAGCAAAAATATTTAACTTATAGCACTATCTCAACATGTTGAAACAAACAAAATGGAAAGTATCCGAGCATTTCATTTACTGCCCTCCTTCAGGAGTCCTGACAGGAGGAAAAGGAGACCTTCATCAATGCATTTGACTTCTAAGTAATTCCTATTCAAACCTCTGTAATTGTTAGACTTGCATAGTTTTTGATAAAGGGGGTTATTTTTACATTAGAAGAACTATTCAATTTCCTCCTAATGCAATGAGTGAGATTTTGATATTTTATACACTAAAATAGATAAATAATAAAAATTTGGAAAAAATAATACACATGCAGATTAACATATGGCAGGCTAACCTTGTACTATATTTATCCTGTCCTTTAATGATTGACCTTGACTGAGCTCTTTCTGTGTATTAGAGTATATTCCAGTGAACCACAGACTTTAAAACTATGGTTTTCAAAAGTCATACAGCACACAATAAAAAGAAAAAGGATGATCACACTGGTAGAATTAATCTATTAAAATGAGTTTTAATTTTTACATTATTAATAATGATACATAATAAACATAGTTATACATTAAAATAACATTTTTTCTAGCATAATCTAGAACTGTATATGAATATATATTTCTATAAACCTATATGTTAAATTTGCAACTCCTTCAAAGTACACATTGTTTTGAGAATCACCTTCCTCTTGACAAATTTTGGTATCTCTGAAATTTGGTATCTTTGTAGACTGGGCTGGAGAGATGGCTTAGCAGTTAAGGCACTTGCCTGCGAAACCTGAGCACGTACATGCCCACGAGGTGCTGAAAGTGCCTGGAGCTCCGTTGCAGTGGCTGAGGCCCTTGTGCACCAGTTCTCTTTCTCTCCTCTAAAATAAAATAAAATAAAGTAAGCAACAACAACAAAAAAGAATTTGCAGACTGTACCCTATGAACCACAAACTTTCAAATATTACTTATCTATGTCATAGACTCTTATATAACTTCTGTAATACACTGCATCCCATATTCAACTGCCATTCATGACTGATGTGGGGACCACTGTTAGTCAATGCATTTAAAAGAAATTTGATGCTAAGTGAGGTGGCACACATTTTTAATCCCAGTACTTGGGAGGCTCCAGTAGAAAGATCTCCAAGAATTTACAGCCAACCTTACAGAGTGAGTACCAGGTCAGGTCAGCCTGGGTAAGAGTGAGACCCTGCCTAAAATAAACAAACAGAGAAAAAAAAAAAGTAAATCATATTAGAAATGTAGTTAAACAAATCAAACATGATATTTTAATAAGAAAAGCAACTTTTATTTATAGACTGTAAAATTCACTTGCTATTATAGGAGTTTAGTTTAGGAAGACTTGTATAGAGGTAATGAATATTACTATTCTCTGCCTCACAGCGACGTAGTATTATTTCCTCTCTACATTTGCTCTTCTAATAACCATGGAACAATGGCACAATCCACTAAGGCACTGGTGTTGGCCTAGTTTCCCTTCCAAAGAAGATACTTGATAACTGTTCACTTTGCTGTACTTGCCGGCCACGGGCAGGCCACAGCCTCTGTTTGTTCTTAAGTCATTGTCTGTGGTTGCTGTTTACTTGTTTGAGGCTTACTGTGTTTCTTCAGGCTATCTTTTTATTTTTATTTTTATTTTTTGGTTTTTCGAGGTAGGGTCTCACTCTAGCCCAGGCTGACCTGGGATTCACTATGGAGTCTCAGGGTGGCCTCGAACTCATGGCGATCCTCCTACCTCTGCCTCCTGAGTGCTGGAATTAAAGGCGTGCGCCACCACGCCCGGCTCTTCAGGCTATCTTGCTTCTAATGTCATGTTAAGAAATTTCAGTCTAATATATTAACATAAACTTGTGTGTGTGTGACTATAGTGTGTGCACATGTGCAAGTATGCGTGCACATGTGTAAACCAATACGTGGAGGCCAGAAAACCAAAACCACTTCAGGTATCTTTCTGGAAACAGAGTCTCTCATTGGACTGGATTTTGTCAATTAGGCTAGTCTTGCTGGGCAGACTCCAGTGGTCTGTCTCTGCCTCCCCAGCACTGGGATGCTCCTGATATCACCTCACCCCAGCTTTTACATATATATAATTACTTTTTTGTAAAGTAGAAAACTTTGTATGAACACAAAATGTCTTGATACCATCATTTCCTTCCTCCCTGCCCCCACTCCACTGAGGGCCCTCCTCAGCTGGATTGCTGGTATTCACCACAGGATTGTGGGTTATGACTTGTGACAGCAGTAGCCATTGGGTGGGGGGTAATACCTCTAGATCTCTCCCACTCCCTCACACACACACACACACACACACACACACACACACACAAATTCTGTGGCTTTTACAATCTTTCTAGGCCCTCTTCCACAAAGTTCCCTGAGCCTTGGTGGGTATATTTTAAATCTACCTTAATGTTGAGTGCTCAGAAGCTTCTGGATTTCTGCTTTGGTACATTTTGAGTGTCCTCAGTGTCTGTCTCTATGACCCTGGCACAGGTTGTCAGACTTGCCATGGAAGCAGCACTCTTGCTCATCTTGCCAATTTCTCTGTATTTCCATCTGGGCCCTGTTACCCCTAGCTTATTTTTTTAAACCAGGTTTTAGGAATAGAACTTAGGTCCTCATGCTTTCAAGATGAACACTTTCTGGACTGAGCTATTTGCCCAACCCTTGACTGATGATATCAGGAGAAAATCCATTTGCTTCCATTAGCATCTGTTGAAACTGTTAGAAAAGATTTTGATGGAAAAAATGTCATAGGAATATACTAACTTGAAGAATAGTTTTCCTTTAGGACCCTGGAACTGTGTGGACCCTGTGAAACCCCCAAAACTAGCATGGGTATTATAACTAAAAGCATTTAGATTCAACAGCTACAGAGAAAAGCCCTTTCAAGCTTCCTTTTAGAACCAGGAACTTCTAGACAAAGTTTGCATCTCCACAGGGGTTTTGTGATCCTAGAAGAGAGGAGAAGTTGATACACAGCTGCATAAACAAAGGAAGTTATCGAAGACTTTTTTTTTATCCCCTGATGGTTCCCTCTGGACAACCATTGTTCCTCCCATGGAAGCATCGTCTCCCCCTCTCCAGCCATGTTGTCAGCAATATAAGCCCTTAACTAGACAAAGTGAGCCACTTCTGCACTGAATTTCATGTGCATACAAAGCATATCTCCTAATCCTATGAATTTATGGGTTGCCAGTTAAATTCTCAGACCACCATTAATTGAACCTAATAGCATGAAGAAAAAAATCCCCAAACAGAAAATATTCTATATAGACAAAAAAAATAGTTGCTACTTCCAGGAGAAATGATAGTTGGGAAATCATTTCTTGAATTTTATCATCAGAGAAATACAAAAGTAATGTAATTCTGACAATTTGGAAATATTTTTTCTCAAATTCTTAGTCTCCAGTGATTTCAAGCTGGATGGACTTCTTTGTCAGAGTATATTTTGAGTAAAAATATGTGGACAGAAATACAAGTGATACAAAGAGCTGACATAGGATACAAAGCAGATTGTTGCTTCCTTCTTATTAGGGTCTCTTTTTATCTGAGTCCGAGAACTAAACCAGCGTGCCAGCTCAACAGTAGAAAACATAGTGAGTTGAGAGTAAGCAGCAGAATGATGTGGGTGAGCTTATATGATAAGAGTTGTTTTTAACACGCTGTGTACAGAATCATCCTTGCCTCAACTTCCTTTCCTGAGGGATAAGAATATTACTTCCCTTCTAGCATTGGGAGGACACCTTTTATGTTTCCTGCTTTTAAAGTGCAAGAGGGGAGTCAGAATTATCTCCCGTGCCTGCTGGGTTTCAAGTGCCTTTAACTCAAAATAGTTGCTATGCTTAAGTAATTCATATTTTAAGTCTTTCATTGATAAGCTTAAAAACAGTAAACTAAAAACAAGTATGCTAGATCTGTTATTTACCATGCTGTAAAAAGAAAAGGCTTCTATGAATTAAAAGAATAGGAGAAAATGAAAATATTCTGGTTTGTATCTCAGTGGAACTTGGGTTGCGTCCTGTGTTAACCCCTTCTACTTAGCACCATTACTGATGTTTAGTGATACTGTGAATGTTCACTGAGTAAATACATATGAGAGGCTGAGTTAATCTCAGCTGGGTAAAGTGGGGTAACAATGATTTTCCTAACGAGTTCTTTGACAAATGAAAACTCTTGTACACAGTTGAAAGGAATATCATGATTCATCATGTCGAATATTTATTAATTCCTTATGATCAAGAAACAAGGGGTCTAGAGAGATGGCTTAGCAGTTAAGCGCTTGCCTATGAAGCCTAAGGACCTTAGTTTGAGGCTCGATTCCCCAGGACCCACGTAGGGCAGATGCACAAGGTGGTGCATGCATCTGGAGTTCATTTTCAGTGGCTGGAGCCCCTGGCACGCCCATTCTCTATCTATCTGCCTCTTTCTCTTTGTGTCTGTCTGTTGTTCTCAAATAAATAAATAAAAATAAACAAATTTTTTTTAAAGAAACAAGGGATGGACATATTTTCTAGCATCTACAAATTTGATAATGGAAAATATCTATTTAATGGTAAATATGGATTCCTTCCAAATTTATGTTAACAAGAAGTTAGCAATTATAAAAGGATTTTATTCATTTATTTGAGTGCATGTGTGTGCAGACATGTGTGAGTGTACACATGTGTGTATAGGCGCTCTAAATCTCTCACCACTGCAAACAAACACCACATTTTTGCCACGTTTGGCATCTAGTTGCATAGGTAGCTGGGGAACTAAACCTAGGCTAGTAGGCTCTTTGCAAGTAAGTACATTTAGCCACTGAATATCTCCCTAGCCCAAGGAAGTTAATGATTTTGACAAAAAATAATACTTAATGTTTCACCTTTAATAAACTTAGTGATTCTTTTGGTAGAGAATCTTCTCTTTTCAGATGTCAGTGACCTTGGGACGACTCAGAAGGTATCATAGTGGTGGAAAGAAGTGACTGGAGTACTGAGTAACATCTCGATCACACCCAAGGCTCAGGGTCTAATGCAGAAGAGGTGGCAGAAAGAATGTAAAAGCCAAAGGAAGGGTAGGACTCCTTATAACATGCTCCCTCCAGACATAAAATGGCCTGGATATCCATGACCTCATAGTGCCTG
This sequence comes from Dipus sagitta, assembly GCA_036346955.1. Classification (NCBI taxonomy): domain Eukaryota; kingdom Metazoa; phylum Chordata; class Mammalia; order Rodentia; family Dipodidae; genus Dipus; species Dipus sagitta. Next base: position 107,497,801 of record CM070783.1, read on the forward strand.
ACACTACTTACATAAGACCATCATAAGAGGAGGAAAAGATCATGACATCAAAATAAAAGAGAGACTGATTGAGATGGGGAGGGGATATGATGGAGAATGGAATTTCAAAGGGGAAAGTGGGGGGAGGGAGGGTATTACCATGGGATATTTTTTATAATCATGGAAGATGTCAATAAAATTGAGAAAAAAATAAATAAATTTAGTGATTTTCATAGTATCTGGAATTTTTTTATTTTTGTTATTTGTTTTGATTTTTCAAGATAGGGTCTCTCTGTAGCCCAGGCTGACCTGGAATTCAATATGAAGTCTCAGGGTGGCCTCGAACTCATGGCAATGCTCTTACCTCTGCCTCCCCAGTGCTGGGATTAAAGGCGTGTGCCACCACACCCAGCTATATCTGGTATTTTAAAGATATATCAATCTTAGCTTGTGATGATAATGTGGTTTGATAGAGGAATTTGAGGTTTCTTGTATGCCAATGCACTGATAATTTGGGGTATTCTGGGATCTTTGTCCTATGAAGTTGAAGAATTAAATCCACAGACCAAAGGATAAGGTTCAGAAATATTTTATTCTAGCTTAAAACTTTAGGAAGATTTTGCGCAGGTAATAAATAGTGAAAATGCAAGTGTATAAAACCTTCAAAATATAAACTAGGGCTAGAGAGATGGCTTAGGGGTTAAGCGCTTGCCTGTGAAGCCTGAGGACCCGGGTTCGAGGCTCGATTCCCCAGGACCCACGTTAGCCAGATGCACAAGGGGTTGCACGCGTCTGGAGTTTGTTTGCAGTGGCTGGAGGCCCCGGCGCACCCATTCTCTCCCTCCCTCCCCTCTCTCTCTCTCTCTCTCTCTCTCTTTCTCTCTGCCTCTTTCTCTGTTGCTCTCAAAGAAATAAATAAAAATAAACAAAAATATTTAAACTAATGGCAAGAAAGAGATATTATAATAGTGACTAAAGTCCTTTTGTTTTCCTCTGCATTTTTCTATATCAGAAGAGAGGAATGAACTAACCAATCCTGGACCAGAAATGTAAGCTGTTTGGCATGCATAGTATGTGCTCACATGCTTTTTAAGTTTGAATCACTTTTCAACATACACATTTAATTTTAAACCTAAAAATTCAGATTTATATCTATTCAGTAAACATATACAATACATATAATGATTATGCAGATGTACATACAAATATGTAATATGAACAAAATATCCATTTTATGTTATATGATGTGACATGATATATCTTAATTCCTTTCATGGCAACAAATGGCTGCCTGATTATCATCATCGCACTTCAGAGAGAATCTACTCTTACTATCTTTATAGTTTTCTCCCTCCCTATTTCCCCTGACACTAAACACACATTGAAAGCAAGGACTTTTCTTTTAGTTTCCTCTAATACATGCATAATTATAAGAATGTGATAATCATAATGACCATATGCTTTTGGAAAAGTCATTTTAAATTTCAAATTTCTGAAAGGCATTTCTAAAATTATTAGCTCACTTTTAAAACAAGTTTTTAACAATCATTTCAATCAACCACTGGCAGCCACCGATGACCTGTGGCTCCCACACTGAGAAAAACTGGGTTATCGCATGATGTAACAACATTTTACTACTGTGTTAAAAATCAGCTATCATCTGATCCCTCCTTCCCTTTGCAACCTTGACTCACAGGAAATGCAACCTTTGACAGAACTCTGCTCACAAGGAAAGAGTTGTCATTATGTGAATTTGCACACTTGCTAATGAATCCACTTGTTTATTAATGCTTTAAGTCAGCATTTTTACTTGTACCTTGTCTATTTTTCAGCGGATATTTAGCTTATATGTCTACCTTTCTTATTTACCTGACAGCTTAATGATCAAGAGCTTCTTGCTTATGTTTATATGTCCAGCATTTCAAATGTTTTTGAAATAAACTAGGTATAAACAGTTCAAAGTATTAAAAGCATTTTTTAAAAACTGACTTAGGTTTTGGTGAACAATTTTAATAAATGCTTAAGCCAAAATTTTAAGCCTAATCAATACCTGTGGTGATTTGTAGAAGCAGCCATTGGTATTCTGAATCTCTGTTCTCTGATAGTAACCTGAGAGACAAAATCTTTTATAGGTGTATTACTTTTTTTTTTTTTTTTTTTTTTTTTTTGTCATTGTGACAAAATACCAAGAATGCAACTTCAGGAAGGAAGGCTTTGCTTGGGCTCATGGTTAAGAACTGTCAGCCTACGGATAGCAAACTCCATTGTTACTCAGGCATGCGACCAATGGAACATCAGGGAGGAAAGGCAAGGAGAAAGCTGTTGAACAAGTGGTGGCCAAGAAGCACAGAAAGTGATCCATGACAGGTGTAGCAGTTATTTTCTGTTTGCTGAGACTAAAACCCAACCAGAAGCAGCTTGTGGGAAGATAGGATTTATTAAAGCCTATGGTTTCAAGAGGAGGCCACACGGTAAGAAAGGCATGGCAGGACAGACATTCAGGTGAGCATCACATCTCCATAGCAGTTGGAAGGAAGTAGTCTGAGTGCTGGGCTATATTATCCCAAAGCCAACCTTCAGTGACATACTTCCTCCAGCAAGGTTTCACCTCCCATAGATGCCACATCTTTACAAAATTGCTACCAGCTGGGTATCAAGTATTCAAAGCACATCAGCCTGTAGGGGATACTCTATATTCAAACCATTACAATACACAGTGCCCAAGAACATGACCACAGTGATCTTCTGCCTCCAGCAAGGCCCCATTCACCCCCCATAGGATCTTAAAACCAGAAATCTATTAAGAAAGACAGAGATCTTGTGATTCAACAATTTCCCCCAAATCACATCTCTCTTAACAGCTGGACTTAGGCTCGAAGCCTTTAAGATCTGAGTCTTTTCAAGGAATACTTCATGTCTTACCATAACAACAAAAACTGTATGAATTAGAACCATTTATTTCAAACTACCACATTAGGGGATTTTATTTTTATGTGTCTTGACCATTGGGAAACTAATATCCAATTTAACATGAAAGAAGATTCCATACAGCCTAATATTTCTCCACTTAGTTATGCTTAGCTTAGAAGTGACTGAGTAGAACAGAACCTCCTTAGAATATAAACTTTTAGTTATTTAAGCATTGTGGTGGTTTGAATTAAATGCCCCCACAGGCTCACGTGTTTTTAATTCTTGCTCCCTAGTTGGTGGTAGCTTGGGAGAGTTGTGGAGCCTGTAGGAGGTGGAGCCTCCTGGAGGAGGTAGGGGGCTGGGAGCCGGCTTTGGATGTTACAGCCCCGCACCCTGCTTTCCAGTTAGCTCAAACAACTTCCTCCTTCTGATCCGTGATAATGTGAGCCAACTTCCTGCTCGTGGCATGCTTCCCCACCGTAGTGAAGCTTTTCTTCAAAAATTCTAACCCTGCAATCAACCCTTTCTTTTCATAAGCTGTTTCTGGTTGAGTGTTTTGTCCCAGCAATGAGAAAGTAACTGCTACAAGCATGATTTTGATTTTGTTTACAATTTAACTTTCAAAATTAAAACAAAAATCCTTTACTTTAGAGTTCTACTTTCAAAAGATGTTTCCGAAAAGGTCTTTTAGAAGAAGTTATGCACCAGAAGAATTTATGTATATTAATCTTTTATGAATATGGTTTCTACTACCAAAAACTAAAGAGATTCAGGCTTTCTTTTTCAAAACATACTGTTTTTCCCCCCATAATCCTTTAATGAGGCACCAGTTGGTCTGTGGAAACACAATTTGAAAGCCATGAAAAGTCTGAAACTGTGACATTTTATCATCCAGCCATTGGATGCATTTTACTAGAGGGAACAAATAAATATCAGTATTATTTATCTGAACTGATACCAAGACATACTTTCATTTCACTCATTTCTGACACCATGAAAAGATCAAATAAACTTAGTGAGCTATTATTGAAAATGAACTAAATTATGGCATAACAAGTAAAATCATATTTCCTGAAACATGTAATTTATCACTGAAATAGTTAATATATCTCCCATAAGAGAAATCTGGCCTTTAAGATTTTTATACTAAAGTGGCTTCTGTTTAATGGCAACTAGCACTTATTAATGTAGATAGCAGGGAGGAAAACTTGAACCAAATAGTGTTCCAATATTTTGAAGCTATGTAGTTTAAATATGTTTGAAAATAGAAATTTGGACAGGCAGCTTCACTGTTGTATTATCATTTTTGTTGTTAATTTACTTTGTACTCAGGAGCTGTTGTGTGAAATAATATGCTAGCATGAGCTATGGAAAGAGTTGATTCAGTAATTTTTCTATAGTAAATAGGAAAAAAATCAACTAGAGATGATCCTTCAAGACTTAAGACTGCAGAGATATCAGCCAAGTTCCATGGAATCCTGGGCTTGTGTAGAAAGGGTGTATGAAACCGTGAGCTAGCAGCTAGTTCTGTTTGTTTTTTTTATTGTTCTTTTACTTTACTGTAGCAGAAAAAAGAAAAACAAACTTACTTGAAATTAAGCATACTGAGATAATAGTTTGTCTGATCAACTTTTTTGACTCTTCTGATATAAATGGAACTTTTAAAAAGGAAGTCTATTCAGGGCAAAGACTCTTATCTTGGCAGGAAGGAAATGGGGGCTTGGTCTCCGTCTTCCATGGTGAGTAGCAGAGAAAGTGTCTGCGAAGTTCTGTGGGTCTGTAAAGTGCAGGATAAATGCTACGTGTAAGAGAACAAGTCAATAGGTTGAATTCAACTTTCCTGCGATTCTAGTCCTCATGAATTGTGCGTTATCTGTATTGAATGTCATGGGAAAAGGTAAAATAAGGAGAGGGGAGAGTTGGTGGGCAGAGGATTTCGATTTTGTGTGTGATGGTGAGGACAGTTCTGCGCGAGTGGGTAACACTGGCTTGAAGTAAGGCCTGGAGACATCTGGGGAAGAAGTGTCTGGGTTTGGGGGGAAACAATGAAGCTCTCAGAGGCGGGATCTTACCTTGGGTGTCTTAGGAAAAAACAGGAAGACTGCATTAGTAGGGTAGTCAGCAGGGACCATGGTTAGACAAAGAATAATTGGGGACCTAGTACACATTTTCATAGGACGTTTTGTGGATTTGGGCTTATTATTCTCATGGAGGTTTCATAGTTTTTGCCAACTAGAACGTGTTTGACCTTTTTCAAAATTTTGTTCACATTCTATTTAAGACAATTTCTATTGTATATATTAAATTGACTTCTAAACTTTTATCATTCTTTTAAATAGTTGCAAAGATATCACTTTTGTGATATTATAAATATTTAAAGTCAACTATTACACTACTCTTCTAAATGGAGTGGACTCCTAAATTCTTATTTATGAACATCACCATCCCTTTAAATGATACTTGAATAACATGACAGAAATTTCATGTGGAGTTGGTTGTGGTGGTGCACACCTTCAATCCCAGCACTCAGGAGGCAGAGGTAGGAGTATCTTCATGAGTTTGAGGGCACCCTGAGACTACATAGTGGATTCCAGGTCACCCTGGACTAGAGTGAGACCCTACCTCCAAAAAACAAAACAAAACAAAATAATAATGTGGTCTCCTAGAATTTTTGTACATTTCTAGTTGCTATAGAATTTTACCCTTATGTAGTTAAAACTTATGCCTTAAAGAATTTTTCATATCTAATTAAATGAAGAACATATTATTTGAATGTGTGTATTATTATCATCATCCTCACTATGATTATTACTCTTGATATGTAATGCCCAAAGTATTCAAATATGTATTTAGGACCAACTAAATTATTTATTGGCTTATAATAATAAAATATGCTCTTATTTATCCCTGTCCACTTTCCTCTGCCTTTAGCTTTTAAACTCTGAATTCTTTTCTTTTCCTCTATCCAGGAAGACATCCCTACAATCAGCATTAAAGTCTATTCCCTGATGAGTTATCACCACATAATGTTGCTACCACTATTGCTACCTTCATGACCATATTTTCTAGATTATACCTCCCAATCCCTCTATACATTAGCATGATGATTATTTTTATTGTAGAAGTCCTCATAAATTATTTCAGTAAAGTCCTAATGCATCTGTTACCTTTTTTTTCTTTTTCTTTTTTAAAAATTTTTTCTAGGTAGGGTCTCACTCTACCTCAGTCTCAGGCTGACCTGGCATTCACTATGTAGTCTCAGGGTAGCCTCTAATTCACTGTAGTCCTCCTATCTCTGCCTCCAGAGTGCTGGGAGTAAAGATGTGTACCACCATACCCAGATACATCTGTTATCTTTAAGTGGAAATAAATTTACTTCTTTTCTTCATCCCTGTAAGCCCAGCACCTAAAATACTGTTTGACTCAGGACAGGTAGTCAAAACTATCATTATAATGATTAATATATTTTATATTATGACTAAATATAAAATATAATGACTATATCAAAATTAAAGAATAGTTGTGTGAGCAATACAGATTAGTTTCAATGAGACAGTATATTTTCTAAGCACTTACCAATGTGTTCTGTTTTTTTTTGAAGTCTGTTTTTTGTGTCAGAATCCCCACCTCCTTATCTGCAGAGTTTGTATCTGTAGTTGGGAGAGCAGATGTGTAGTGGATGACATCATGAATGTAACTGGAGACATAGTTTTATTGACCCAGCAGTTAACAAAAATCTATTTATGTGATCCAGCATTTCCACTGGCAAAAATGCATTCCCTGATCTATCTTAATTTGCTCTAGCATCTATTTACCCATTTCAGTCATAAAAACATTTAACCACAGATGGACTTATAAGAAGAATATTGGTATCTTCAGGAGAACTTTGGTCTGACCTATTACTTTCCCTCCAAAATAGAGCCAGAGAAAATCAATACCTAATTGTATTGCTGGGCTATTACTGAAACACTTTAAAAAACTTAATGGGCTGAAATTACCTAAATGAGATTTTCAACTCACCTTTTATTATACCATGAAGTAAAAAAAAAAAAAAAATTGAGATAAATAAAATAGGCTGATGGACCAATCTCCTATTGCTGTTTAGAACTAGAAGGACATTTCTGTGGAAGTTGAATGATTTGGCTGGTCCTTTTTTTTTTTTTTCCCCCTCTTTCTCCTTGCTTTTGGAAAGCATAAATCCTTCTCTCACTGATGAAGAGAATTAATCTCTTTGTCCTTATCTCAGCATTTTCTCACAGAAGTGGCCTTTTTACAAAAAAATGTTTAAATAATTGCAGACCTTGAGAATAACAAATCATTGAATAGAAAATTGTGTTTCTAAAATAAGTTTTACCTATGTAGGTTTCATCATACTTCAACCAGGTGCTAATAACTTAATTTTAGCTTCTCTTTTATTATTTCATTTGGAGCACTGTACTTATTATGGGAAAATGCCAGAAAATTGTTTTCATTTTTATTTTAAGATTAACAGTAGTCATTATTTTAGAAAGTCACATTTTTATTCATTAAAGGTTTAGGACATGTTATGGAATAATAGAAGAGGTGCTATTTTGAGGGCATAATGGATGGATCTCTGAATGCCATATTAAATAATCACAAGTCTTAGTTTGAGGATTCAAGTATGTTTTAAGATTGTTAACCAAAATTGGCCTTTCTATAATCTCCACAGAAAAGGCTAAGAAAATGGAAACTGAAATATTAATCATAGTTTTCTTTCATTATCCTCTTTAAGTTTTGTCCTAATATTGTTAGTTTTGAAAAATATAAGACTTTCAATATGTACTTGATAATTATAATTTTCTCCCAGTATTGAGGTTTTTCAATTTGTCTTTCTTTTATTTACACAAAGTTGGAAAGGGGAGTGAAATTATACATAGAAACCAATATTAAAGACAACTTTTAAAACATGACACATTCAAAATTTAATCATACAGTGTGATAATGTTTGTGCTAAGCCTAACATATATTGACATGGGTTATCACCACCACCAACAACAAAAAAAAATCACTTTCTTTCTACAACTAGACATTGTAGCTACTTCATAGACTTTTCTATGTCTGTAGATGAACTCCATACCAACAGATATACAAATACATGAATCATGACTTCTAGGTAAATAGTAGGTTAGAAACCTCACCATTGGTGCCTGGTGAAGGAAAATAGTCAAGACAACACACATTAATCTCTTTTATGCAAAAGCTAAGAATTGTAAATGAATTTAGGAAGCCAGGTCTTCTGATGTGTGCTGAAGCACTCAAGATAGAAAGGAGGAGTTAGCCTGCATGCCTTCTCTTTGTTCTGGGCCAAGCCAGGCTGAGCTGAAGGGTATTTTTAATTTTTTAAAAAGTTTACTTATTATAACAGGTTATATATTTTTTATCCCCTCACCCCTGCTCTCATTTCCCTGGGGGACCTCCTAGGTTAGGTTATAGTATTCACTGTGGGGTCATGAAGGCCTCAGTCAGTCCTTGTAGCATAGTGGAGGACTGTGCCTCAGGGTATTCCTATCTACTGTGTGTCTCTTACAATTGTTCTGCCACCTCTTCTGCAATGTTCCCTGAGCTATGGCATACCTGTTGGAAGTCTGATTTAGTGTTGAGTTCTCTGTAGCCTCTGGATTTCTGCTCTGATGGATTTTGATTGACCACCATGTCTGTCATCATCACCCTGGAGCTTATCAGGCTATCAGTGAGAGCAGTATTTATGTCGAAGTTTCCTCTGCAATTTCTCCTGGCTCCTGGGAGATATGGCATATCTTGTGGTGGTCTATCATGTTTTATCATTGAATCTTATTTCTCCTTCATTTTCTCAGCTGTCTATAAAATAAAACAGATTCTCCAACAAAGAGTAAGAGGGAATTGGAGTTTTTGCTGTTTACAAGTGGAAGTGGTATAGCTGGATACAACATTTAGGTCTCAAGTTTTGCAATTTTTTTTTTTTTTAAAGAAGGTCTTAGTTACAAAGTTCAGTACAACTATATAACTGGTTATCTGTTCTTCCCTAGGTAAACATAATTGGAGACCATATCAACGAACACCTTCCTATATTTAAAAGATCATACTATAAATATTAGGAACAAACTGGGAGGCAAATGTGAAGGGAGTGACTTAACCAATAAGCACAAGACTCCAGATCTATTTACTTAAGGACCCTGTTGCCAAATTTTACTAATCAAATTCTCATAAACAATGTGAATAAATGAATCATTACATCCTAAACTATTTTTTCTTATGAATAAAATATTGCTTTTTCTGGTCTTGTCTTTTTCTGATGTTAAACAATACTTGGAGATTTTTAATGGTATACTTATTGTTTGAATATGAGATATCCTCTACAAACTCATGTTTCGAATGCTTGGTCCTTGGTATGCTGTTTGGGGAAGTTTTGAAAACTTTGCAAGGTGACACCTAACTAGATGTTGGTGATTGGGGTGTATCTTCTGGGGTGTGTTATTCCTGCTCATTTCTTGTCTTGTTTTCTGCTTCCTGGTCCACGGTGATGTGAACCACCTCTGCCACCAACTCCTGCAGCTAGTATATGAGCTTCTCCTCACTATCATCCCATCATGATGTACTGAACTCTTTGTAGCCACAAGCCAAAGTAAATTCTTCATCCCTTGAGTTTTCTTTCTGAGGTATTGTGGGAAAAAAAGAGACGTAAAAATGAGAAATACTCATTTATCATGGTTTTTAAATTCCAGAGTAAAGCAAGATCACCTCCTTCCACATGGTCACATTGCCACTTTTTACCAAAAGCACATTGTTCTATGCAAAGAACTAACCAAACTTTTTGATGCCCAATTTGGTATCTGCAAAGTTATTATGGTGAAGTAATTACAAAGCCATCACATATATTCCACATTAGCTGGGAGACAAGAAAGTTCACTCATAGATAACACCTGCTTTCTTGTAGGTCTTCTTGTGAGGGATTGTTTCCATATTATATTCAAGAGAAGATTTTTCCAAGTGGAAACAATGGAGTGGTAGAAATGTCCAGACGTAAATATGATTGTCTTAATTTTGTTTGAAGTTGAGTATTATATAAACCAGTCACTCATTGTAAACTATTATTTTTCTAGATGATTTGATATTTTCATATAGTAGCTGTCTTATATAATGTATTTGATGGCTAGTACTAGAAAAATGAAAATACCCAATTCTCTCCCAAAATTGCAAATAAGTTTTCTGTTACATTAGTTTTCCTATTAGTTAGAAGTTACCAATGCAATAATTTGTATTTTCTGTAAAAGTATTAGAAACTGAATGTGATGATGCATGCTTGTATTCCCAGCATTTGGGAGGTTGTGGCAGAAAAAGTAGAGTAAGCTTGAATTCAACACAGATTACAAAGCAAATAATGGGCCAGCCAAGGCTACATAGTAAGGTTTTAGCTCAAAAACTTTTTTAAAGAATAGCTGCTTATTAATCTGTTCTAATATCTAAAGAGCCCACCTGGTAATTACTGACTGCCATCATCTATGTACAGGAAGGAGACTGATGGGCACAGATACGTGGCAGTAATTCTATCCAGAGTGCATGGTATTATTGCCTGGGTTCCACTACCTAGGCACCGATAGAAGAGTATTTTGACTATTGTACAACCACTCTGGAAGGAAAGTTGGGACTCAGGGTAGTTACAAATTGCCTGTCTACACAGAAATAATTTATATTCGTTCAAAACAACTAAGCCTAGAATGATTGTGCCTGTGTGCTTAAGTGACTATTTTTCCCCACTGCCTTCATACCCTGTTGCTTACACTAAACACTAAAAAGAGATACATTGTTTCCCATGCCTACTTAAAAGGGACCACTAGACTGACAAATGTCAGGGGTTTTTACTAGGTGGTGTCTTGAAATGCTACTTTACCCATCACCTAGACATCTTCTAGGTTTTGTGATTTTTTTTCCCACTTGGATCTTGTAGACATGTGTGGTGGTTTGTGGTAGTTTGAATAGAATAGATGGCCCACAATATATTCAGTTGTTTGTTTGTAGTTTGCATCTCTAGCCATCTGGCTGGAGGCAATGCCATTGTGTGGATCTTAAGGTGTGGTGGTGGATTTGAGATTTCAATCTAAAGATATGCAAAGTGTGCCTAGCTGGAGTTCCTGAAGTGTGCTCTGGCTTTGACCTTTAGGCTTGTACTTCTCTCTCTCTCTGCTTGGGCCTGTGAAAGCAGGCCAGTTTCTTCTGCTTTTATGGAACTTCCCCTGGATCTGTAAGCTTCAATAAATCCCTTCCTCCATAACTGTGCCTGGTCTGGAAGTTCATCTCAGCGAACCTGAAGCTGTCTGCTACAACATGTTTCATTATTCTTTTCTTCTGTGATGAAATATGAAGGTTTACCTTATAAATAAAGACTTCAAATGGTAAACGAATAAAAGAACGAAATCAACAAAAATATTCACAAAAATGTAATTTGTAAAACTTAATTCCAAGTGTCCTAAAATCAACTGAGTACCAAGCTTCATGTAAGTAGAGGAGCAAGAAAATTTAGTGTGTGACTAAAGTAGCCACATATCAGCAACATGCATTTTATACTTGCAGACACTGCTTTCAACTATACATATCTGATAATCAGGCGCACTGTGATTCATAGCAACAAAATTAACTCCATCTTTTAAAAGTATCAAAATCATTCAATTTATAGTTATAATAGTTAAATCAATTCAAAATCTCGTTTCAGTAATTTACTTTTTCAAAATGAGAATAAAAACAGAGAATAAACTCATTTATTAAAAGAAAAAACCAATGAATTTTTAAATTCATGCCCCAGATCAGGTACATATCCATTCTATTTTTAGAACCATAGTTGACATTCATGATGCCTGACCCTGTTTGCTGTTGAGTACTAAACCATCTCAAATTAAATTCCTCTCTCTAACAGTGTGAAAATGCTGCTTTATAAACATTGGCTGAATGTTTTTTTTTTTTTTTTTTTTTTCGAGGTAGGGTCTTGCTCTAGCCCAGGCTGACCTGGAATTCACCATGGAGTCTCATGGTGGCCTCGAACTCATGGCAATCCTCCTACCACTGTCTCCCGAGTGCTGGGATTACAGGCGTGTGCCACCACGCCCGGCTTGGTTTTGAATTTTAAAAAATACAATCTGGAGTTCATTGAACAATATTCACTCATGGAAGCATGTTCACGAAACACATAGGTTAAAAAAAAAAAAAAAACAGCAATCCTCTGATCAAATTTTGTCCTTTGCCCTAGAAAGCAGACAAATGACAAGATATATAATCATATTTTTTAAGTTCTTCAAATTTTTTAAATATTAAGTAATGCTCATTTTAAAGGATGTAGGCCTTATGATGGGCATTTTCAGGTTTTAATTATTTATGTTTTTTAGTACCACCCCATCCAGTATCTATGGTTTTATCTTCATAAATGAAATCACCATGTTTTAAATTAATTCCAGCTGTCTTAACTACTTGTGTGCAATTACTGTTTCTATTTCTTGTAAGTGATTTTTTTTGCCTTAAAATTAATAATAGACAAAAATTTCACCCAACTTACCATGTATAGTCATTTTACTTACTGACAGAAATACTCTTTGGGAAACACTAGCTGGTTTTGTTGTGCAAATATCACGGAGTGTACGTACACTAGCCATGTGCTACTCACATCACAAGAGTTAGGAAAATCACTTGGTCAAAATTGTAGCTAAGTAGCACAGAATAAATAACACATATGCTCACAGAGGGGCTGCACATGGATATTTTATCATAACACAAGGAAAGCCATGTTACCTATACTATACATCTTATTTTAATTTTTCTTTAATAATAAACCTCTTCCTTTGTATTGACAAGTGAATACAGTTCTCAAATTTCATGGATCAAAGGGGAAGATGTGGAAATCATCAATGAAGAAGCTATAATTTCATCACAAAACAAATTATTTCACTCTTCTTGAAAATGTGGAGGGACTTGGAAGAGTTATCATTGGGCATACATAAGAATTAAAAATGTAATTTTCATTTTCAGGCCAGGCATGGAGGCTCACTCCTTTAATCCCAGCATTTAGGAGGCAGAGGTAAGATGATCACTGTGAGTTTCAGGCCACCCTGAGAATACATAGTGAATTCCAGGTCAGCTTGGGCTACAGCAAGACCTTACCTCAAAAAAAAAAAAAAAAAAAAAAAAAAAGCAATTTTCCTCTTCCTTGCTCCAGAGCCTGGCCTAGAAAATAGGAGAGGAAAGCAGAGGCATCATGTCAGACAAGGTGAGAGGAAGAGCCTGAACTCTGCAATCAACCCTGGGAACACAAGGTTTGAAGAGCATAGCTGAAGAAGTTAAAATGTATGCAAGCTTTCTGCTATTTTTCATGAATATGACTCAACACATATAGGTATTATGCATATTCATATTTCACTGCATCTGGGTGGTTTTATTTTTATATTGAAATATTTTATTTATTAGCAAGGAGAGAGAGAGAGAAAGAGAGAAATAGGTGTACCAGGGTCTCCCCCCGCTGCAAATGAATTCCAGATGCATGTGCTACTTTTTGCATCTTGCATCTGGCTTTATGTGGATACTGGGTACTGGTATTTGTAGGCAAGCTCCTTAACCACTGAGCAATCTCTCCAGCCCACTTTTTTAATACTTTAAAGGTTGAATAAAATTGAAAAGACAGAGAGCAGAGAAGGTAGTAAATATCATGAAGAAAGACCAAGAAGCTACAATGATGCAGAATGCATGGTAACTACATTGCTCAGAAGGAACAACTTGGGGTTGTTGTGAAGTGCTTTGGGAAACACACCTTAATGAAATGGAGAGAAAATGTGAACTGTTAAAGCACAGAAAACGATATGACTATCCCATTGCAGGAAAAAGAAAAAAAAAAAAAAAACCTTGTGTTTGATATAGACTCCTATCATCTACTTTCCTGTTATATCATTTCAAAAGAATTAGCCTAAAATAAAATAATCCAGAGTCCCATGTTATTAAGTATTTATATGGCAAATAGCAAAGAAAAGTACTAGGACACACTTTTATCCTAGATGCTATATAAGGAGTCCATAATTGACTTGCTATAGAACCTCAAATGCCTAAACAGCTTTGTTGAAAAGCAAAATGTTTTAAAAACACTACCTTAAATTTGCATACCATTGCGTTTGTTTTCTTCAAGCAGCTCTAAGTGGAAGTCCATTATACAACTCTCAAAATACCTCCAGCAATGAGTGCTATGGAAAGTGATGCTCCCAACTGATAGACACAGAAACTGCAGGGAGAGGCCAAGGGTTTCTTGCGGGGAGAGAAACATAAGGCTACAATCTGGGATAGATGCTGCTTTTATATGAATATTGAAATGTTTGTGTCTATGGTTTTGAGTTCAAAATAATATTTCTTTTGCCATTCTTGAAAAGTAATCTAAATTTCTATTAAATATACTTTATCACATTAGCGATCTCTATTTAAATCATAACTTTACAAATGAAGAGATATGAGTTATTAATTGTATTAGATGTTCAAACTACTGTATCAAGGAGCAAGGTTTAAGAGTCATTGAGTAAAAACAGAAGACTATTAGATCACTGTTGTCACATTATGTCCTCTGAAGATAAGACAGACTAGCCACTTCCAGAGTTTTTAAATGATGCCCTGACACTTCTAATGGCTGTCAATCACATGAATGTGTCATATGAGATTCTGTTACTACCTCACACGTGCAGCACAGTGCTGCTTACAGAAGCTAGAACAAGAAGTGTTCATCCCAAGTTGCCTGGCTCTGTGCACCGGGGAGAACAGGAGCATGAGATGCAGTTACATGTCTCCTAATTTGCTTGATTTAGTACCATTAAGGCGAAGCCCTAGGACTAATCCTTTCACATTCAATGCCTTCATCCCAATGAATCTCTCATAATCTAGAATTCAGCAAGACACTATGTCTGTGTTTTAATGCTTATGTCCCATATGGCCTATGTTATTTTTTGGTACTTACTCCCATAAATGACAGGTTACATGCTACTTATGCATGGCATTTAAGCACTTTTCCTAGCCAATGATTAAAATGGCTTCTTGCCTCTTTCTTCCTCCTCATTGTTATGTGGTCTACCTGCTCTTTACCTTGTGTGATTTTTCTGCTCAGCACATCATCCTGTCATCCTTAGCGCATGCCCCTGACACCTCTACTCATGGATATGTCTCTATATTTCTGCTCTCCCCACAGGGTTTGAGCTCATGGTTAGGACTCTGAATCCTTTGCTTTCCTTTTAGTAATCCTTCGACTTCATAGTTCCCTTCCTGTGACTTTCCAGCTAATCTCAGACATCATGGGTCCCAAATGAAGTCAATGATCATGGACTGAAATTTCTGAAACTGTGAGCCCAAATTAATCTTTCTTCATTTTAAATTGCTTTTCTAAGGTATTGATCACAAGGTGAAAATGTGACTAATACATCGGGTATGTGAGTATATATGTATGTATGTATGTGTGTGTGTGTGTGTGTGTGTGAGAGAGAGAGAGAGAGAGAGAGAGAGAGAGAGACTTACAATATATGACATTTTGCAGCACCTTTCTTCTCTAAACAATAATCCTGTTTTTGAGTAATTAGTAATTAGCTGAATCATTTTATCATGAATAAGATCTTTTTTTTTTTTTTTCAAAATGACTGATGGTTCTACTCATCATAGTTGTGTGGATAACAGTTTCCCACAAGCTAACATTTCAGGAAAGAAAGTCAATTGGGGCAGTCTATCAGTGGAATTTAGCAGATGACTTTATCCAGGAATACTTACCTCTCAGAAAATGTCACCACATACTTCACTTCCAGAATGATGAAATCTGATAATAATTAAATTATTTCTCTGGTGCTGTCACTCTGAAATTAGTTGTTTTGCAAATACATTTTAGATGTTTCACAAGTCAATTAATCCTTCTCCAATTTCTCATATAAGTCACCCTTCCTTAAGGTTTCACCCTGTTTCTTTGCAACACACACACATACATATGTGTATATATATATATATATATATATGTATATACACACACACACACACACAAACACACATATGTGTACACACACACACACACACATATATATATACACACATACACACATATGTATATATATATATACACACACACATATGTATACACACACACACACACACAGGAGTCTATGAAATTTTCCTCTCAGAGCACGGTGGTTGGAAGAGTAGCTTAAACATCAAAGGGAAGCTGTCACAACACAGAAGTCTAGGCTCCATCTACTCCGTGTCACAACTGCATTTCAATAAGACTCTACTGGGGCATCTGTGTGCACATTCATGTTCAAGAAACAATATGCAGAAACAAAGTAGACAAGCACAATGAGACAGATACTAGTGTACTTACCTATTTATATTGTCACCATGACCACCTCTAAGACAGCTTCCATATCAGATGTCTAGAACTAAAGCTGAAAGATGATGAAAAGCAAAAGAAACATGGGACTCTGAGGTTCTGCCCAGTTTTATCACTGAAAACATAATATATAAGGAGATAACTATTTTCTTGTCTGAAGCAAGCAGTACCTAGTCTCCACTTTGGCCCTTTTCCAACTACAAATAATTACATCTATATTGACATTTTTCCATTTGTTCTTTACTTATTAAAAATGGACATAGTATGGATGCATCATGAGTTGGTACCATCTGTTCCCTCATCCCTGCTCCCCTTCTCCTGCGGTCCCTTCTTGTGGAGATGCAGATATTCCCTATAAGTTGCGGGTTATGCATTGTGGGTGCAACAGTCAGTTGTTGGGGGACAGCAATGCCTCTGGGCATGATGTCCCACCCTTTGGCTCTTACATTATTTCCGCCCCCTCTTCGGCAAAGTTCCCCAAGTTGTGGCGGGTGTGTTTTAAGTCTACTCCACTGATGAGCTCTTAGAAGCATCTGGACCTCCGCTTCGGTAGGTGTTGAGTATCCTCAGGATCTGTCTCCTTCATCCTGGCACAGACTGTCAGGTTCACCATGGAAGCAGCACTCTTTCTCATCTCCCCAATTCCTGCGTGGTCTCAGCTGGGGCTTGGCTAAAGTGTGAGGGGTAGTTTATCACTTTGGGTCTCACAACCTTCTGAAAGAGAGAGAAAAAAAAAAGCAGATTCTCCAATGAGTGTGAACTCAGCACAGGTTAACTAGGACAAGCCTTATTAATTTAAGGAGAATTTGATGGATGTAGCACCTCTTTTATCCAAAGACTAGTGGGATCTTGACAGTGGAGAGCATAATCTTTATCGCTATAGGATTCTGATCTGTTTTGCAATTTCCCAATGGGTTCCTTTCCACTGAGTGGATCTCTTTGCTAATCAGAAAGATACTGGCTACCCAACAAGGCTGTATATCACTATTGTACTTCTGTGTACACTTGTCAGAGTGTGTGCTTCTGAGTAGCCTAGACCCCTGATTGCTTGGACCATTGTTGGTCACTTTCCCCCTGTGGCTCATGTAGCACTTTCCAGCATTAGATGGTTAACTGTCTGGGGTCTATTTCCCTTCTGCAATCTAGCCAGGTCATTCCTGTTTTTGTACCAGCAGCATATGGTATCTTCAGAAATAGGGTCTTACTTTTTTATCTCATGTGGGTAATCAAGTGTTTTAACAGAAGTCTCTCTTGTTTTGGGGACCTGGTAGGTCTCTCTGATCACCAGCTCATTGTGGGTAGCAACCTCATTCTGGTACTGGGAGTTATAGGCCAGAGCTAAAAAAAAAAAAAAAAGGTTAGTCTTCATCCCATTCTCTCCAGAGCTCCCCTTCTGTGCTCCTGTTGAAGATTCAATCTCTATTTTATCTTCAGGAATAAAGGTTTCTGTGGTACCCATTCATCTTGGGTTTAGTTTTGTGGATTTTTCCCCCAACTTCCCCTTCCCCTCCCTGGCAAGTCTTTCCATCCCTATTGTCTGGGCCTCAAGTTGCCTATCAGGTATGTCAGTAACTTTAGGTGGTTCAGGTTATCCACAGATGAGTGAGACCATGCAGCATTGTCTTTTTGTGATTGTGTGAGTTCACTGAGTATGATCTGTTCTAAGTCCGACTATTTTTCTACAAATTTCATTGTGTAGTTTTTTTTCTGACTGCTGAGTAGAATTCCATTGTGAAAATGTACCACAACTTCATTATCCATTCATCCAATGATAGGCACCTGGGTTGATTCCAGTTCTTAGATATTACGAATTGAGCAACTATAAACATGGTTAAGCAAGTATCTCTGTAGTGGAGCATGGAACATTTACAGTAAATACCCAGTAACAAAATAACTGGGTTTGTTGCAGCTCTATATTGATTTCCATAGTGGTTATATAAGCTTACAATCCCACCAACAGTGAATGAAGGTTCCTTTTGTTCCCCCCACATCCTCAGCAACATTTGTTGCCATTTGATTTCTTTTAATTTTTTTCTTCATTTATTTATTTATTTATTTGAGAGTGACAGACACAGAAAGGCAGACACACACACACACACACACACAGAGAGAGAGAGAGAGAGAGAGAGAGAGAGAGAATGGGCGCGCCAGGGCTTCCAGCCACTGCAAACGAACTCCAGACACGTGCGCCGCCTTGTGTATCTGGCTAACGTGGGTCCTGGGGAATTGAGCCTCGAACCGGGATCCTTAGGCTTCACAGGCAATTGCTTAACCGCTAAGCCATCTCTCCAGCCCTCATTTGATTTTTTAATGATTGCCATCCTTACTAGAATAAGGTGGAATCTTACAGTTGTTTTAATTTGCATTTCTCTGATGGTTGGGGATGTTGAACATTTTCTTAACTGTGTGTTAGCCATTTGTTTTTCTGCCTCTGAGAACTCCCTATTCAGTTCTTTGCCCCATTTTTAAAATTATTATTAGTTATGTACTCATTGTGTACACAGCCATATTGTACCATCGTTAGCCTCTTCCCTGTTCTTCCCCGTCCTCAGGGACCTTCCTCTTTGGGGAATGTGGGTTGTTTATTGTGGGGTTAGCTGTCTGCCCAACTTTTTTGAGTGGGTTTTACTTTCTTTTATTGTTTAGTTTTTCTGAGTTATTTATAAATTCTAGATATCAGACCTATATCAGTGGTGCAGCTTGCAAAGATCTCCAATTCTGTGGATAATCTATTGGCTCTGATTATGGTATGCTTATTTGTACAAAAGCTTTTTAGATTCATGAGATCTATATTGACTTTTATCTTTTCATTTCATTTTCTTTTTATAAACAGTGAATGGGAGTATGTATTCTTAATCAGTTGAATGATTTATTTTCCAAAGCATATTTAAAAGTTTTGATTGTTGTAGGATGACCACCTGGGACTATTCCATCCTGAACACCTTCCTACAAGCATCTAATCTAAGCCGAGATTGTGGCCCATGCCCATAATCTGTCCCAGGATTTAAGAGGCAGAGGCAGGAGAATTACTGCAAGTTTGAGGCCAGCTGGAGCTAGGCAGTGAAATCCTGTCTCTAAATAAATAAATAAATAAATAAATAAATGGATAAAGAGGAAGAAAAAACATAAATTAAAAGAAACCCCAGAACCATTTATAAAACTCATCTAACATTCATGTGTTTAACATGGGTTCTCATTTTGTGGACACTGGTGAAAAGCCATTACTAGCTCTTTAGGGAGATGGTCTTTTGCACTTCTCTCCTCTTCATTCCAAACTTGGAACATCATTACTGTCTGTAGTCTGTGTCCTCTACCCCTGCTGTGATTCTTAATGAACTAAATTTCAGGAAGCCTGCTGACTGAATCCATGACAAGTGTATAATTTACAGGAGCAGCTGGGCCCTCCTGGTACATAGTCCCCTCGTTCTCCTAGTAGCCATCCCTTTCAAATCCTCCCACCTTAGACCTTTCTCCTGCAGCTTTCTGCTCCCCCTTAATAACCCCAAAGCACACGCAGCTCCTTCAATTCCCAGTTCTCTGTTCTCCTGATAAACTAGTATTACAGGGACACTTGGCCTCACCCAGCTTTTTAGTGTGGATTCTGGAGATTCAGATGGGTGTACCAGGACCCCTCACACCCTCATGCTTGAGCAGGAAGCGCCTTTAACCACTAGCCCATCTCTCCAGCCTTCCTGGTCTCTTAATCAGTGTTTCATGGCTCTCACCTGCAAAATCCTCTCATCACTATTGGCGACAATCTCATGGACTCACCACCAGAATCATCTCTAACATTTGTGGTGTGGAATTTATCTACTTTAAAATTGTAAAATTATATACTATTCAGGGTTTCTTTTTATTTCTTTTGCTTGTAGAATTTTGGAACTTTTTTCAATGATCTTTTCCATCCTTAGTGATTACTGGATGTTCATGACTTCAAACAAGGAAAATGTGGAGATTTTCTTATGGTGGTACTATGAATTTGTATAAGTTTAGGGCAGCCTTTTCATTTCTTTTTGGCATTTAAATCCAAAGAGCTCTGACTTCCAAAATTATCTTTCTTTCTTAGATTATTTATTAATTGTTGGTCATTTTTTATGACCTTCATGTGAAGAAACCAGAATTTCTCTGGGAACCTCAATATGTTAACGGATTGAATCAAAATTTTCTCTCTTGATAGAAGCTCTTTTCATTGTCCAGCTCTACTGGCTACCAAGAGTGAAGCTTTGCTCCATGTCCCCTATTTCTACGGATTCACCATAGGTTGCACCTTAGAGCTGGAAGCCTTAGTTTAACTCCAAATTTGTAACTAGGAGGGGAATTACTTAAACTTCCTGAACTGTAATTTCATCCCTTATACAATGGGCATACAATTATCAGCTATTGTCATAGATATTTCTAGAATTGAAAAGCAGTGAATGCGTTTTTAAGTGTGCCTGATTCTGACTATAAAGGCAGGTCTATCATACTGATGTTACCCATTATCTTGGTTAGCCTTATACATTTCTTATTCAACTAAATTTAAACCTCTTGAGGCAGACCAGTTACATCTCTAGGGATAGAAAGGTTTTATATCTTTCGCACTTATCACAAGGGTCATGGTGACACACTCATTACATAAGAAAAAAATATAACAACTTCATTTAGCCAAAGTTTTATGTGGCATGATATCCTTGAGTAATGGAGACACCAGAATACACAGGTAACTGTGTGCTTTGATGAAGATGTGAAGTTGGGTAGCATGTATGCAAAAGAAATGATCTCAGGTAATAGACTGAGAGGGGGAAACACAGTAAGTCTTGTCTGTTTAGAGTTTTCTTGGCTTTCTAGGTAGTATTTCTTCCTACCAGCTACAGGGCAAGGTCCCTCAAGAATGAAAATCTTTAAGGGAGAAGGGAGAGAGTGACCAGTCTAGGTCTATGGCTGGCTTTGGGGACAGAGGACCTTGGCAAGAGGACTTCTGGTTTCTTTGACTCACTTTAGGGAACAAGGAGGAAGCCAGACCAGGAGAGTGGAAGGAGTTCAGAGAGAACTGCTCTGTTCCAGTGGCTTTCAGTTCAAAGAACCCAAACCCCAACACATTGATACTCAAATTACAGTGCAAATTAACACCCAGATATTTGCAGTAAACACTCAGGAACTATGAGGGGTATATTTTTATTATCTTTAAACTGTCAAAATTTAAGGTGTCTATACTAGCTATTCACATGTGATTAAATATGGTCATATTCAGTCTTCAGTGATATTTTAATTCTTCCTTCATTAAAAATTTTTGATTATTTTCTAAATAGAAAGTTAATAATAAATGTTTGCCAAATACATGTAACTTATTCCAACAAGGAACAATTTTGACTTAAAATGTAACTTAAACATATTATAAAATATAGTAAAATATACTATATGTAAACGTACCATTTCAAAAAGCTTCACTTTTGGGCTAGATAAATGGCTTAGTGGTTAAGGCCTTTGCTTGAGAAGCCAAAGGACCCAGGTTCAGTTCCCTAGGACCCATGTAAGCCAGATGCACAAGGGGCACATGCATCTGCAGTTTGTTTTCAGTGGCTAGAGGCCCTGGCGTGCCCATTCTGTCTGTCTGTCTCTCCTTTCTCTCTCTCTCTCTCTCTCCTTGCAAATAAACACATAAAAATTTTTTAAAAGCTTCATTTTTTAGCATTTTTTAAAGTCTATGTGCAGTTATGTTTAACTACCTCCCCTGAGTATCTAGTAAGTTTTCTAAAGTACTTAATGTTGTTGAGACTAAGTGCACCTTTGAAGACTCACATTTGAGCTAATGCATTTACAGGAGACTTCTGAGCAAGGTTATATATTACTTAGGCTGTACGAGAGAAAGGCGAGTGAAGAGGTGAGACTCATTGAGCACTCTTGAAACTCTTAGCGGTGTTCTTTCCCTTCCGTTCCTTTCCCTTCTTAGTCAACTATCCAGGGCAGCTAGTCTGCTTGCAAACAAACAAAATAAAAGCTCCTCATATTGAGGGCCAGAATTTTGGAATCATATAATTTGACAACTAGAAATTAACAGAAAAGAAAATCATAGTTGTTTCAAAACGGCAATTTTGCCCTTGACTCGATCTCACTCCAGTTTTACCATTGATTGTCCCGCTCTCCCACGCACCACAACCCAGGTTCCAGTGTTCTCTTTCCATGTGTTACAAGGGGCTCATTCTGTGTCTGTTCCTCTGAAGGATTGCCTGGACCTTGTGGGGAAGAAAGCTCATGGCTTTCCGTTGAGTACTTTAAAGAGCACACTATCATGTAACATCTGGGACCAGAAATAAATCTCTGTGCTATATATTTTGCAGATATTTGATTCTTGGATTTTTTATTGTAAGAGAAAAGTCTTGGTTAACATAAAAAATATATTAGTAATTTGTCAAGAACCACTCAATTCTATTCCTAGGTTAGCCTATGTAAATATCTTTTGAGTAGTACACAATTCATTTAGTTGACAGTTAAGTTTGCTTGAACATTTTAAAAATAGTTTGCCTGAATTTATGGTGCACAGAAGCAATATATAAATATATAACTATCCTTATTTTCAATAAATATAGTAATTAAGGAAATCTTCATCCGTATTTTAACATACTAGAGGAAACTATAACTTGTCTCTTTAAGAAATAGGGTTGGTCAGGCCCCAAATCATCCATATGTCCTTGAGCAGTTCTAATCTGTCTCTCTATCTACATAAAGCTGTATTTAGTATTCAAGTTATTCCCAAAGAGTTTAATGTTGGATGTCGTTTTATGCTCTTTACATAAATGATCTTAACTGGAAGTTGTGAGCCTGCCTTGACCAGCAAGTGTCAGCTGCCAAGTGGAACTGCTCATTCAAGAGTCACTAACAAGTTTAACCAAGCTGCTTAGGAATGCTCACAATGACGTTCCTCCTGAAGCCGGTTTATGAGCGCTTAGTTAACTGGGAAAGAAACAGTATCAGAATTGTAAAAAAAACAAAGCAAAACAAACAGCAAAGCCAACAGGAGTGCCGAGTCCGAACCCTCTGCCTCCCTAGGGCCTGGCTCCCGCGGGCGCACCCCTCTCCCCCCGCAGCAGGTTGTGACTTGGGTTGGCGCCGCCCGGCGCCCTCGGGGCCGGGGCGGGTCGCGGGGCTCTGGAGACCCCAGCCGGGAACCCGAGCGCCAGCGTCGACCCCTCGCCTCCGCCGCCCCTCGTCCGGACGCACCTTCCGTCCTGCTGCGGCCGAGCTCCAGCACGCCCAGGGCCCGGGCCACCCCCCGGCGGGCTCGGCCGGGACACGCCCCCGCTCCCCGCGGACTCGCCGGCGCGCAAGCTCCGCCCACCCCGCGGGGAGCCGGGCCCCGCCGCCCGCCGGAGCACTCGGCGCCGGGTCGGCCTGGGGAGAGTCGGAGCTGAGCCGCGCACCGCCCGCGGGACGCGGGCTGCGCTCCGAGGCCCCGGGACCGCGCGGCCGGCGCTCCGTGGGGCTCCGCGTGACCCTTCCGGGCCGGAGGACGATGCCCCGGGCGCGCTGACCGGCGGGAACCGCGGCCGCCCGCGCCCTCTCCTCTCCTCTCCCTCCGGGGCGCTGACCCCGCCGCGCCGCGCATCCGCCGACCCTCGCGACCACGCGCCCGGGAACTGGTGGCCGGCGGTGGCCCCTCACGCGCTGCCGGTTACCGCGGTCCGGGAAGTTGCCGGCCCGCCCTGCGGCCGCGACCCCGGCGCGGGTTTCATGGCCCGGGGCGGACGCGCGGCTGGAGCCGGCGTGGGCGAGTCCCCGCGCGCGCAGACCCGCGGGGACCCCGCGCTCCGCGTCCTTCCCGCGCGGCCGCCCCGCCGAGGCTCGCTGCGCCCCGCGCGCCCTCGCGCGCCCCTCGGAGCCGCCGCCTGAGTCGGGGAGCCCAGGATGACCGAGGCGCTGTGGCCGGCGGCCCCCAACGGGACGGACGCCGCCTTCCTGGCCGGCCTGGGGTCGCCGTGGGGAAACAGCACAGTGGCCTCCACCGCGCCTTTCTCCGCCCCTTACAGATGCTCCCTCACCAAGACGGGCTTCCAGTTCTACTACCTGCCCGCCGTCTACATCCTGGTGTTCATCGTCGGCTTCCTGGGCAACAGCGTGGCCATCTGGATGTTCGTTTTCCACATGAAGCCCTGGAGCGGCATCTCCGTGTACATGTTCAACTTGGCCTTGGCTGACTTTCTCTACGTGCTGACCCTGCCGGCCCTCATCTTCTACTACTTCAACAAGACGGACTGGATCTTCGGCGATGCCATGTGCAAGCTGCAGAGGTTCATCTTCCACGTGAACCTGTACGGCAGCATCCTGTTCCTGACCTGCATCAGCGCGCACAGGTACAGCGGCGTGGTGTACCCGCTGCGCTCGCTGGGCCGGCTCAAGAAGAAGCACGCCGTCCGCGTCAGCGCGCTCGTGTGGCTCGTCGTGGTGGGCGCCATCTCCCCCATCCTCTTCTACTCCGGCACCGGGGTCCGCCGAAACAAGACGGTCACCTGCTATGACACCACCTCGGACGACTACCTGCGGAGCTATTTCATCTACAGTATGTGCACCACCGTGGCCATGTTCTGTGTGCCCTTGGTTCTGATCCTGGGCTGTTACGGGTTAATTGTCCGCGCCTTGATTTACAAGGACCTGGACAACTCACCTCTGAGGAGGAAGTCCATTTACCTGGTCATCATCGTCCTGAATGTGTTCGCTGTGTCTTACATCCCATTCCACGTGATGAAGACCATGAACCTGAGGGCCCGCCTGGACTTTCAGACCCCGGAAATGTGCGCTTTCAACGACAGAGTGTATGCCACGTACCAGGTGACAAGGGGCCTGGCAAGTCTCAACAGCTGTGTGGATCCCATTCTCTACTTCCTGGCGGGGGACACTTTCAGAAGGAGACTGTCACGAGCCACCAGGAAAGCTTCCCGAAGAAGTGAGGCAAACCTGCAGTCCAGAAGTGAAGAAATGACCCTCAACATTTTATCCGAATGCAAGCAGAATGGAGACACAAGCTTGTGAAAGCAGGAAACGCCAAGGACCTCACTTTTGTAACATGGTAGGATGCTTAGGGAGCCAAATGCCCTTCTCCTCTTTCAACTTTCTGGTAACTTTAGAGAATACTCAAAGCAAGAAAGTAGGGAGTTTAAAAACAATACCACATTTAACTACAGTTTTTCTTTTCAGTCTCCGTTCTTAGTGACTAGAGGTATGTATCATAAAACATTGCTGCCTAGGTAAACGTTAACTTTCTCTTCTCTCTTTCAAGTTGACAAGTTGTTCTAAATAAAGGGTGTGCATGAGTAGTAGAGCCACTTTAACGTTAAACATTTCTCCAAGACAGCTCTCCACCTGAAATGCGAGTGTATGATTTGCCAGCCTTTATTGCTCTGAATAGCTCATGGAATGAATGGACACATTGAAAAATAGGTTTATATTTTCAAAATCTCCTTAGCATAATATAGCAAAACACTGAACTCGGTTCATTGAAGAAAGGATGAGCAGTTTTCTGAGCTACATGTCTCTTCCAATTCCTTATAAGCACAGGTGGTGACTGGCAATCTCTGGGGAAATGAATTAAAAAGTAATCTGATTGAACATAAAGGCATGAAAAGTGAGTATTTTCCAGTTAATTCTGGAAAACTGATTATGTTACTTGTTAAATGTTTGATGGGGGAGGCTGCATATATCTGAAGTGGTGAAATGCATTCAGAGTAACTGCGGAGCAGGCGTTTTCCTTGTAAACACCTGAGCTGTGAGACTTCCCTTGATAAAAGAGCACTTATTCCCCCCACTGCTGTGCAGTGCCATGGGATAGCACTTCGTTCCTGACACAAGTGCTCACTCACATATGTAAAAACAATTTTGAGAAATCACACTTAAATTGCAGACTAAAGTTTGAATGAAGTTGAGTAACACTTAGCAAATTGAGAAGACATTGGGTTGATGTATCAAATTTTGAGAGGGCGTGTTTGACAGTCAGCTGCAAAGCAACTGGGAGTAGAGAAAGTACTTCTAGAACAGGTATTTGAATTTAAAATCATACTGGAAAGATTGCTTTGTTTTGCTTCTTCAGAGTACTTGAAAATACTAAATGTGATAAAAAATTCAAGGAGACTTTATATAGTTTGTGCTATAGAATGCACATCTATAATCCTTTAATTAATTTGATATCCTAAACTTTGGATTTTAGAATTGGAATAGT
This sequence comes from Dipus sagitta, assembly GCA_036346955.1. NCBI lineage: Eukaryota > Metazoa > Chordata > Mammalia > Rodentia > Dipodidae > Dipus > Dipus sagitta. Next base: position 107,524,248 of record CM070783.1, read on the forward strand.
CAAATTTAATATAATGAGAATAATAGAGAAACACAAGAGCCACAAATACACAAAATTCTGTGTGTAATGGTTTTTTTTTTTTTTAGTTTTGAAAGTTAGTCCTCACATAGCTGTCATCTGAGTGTGCAAGTGATGGTTGAATGACTTGTTTGAAAACGTTGTATGAGTAAAGCAATATGGGTTATATATGAAAAAACTGTATGAGTAAAGCAGTCAGGGTTTTATATGAAGTCAAGAGTGAACCTTTGTGCCCTCTGGGTTTGGTGGACTGAGGATTGTGTGACCTTCAGAGTGGCTTCCATTTTCCCCATCTCTAGACACTTAGGTCAGTAAGAAAAAGCTTTTGTTTGGTGGTTCTTTTTATTCATTCATTTTTAGTGCAAAGCAGTATAACAACCTGCTGACAAAGACTCTTACCAGGCCTCCTCACTTGAAGGTTTGAAGTTCTCCCCTAGTGAGACCCAACCACTGTTATCTGTTTTAGAACCTAAAAGACAGCATCTCAAATGTGTCATCATTGTGTAGATACTTTCATTCATATGTTCAGTGATTCAAGATTAATATTACTAAACTGACCAAAGTGGAAATTTCAGAGACTCAAAGCTCAATGATACATGTTTCTCTATTTCGCAGTATTTTCTTTAGTTTTGTTTTTCCCTTGTAGGTATCAGGAGGCCAGCCTGATCTTGAGTATGTTTTAATACATTCGTTCAGCTTCCAGCAACTATCCTGAGGGAATGTGTATCCAGGGAGGTGGTAGATGGTGGTTAGAAATTTTACTGTTTAACACACCTCCCCTCTCACTGAGGCCTCATGCCCATTAGGCAGGAGCTGCACCATTGAGCTACATCCTCAGCCCCCAAAGCGTTTCTCCTTTAGCTTTATGCATCCTATAATGGTCGATGACATGTCGATGGCATGCCAAACAGAAACAAGAATGATCGTGCCAACTTCTTCCAGGCCAAAAGAAGCACCTAGGAAGATCTGAGCTGGTGGTGGAAGAACGCAGAGGTCAGGAGGAAGCAGTGATCTGGCTGCGATGCTGATCTGTGTGGTAGGACGGCGGTGTAGGTATTTCATTGTTAAGACAGAGATCTGTTGACATTTGAATGAAAGACAGCAAAATTTTTAAGTTTTAACGAGTAACTAAACTTTTACACTACAAGAAATGTTTCATTGCGTACATATTGGAGTCTTGGACCCTGAACAACTGATTAGTATTTATGTTGAAGTAAAGAGATAACTGATGAAGAAATGCAGCTTCTGGGAAGCTGCAGGACTCTTGACCCTTTGACACCCTCCAGATGGAAAAGGTGGGATGACATCCTTTGGATGATACCATAGGTGATGTGTTCAAGCGGAGATGTAGACAGCCTGGAGGGGCCAAAGTCGGCTACAGTATTTCCCAGAATTCTTCTTCCAAGTGCTTGAATAGGAATTTTTAGTGTTCACCAGTTGTGACATGGCCAGGTCATATCCTACAAGCCTTTTCTGCCTACTCAGCTGGGACACTGAACCATCTTCTAACACGTGTCAGTAACCAGTTCTTGCAGTGGCTGGAATTCAACTAGTGAGAAAATGTAAAGCTGGGATTCTAGTAAAGATATACGGAAGCTTTAACTTTGCGGGTTGAACTGTAACTAAGGTGATTGTATTTATTGAAGAGCTCAAGGTGCGTTCAGTTGTACAGATTGTAAAACTTCCTTGAAAGTTCCCACATACTGATGTAAATTATATTTATTGCAATGTAAAATATTAATATGTCACACTGGTGTATTTTACAGTAATATATGATGCATAGGTAAAATGAGAGTTATATGTCATGATGATTTTCAGATATTAGTACCTTAAAGTGCTTAAGAGTTTAGTTTTTATTTTGTCCAAAATATGAAATTTTTTATGATATAAGTGTTTAATTTTTCCATAGAAATGCACTTGCATGTTTTCTGTTTACTTCTTATGATATAGACTTAATTTGGTGTTAGATTATAAGGATAATAGTGAGTGTATCCTAGCCAGATATGTTCTGTATTATGTACATTTTACATATGTATTATAGAAAAGTTTATATTTTTTTTTCAGGAGGGTTAGGATTTTCTCCCTACTGTTTTCTGAGCTTCCATTCACAAAGGCAAAGACTTGTCTTAAGTTCAAAGTCAATTTCCTATGTTAGAAGAATGGTGATTGGGTGTTATGGATACAGCATTAGAATTTAAGGACAAATACAGCTGCAACAATCAGTTATTCTCACTCATTTCTGAAAGTTGTGAGTTGCCTTTCTTCTTAAGGCAAAATAGTATAATCCTAAATTCTTTGATGTAGAGTCTTTAAGTAACATACCAGCAAATTCAGCATTGCTTTTGATTATAATCTGTTTGCTTTGGGCCATTGATAACTTTAATGACAATATTTAAAGAGAAAATTATGCTATTGGCTGTACTGATTCTGTTACAGTTTTATTCTGTCTGCATGTGTTAAACACATCACTACAAATTAAAACGAAGGTGAATATATGTTACAAAGCCAAATTTATGAATTACATTGTTCAGTGCTTTGGCCAGAAAATGTTTATTTTTGTATTCTCTGTGATGTTCATATAGATAATTCAACTAGGTTTCTTTAGCATTGATAGTACTACTGAGTGCATGGGATGAAACAGTGTTACTGGACATTTTGAACCGTCTCAGGTTTTTCTGAATCAGTGGTACATTAATGAAATTCAGACTATATGTGCATAGTTGTGTCTAATAAAAAGAAGTGCATTTCTTGTCAAGGCATAGTATCATTTACATTCAGGAGTAAGCAGACCTCACATGTTTCTGTTTGTGCTTGTGAGTGTATGAGTATGTGTATGTCATGTGTGGCAGCTAATTTTGTATCTGCTATTTATAGTATACAGAGCCTTGTAATTGTGATCACTAGAACTGTCTTTATCTTAGGCCATTAAAACAGAAAAAAAGGACAATAAAACTATGAAATTGTTTGGATGGTTTTTGTATTATAATGATCAATGTCTAGTTTTACCAGATCATAATATCAGAGTGACAAATACTATAGTACACATTGTATTAACTCACGTGATTTCTTACAGAGTAAACTGATCTATAAAATTATAGTGTTAAAGGAAGAATCCTGGTGTAAGGCAATTCCTGCAACTATGAGAACTGGATTTTTAACTATCAGTAGGGATATGGTTTAGTTCTTTCAAGCACAATACTGAAAGCAACATTAATATAGACTTCTTAGATGGTGGGTATTAAATGTCTACTAAAATCTTTTCTCATCTCATTTGTAATTCACAGAGGTAATCCTACTAACAATATTTTGTGGTTTCTGTTTTATAGTCTATATTGTAGTTATGTTGCAGGTGTGTGTGTGTGTGTGTGTGAGAGAGAGAGAGAGAGAGAGAGAGCTGTATGATGGAAGCATGTTTACATCAGTGCTCTATAAAAATATATTTAGCAGAGAAGATAAGTGTACAGTGATCTTATATTGGGTTTTCTGACATCTTGAGCCCTGTGGCAAATATGTTTGGACAACATGGAATTCTCTTGCACCTCTTAGATTTGGGGCAGTCAGTATTGCTGTCTGTGCATGCACTGGTCACTTACTTGTGAATCTTTGTTGGGGGTCTTTTGCTATGCATATATGTTGGACTTTGTGTGGGTATATATTTATCATGTACATAGAAATATTACAGAGGGTTAACTGTATAATTTATGAAGAATTTTCCCTAACGCTTGGAATATCTATGATCTCACATTTGCTAAAGCATTCAAGGATTAGGGTTAAAATCCTTTTTTCTTTGTTTTTATTTTTATTTGAGAGAGAGAAAGAAGGACGGGGGTGGGAGAGAGGGAGAGAGGGAAAGAAAGGGCACTCCAGGGCTTCTAACCACTGAAAAGGAACTCCAGATGCATGCACCACCATGTGCAGCTGGCTTACTTGGGTACTGGGGAATCGAACCTGGGTCTGGGTCCTTAGGCTTCACAGGAAAGCACCTTAAGTGTTAAGCCATTTCTCCAGCCCTCAACCCTTTTTATTTACAAATCTACACAGTTTATATGCATTTCCTTCTCTTATGTTAATAAATTGAAAACCTTTTAAGCTCTTTTTAAGGGATTTAGAATTTTGCCCCCCAAATATGGACAGATCTTCTATTCCCAGTATTTCCAAATGTAAAAGCTTTGCCTAAATTCAGTAAGGACATCTTATCATGGCTTCTCTGTGTCTGTTAGCATAGGCAGTATAGACACAACAGATGTCACTAGACATCTATGTTAATGTTTGCCCTGTGTTTACTTGTTTACCCTGCAAAGTGCTTGCAGCTAGTCCTTGGGTTACTGGGACTGATGGCCAGTGCAAAGCAGCAGCTGTGGGTGCAACCAGGCCCGGAGCTAAGCAGCAGACAGACCTGCAATCCTTTGGGAAGAAAGCTGGGCTGGGGCTGGGGACCAGTGGAGGTTGCTAGTCGACAGGGGTGGGGTTGGGAGGGGCTCACTGCTTATCCTGCTTAATTTATGGAGATAAATCACCTGTGTGAGGGAGAAAACGCCTCTGTGATGGTATACAGCCCTTGAATGTGATCCAGTTAATTCTGTCCCCTTGGTTTGCATGTATAAGCAAGATCTTTATTGAAGGCAGAGCTAGGAAAGAATGCAGATTAGTATGAAGGGTCACAAAAGAAAATAGAACAGGATTGACCAACCGGTGTGACTCAGTAGGGGTTTGTGATTTTAATTCCAGACATATAACATATATTTATATAAACATATATATATATGTCATATATATATATATATATATATATATATATATATATATATATGCGTGTGTGTGTGTGTATTTACACGTGCTTGTGGCCTATGTTACAGTGAGAATTTTATTTTTATTGTGGACCTCAAAAATTTGTAAATTCTCTACACTCCTTTCATGCCATGGGACTAAAGAAATAGAGGACAAGGGGTTGTTCCCAAAACCACTTTTAAATAAATGTGAAAGTTCTCAATTGTTAAATATGTTACATGCATTCATTTTTTTACTTTTAATATTATTTTCTTCCATTCAGAATTCCCAAAGAATGTGCAATTAAAGAAAATACTTGATTTGTTTTATGTAAATGTTGGCAGCTTAACTTTTTTATACCATTTCTTTAGGTTTATAGAGTTAAAGTAACAAACTTCCACTGTGTTCAAGAACGTCAGAAAAAGAAAATGCCATTCAATAAATGGGCTAATGAACAGATATATAGTTTTCAAAAGCCTAAGCACATATTGGCAGGAAATATTTTTACAAGTGTTGTTGAACACTTAGTTATCAAGGAAATGCAGATTAAAACTACTTTGATTTTATCCCACCTCTCTGTAGTCAAATGACTAATACCAAGAAAACTGAGGTCAACAAATGTTGGCGAGGATGTAGGGAAAGGAGGGCCCTTGTTCTTAGCTGGTGGGAGTGTAAAGCTGTATAGCCGCTGTGAAAAGCAGTATGGAGGTTTCTCAAAAGGTTAAAAATAGAACTATCATATGACCTTGTTATAGCATTCACAGGCATATACCCAAAGGGTGTATCTTACCACAAAGATGTTTGCACATTCATGTTCATTATTGCTGTAATCATAATCATACGGAAATGGAACCAGCCTAAATGCCAATCAACAGATGACTGGATAACGAAAGTGTGGTGTATATACATGATGCCATTTTATTCAACTGTAAGTAAAAAATGAAGTTACGAAATTTGCAGAAAAATGGATGTATCTGTAAAGTACTAAGTGAGGTGACCCACACTGCATATTCTCTCTCATGCACAGGTCCTTTTATGTTGTATGTGTCTAAGGAAGTGAGTGGGCATGTAGGTTATAAAAGAAGAGACCACGAGAAGGGAAAGGGTTCCAGGAAGGTGGGAGAGGGCAGTACACACATATGAAAGTGGAAAGGTGGCTCTGTGTGTGTGAGGAGGGGTTGGGTTGAAAGAAAAAAGAAAAGAGGGAATGAGGAGAGGCAATTAATGAAAAAAATTATATTAAAAATGTTATAAGGAAAACTAATTTTATTACGCCAATTTAAAAAATATGAAGAGTATCAGCTTGCAGGCAGAAAGCCCTGAGCTTGAAACCACCTGTGACATAATACTTATGTTCCTGGGCAAGTGATTTCAGCCTTCTCATCTGTCTTCTCCACTGATAAAACAGGCATCATAATAATGCAGCTCACGGGATACTGGCAGAACTAAACAAACTGCATATGCAAAGCGTATCTCAGAATGCACACTCACCCCGTGTCCCACAGTGCACACTTACGCAGTGGGAGAAATGGCATTTCCAGAGTGGTGTCGGCTGTTCTGAGCAATGATTCTTTTCAAGAACATCACAGTCTTGTTCTGAACTTTTTTCACAGGTGCTGATTTGCTGCTATTATAGATTGCTGTTGTCCTCTTTCATGCTGTGAACACCTTGTGGGTCACCTAGAAATTCTTGTGGGATTGAGAGATTGTTTTGATACAGTTAATATTGTTCTTTTGCATGCTCTATTGAATGTCAGAGCCAGATAATAAGCAGACATTCAAAATTTTACACTTTGTGCTCTGATATTTATTGTATAAGAAAGGCAAGGATGCCTAAGATAAAAATGTATCCAGCTAAAAATATATTAATAGGAAGAATCTACTGACCTTCCTTGCCAAGCCCCACCCCTCAAGTTCATGGTTTATTTTCAGTTCACACAGGCCAGAGTCTGGTCTTCATTTCTGGCAGACCCAGAAACTTGATCTCGACAGTTCATCTGGAGTTCAACACGGAGGGACTGAATCACACCAAACAAATTGACAAGAGAATCATTTACTAGCTGGATTGTCAATTTTGAATATACAACGGTTATATCCCCGTCACAATAACAGGCATCTGCCTTTTTGTACAGGGGTGAGAGGGATTTAATTATACACCAGAAAGATCCCTGCATAGTTTAAAATAGGAACGACTGTGATATTCTTGAAAAGCATTTCTAATAAGAAAAAGCAACTGAAAGAATTATGTTTCCCAGGAGATACTGGTTTTGCTGAGCGGCATCTGTCTTTGACTTAGTAATCATTGGCGGTTCTGAACTCTCCCTGCCTGGGACCATTGAACAGCACATGTAATGAAACTCTCATTTCTTTAAGATTCAGCATCAGCATCATGCTCATTCAGAGGCACACTACATTTTTGTGATGTCTCTTATGTGGTGAGTCTGAGAAGGGTGGAGGTAGGAATGACTACAGGGCTTGCTAGGTCCAGGATGTCAGACATCAACGGGAAGGGTGCAACGTGGTAGTGTAACTGCAATTCCAAGGTTCAGCACAGAGGTGCAAGAGTTAGAGCTTTGAGAATAGTGTGCACAAAAACTATAGCTGTAATCAGGAAAGTAGAAGTAATCCCTCAGGGAGTGTATGTCGAGAAGAAAAAGGGCGGAAAGTTAGGCTGGTCAGAGAGCCTTAAACAACCCCAACAAGAAGAATGACTAGAGAAGAATAAAGTCAGGAAGGAACAGAGTCAAAGAAGGTCCAAGATACGACTCCAAGAAAATAAGCCCCAGAATAGAATTTTATGAAAGATGTAATTCTGTCACTTGTTATGAAAAAAAATCTATATAGAGACCAGAGGGTTTATAGATTACAAAGGTTGTTATTATTGAGGGCACAATTAAGTCATAAATTGTATTTATTACTAATATTGACTGCTGAAAAATGTGTTGGTGAGCAGAAAGGACATTCAAGTCTGTAGCTTGAGGAAACAAGAAGTAGAAAAAGGATATAGAGATTTCTTGAAGATGCAGAGGAAACAAGCTCACTGTGGAAATTGGCATGGATGAAGGATGTCAACAGGATAAATGAAAAGGGTCAGTTGGCCTAGGAAAGGGCCAGCTGTATTCTGGAGTCTAAAACATCATCAGAGTAGAGGAAAGCCATGTTTGTAAACTTAGGATAATAGCCAGATCACTGAGTAGCAGGAAGGATATGGAAGTGTGTGGAGAATGATGGATGAGTGCATCCAGTAAAGGGAAGTTAGCAGAGTGAGTTGGCATTGTTCCAAAGAGAGAGATTTACATGGCAGTTGAAGAATCATGCCAATAAGCAATGAGGGCTGGAGAGATGGCTTAGCGGTTAAAGCACTTGCCTGTGAAGCCTAAGGATCCAGGTTCGACTCCCCACTATCCACGTAAGCCAGATGCACAAGGTGGCTCATGTATCTGGAGTTTGTTTGCAGTGGCTAGAGGCCCTGGCATGCCCATTCTGTTGGTTGCAATGTTGTCTCTTGGAGCTCAGAGCTACCATGAAAAACTAAAAAGTCACTGAGGATCATAATTATTTGGTAAGACCCTGAAAAGTACCCTCTCTGTCTGTCTCTCTCTCCATTTGTGTGTGTGTGTGTGTGTGTGTGTGTGTGTGTGTGTGTGTGTGTGTGTAAGAGAGAGAGAATGGGAGAGAGAAAATCCAACCCAAGGGCCATTCAAATTACACCAGACAGGCAGGCATCAGACATGTTGGTGAAGGCGATGGATCCAAACACCAAACTGGAGCGGTCAAGCACATACGCATGAGACTTCTTCGCTTTGGCATTGGAACTTATGTAACCAAGACAGACCTTCTCTGATAAGATTTGTGGAAATTGCTAACCCACAAAATCTATGCAAAAAAGTAATTTTGTGGCTGTTTTATGCCACTGAGATGGCTCTGTGCATACCTATAGACATCAAGAACAAACAGACCACAGTGGAAGCTGAAGACAGAGACATCTCTGTGTCCTTTTTGTTGTCATCATGCTGGTTCAGCAGGGGGAGGGGAAAAGATGGAGGCTGAGGGTGGAATTTATTTAGAACTATGCACTGCATTCCCAGCCAGGGCTGGTATTTCACTGTTGGCACAGGCACGAGATACAGAGCAGAACCACCCTTTTCAGAATGACAGTAGTTTTGCAGATTGCATGATGATCAATCATACATTTGTTTGGTTTGGTTAAAGCTAGTGTGCCTCATGGTTAAATATCTTATGATTACCACTTCTGGTGGTTTAAATCAAGTGTCTATCATAAACTTGTGTTCTGAATTCTTGATCCTCAGCTGGTGGCAATTTGAGAGGTGGATTCTTGCTGGAAGCAGTTTTGTTTCTGGCAAGGTTTAAGGATGTTGTAGCCATTTTCCTTCTTGCCAGAACATGGCTCACTACCCTCCTGCTATTTTCTTCCTACTGTTGGCAAGGAGGTAATGTCCAGCCTCTGCTCATGCCATGCTTTCCTCTGCCATCATGAAGCTTCCTCTCCAGACCATAAGTCGAAATGAATCCGTTCCTCCCATCAGGTGCTTTTAAAATGTTTATTCATTATTAGTAACAAGATGTTCTGTATGGCTACATCATGTGTTGGCACCCTCTTTTCCCTTGTCCCTGCCCCCATTGTGTTGGGGATACTCCTCAATGAAATTAAAGGTATGGGGTTGTAGTTTATGCATTGTGGGAACAGCAGTCAGCTATTTTAGGGGGAAGGGAATGCCTCTGGGAAGGTGGTTTTGATTGAATGTGTCCTCCCAGAACATGAAGGTAACTACAACAGCCCTCGCATTCACACCTGTGTGAGAGATGTAATAAACACATTAGCACAGAACAATATATGAAGTCAGAGGTGGAAAGTAACTTGTAACAATATATTATGGACTAAAAGACTTGATAGAGGATAGAATTTGGATTAAACTTGTGTACTCATAGAGGAATTTTTAAGTTAGATTTGAGGATAGGCTAGAATTAAATAATCATTTTCATTAAAAATACCTTCAAAGGTAAGACTATTCAGACTTGGAAATAACTCAGAAAACCATCAAAAGATGAATGGTGCCAGGCATGGTGATGCACGCCTTTAATCCCTACATCCAGGGGGCAGAGGTAGAAGGATTGCTGGGAGTTTGAGGCCAGCCTGAGGGTACAGAGTGAGCTCCAGGTCAGTCTGGGCTCAAGTGAGACCCTGCCTTGAAAAAATCCAATAATAATAATGATAAAAATTATTAATGGAAGGGGCTGTAGAGATGGCTTAACCATTAAAGCATTTGCCTGCAAAGCCAAAGGACCCAGGTTCGATTCTCCAGGACCCACGTAAACCAGATGCACCAGGGGGTGCATGTGTTTGGAGTTCGTTTGCAGTGGCTGGAGGCCCTGGTGCACCTATTCTCTCTCTGCCTCTCTCTCTCTCTCTCTCTAATAAATAAAAAAAATAAAGTTTTAAAAAATGTGAATGGAAAATCCATGTGTGCACATCCTTACAATGGAATGTTATTTAGAAATAAATAACAAATCTATTAGTGGAGACAACGTGGCTGAATCTAACCCATGCTGAGAAGAAGAATCCAAGCACAAAGGAGCACATTATAGATTATAATTCCAATAGAAGAATCTGAAACAGGACAATAGAAACATCCAGTAGTATCAAAGTAGAGCTCACTCACTGCCAAGGGCATGACTGTGGAGACAGGGGCCTTCCTGCGAAGCTCCCCAGGGAATTCATAGGGTGATGGACTTTTTCATGGGATGACAGTAATGAGTGGTAGAGGCATCCATCCACTTTTGTCAATACTCGTCAAACTGTGCACATGGCTGTGAGCCCATTGTGTAGTGTGTACATTATTCCTCAATAAACTTGGTGTTAAAGATAGAATATGGTATCCGTTACTTTCTTGTTATACTGAACAAATAGGAATCCAACTTAAAGGAAGAAACACGCTTTAATTTGGCTGACTGTTCCAGAGCTTAGAGTCCATTATGGCAGGGAAGGCACAGCAGGGCAGAGCAGGAAGCTGTTTTGATGATATGCCCACTGTCAGAGGGGAAAGAGGGAGAGAACAGCAAGAAGACCTGTACTATAAAACCTCAAAACCCATCCCAAGTGACACATTTCCTCCCTCTCTCTCTCTCTCTCTCTGTATATATATATATATATATATATATATATATATATATATATATGTATGTATCATCTGCCTCTTTCTATCTCTCAAATAACAATAAAAATAAAGTATTTTTTAAAGAGAGACACTTGAAGTCTAGCTGCAGTTGAAAGACATAGCAGTAACCCTCTCCTTGTTAGACAAGACACCTGACTGAAACAGCTTATGGAAGGAAAGGGTTTATTTCAGCTTACAGCTTTGAGTGAAAGTTTAATCATGTCAGGGAAAGCATGAAAAGAACAAATAGGCAGGAAGGCAGCACATGTCCACAGCAGCAGGAAGCACCCAGTCTATGTACTGAGCGTAGAGCTGGGCTCCATTACCTAAGGCCTCCCCCAAGGACACACCTCCTCCAGCAAGGCTGCCTCTCCCAAAGGTCCAGAAGTTCTCCCAAATTGCTACCACCTGGGATGCAAGTACTCAAAACACATGAACTGGTTGTGGCATCTCATTCAAACCACCTCAAAAGTGGTGATAAAGTCATGACATAATGAGAACTTGTCTTTAAAGCAACTTGTTCAAGATAAGAGTGGGGGCTAGAGAGAGAGGCTCAGTGGTTAAGGCACTTGCCTGCAAATCCTAACAACCTGAGTTAGATTCCCCAGTACTCACATAGAGCTAGATGCAAAAAGTGGTGCGTGTATCTGGAGTTTGTTTGCAATGGCTAGAGTTGCAGATGAACATGGATACACTTCTCAAACGCAAATATACACAGGTACAGTTCTCATTATCTACAGCTTCTGACCAACAACAAAGCTATATATATTCTCTCTCCTCTCTCCCTTCCTCTCTCTCTGTCCCTCTTTTGCTCTCCCCCCACTCTCTCTCTGTCTGTCTCTGATTGCAAAAAAACAAATAGTAACACTATTTTCGTATTTTCAAAAGATAAGAGTGGGAGGTAAGACTGGAAAATACAGACAAGCTGGTGAGGAAGGCCTGGTCATTCTGGGATTGCCTCTGTCTGTTGATCTGAGTGTCAACTTTGAGAGCCTTGGAATCAAAGCAGCTGCCCATGAATAAGAAAGATGTGGCAAGGAAAGAGCAAACAGAAAAGTCACTGAGGTTGATGTTTATAAGCACAAGTAAAGTACCTGTGAATATAGAGCTGGGGCAGTAGCCCTCTAGTTCTTCATGCCTAGAGGTACAAATTTCTGCATCTGGAAACTCAGACCACATGACACTGGCACCCAGTGGTTGAGTCTGCCAACTGCCGTGAAACTACTGCATGTCTGTCTGAGATTTCTATCTGAGTAAGGCAAAAAGGACCCATGAAGAAAGCCTTTGTGAAATCTGTGAGTGTTCTGCATATAAACCATTCCCTAGATTGGCCAGGCATCCTTATAGCAGGCAAACTGTGCACTATACTGATTGGTTTCTGAGCCAGCTGCTATCAGTCTTCTACTGAGTGTCTAGCCTCTGGACTTTCACCAAAAAATAGGACTCTAAATACCAAATGCTTGTTGTTGCAGTCAGGTTCACATTGCTGGTAGAAATCACCCAATCAAGACAGCTTGTGGGAAAAAAAAAAGAGATTTATTTTGGCTTACAGGCTTGAGGGGGAAGCTCCATGATGGCAGGGAAAATGATGGCATGAGCAGACAGTGGACATCACCCCCTGGCCAACATAAGGTGGACAATAGGAACAGGAGAGTGTGCCAAACACTGGCATGGGGAAACTGGATATAACACCCATAAGCCCACCTCCAACAATACACTCCCTCCAGGAGGTGTTAATTCCCAAATCTCCATCAGCTGGGAATCTAGCACTCAGAACACCTAGGTTTATGGGCGACACCTCAATCTAACTACCACATTCCACCCCTGGCTCCCATAAGCTGTTAACCATCCATGATGTAAAATGCAATGCATTCAGTCCATCTTTAAAAGTCCCTATAGTTTTTATCAATCTTAATGATGTTCAAACATCCCCATTAATCCAAGATCTTTAAACTGAGCCATAATACCAAAAATCCCCCCCAAACCCATAATGACACAGAATAAATATTCATACTACAAAAGATGGCATTGGGCATAGCAAAGAAATATTCAACCAATACAAGATTTAAAACAACCAGGGCCAACATCAAACTCTGTAGCTTCAAGTCCAACAACTCTAGCTGGTGACAAATCTCCAAGTCTGCTAGTTTTAACAAGCAACAAGTATCTGGCATTCCAATTCCACCCTTCCATCTAGGCTACTTACAGTCCTAGAAAACATCACTGGGGCCGGCAGCTTCTTAGCAGCCATCTCGTGGTCCCGGCATCTCCACTGGGTCTCCACTGCAATCCACGGTTCATCCTCATGGCCCCATGGGTCTCCATGCAGGCATCCAGCAAACCTGCTTCACACTGCCAATGGCCATTTCCAAAACACAAGGCTGTGTTGCAAACTCAATGACCCTCTTTCCAGCATTTCTTATGCTCCACAATACCAGGTAGGGTGCCAAATTGTTAATCCAGGGAGGGAATAAAGCAGACTTTGAAGAATAGGACACTCCTTGAGCACTCAGGCCCCTTCCAAAGAGTCTACATTCTTCCTGTTGCCCCAGTGCAGGTCAGCTGGCCCAATGGTTGTAATATCTCAATTGCAGCTGAACGGGCAGCAGTTCACCCAAGATTTTTCTTTCTGTGCCATATCCCTCTGCTCACACCAGTTCATTTCTACGCAAAGCAACCCTGCACAACTTCTCAGTACATGGGCATAAGAGCAAGCTTCTCACACAAACTGCTAGCCCAGTCCAGGCACAGCTCTTTCTCACCCTCATAAGCCAAACCTCACAGTCCATAAGTCTTACTGCATTCAGGTCTTCCAGCTCTGACCAGAATAGTCCATCAAGCTGGACTTACAGCACTGAAAGGCATCTCTTAGGCCAAGGTTTCACATCCTTCCACATTTCTCTTGAAAATTAGCTCCAAAAGGCCAAAGCCACACATTCAGATGTCTAGCACCAATCCCACTCCTTGGTACCACTTTACTGTTGCAGTCAGGTTCACATTGCTGGTAGAAATCACCCAATCAAGACAGCTCGTGGGAAAAAAAAAAGAGATTTATTTTGGCTTACAGACTCGAGGGGGAAGCTGCATGATGACAGGGAAAACAATGGCATGAGCAGACAGTGGACATCACTCCCTGGCCAACATAAGGTGGACAATAGGAACAGGAGAGTGTGCCAAACACTGGCAAGGGGAAACTGGCTATAACACCCATAAGCCCACCTCCAACAATACACTCCCTCCAGGAGGCATTAATTCCCAAATCTCCATTAGCTAGGAACCTAGCACTCAGAACACCTAAATTTATGGGGGACACCTCAATCAAACCACTTGTCCTTCTCCACATTAACCTTTCTAGTTCTGCCACTTCTTAGTTAATAAAGAGACAAGTCCAGGATTACAATGCAAAAACTCTGTCATAAAATAGCCCTGTAACCAGATGGGCAGTTCAAAATTAAGACAAAATCCATAAATGGAGCTAAAGCAAAATATAAAATGATAGAATAACATCAAAGTAAGTCTTGTTATTATGGGGAATATTTAACACATTGGTGGAAATATTCTAGTATTTGAAACTCAGATTTACAGGGTAGAAATCCCAACATAGACAGTGTTGAGCCTGAGTGTGAGACTTAGCTTGCCTACTCTCATTTTGCTCATGCAAACAATGCGAATGCTGCAATCCTCTCACTAGTTCCTCCTGAGTCTACTTCACTTGCGTGAACTCTGGTAAAATTGCCTGGACTTACTCAGGGCTTGACAAATGGTCGCTGTTGATGGTGATGTCAGAATGTGAGGTTGGTAACCCAAACCACGGAGTTGGACATCTGCTTGGGGATGTCAGTGGGATCTGCTCTAAGGAACAGGAAATTTGAATGCTTGGAAGTCAAACAAAGGTGTCAGTGAAGGAAACTAGGGCAGAGAAGCAGACCAGAGGAGGAAAATACAGAATTTAAGAAATGCAGAAGGAATGAGTGAGCAGAGATAAATGAGGAAACAGAATGAACATGGAAGGAGATAAGAGAGGTGGACATCACAATAAGATAGAGCAGAGGGGAAGGGAAGTTGGAGGGCAGAGGGTAAAGAAGGAAGGGCTAAAAACTGTGGTCTGAGGGACAGAGCAAGAGAACAAGGTTTTCACAACAGACAAGCAGTCAAATGCATTGATTCTACAGCGCCATTGTGCTGAGTGTGTGTCTGTCAGTTGTTGATATTCCCAGCTAGAAGAAGCCCTAGCTATGGGAATAAACTCTTGCTGTGTCCAAATCCAATTTGGACCTGCACAGCCATTCCCAGTTGTATTACTGTTAGCATTCACAGAGTTCTCATTAGGACCTGAACTCTTTCAGCCTTGTCAAAGTCCATTATATGGCACAGAAAATCTTAACTAGGAAGTGGTAGCACTTCTTCTCATATCAATTTGGTTTAAAATAAGCTTCTAAAGTAGTAATGTTTTATATTCTTATCAAATATTTATTTACTTCACATCAGAAAGATTGGACTGCATCTTTTTGAGCTGCCACAAGAGTATGTAAATAATGGTCATATTACTAAATTGAGGAGGCACTAAATTACATTCATTGCTTGCACAAAATAATTACCAGGGAAAGTAGATTTTATCACAGTTAAATATAAAGATAGTACTATGAAAATGTTAAATTACAGCATTTGAATAATGCGAATTTCTAACAATGCACCTACTAAAACTATGTTTGTCAACATTACTGGAATTTTGGTGTGTGTTTGTCATGAAAAGCACCCCCAGGTAACTGTTTAGAGTTGTTCTTTGAGGAAAATTTGGAAGTGATGCTTCAGCTATCACATTACAATCTTGGAACAGCAGAAAATTTTCTTTAGTGCAACTTGTATTATTTAACTAACATAGTTTCCAAATCTATAACAAATATGAAAAGCATAAGTTATGCTATTCATTATTATTTTTTAATCTGCACACAAAGAACCAGGTTTCATTACGGCATTTTCATACCTGCCTACTTACAGGTCATTATGATGGTTCATCTTGGTTGTCACTTTGATAGGTTTTAAGATCACCATGGAAACAAATCTCTGGGCATGTCTGGAATTCCAGAGGTGGGTAGACCCCCCTTAAATGTGGATGGTGTCATTGTGGTCTGGAGTCGTAGGCTGTATGAGAAGAAGAGAGCTGGCTGAGCACCAGCATTCATTGCTCTCTGACCCCTGACTCTGGACTGTGACCAGCCTCTTCAAGCCCCCACTGCCACATCTTCTCTGCCACGATGGCTTTGAACTATAAACTGACACAAACCCTTCCTTCCTAAAGTTGCTTCTAGTCAGGCATTTGGTCACAGAAACAAGAAAGCAACTAATTAAGTCATTATAACTTACTCTTTTTTAAAATATTTTTTATTTATTTAAATAAAGAAAGTAAAGAAAGACAGAGAGACAGAGAGAATGGGTGGGCCAAGGCCTCCAGCTACTGCAAACAAACTCCAGATGCATGCACCACTTTGTGCTTCTGGATTTACATGGGTCCCGGGAATCGAACCAGGCTTGTTAGGCTTTTCAAGCAAGCAACCATAACTGCTATGCATTTCTCCAGACCTTTATACCTTATTCTTCTTCACCCTCTCCTATCCCTAGCCCCTTCTTTCTGGTTCCCTTTCTGCACCATATTCCACATTCCACATCAATGTCAAGTTGATTTTTCCTTCTTTGGCCCCTTCCTTAATATCTTCTCATGATGTTCATTACCTTCATACAGGAGACAAGAAAAGTTCATCTAGAATTCACTTCTTTTAAGTCTGTCTTATTTTTCTTAAAATAATGGTTTACAGTTCTATCCATTTTCCTACAAGTGTCATGATTTCAATTTTTCTTTATGGTAAAGTAAAATTCTGTTGTGTGTCTATACCACATTTTTTTTCTCCATTCATCTGTTGATGACAATGAAGGTTGGTTGGCATTCTTAGGTAATATCAGTAGAATACTGAATAAATCAATGGAATAAAATAGAGGATACAGAAATAAACCCACAATAGTTATAACCAACCATTGTTTTAGAAGCTGCCAAAATATATATTCAAAACATAAAAACTCTTCAATAAATTATCCTGGAAAAAAATTTATATCTGCCTGTAGATAAATAAAACCCAATCCATATCTGTCACTTCACACAAAAATCAATTCAAAATGGAACAAAGGTCTCATGGAAGGTCATAAACTTTGCAAATGCTAGGTGACTACATACATAATATTCCTCGAGATATAGGTAGGTATAGGCAAGGACTTTCTCAACTTGTGTTTTTAATTTTATTGCAACTATATTTGTCGGTATTTGGAAAATTCCATCAAAGGTTGTGAACATTAATACAGCTCAGAAATGTTTACCTTTAGGATGAGTAAAATATATTGTCTGAAAAACTGAAACTTACACATGACATTTTGCTTAAAGTTCTGTACATTTTAAACAATGATAACTAGAAGCTTCCTTATGACTTTTCAATGTTTCTTCTTTGGAAAAATGGCAAAAGATAAGATATTTAAGTTGCTTCTTAAAATAATGATTATTTTTGTTTTGGTAGTCAAAATAGGGAATATTTCAGGTTTAACAAATGCATTGCCTGCATGTTAGCTGAGGCATAGTGGGATGGAAATGTGAGGAAGCACCATGGGGAACATCAAGGTCAGGCACTTGAGAGATGTTGCAGTTCATCAACTAAGAGGGGATGAGTGAGCACGAGCAGCCAGATCTTCACAGCTTCCAAATTTCTTTCTTGAACAATGGATCCAGTGACTGATGCAGCCATTCACCAAGTGTGGTGAAAAATACTACGCAATTAATGACTTCCTCTTCTGATCTAATTGGCATCAAACTGGAGCCCTAATAAACACAATCTCATACTTTCTTGTTCTCATATTGGTGTATATTTAAACATAAATAAAGAGCATATAATATTCTTTAGGAGTCATCTGCATGAGAAGTGGCCCATACTCCCAATTTTGTCAAAGAGATCATATTTTATGCACTCAACAAAATTTGCCTGGGAATGCAAGAGGTGTCAAGAATTACGGATATATTAGTATCAAGAGATATGTAAATCCTCCTCTCAAAGTGTTTATAGTCTACTGCAGGACTTGAATTATGAAGATGCGTGCATCTTAGAAAGCGACAATGATATAACACCATGCTTTTCCAATGAGCTGGTGTCTCTCTTGAGTTTGCATGGTGAGGGGCTGGCTCTGGAGGGATGCAGTATCTGGCAATCTAGTTGGAAGGAGTTTATTTGATATAAGAGGTAACTGTAACATAGAAAACATACTCTCTGATATACTTATTTAAAGTGAAAAATGTTGACATCAAATTGGCTGAGTACACACCACCACATTCACCAGCCCACACTTAGTACCATAGAGAAAAGAGTGAGATAGAGACACAAAGTGGGAGCTGGTGTGGCTCTCACAGGGAGAGCAGAAGGCCTGCACAGCTGAACCCAAGGAGGAGACCCGGGAGAAAACAGGTAGGAAAGAGCCAGGACAGCCCCACATCACACCCAGGCTGGCAGGAAACACCAAAGCATAGCGGGGAGGACCTTGAACAGAACTATGCCTGAGGGGTCCTGTTTCATGCGTTAAGCCCATGTCACCATCAGCTACAATTACTATTATTCATTGTTACTGATAGAAAATCAATATATTGACAAAGAAAGAACACAAACGATATTTGTTATGCTTTCAAGACTTTAATGTAAGTTATTTAACTTCCTCAGACTGTTTCATGTGTGTTTAAGATCTGGCTTTCAGAAAGAAAATGTCTTCCAGGAAGAAAGAGAATAAGACAAAAGAAAGAAAGAGAAAATGAAAAGAGAGGAAGGACATGAAAAGAAAGAAGGAAATAAAAGACAGACAGGCATAAAGAAGAAAGAAAGAAAGAAACAAAGAAAGAAACAAAGAAAGAGAAAGAGGACAGAAGGAAGGAAGATTACCATGCCATAGAATGGCTCATGCTGAAATTTGGTCTGTGTTTTAATTCATGTTACAGCTATGTCCTGATACTATTAAGATCTGTTGAATTCTTAATTAAGGATAACCATTAGGGCTGCAGAGAAGGCTTAGTGATGAAGGTGCTCACCCGGAAAGCCTAAGTGCCTAGGTTCAGTTTCCCAGTACCCACGAAAAGCCAGATACACAAGATGGTGCATGCATCTGGCATTTCTCTGCAGTGGCTAGAGGCCCTGGCATGCCCTCTCTCTCTCTCTCTCTCCCCCTCCCTCCCTCTCTCTCTCTCTCTCTCTCTCTCAAATAAATAAAGTCATTTAAAAATGATAACCAGGGTAGCCAGAACAGGATTTTTTAAAAAGTGAAAATTTATTTTGCCTCAAAACATTCATAATACCATTTGCAAAAAGGGTGCCAAATTTGGATGATGTTGACATAGATTGGAGTGCAAGGTAAGAAATTAAATTTGAATATTATTCTTTAATATTTATATAAATGGAATTCATCTCTAATTTAGCAATTTCTGGTATTTGCAAATAAAAGTTTGAATTGCCTAAGAATTCTGAAACAAAACAACTCCTTTTCTTTTTATTCGGAAAGACATCTTTCTGAAAGCCAGTTATTAACAAACTTTCATGCATTAAATTGTTAATATGAGAGAAAATTGTCTAACTTATAGAATCATGAATATAAATGTGATCATTAGACACAAAAGATTTCTTTTCCTCTCCTGAAACCCTTATCTGAAGTGCTTTCTAGTTAAAAAAATATATTTTCTATGTACTCATGCTAAGCTCTTGAGTTAATTGATTGGTTGATTGATTGATTGATCCATTCATTCATTCATTCAGTTTTCATTTACATACATTGTATTAGAGCATAGAAGAAATTAGTGATTAAATAGGTGGTCTATATAAGTAAATTTTTTTATAGTTAATGAAGCAAATCAGAAGCATCAAATGTTCTTTAGCAAGAGAACTTCATATAGGCTAGCAGCAGAAGAGTGGTGCTAAGGTAGTGAGGGTCTGTGGAAGACAGACATCCTGTGGTCATGCAGTATGATCAGCCCTGCAGAGGCTGAGTTCACATCCTATCACTCCCTCCTGTCTGGATAATTTCAAGAAGTGTGCCCATAGGTTTCTTTCAGCATCTACCTCACTGAGGTCAGATTCAAGTTTACATTCCAAGAGCAGAATGAGCCCAAGTCACTTTTACCATAATAGTCTACAACCTTAAAAGGAAATGTTTTTTCCTTTATAATAAAAAAGAACTTTGATGTACCCCATACTCTGTTATTTTATCTTTACTGAACAGACAGTTTAAATTGCAGACTTGTAAAGCTTCTGAAAGCATCCTTTCAGAAATCCATCATCACTTTCTCCCGTCAGCATGACTAGATCCTCCCTCAATAATTTACTTGTTTTTTTTTTTTTCTTTTGAGGCAAGCCCAGCAGACTGGTCCTTTTTCTAAGAAATAAAGAGAGAGAGACAGAGAGAGAGAGAGAGAGACAGAGAGAGAGAATTGGTGGTGGCCAGGGCCTCCAGCCACTGTAATCGAACTCCAGGCACATATGCCACCTTGTGCATATGTGAGATCTTGTGTGCTTGCATCACCTTGTGCATCTGGCTTAAGTGGGATCAAAAGAATTGAACATGGGTCCTTAGATTTCACAGGCAAGTGCCTTAACTGCTAAGCCATCTTTCAAGCCCTCATCTACTTCTTTTTAGGCATGTGTATGTGAATGCATGTGTCTATGCAGACTTGTGTGTGGAGGGGGACATGTGTGTGCAGGGCTGTGTATGCCTGTGTGGAGGCCAAAGGTCACTATCATCTGGTGTCCTGTTCACCTTAATGAAGGAGGGGAGAGTCTCTCACTACATCCAGAGCTCACAGACTGGGCTGGTCTAGCTAGATGGTTTGCGCCTGAGATTTCTGCTGTCTTCACCTCCCCAGTGCTGAAGTTATAGACGCCCTCCACTGCTACACTTGCCCTTTACATTGGTGCTGGAATTCCAAACTCAGTTCCTCATGCTTTGCCCCTCACCCCAGCTTCTCCATCAGTACTGTAGGCTAGACTCAGGAGGCAATCATGGGAAAGCTTTATGACAATATACAACTTCCAAAGAACTTGAAAATAGCTTCTGGCCGTATGTTGCAATAGACAGATGAACTGCCTAGGAATGCCTTGATTGTATTCTTGCTTAAAATTGAGAAAACTATGAGAGATAATTGATTGTTAAATTACAGAACTTCATTCCTCGTAGCATTGTAATTTTCTCTCCCTTGTTGCATTTCTCCTGCCCATTCCCAGCCCTCCCCTTTCTGAACAATTATTCATAAGCCCTTACATAAAGCAGATCCAGGCATGCATCCATGAGCCTGGGAGGCTGCAGTGGTGCAGATCAGGGTGCCAGACTCTGATTCCAGAGGGCATGTGTGGAGCACAGCCTGGCACAAGGAACAGAGCCCAATGAGGGTGGAGCTAAGACGAGCCCAGAATGGAGTGAAAAGCCTGCATGGCCCGGTCAGAAACAGCATACACATCCAAGTAAGCACTAATGGCAGAGAAGAGCCAGCCAATGTCATTATTAGGACAATCACTGAAATTCAAGTTTAAATGAAATCAGAAGGCTGGAGGTTA
Source organism: Dipus sagitta (assembly GCA_036346955.1). NCBI lineage: Eukaryota > Metazoa > Chordata > Mammalia > Rodentia > Dipodidae > Dipus > Dipus sagitta. Next base: position 107,545,825 of record CM070783.1, read on the forward strand.
GCAATGTATTTGTTGTAATTTCCTGACTTCGGTGATTATTTGCTGGTTTCAGGAAGATATTCTTGTCTGTAAAAAAAAAATACACCATTGTATCCTGTTGTTATGAGACAGATTGTCAATTTGCTGTCAAATGGATCAGGGAAATCAAAACATTTATTCCTAATTGACTGTTTCTGATTGTTTTAAAAATCATAATTTTGAATGTGCTTTTACAATAAGTGACAGTCTTGCAGTGTTAACCATACACTTTTTTTCTGTAAATATCATTTTGATATTTACATAATCAAGTTCAATAGCTCAAGTTACATCATCAGCAGTTTGCCTGATCCCCTGACAATGGTGACAATACGCACTGCAGTGGTATTCTTTAGTACTCGTGCTCATGCTGTATAATCTAGCTCCACTTTAAAAAGGGGAAACTACAGTGATCAAATAGACCATAGCATGATTTATTTTAGTATTGAGAATTTATCTTCAATATTGAAAGTTAGTGCACGTATTTTTTTTCAAATAGAGCATAATATTAGATGTAGTCTCTCCTATAGTCCTATTCATTTATTAGTGAAATTAGAAGTGACTGTGCACATATAAACATTGACTAATTTACTGCTCAGTTGAATTTTATAAGTTAGTTATTAAATTACTAGTACAGCTATAAACATTTTTATAGTCTTGCTCTTTGAAAAATACAAAAAATTAACTGAATTGGACTTTTAGTGAAAATACCCACACAAATATACTTCAACAGACATTTCAAGATCCAAATAAGAGGTATAAAAATAACTAACACCCGGCTGGGGAAATGGCTCAGCAGTTAAAGACAGCTGCTTGCAAAGCCTGTTGGTCTAGGTTCAATTCCCCAGTACCTGTGTAAAGCCAGATGCAAAGTGGTGTGATTCACAGCAGACGCTGTCACAGTGGAGGTGGAGCCAAGGAATCCAAAGCTCAAAGGCCAGCTTGTCTAATGTTCCTTTGAAGTCTGGCAGTTTGTTTGTAGCAGCAAGAGACCCTGTATCACATTAGGAGACACAAAAGATACTTTCATTGTCCTCTGACCTCCACAAGCAGGCTATGGTAGGTGTGTCTACAGACACACACATACACACACACAAGTAAATAAATATTTTTACATTTGTAACAGTTATTAAGTGGTCATGTGTAAGAGCATTTCTTGTGTGTGTGTGTGTGTGTGTGTGTGTGTGTGTGATATGTGTATGTGGGTATGTATGAGTGGATGGGTGTTCAGGTGTGTACAAGCCAGAGGAGAATGTCAGGTAACCCTGTTTTATAGCTCATCCATGCATTTCCTTAAAATGGAGTCTCTCAGTGATTACAGAGCTGCAGTTTTCAGGAGCCTCAGTTATCTCTGCTCTCTGTTCCCCATAGAACTACAGCTACAGATATGCATGGCCAAGCCTAGCAGTTTACATGGATCCTAGGAAATCAACTCAGGTAGTTTCAGGCCCTGTTAAGATTTATGCTTACAACAAGCGCTCTTACCCACTGTTCATCCCACAGCCTGATAGGGTCTCTTCATAGATCAGATAGATACACAATAATAGCTGATATATAGATAATAAATAGTCATACAGATGAGAGATAGGTGATAGATATCCATAGGTAGATGATAAACTATAGATTCAGTCATGCATATACATATTTATAATATTGTAACACTCAAAGGTAACACACGTTGTTATAATACAAGCCACTTTATAAAATATATAAAGAAAAGTAGAATGAGTTGCATGGATGCCCACAAATATTACATGAATAGCACACACTGTTTTATGAAATGTGCTTGGATAGCCCATTTTCGTAATCTCATCTCTTTGGTAACAAGCCTTCTGAGAGAGTATGGCTCTCTTTAGAATGAAGAGGGTCCAAGCAGCAATGCATACTCAACCCCTGCAACTCACCTCTGCCAAATACTAGTATTTTAAGCACTCTAGTAAAGACCATGGGCAAAAATCTTCAGAGTGAAAGGCAGCACCAGAAGAACAGCATTGAGCTATGTAACCATGACGATCCATTAAGGGGTGGTGAGAACAATGGATTGACTGAATTCACCTGAATCTTTCATGTTGACAAGCCAATGCAAAGACCATCACTGTACCACTCAATGATCTTGTTGATTTCATGTCATGAGCCAACAACCCATTGGTCCCAGAGCAAAGGATCCAAAATCACCTTCCACTCTTCTTCCCCACACTGAAGGAGAGAGTGGAGCAACAGTTAAGTAAAATACTGATCATCTATGATATTTCCAATCTCTCTTAGAAACTATATGGCATCAATTTAATTTGAATTTGGTTAAGAATGTTAATAAACATTATAGCCCAAAGTTTAAACTTTACATATTTATTGGTTTACCTTTAAAAATAAAATTTCAAGAACTACACTAGATTCTTGGATAGACTTGTGTTCAGGACAGTCTTATTTCTCTACTCTAATCAAGGAGAAAGTACTTTTCATGTTGACCTTCAACTTGAAAGATCTGTTCTTTGAGATTGTATATAAAGCAGAGTTTTACTCTCAACGTATACTGGAATTACTTCACTTACAAAATCTCAATATTTTGTCCTATGGCATAAAATTAAATTTGGAATTTTTCCTTGAAAGAAGTCCCATAGATTTCTATTGAAACCAAATGTGATTCAAACTATCTTCATGTCTGCTGCAGCTATATCAAGATCCTGGGCAGTATTCCAGGAGCACGAGTTACACTGGATCTGGGTAGTGAATCAGGGAGAGGCTAATGAGGCTACAGAGGTGACCTGATGTGACTGGCCCTCTTACCTCTAAAAGGAGAGCCAGGCCAGGTTCAGCAGGACATCTTTGGTTATGATTCTCAGATGCTGTGCAGAATTTGCAAATTGGGTCATCTCTTTAAGACCACATTAATTTTCCAGCTGGGTAGTTATTACTCAAGTACACAGATATGCAGTATAAGGAAAACCCACAAAAATTATATGACTGACAAATCCATATGCTAATAGTATTGATTTAGGATAGCTTTTAAAGTTGTGGGCAAATGCCCTAGAGCTAGACGCCTGAGTTCAATTTTGCCTCTGATTAGTCTGAGGCCACCATTCTTAACTTCAGAGACAATGAATACTTACCATTAGCCTTTGTATGGATAAACCTACATAAAGCCCTTAGAGACATCCCTTGAATGTAATACCAAATAAATGTTAGCTGTGTTGGGCTGGAGAGACGGCTTAGCGGTTAAGTGCTTGCCTGTGAAGCCTAAGGACCCCGGATGGAGGCTCAATTTCCCAGGACCCACTTTAGCCAGATGCGCAAGGGGGCGCACGCATCTGGAGTTCGTTTACAGAGACTGGAAGCTCTAGCGTGCCCATTCTCTCTCTCTCTCTCCTCTGCCTCCTTTTCACTGTCGCTCTCAATAAATAAATAAACAAACAAACAAAAAAATTAAAAAAAATAAAAAAATGTTAGCTGTGGAATCATGACGCACTGCCTATATATTTGTAATGTGTGTTAAACAACTATGTTTGACAAATGATTCCATAACAGACATCTGTAGTTTGCACAAATGCAGAAAATGTACCCTTTCCATACATAAGGAGCTCATTTCTATCCTCTGCCTCAATAACTGAGAAAATTAAAGGATCCTTGAAAAGGGATGTCAAGACATAAGCCTGACTGACTGGCTTCTCTTTTTCTCTGCAGCAAGTCCATCCTGCAGACCTCCCTACCCAGGAAGCTCTGTGCACTGAGCTCCCTTCCAGCAGGGTTTCATGTGGGATTGGCTCCGGAACGAAGTGTTGGGGGACTGCAGAAAGGGAGGAGAAAGGATTGGTCTTTGTTTCATTCCTTTCCTCCCAGATCAAGGTTGGTTTTGAATGTTGTCATCATCTAAACGAAACACCCTCAAACACCATGATCCTCACCTGCTTCTGTGAACATACAACCTCCTTCCACTCTGGCTTAGAGGTGCAAATGCCACCGTGCTGTTTCCAGTTTCCTTTATAAAAAATTAAAAAATATATTTATTTTTTTATTTATTTGACAGAGAAAGAGAGAGAGAGAAAGAGAATGGGCATGTCAGGGCCTCCGGACACTGCAAACAAACTCCAGACACATGTGCCACCTTGTGCATCTGGCTAATATGGGTCCTGGGGAATTGAACCGAGGTCCTTTGGCTTTGCAGGCAAACGCCTTAACTGCTTAGCTATCCCTCCCACCCTATTTACAGTTTCTAAGCTCTCCTGCATGAAGGGCCCCTGTTACCTCCCTATTCATTGGACTCAACGTGACTCGATGAAGATTTTCTTTTGTGGATCCCAACCGATCCAGATAGCTTTGTTTACTCACCTGCATTTCTAATTTTTTAGTACCCTCAAGTATCCTCTGAGATGGCGCTGTTTCTAAATTACATACTTCATGTCATATAATATAGCTGTTTAGAACAGTAACATAAATTAACTGGAAATGATTGTAACATATAGACTACTTAGAATCTGCTTCAGCATCAGAACTTTCTCTGTGTACTGTAAGAATTTTTGTTTATAAAATCATAGTTACATAATTTATTAGCATAACTCAATAATAAAGCTGCATCCAACTAAAAGTAAATTCTCAACCAGAATGCCAGAAGCACAGGAAGTCCTGAGAGCAGAAGTAGGGCAAACATTTCGGTCCTGTCATGAGGTTTTAGTTTTAATGATCAGTTCCCTTGTAATTGTTATCTCCCTCATCAGTAGTATGTAACACAGCTCTCTACAGTGTCATCTTACTGTAAGAAAGTGATGGCAGCTGTGTCTAGAGTATTCTAACACATAAAAATGAGCTTGAAAAAATATCAATGACTAAGCAATTTTGTACTTAAAGAATATTGAAGTGTACTATTGACTATTTCCATTCTTTTAGAAGCCAAGAAATTGAATCGTTACTATGCTAGAAAACTGAGACAAACATATGGGACTGAGGAATTAGTGTGGAACTCAAATATAGTCCCCAGAAGAATTTCATTCAGCAAACAAAACTTTCCATGTTGTGGGATTTTTAAGTCCCTGCACAATGTTTTAAAACACATTGTCAGAGGACAGCAGTGGCACACTATTCCCATAAGAACTGCTCACCTCAGCTGATCTCTTACACAACCTTGACTTTCTACCTAGTTTACTTAAAATGGGTAAGAGAACTATCTCTCGAATAGTAACTGGAAGACCAAAGAAACTTGGTCAACTGTCCTGGAGAACAGATGCATGGATGAATTCACATTACATCATCAAAAGAAGAATAAAGAAACAAAGACTCTGAAGAGGGCTGATGAATTATGCATTCTGTCCATGGGAACGCTATTTCAAATACACAAGTGTGTTATAGCAAAGTAAACCAAAGTATAAAGGAAAGAGGAGGAAGAACATGAGAATGGAAGGGGTGAACCTTTCAAAATAAAGATAAAGCACCAAGTGTGACTCAGGAGTACATTGATCCCTGAACACAGTTAAGGCCATAGGTTCAGTGCCCAGGATTATGACACACAGACACACACACGCGCACGCGCGCGCGCACACACACACACACACACACACTCATGCATGCACACATATAAACACAAAGTAGTTAGCCTTCTTTAAGAACACAAAAGAAAGATAAATGTGACAAAATAGAAGAAAATATACTCAAAGAACAAGAAAATTCATCCCAACAGCATTTTAGATAATCTGCATTTATTTAGCATTTTAATAATCTGAATTTAAGAGTTCCACAGTAATATGATGAATAGTAAAACCAGAGGAAGTGAAAATAATTGTAGACTTAACAAAACAAAAGAAGGCTGTAAGCATGAGCCCAGATGGGAAAGTACACAACAGATTACACTAAAAGTTCTCTCTCTCACAAACACACACACATGCGTGCATGCACATGCAATGTGCTCACCTGAAGGAGATGGTAATTGTTCCCAAATTGCCAAATGAATGATTTGGAAATGCTTCTGCACCTTCTCTCCTTTTCAATTTATTTGAATGCCTGTGATAGGCATGTCACAGCTTTATGAAAGGTTGATTTCCCTAAGTAAGCAGGTAAACACAACACTGATAGACACCCCAACCCTTTCAGTGCCTCCTAACATTCAGAGTTCACACTTCTGTGCCCAAGACTGTCCTTGCTGGCACAGAGTTCCATGTCCTCTACACACTGGTCTACCAGTGCTGGGAGATTAACATTTAATTTCTTTACAAGCCCTAAATTGAGTCACCTTGAGATTCTGTTGAGGTCATCCAACTAGTGTTTCTTACAGCTTGACATTACAGTAACTCTTGCTAGAACTCAGGAAAGTGGGCTGAATCCTGCCCTGACCTTAACTTCCTTCCCTTCCAAGTCCTACTGTTCTTTCATCCTGCAGTGTCCCCTGCTTCTCTCAACTGAGCTGCTTTCAAACCATTGAATCCATTTGGAAGAACACAACTAACATAACATCATATACAAATAATACCAATATGAAAACATTCATTCCTAAAGTGTATTTAAATGATTATGGGTGATAAATATAATTATTGTAATTGTTTTCCTTTCCTCTAAGTTTTGAAATTTTCCACTTATAAAGAAAAGAAACCATAGATAAAAGTAAAGCAAAAGAGATAATGTAGCCAGGCATGGTGGCTCATGCCTTTAAACCCAGCACTCAGGAGGCAGAGGTAGGAGGATTGCCATGAGTTCGAGGCCACCCTGAGACTACATAGTGAATTCCAGGTCAGCCTGGTTACAGTGAGACCATACCTCAAAAAAAAAAAAAAGATATAATATGAAACATTAAAGTGAATATTATCAATGTAAAATATTAGCATATAACTTCAGCATATCATATCTCTTAAAATCATTTCTTTTGACAAATATAAATTTTATATGCTGAATCCAGGGTTCAAGGTAACCACAATTATATGTAAGTTTATACTTTATTTCTTACTTTTATCTCTTTCACTGTTGTTTTGATCCTGTTAATCTCTTGGAATGGTAATGACATATTATCATGCTACCATACCTATTCTAGTGCTTAGACCATGCATTTTATATATGTATGAGAAGTCTAATTTTCAGAGCAAAATGTTCAAAAAGTATATGGAATCATGCAATTCAGTAGTAAGTATTCTTAATATTTATTTTAATAGAATGCTATTTATTACAATGTAATTCAACAGTTTTATAAATTATATCTGGAATTATGCCAGGATTGTTTCAACCAATGAACTATTTACAACCAACCACAACTAGAATCAAATCATGTTTCCTGAAATATAGTCCAATTATTCCCAAAATAATTTGACCTGTGAGTCTCCTCTCAAACATACTTCATTGTCCAGAGACCTTACGGACCCTGCTGTAACACCAGACGGTGCCGTGAGCACGCTGGTGGAGGACAAGGACAAGCGTGCGGAGAGACTGAAGAAGGTAAATCACAATAGCTTAATCAGGCCATGATATGACCCAAGATTTCTACTGAGAGGAAATGGGTGCGTCTGCTGGGCAGAATGGGAACATTTGTGCAATGAGTAGCAAGTCTGAACAGGGTTGAAACCAAGTATACCCACCCATGCCTGGCCAGTTTCTCTTCTAGGTTAAGCTGTAGTCAGTCCTTGACAAAAATTATCTTCCTCTTTTCTCCCAGACATTTAAGGATCCATAGTCAGTAAGATAAATCCGCCAGTAAAACATTCACATTCTTTTGTTCTTTGACAATTCTAAAGTCATTTCAAGGCTACTTTAGAAGTAAGTGCTTGCAAGTTTAGGCTAGAAAATCAAAGTTCACTAGCATTTCTTTCTGAAGGACAAAAGAAAACCAAAGGAGATTTTTGCTTCATGAACTATGGTTTTGGAAAGTGAATCTTCTCTTTTACTTAGAATTAAAATGTAAAATATAAAGATATTTGGTATATGATTATTAATATTTTTTAATTTACTTATTTGTACTTGGGGTAAGGGTGGTATGCCAGGGCCTCTTACTGCTGCAAATGAATACCAGTCATTTGCACCACCTTTCACATCTGACTAACATGAGTGGCTTGAGGACTGAACCTAGGGGGCAGATTCTGCAAGCAAGTACCTTTACCTGCTATCTTCCCAGCCTCCTTATTGTATATTTTAGATCAAATAAAGTCATAAATGCTTACAGAAGGAAGACAGCTAGAAGCAGCTGCTGGGTTTTTATATTGTGCTGTCACAGCCTTCTATAGCTACACTTTGAAATCAACAATATTACTTCATGAATTCTCAAAGATTATTTAATCATGTTGTACATACAACACAGAAGTAGTCAGTATGGTCAATTTAGAGATAACTAAAATGATTGTCCTTTATGTGAATGGTATATGCCCAGTAGTGTATAATATACCCTTTTTGCTTGTTCACTGTGTGCTAAGTGAATTTAATACACTGTTTAAAGCCAATGTTAGGCTTAGCTTTGTGAATTAACTGGAATGTTCCTGCTGGAGTAAGCAGCTTTCTCTGGGTGCATAAATGCAGTGCCTGTTTCCTTCCTGTTTTACTTGAGTCTGTTTAAAATGCTTTGTTCTAAAATCACAGTTTTAATAAAATGTGTTTCAAACATCTTTTCTCAGGCCACAATAATAAAGGGAGAAGATCCCTTTGAGGTCCCCTTACTGTATATGGGTGACTCATGAGGGGAACACAAATGAATAGAGTTCAGAACTCAAACTATCAAGTCCATGTTCCCACCCTAAAGTGGAATTTTCCTCTGTTCTCACCTTCAGGAAGCTGGGGTTGCATTTCATGAAGCAACTACAGATACATCTATTTTTAGAAAAATTCCTAGTGTGAGTACAGAAGTGATTACTTCTAATTGGAGCACAGAGTGAATGAAGAGGCTCATCAAAGGATTTCACACTGGAGCTAAGGTCTGAAGGACCACTTAGTGCAAAGAGGAGACGGTCCTTCTTGCCAGAGGCTGTGGCACCGGCTAAGGCACAGTGGGAGAAGAAAGAGCTATGGAAGAGTCCCTCAAATGCCCAGGCCAACCACAACATCTCCAGGTCAAATAAACTGGGGATGATGTGCTTCAACTAGGGATGCAACAAAGATCATGGACTGGTGTTTGGGGGCATTGTAAGTAGGAGACAGTGCAGTGCCTTGTTTGCCTGCAGTGAGGTTGAGTTGATGGCCTGAAGCAGACCATGATGTACAGACTTATGCAATCAAAATAGTTAAGTGCTACAAGTTAATATCTTGGAGCCAGATTAGATTAGAAATGGGATTGACGGACTGGAGAGGTGGTTCAGCTGTTAAGGTGCTTTCATGCAAAGCCTAACAACCTACATTCAGTTCCCTAATACCCACTTAAAGCCAGGTGGACAAGATATCCAATGCATCTGGAGTTCCTTTGCAGAGTCAAGAGGCCCTGGTGCACCCATTATCTCTCTTTCTCCCCCTCCCTCTCTTTCTCCCTTTTTCTTTCTGACACATAAATAAGTAAAAAATATGTTTTAAGAAAAGATTGTTGATAACCTTTAAAAGAAGAAGTGGGGTTTAAATAAGGTGGTTTATTTAAGGTCATTTAAGGTACTTACAAGACATTGATACAGAAGAATTCTGTAAAATAGAAAGAAAAATAATGGAAGCAGAAAAAACACTGGGGACTGTGTTTGCGCTCTCCCCTGTTAAAAAAAAAAAAACCCACTGGGGTTAAGATACACTAAAGGCAAAATGTATGTGACTCAGGAGCAGTGATGCTATCTGTATTCCACCATCACCACCACAATAATTACCATCATCACCAAAGCAGCTCATGTTTATTAACAAACCTTATACTATAAGGGACACAGGGATGCTTTATACTTAATCTAACTTTAATTTCAATAATAATAGGGGATGCATTATTTCTTATTAGACACAATGATAAGCAGAGGTCTAAAGTGTTTAAGTAACTTGTTTGAAACATACCAGCTGACGGCTGTATAACAAAAAATCAGACTATGTTATATATTGCCACATTTATGTTCTCAGAAATGAACTTGAAGTTATTTAGAGATCATGCCATTGAAATGGACCATTGAACAGATCGTTTTGCTGTACTTCCTGGTTTTGGTTCATTTCTATGTCTGAAATTAAGGACATGGGAGAAAAGTGCAAAGTAGATGCAACTCTTCTTAATTTTCAGTTGCAGTAAAAATACAGAAGTTGGGAACAGAAGAGACTAAAATAAAGCAAGCTCTGAATTTTCTGTGAAAATTAATTATCCAAGGTACATTTTCCCAATTTTCACAGCTAAGAAAAAATTTGAATATGATCTACTTCTTTAGAGACTTTCATAGTCTACATTTGGCTTGCTTTATCGTATCATAGAAGCTCCCAAGTCAGTTTAACTTAGTCTCCATGGATTCAAAATGTAAAAATATTAATGGCATGATGAAAACCCTCACAGTAAGTAAGAGTTTAGAGAAAGGAGTCATGTCTCACTAATTATTGGAATGAATAGCTGTGTTGCTCCTGTTAATAGAGGAGGAATGCTTTTGAAATAATATTTTAGATGTATAATTTATGGAAATTTTACTGTCTTGCCATCACAGTTTAACCACTTGTAACTTTTCTTTTTTCTTTTTTATTTAGAGAATACTTTATTAGTTTCTGTAATCAAACCCACGTAGATAAGACCTTATATATTTAATACAGTGCGTTACCCCTGTACAAATGGAAAAAAATTAAGTTTAACATTTCTAGACCAATATGGCTGTTAAGTTCTGTACAATGCCAACTCAACATGGTAAACAGGGATTTTTTTTCCAAAGTTGACAGCACAGCTAAAGTCTCCAAAAATTCAAATTATATATATATGTATATATATTTATATTTATATAAAAAGACCAATAATAGCAGTATGTTATGCGTCAATAGCAGCAACAGCTTTTCCAGGTTCTGCAGTTGTCTGAACAAAACTGTAGAGTCATCCAGCACGCTTATTAAAAAAAAAAATGTAAAAAACAAAACCCCAGAAAACAGCCAAGTTCTGTTACTGTTATGGTACCTGGCACCAGTTATTTATTTGTTTTTGTTTTTTTAAGCTTCCCCATCATCATCTGGAAAGAAAACATTCTAGAGTAACATCATTACACACAGCTCCGATAAAGCACAGTCACTACTACGCATCATAAAGCAGGTACAAGGTATTCTACATTCACAGAGGGATGATACAGTACTGTCCTACATCTATAATACTAGAGGATACAATTTAAAAGGCATTATTTGAGACTTGATTCTACTTTTCCAGCAGAGGGCCCAAAGGATGGTGCGACACAGCTCTGTAGAGAAATGCACTCTTAGACAGGATTTCCTTTCGTTAGTGGCACAGCTCTAAGTGTTTGTTCTCTTCATGAACATTAGCTAAAAACCGTTGTGGAAAATAGAGTTCAGCAAGTTTCTGCATACAGTGTAGACCTAAAAATCTTTATGGTTAGACAAAACACCAGAAATAGGAGGAAAATAATACCACTGAGAAGGAGCTCAGCCTGGTCAGCTGGGTGATCCCAGCTAATCCATCTGCTGTGGTTTCTTTGTTTCCTTATGTTCTTTAGATATGGTGATGGCATTGATAGGCTGGGGTGAGCTGAAGATAACTGGTGCTGGATAAAGGAGCCTTATTTTTTATTACGGCAGCTTGTTATTTTTGTAAGGTGGTGATTGGGTTGAACACAATCAAAGTACAGTAGTAACTGATCTTCCCTTCCTGGATGAATGAGCAGATGATTCAATATTGATGTCAGCATCCACATGAGCAGTGTTTGGGTGCTGCTTCTTTTTGAAGTGATGCTGTGTTTTGATTGTGGTCCGAAGCTTTGAAGCACTACTTGGCCTCCCCTCTCTTTCCCAGAGCTCTCATCATTCAGACATGACAGATTTGCTAAATGGTTGCTAGCTTGAGTCTTGCTTACCTTCACTTGGTCATCTTTGTATGAATTCAATGGTTACGGAGTTTTGTTTCATGGGGAATTTTTCCTGGTTGGTTTTTTTTTTTATTTTCCACTTGTAACTTTTCTTCTGCATGTTTTATTCAATATAGTATCCGCTAGCTATTTATAAGATAAACTCATAATAGAAATCAAGTATTTTATTGCTCTTTGTATAAGTACTTATAATTTTATACAGTATTCCTATGAGTTATTTATTTTTAAGGATATTTTATTTACTTATTTGAGATAAAGAGAAAGGCAAAAAGAAGCAGAGAGGGAGAATGAGAGAGAGAGAGAGAATGAATATGCCCAAGCCTCCAGCCACTGCAAAGGAACTGCTGATACGTGTGCCACCTTGTGCATCTGGCTTATGTGGGTACTGGGGAGTAGAACCTGGGTCATAAGGTTTCACAGTTAAGTGCCTTAACTGATAAGACTTCTCTTTAGCCCGAGTTAATCATTTATGATGACCTCATGTTACAAGTGGTAAAATAGTGGCATAATTAAGTAACCTTCTCAGTAGTTCACTGGAAGGTGTAATGTTCTGAAACACAGCTACCAAGGCCATCATTCACTTTCACAGTAATTTGTCTGATCTATGCCTTGTTTGTCACATGATCATAATCAGTATAGAGAATTATCTTTTACTGAGTAATAGTTACTTCTTCCAAACTCTTATCCATTAGTCCTGGGATATTATAAATTGCTAAACCAGGTAACTGCCTATTCAATTTTACAAGGGTATCTATTTTTTATAGATTCTCTAAAAATTGCTGTTGATTTAACCCTTTATGGGTAAAATAAACTGTCTTGGAGATTTTAGAGGTATAATTTTTGAGGCATGAATTTCAGATCTTAATTCTATAGGTTGCTCAGCCATATTGTATTATGTTTTTATTATCTGCTTCCTTTATTTGAATTCAGCATATATCATAGGAGGGTCCTGAATGGACTCAGTAGAAATTCTTGAACCAAAGAAGTTGAAAGGACTTTTAATAACTATCGGCTTGGTAAATGTGTGAATTCTAAGCATTTACCATTTACAATAAATAAATAAATAGCCTTGAACAAAAGTGTCATTTGCAATATGTAACTTGCAGGATAAGTTATAGTAGAAAGTTACCTTCCATTTAGAAATCACCTGTGTTAAACCTCAAACATCTCAGTTAGCACCAGTGTCTTTTATCAGACTTTATTTGAAAGCCAGATTATCAAAAGTACCTTATCTTAATATGTGAAAAACACTAGCAACTTTCCTAGAAGAATTTTGAACTTTTTCTCCACTCATGAAGTTGGGCAAATACACAGAGTTCTATCATGTTCTCTGGGTTCCATTTGTTCATGTAAATTATATTGCTTTTTCTATAAAAATTATACTAAAGGCAAATAGAAAAGTTCCTCCAAGGATCTTGGAATCTTCTTGGTGAAATAAGAATCTTCACAGTGGAAGAAATACCAGGGGGACTCTTGCTGATATATGAACCCAGGAAAAGTATAGCATAACAAAAATTTGTAGCATGTATAAAAGTCCATGATGGAACATAAAAAGATGCCCTAAATTATTGAATAATTACTTGCATCTTAAGAGATCACATATGATATATCCATACAAAGTATGGTCTTAATAAAAAAAAAATCACATTTGAGTTGAACTATAAATAGAGAAGCCACAGAAACATGCAAATGAATGGAGATTAAACAACACACTTTTGAATGATTATTGGTCATTAAAGAAAGTAGGAAGAAAATTTGAAAATTTTCAGAGTCAGGTGAAAATGGGAACACTGCATATCAGAATCTGTGGAATAGAACAAAGACTCTTTTAAGAAGGAAGTTTGCACATACATATAAATGAACCTAAGTTAAATCAGTGAGTCAAAAAAAAATCAAAACGGGCTGGAGAGATGGCTTAGCGGTTAGGCACTTACCTGTGAAGTCTAAGGACCCCGGTTCGAGGCTCGATACCCCAGGACCCATGTTGGCCAGATGCACATAGGGGGCGCACGCGTCTGGAGTTCATTTGCAGTGGCTGGAGGCCCTGGCGCGCCCATTCTGTCTCTCTCTCTCTCTCTCTCTCTCTATCTCTGCCTCTTTCTCTCTCTGTCTGTCGCTCTCAAATAAAAAAATAAAAATGAACAAAATCTTTACAAAAATAATCAAGATAAAATCTATATAAACCAGACATAGAAGTAAGATAAGATTATATAATAGGAAGATAAATTTTAGTGGAAGCGTAAAGGTGAAGAGAGACAGAAAGTGGGGGATAAAATGCATTGCATACATGTATGAAATTGTCAAAATAAAAAGAAGGAAGCTACCAGATTTAAGTGCCTTTATTAAAAATCAGAGAGGTGGGCAGTAAAGATGGGTCAGTGGTTCAAAGGTGCTTCTTTACAAAGCTAAACTGCCCAGGATCAGTTCCTCAGTACCCATATAAGCCAGATGCACAAGGCAGCACACATGCTTCTGGAGTTTATTTGCAGAAGCTGGAAGCCCTGGCATGCCCATTCACCCTCCCTCTCTCTCTTTCTCTTTCTCTCTCCCTCTCTTCCACAAATAAATAAATTAAAAAGGATCTATACCATGAACCTATGGAACACTGGAGAAAGAACCTTAAAAATACACTAGTAAATGACAAGATCTCTGGTGATTGTCAGTAGGCAGAAATAATATTGTTAAAATGATTATTTTTTTAAAAAATGAGCTATGGATTTGATGATACCCTCATCAAAGTACCAATAATATTCTTAACCAAACTAGAAATATACTCCTAAAATCCATGTAGGAGCAAAAAACTCAAAATAGCCAAATAATTTCTAAGCAAAGAGTAATGGTGGAGGTTTCACAATACCTGGTTTCAAATTATTCTTATACTGTCATAGCAGCAAAAACAGTATGGTATTGACTCAAAAAAACTTGTAGATAAATGGAATACAATAGAGAACACAGGAAAATACAGCTATCTGATCCTCAGCAATGTTAACAAAATCTTACAAGAAAAAAATCTTTAACAAATTGTTCTAAGAAAACTTAGATAAAAAAGGATATCCACATGTATTAAATTGAAAATAGAGTCCATTTCTTACTTGGTAAAGTAATCAATTCAAGATATATCAAAATCTTTAGTTTATGAATTTAAACTCTGAAACTCATAGGAGAAAACAATTCGAGATTTAAACATAGGCAGTGGCTTTTCTGAGTGCAACTTTAGTATCTCAGGAAATAAGAACAAGAATTGATAAATATGATTTCAACAATCTCAAAAGCTTCTGCTCAGGAAAGGAAATAAGCAAGTGAGCGGGGAGAAAACAGGATAGAACAAAATCTTTGCCATCTTTTAAGCCACTGGGGAATTAATATCCAGAATATATAAAGAACTAAAAATATCAAACATCAAAAGAATATGTAATCCAAACAACCAATGGCCATATGAACTGAACAGCCACTTCTCAAAGGAAGAAATGCAAATTAGCAATAATTACACAAGAAATAGTTCAACATCTCTATCTGTCAGGGAAAAGCAAATCGAAGCTACACTAAGAAATGATCTCACCCCAGTCAGAATGGCCATGATCAAAACAACTACTGAAAAATGCTGGTGAGTGTGTGTGTTGGGGGGGCCACTTATATACTGTCAGTGGGAAAGGAAATTAGTCTAGCCTCTATGGAAATAAGTATAGAGTTTCTCAAACAACTGAAAATAGAGTACCACTCAAATATAACACTCCTGGTTTATGCCTGAAAAAAGTCACCAGACAATAGAAATATCTACTTACCCATGTTAACCACAATTCTTTTCACAAAAGCTAAGTTTACAGTCAACCCAGAGATCCATCATCATATGACTAGATAAAGAAAAACATTGGAATAATGGTCATGGTCTGAAATACATAACTCATGGAAGGAGAATAATTTAACCATGTTGAAGAACAAAAGCAAACTGTTCACCAGAAAATGGATAGAACTGGAGGTCATCATGTTAAATGAAATAAACAAGACACAGAAAGTCAAATATCACTGAGTTCTCCTTCTAGGTAGCACATAGAGGAATAAAGTTTGCTTGAAAGTAGAAGTGACAGTATCATGCCAGAGGATGGTGATCACATGAACGGGAGGTGAATATGGTCAAAAGATGGGATATGCCTGAATGAAAATGCACAAGGAACCCCAGTATTTTGTATAATCAATATATACTTTAAAAAATGCTTGCTCTAAGTAAAAAAAATCCTATGTTTGTTTCTAATAACTCTTTATATACACAGTTGATGACTGTCTTACATTGATGAACATATTGTAAAACAATCTGAAAATTATACAATTATAGAAACTTCCAAGAGCAGCCTTCTTGAGAAAGGATATTAAACTGACAAGGATGTTTACAAACCAAATAATGTCCCAGGGCTATAAGAGATAAATAAGATTGCTTCAGTTTGGGCCAGGAAGCCCTCTCCAGTTCCTGAATTTTGCAGCAGCTCCCACTCTTCATATTTGGCATATTTTTTTTCTCTCTGCCATTGGAGAATCCCTTGATCTCAGTATCGTCCAGTCTCATAGGCCAGCAGTTGACTTCTTTTATGAAAACAGAAGATTTTGAAAAACTCCCTCATGGTAATGGACATCTTCAAGTAATTATTTCACAAAAATCTTAGTTCAATGCATTAAATCAAAATTCCTTCCCTTCCAAATAAGATCTCCTTCTCTGAGTTGTGCATCTCTAGCCATGACCCTACCATTATTATAATATTTTCACCATTTTTAACCTTTCTTCTCATAATGTCATCAGTTGGGTTATAACTGAAAACCTTCAGATCTGTTTCAGCTTTTCAACTCCCAGCTCTGTATAATCAAAATCAATTTCTCAATCACTGTTACTATCTTAGTCAGTCCTATGGCACACTTACTAAATAATTATTTCAAAGTACATGTCCAGTAACATCACCTCCTAGGCAAGAAATCATCAATGCTTTCTGTGACCAACCAAATTAACAGGCCCCATTTCACCAGCATATTCAGGCCTCTGCTCACACCATATTAGCACATCCCACTGGTTCAAACAAGTTGTACAGCCAAACCCATTCTCAGTTATTCAGGGAGTATATTCTTCCAGGAAAGGCCAGGAAGTTGGGCTGAGAGTGAACATGTCATCTATAGAAGAGTTATTTCAACTCTTGAATTAAGCAGAAATTTGAGTCATCAAATGTTGTTCAATTTAGTTAAGGTCAACCACTTGGTTGGAGTTGGGATTTAATGTAAGCTATTTTTATTTGTTTCTTTGTTCTCTTGTATCTGGATAATCTATACTACAACTTATAAGAAATTATGCATTACTTTTACAACTTCCAGAAAAAGTTCTTTCATCCCATTAAAAGAACTCATAGAATAAATCATATACAGCCTGTTCAGTATGTTTATGCATTTTACCAAATGATACAAAAATCTCATTTAATATGACAAAATGGAAAATTCTCCTTCTTTTAAAACTCTTCAGGGGTGGGGAGATGGCTCATCAATCAGAGGTGTTTGCTGTTGAAGCCTTCCAGCCTGAGCTCAATGCTATAGAACCTATTTAAAGCCAGGCACACAGAGTAGAGTATACATCTGAAGTTTGCAGTGGTAAGAGGCCCTGGTATCATATTCTCTCTCTCATAAATAAAATAAAAATACTAAAAACTAAAGCCATGCAGATTTAATATGGAAACCATTAATGATATAAATAAATAGTAGAGGAAAACAATAATCTTTAATTATTTTGGCAGGATTCTGTAAATGTGCACATTAGAAAATATCTGTGAAAGATACTGCATTTATCTGTTTTATGTATTGGTATCATATTAGACATACACATACCCTTCATGATATCCTACGAATCTATACTTTTCATTAAAAAAAAAAAATTAGAATGTTCTGGAGAGATGGCTTAGAGGCTAAGGTGTTTGCATACAAAGCTTAAGGACCCGAGTTTGATTCCCCAGTACCCACGTAAAGCTGGATGCACTAAGTAGTATGCTTCATTTTCCATGGCTAGAGGCCTTGGAAACCTGTCCTCTCTCTCTATTGTTCTCTCTATCTGCTTATAAATAAATTCTAATTTTCTAAATTTTATAGTGATTTAAACAATTTACTTCAATGTTCATCTTTGCCTTCTTTCTAGTCACTGAAATATTGAAAAGCAGCATTTTCTTCCCCTCTGCAGGACAGAATAAGGCAAGAATGTACCTTTATCTCTAGAAGCTTCAACAGATCTTCAAATAGGAAGTTGATAGAGAGGTAGAAAAAATTCCCACTAAGAGTTTTACTGTAATCAAAGAGGAAAATTGATGTCACTGCCCAAACACTAGAAGATGCTGGTGGGATCTATGAGACCATCAGCATAGGCATTAAAGCCCCTGTCCAGAGTCCACATGAGTGTGAGGAGACCAAAGTCCTCCTCCCTCCACTGGTGTCTTGGGCTGAGACTGGGGCATCCAGTAGCTCAGGACAAGATATGAAAGAGTGAGGGCTGCAAGTTGAAAATCCTTCTATCAGCATCCAAACCAGGAGTGTGGTGTGGCAGGCAACATATTCTAACAATAAATGATACTGACTTTCTCCTTCTTGAGTCAAAACTCAAAGTCATATTTAGTATGGTTTGTTAAAGTAATGCTAAGCAAGGGAATTTTTGTTGCATAGATCACATATTGTATGCACATATATGTAAAGAGTGTGTGGAAACCTGGACTTGCAGACTCCTGCTAAGAGTCTGAGGATCCCGGGGAAACCCCAAAGCAATGTTTCTCAATCTGATGTGGTTGCAGATACCTGCTTTAACAGCTTTTTACTCTTGATGTCCTGCTGTCTTTCTGATGAATTAAGTCTTTGGCATGGGACCTAAGCACTGGTATTGTTTTGTTTTTTAAGCTCCCCACCTGATGCACAGCCAAGACAAGAAGAACCATTGCCTTGGAAAAAATGTACTATTGACTGTGTAGAAGTTAATTATGCTACAGAACAGGAGGAGGCAATTACAGTGGGGACACTTCAAGCAGATGTGAAGGAATGTATAAAGGATGTGGTCTAAGGATATGAACAAAATTCAGTCAGTGGACTGCACTGTGCACTTGGGAGAGCCAAGGTGGTGTCAGGAGAGGCAGCTAGACAGGCCTAATAGAATACTTGGCACGTTCTTCTCTGTAGCCCTGCTAAGAAGCTTGGCCTTTGTCCCTAAGTGTCCAGTGAAAAATTGGAATCTGGTTGCTGGGGAGGTCCCAAATTGGATTTGCATGTGAAAAAGCAGCATTTTTGGCAATAGCTTGGAGAATGAACTGGTGACTGCGGGGAGAACAATTAGTATTCCAGGAAAAGAGATGAGGCCATGCCTAAGGGAATGGATTGGAAGGAAGTCCAGTAGAAGTGAGAGATGTTAAATGGATAAAGTTTAGAGCGTAGGAATCATGAGCCACATGTCCTATATCATCTGCAGTCTGGACTCAAATTCACAAATATTCTTATCAGATATTCTCTTGTTGCTCTCTGCACCATGACAAGGCTGTTGGTACTTCTCGTGGGCTATTATTCTCAGCTCATACATGAGCATAACTGTGAGAATTAATACAGGCCATTTCCATAGGTTACTAAGCTCTTCCATAGGATGGAGGGAGGACTCCTGAAACCAGAAAGAACCATGTGGCACTCCCGATTGGCCTATTTAAACCTTTCCCTTATTCCTATCCCGCCATCTTCTTTCTTTCTTGCCATAAATTGACTGTTTTTATCTCCACAAAATTAGGATGTTGAAATCTTGACCCTTATACAGTTGGGGTTTTTGTCAATGATTAGGTAATGAGGATAGAATCCTCATAAATGTCATTTGTGCCTTTACAAATGAGACTTCAGATATAACTATGTGTCCTTGGGTTCAATTTTCCATCAGTAATGTAAAGCTGAAAGTAATCCAAAGCCTGTGGTTCCAGTGGCAAGGGGCCTGTTGCAGTCAGGTTCACATTGCTGGCACAAATCACCCGACCAAGAGCAGCTTGTGGGAAAAACAGTTTATTTTGGCTTACAGACTTGAAGAGAAGCTCAAACATGGCAGGGGGAATTGATGGCATTAGCACAGGGTGGACATCACCCAATCACCAACATCAGGTGGATAACTGTAACAGGAGGGTGTGCCAAACACTGCCAAGGGGAAACTGGCTATAATACCCACTAGCCCACCCCCAACAATACACTGCCTCCAGGAGGTGTTATTTTTCAAATCTCCATCAGGGAGCCTAGCATTCAGAAAACCTAAGTTTATGGGGGACATCTGAATCAAACTACCACCTGGTATTTCACCCCTGGTCCCCATAAACTGATAACTGTCCATGATGTAAAATGCAATGCATTCAGTCCAACTTTAAAAGTCCTCATATGTTTATCAATACTAATGAAGTTCAAACAGCCTTATAATCCAAGGTTTTATAACTGAGACATAATACCAAAAAATTCCCCCCAAATCCATAATGGCACAAAATAAACATTCACACTGCAAAAGATGGCATTGGGCATAGCAGCAAGTCTCTTAAACAAACTATTTCTAGCCTCATCCAGGCAAAGCTCTTTTTCATCCTCAGAAGCCAAACCTTATAGTCCATATTTCTAACTGTATTCAGATCTTGCAAGTCTGACCAGAATAGTCTATCAAGCTGTACTTACAGCACTACAAGGCATCTCTTAAGCCAAGGTTTCAAATCCTTCCACATTCCTCTTGAAAAATCAGCTCTAAAAGGCCAAAGCCGCACAGTCAAGTGTCTAGCAGCAATACCACTCTTCTGGTACCAACATTACTGTTGCTGTCAGGTTTGCATTGCTGGCAGAAATCACCTGACCAAGAGCAGCTTGTGGGTAAAAAATGGTTTATTTTGTCTTACAGACTCGGGGGGAAGCTCCATGATGGCAGGAAAATGATGGCATGAGCAGAGGGTGGACATCACCCCTTGGCCAACATAAGGTGGACAATAACAACAGGAGAGTGTGCCAAACACTAGCATGGGGAAACTGGCTACAACACCTATAAGCCTGCCCCCAACAATGCACTGCCCCAAGGTGGCTTAATTCCCAAATCTCCATCAGCTGGGAACCTAGCATTCAGAACACCTGAGCTTATGGGGGACACCTGAATCAAACCACCACAGGGCCTGTCTCAGAAGGTGAAGCAAACACAACTTGAAGTTTTACTCTGACTTCCACATGTGTGCCTTGGCACATGTGTATACATACAATACAGACAAAATAAACATATAGATAAAGATTTGAGGAAATTCATTCTGGACCTAAAGTAAATGAGAGATATCTGATTTGGAATTGACCTGAAGAGTTAGTAGGAAATACACTAAAGACAGGTGTGCTACATTTAACCTTGAGTAAGTGAAGTCTATCCTCTGGGCAGAGCTACAGTTTAGTTAATGATCACCATGATGATAGTGTTTTTAACATATTTCAATATTGCAACCTGGGCACTGCTTGAACTATCTTTGTAAGTAGCACTGATTGTTAGCAAACAGGTAGAAGAGGCAATCTGTGAATAAGTTTGGGATGTACAGATTTTGTTTTTGATGAAATATGTAAATTACACAAGATACAACTGGAGGAATGAGAAAATCAGCAATGAAAGCTCAAAGGAAGATGTGAGGCAGTGTGGAAATTAGAATATTAGTTGCTTTGAAGTTCCAGCCATGTACTGGGTTTCTGAAACTTGTTTCTCACATACAGTACTTGTAGATGCCAAAGGAGGTCACATACAGATAGCCAGGACCATGAACCTGACACTTCACAACTAACTTAGACTTGCTTCCAAGGCTTATGCATGATGAGCCATGTTCATGATTTGTTATGCACATGAGCAATGATAGCTCATCCACGCTGACCCAGACTGAGGGGAGATCAGAGCTGTTTACTTCATGGTTTCCCCCTGGGAAATACACCTTTTCACATCCTAGAAAAGTATTATATACTTGAAGGGTAGGAGTCAAATGTGGTTCATGTTTTAATCTATAAGGTAGTTTTTAATTTGAATTACTTGACATTATTTAAAAATTTAAAGTTTAGCTTATGGGAGGAAAAAAAAGATAAAGTAAAAGAAGTACAAATGCAACAAAGATTGTTTATAGTGAGTAGGAGAAAGGGTGACACGTCATCATCCCAGTGTGTCTGGAATGTTCTCCATTTAAGCACTCAGGATTCTGGGAACCCCTTCCAGTTACAGGGGAGGCATCATACTTGGATACTGGAGCAGACGGTTTGTAGATTGGCAGGTGGTGCTTTGAGATTCACTAGCACTGTGCAGACAAGTGCCAGTTATCTGGCGAGTTTTCTGGGTTTGGGCCTATCAAAGGAGAGAATCATTATGTACTGTTTTAATCTTCAGTGCAAGACAGTACCATCTAAGATGGCACTCACTGCTCTACTTAGAGACATAGGGGAGCAGAGCTGAGAAACAACCCATACAGGATGATTCCAATGCAGGATGAATTTCAAGTCCAACACAAAGTTGGCCAACGTCTATCCTGTCCAGTCTTGGGCTCGGAGGCCCCATCGCTTGGACTCCTCAGCTGGTTGTGGGTGGGCTCAGCTAGCCTGTTGGTCAGGAGCTATATGTTGCTGTTGGAATCTCCATGCCCGTTACTGATGTGCTTGACACTGATCACAGTGAGAAAGAAAGAAATGTGAGAGACAACTGAAGTCAATCAGGTCAAGTTTTCCTTCAGAAATTTGAGTCCAAAGAATCAACTTGGGTACAGAGAACACAAGCAGTCAGGAGCCACATCCAGAAGCTGGAGCTTTCAGGATTTGAAGCTCAGTATGCAACTGTTTTTGATAAAAATCTTGATTGCACAGCTCTCCAAAACAATCCTTGGAAGATGGTAGATTGTATTTATGAGCAAGAAAAGAGCTAAGATACGCACGTGTACTCATGTTTCAGAATATCTGGCCTTGAGTAATGCAGCAGTTTTCCCATGGCTGCTGGGACTAAATGAAAAGCAGCATATGGAAGAAAGGTTTCTATGTTGGTTTATTGTCTCAAGAGGAAGCTTAGTCATGGCAGGGATATCATGACAGAGTGGGAGCTGGGCATCACATCTTGGCACAAAAGCTTGGAGGCAGCAGCAAGAGGGAGCTGGCTTTGGCAAAGAGGGGCTTAGGTCATAACACTCCAAGGCTCACCCCAAGTTATACACCTCCTCCAGCAAGGTTCACCCCTAGAAGTTTCTACCCCCTGGGGATATCGTATGAGGCTTAATTACAAAACAAAACAACAACAATAACAACAAAAAAGGAACAGAAGGCTATGGGGGACATTTCACAATCAAATTACCACATGTAGTTCAAACAATTTTGGAAGCTACAAGGTCTAGTGCTGACTGTTCTGTGGCTTTCCCTCATTAAGGGCTATACATGTAAGAATCTACCTTGTAAAAACAAAAACAAAAACCCAAAATCCAGGCTACTACTAAATACGTTAAATGTGACAATGTTTCCACTGAGCAGAAGTCACTGAATTTTAAGAAATATGTATCCAAAAGGTACATTCAGAACTTTCTGTGAAGTACCAGTGTGCGCACTCCTTCTCAAAAAATAAAATATGACTCATTTCATAAATAAATAGATCAAACAACAGTTGCTTCAGATAAATATCAAGAAATCAAGGGGTGTGTCCATGAAATAGCAGTGTATAAAGGCTGGTGTGGCTGGGTAATTGCTATAATAAGTCCTTCTGCTTCCTTAATTCAAAGAACTTGGCTGTGTTTATTACCCACAGCCCTTCTAACTTCCAGCCAGGCTCCCAGGGCACTCCCAGGACACTTGCTGCTTTAGAACCTGAGAGGCACCACTAGGTATTGATTCTTTATCAATCAGGAAAGAAGCTGAGATACCACAGATTCCATGGGACCTACCAAGGTTACAGGCTGTTGACTCTATCAAAGGAGCAAATGAGACATAAACCAGGAAAGCCAAATGGGTATTAAGATTCACTCCACAAATAAGGAAAGCCTAGGTTTTCTTAAAGCAGATAAACACCCAGAAAATTGCAGATAATACATCACCAATATTTGTTAAATTAATATTTACTGAGTAAATTAGTTGGTCTTTGGTCACGTTTTAACTTTCTAGAGCCAATAATGGTTTTAATACATAAACACTTTTGAAGGATAAACAAACGGAATTATTAGAAGCAACTTATTGAAACAATTATTTTTACACATTTTGAAATAACAACAAATGTAGTCAATTAAGTCTACTATTCTTACAATGCAAAAATAGATTCTCTTCTTTTTTTAAATTTTTGTTTATTTTTATTTATTTATTTGAAAGCGACAGAGAGAGAAAGAGGCAGAGAGAGAGAGAGAATGGGCACAACAGGGCCTCCAGCCACTGCAAATGAACTCCAGATGCATGCACCCACTTGTACATCTGGCTAACGTGGGTCCTGGGGAATTGAGCCTCGAACCGGGGTCCTTAGGCTTCATAGGCAAGCGCTTAACTGCTAAGCCATCTCTCCAGCCCAGATTCACTTCTTTTTAATATTGGTATGCTAGATTAATGGTTAACGGTTTTTCTCATTTCCAATGACAACATTTTCAATAAAGGCTACAACAAACCATTCAAATGATAATAACTACTACAAACCATGCACAATGTAGTAGAATTTATCTAAAGAAATCACATTAATAGATAGAATGATACCTTAATAAGCAGAAGATCAAGCCATAAAGAGTAACACTGATTTTAAAAAATGTCTAAGATCATAGACTGGCGACATACAGCCCCATCAACGGAAACAAATTATTATGTTATATGTTATAAACATATTATTATTATGTTCATTCAACTATGTCTGATGCCCGCTTGCAGAAAGATGCCCTCTTACCAGCTCTATTGGTATCAACAAGTCCTAGTCTCCCAGCCCTTTACTCAAAGGCAGGTGGTAGCCCACACTCACTATCGTCAGATGTGCTGTCCAATACAGTGACCCATTGGGACCCAGGGACTCCAGCATCCCTCCCAACAATAGAAAGCCAACACCAAGCCTCCCTACCTGCCCTCTTCCTTTGGCCCACTCTATTCTCCTCATCTCCATCCAGCAAGGGAAGGAGATCTGGAAAAGTATCCCACCACAGCACAGAACAAAAGCTGGAATCACAGTTTCACGATTCCTGGCTCTATACTCAGAGGTAAAAGACATCCAAGCAGGAGTTCCTTGATCCTGGTGGCACTGCCCAGCCACAGTGGGTCTTGGAAGATGGACCTGTTGTATTACTGTCCAACTCTGAGGCCAATAGTAAAAGGAATCAGATGTTGCCCTTAAATGAAAAGGATTTTTAAGCAGCTACCATAGAATTGCTTCAATGAGAAATTACAAGTCCCTGGAAAGAAATAAAACAGAAAACCTCAGCAAAGAAATGGCATCTATAAAAATAAAAACCCGTGGAAATTGTAGTCATGAGAGAAAAAAAAAAAAAAAAAAAACAGCAGCAACAATGAAAAAGTCACTGGACAAGCTCAGAAGAAGAATGGGAATGACAGAAGAAAAAAATCATCAATGATCAATAAAATCTACTCAGTCCTGAAAATTATGACTAAAAATGACTAAGCCCTGAAAATTAATTAAAACAAGTATAAAAGGCCCTTAAAGGAACCATAGAGAATCAGCACCTCACAGAAAAGGAAACTGTGGTGTGAATGAGAGACAGTTTCTCATGAGAAGCCATTGAATCTGGGAGAGAATGGCATGGAAGTTTGTGCTGAAAGAAAAAGAAATGTCAGCCCTGAATTCTGTAACTGGTGAAACTAACTTTTCAGAAATAAAGATATTCTCAGAAGAAAGAGAAATAAGAGAATTTTTCCCTAACAGATACATGTACATTTAATTAATAGCTACTGGCACTATACTGAGAAGAAGGGCATGGAGCCAGAGGCTAGCACTGGAGAACAGGAAAGAGCAAGGGACTGGACAAAATTAGGGATGGACTCCTAAATCAGTTTTGTTTCTTGAAGTGAACACGATAATACCATCTGTTGTGGGGCTTAATGTGCATAGAAATGTTTGAAATGATTTGAGTTTAAATGAGAAATAGGCAAAGAGCTTAAGTGGAAACAAGCTGTAAGCATTTTGCTTAAAGGTGGTACAGTTTTGATATCAATACGTTGTGGTGAGCTTGTGTGGATATTTTAACATCTCTATAGGGGCCACCAAGAAAAATTTTCCAAGTGATAGCATCTAAAACATTTTAAATAGAGCTGGAGAGATGGCTTAGTGGTTAAGGCATTTGCCTGCAAAGCCTATGGATCCTGGTTCAATTCTCCAGGGCTCAGATAAGCCAGATGCACAAGGGGGCACATTCATCTGGAGTTTGTTTACAGTGGCTGAAGACCCTAGTGTGCCCATTCTCTCTCTCTGTCTCCCTCTTTCTCTGTATCAAATAAATAAATAAATAAAATACATTTTTAAAACATTATAAATAAAACAAGAATGACAGTATTTTCAAGTAACCAATCCATGGTACTTCAAGAAGAAACATGGGAACCCAAACCAGAAAAGCAACAAACATATAATGGAATGGCAAGTCTAATATGACAATCAATATGTTAAAAGTGAACTGATCATATAAACTAGCTGAAGGACAGAGATTGGAAGGCTGGATTTGAAAAGATGGTTCAATTTCATCAAGTCTACACAATTGGATGTCTTCAAACCCTAAAAAGGCAGATAGGTTTAAATTGAAACAGTGGGAACAATCTCATGTTAACATTAATGAGAGGTAGAAAGAGGGCTGGAGAATTAGGTCAGTGCAGAGTTCTATCCTGACATGCACAACACTGTAGGTTTGATCTTCAGCATGGTGAAGAAAACAAGTGACAAAACAAAGACAAAAGAAATAGAGTCTAAATTAATGTCAAAGTAAATCTCAGCACAGAGAAGGTTGCTAAGGGGAAAAGAAGAACATTAAATGTTGATAAAAGAAACAATGCATTAAGGAGAAAATGATGTTTCTGTGATGAAGTCCTAGATATGGAAAGTTGTTTTTTCTTATTTCAACAAATTATTTGAAAATGCTATAACCAAAGTCTTTACTTTTGTCATATCTGCTTCTCTTGAGTTTAATAGTTAATTCTTATGATGACAATTAAGTTTCATTGTATCTGAAAGCAGATGGCATTACACGAAGATCACATGAAAATAATAATTATTTTCAAACATACAAATGCAACCAGTTTTTACAAGATGTGATCAGCCTGTTATCTACATGAACTTCCAGAGTTTTTTTTTTAAGACTTAAGATGTCTTCTAAATAAATCGATGGTGACATCTTGAGACTATAATCTTGAAGTATAATTGAAGAAAACAGAAAATAGTAAAAACATGTAACTTTATTATTCTAATACATGCAAAATATTCTCAACATCGGGAATAAGTTTTATCTTAATAATTTAATTAAGCAATTTTCAGTAATACAAAAAGTAGTTAAAGTTGGTATTTAAAGGCATAAGAAGAATGAATATCTTAACTTGGAGTCTTCATGTAATTATGCAAAAAATAGACTTTTTCTTAAATTATACAGGCTATTTTCTTTTTTAAACATAACTTCATTTTTTAATATATTTTATTTATTTATTTATTTGAGAGAGAGAGAGAGCAAGAGGCAGAGAGACAGAAAGAGAGAGGGAGATAATGGGCATGCCAGGGCCTCCAGCCACTGCAAACAAACTCCAGATGCATGCGGCCCCTTGTGCATCTGGCTTAGGTGGGGCCTGGAGAATTGAACCGGGATTCTTGGGCTGTCCAGGCAAACTCCTTAACTGCTAAACCATCTCTCTAGCCCCAGAACATTTTCTTATAATGGTCTGCTGTCTTTCTCTTTCAAAAATTCATTTCCCACATATAAATTAGTAGAATAGTTAATAGGAGAAAAGCTTCACTGTTGAAAATAGCACCTTCTAGAATTTTTTTTTTTTTTTGCAAAGCAATTGTATCTTTAAGAACTACAAGATTGATAAATGTTAATTATGTATTAGGAAAACTGAAAGACGCTTAAAAGTGCTAACAGATAGTTCAAAAAATCAGTCAGTGATGAACAAAAGCTAAAAAGAAGCAGAATCCTATGGGCCTGAATGCTACTAATAAAATCCATGGTAACAAATAAAATTCATCAACAATGGTTCTGCACAGTCAAGTGTGAGACCCAGATGGAAAGCATTGAAGCAGCATTCAAGTAGACGGTATTCAAAGTACATGGGTAACTGGACCTTTCCTTGCAGCATCACTCCACCTGAGAGCAGATGTTTACTGAATAGAAGGCTCCCTAGTCCAGTTGTAATGCTTCACACCACTTCATCATCTCAGCAGTTCTGTAGTATGGACTACGCTGCTATGAGTCATTTATCACAGAATATCCACATACCCAGAATCACACTGCCAATAAAATATTCAATCCAATAAGAGCAACCCTTCCCCCAAGCCTTGAAAGAGCTAGCACTCTTGAAATGCAAAATAATTTGCAATTTTATTGAGTTCTCATCAGCCATTAACAATGTTATAATGACTTGTACTAATGAGTAATGATGAAGGGGTTTTAGCAGACTTTTTCAAGGTCAGATTCAAGGGATTTGTAAACCAGAGCAGAAAGTGCTATGCAATAGCAGGTGGGATCAATAGCACATTATTTACTGGAGGCCACTGCTCTTTCCAGTAACACTGAAGGAAGCACAGTTCATTTGCATCCTAGGAGGTCTTTTCAAATGCAAGATAAAGCAACCTTAAGTACTTTGATCTTGGGAACTGACTTAGTGTATTCCATTGAGCAATATCCAGCTCTCCTGAATGGTGGTGAATGGGCCATGTTATCATGTACAGTGTTGATGCTCTACACTGATACATAAAGTTCTGATTTCCATCTGCGAGGGCAGGCCTCTCCAGAAGCAAATAGTCTCTACCAGCTTTAGTATGTACACACATACACACACACACACACGTACTCACATCTAGTGTTCCTATTATCGAGAAATAGCAAAATGAGCTCTGGTCACCCTGACAGTTCTCAAAGAGGCATTCCTAATAGATTTGAACTTGGCTGCCACACACAGTGATTCAGCAGTTTGTGGGCTGGGAATGTGAGAAGGAGAGGACTTTCCATATGGGCTTTGGGTAAGGCTCAGTATTCTTTGTGTGTAAATGAAAAGAGAGCTACAGTTGCTAAGTTCATTCGTTAGTCTAAAACCCTACTAATGCGTGCAATGGCTTCTGAAAAAGAAATCCCATTTGCCTAATTAAGCACCTAGAATGTGGAAATTGATTTTGTAAGGTTGTACCAAAAAGAAAATAATATTTACAGAAATATATCCATATTATATGGCTAAAGATATGGAAGATTTTCTTTAATAATGAGATGTGTGTTGTGTATAATCTAATAAAACATTTGGAAAATATGCAAAATTCTGTTAATTCTGTTTTACAGAACAGCAAGACAGACCAGAATATTAAAGCAACCCACATGGAAACAGTCCTATTACTCCTTGAAATCACCCTATGCAGGTGTAATTATACCTGTTTTACAACAGCAAAATTTCACAGGCTGGCCGTGGGGCACACACTTTTCATCCCAGCACTCAGGAGGCTGAGGTAGGAGGATCACTGTGGGTTTGAGGCCAGCCTGGGCTACACAGTGAATTCCAGGTCAGCCTAGGCTATAACAAGACCCTACCTTGAAATAAAAATCACATACTAAGTAATTTACAAAAAAAATAAGTGCATTCCTCCTTCATCGGGAAGATGAGAAATCCAAGATCACAGCACTGGCAGTCCCAGTATCTCATGAAGGCCATGGTCTATGTCCTGGACGGTGCTTTGTTTCTGCATCTTTGTAGGGTCACAAAGGAAGAAAGTGGAAGGTCACAAGGGGTTGGACCCACCCAGTAAAGCCCCTTTACAAAGCTCTGATTCCCATCTGTAAGGGCAGACCTCTCCTAAAGACCCCATCCCTTCACCCTATTGCCGAAAGCTTTTCAGCATGAATTTAAGAGAGGATTCAAGAATTAAAACCATAGCATAACTTTTCTGAGGAAGAAAAACAAACAACTTTACATGAAAAACCTTGAAATTAGTACTAGTAGAGGGAGAGAAGGAAAAGAAAGAGAGAGAGACCTTCAAAGCTTAATTCTAAATTCCTTTCTGAGTCACATGAGCACTTTAGTTCTAGAACAATGTTTCCAGAAACACAATCTGTCAATAGTGATATTACAGGTCGATTACTGTTACCCAGGGAATTTGGTCTACTCTTAACTTACAGTACACCTGCCAAAAGAAAATCATACGTTGCGTGTTTTGACTTGGCTCTAAGCTTTCTCAAAGAGTTTCTTTCATTTTCCGCTGCACCTCTGAAACGTACCTGCTACTTTCTTGGCCCAGAGCCAGCACCTCACTAAGCCCTCATCAGGCTGCATCCCAGCCTGCCGCCTTTCCCAAACGTTGGCACAAGAACAGAGTGCCCAGAGTGAAGCTACAAAGAGTGACAATGAGATCATTTAGGAGCAACAGGGAGAGAAAAAGTGTAGATGGAGCCTCCTGCTTAGAGCCTGGAACCCCGGGGCCAGCCATGCAGTGAGCATCTGACTGCTGATGGATCGACGTGCCAAGTCCTTTCAGCTTTCTGCTGACGAGCCGCTTTCTCCATGCTTACTCATGCAACTTCTTGGCCAAAAGACGTGGAGGCACCTTTCCGGCTGCCTTCTAGGAGGTGGGCACTGGGGACTGCTTCATCATTCCCACATGTATGCCCTCACTCATCCAGGTCCTTAGCAACCCCTCCAATAACTCATTTTGAATGTATACAGCCATGCTGTTAATAACTTAAAAAGCACCTGAAACCCTGAAAAATATTGTGCAAACAAGGTTCTAGATTCACATTTTGCATTTTCATTGAGTTTCTGAATGGTACTGATGCTGACAATTTAGGGATGGGGAGGATTAGCTTCGTTTCCTTTTTCCTATGGTTTCTAAACTTATTAAAAAAAATAAATTCTTGCCCATCACAGAATCTCGGGGTAGGTCCTAATATTCCATGCATTGCAAGATTTCCAGGTTTAGATAACCACGGGACAGACTCAAAACTCATCAAACTGCTCAGGAGAAGTGACAGTGGAGTGTTCAGCACTAAGTGAAACATCTCTATCACCACTTCCAAGGCTCAGGAACCACTGTGGAAGAGGTGGCAGGAAAAATGTAAGAGCCAAAGGATGGGAAGTTTGCTTTGGCATTCTGTCTTCTAGGTACAATGTGGTCTTGATATTCATGACTTCACAATGTCTGATGTTACCTGCATAAGTCCTGTACAATATGAGGTGAAATAACAATGTTGGCATCAAAATAGAAGAGAGACTAGCTGGAAAAGAAAGGATTTGGTAGAGGAAGGATAAAGGGAAAGACAAAAGAAGATAGTAGGAGGGAAATATGATGTGGGTACATTGTGTATATGTGTGGAGGTTGTCAATACAAAGTTACCAAGAAAACCATCTGGAGCTGGAGAGATGGATTAGCGGTTAAAACATTTTCCTGTTAAGCCTAAGGACCCCCATTTGATTCTCCAGGACCCACATAAGCTAGATACACAAGGAGGCACATGTGTTTGGACTTTGTTTGCAGTGGCTGAAAGCCCTGGAGTGCTCATTCTCTCTGCTCCCCCCCCCCCCGCCTCTTTTTTTTCTCTCTCTCAAATAACTAAGTAAATAATTTAAAAAAAAATATCTAGGCAATTGTGGCATGTACAAGGTTCAGAATCACTGAGTATACCTATAGTTCTCAACACCAGGCTACATGTGAGAATGTGAGAATTACTGGGGTGGGGGCGGGGCAAGGCTACAGACTGAATTGTCCTACATAAAGGCTTACTGAATCCCCAGCCCCCATGCCTGCGAACTGACTTTATTTGGATATACTTTACAAATGTAATCAAGTTAAAATGAGGTCATGGCACAAACGTGAACATTAAAATCAAAGACTGGTGTCCTGGTGGATTGACGTTTGGAAGCACACAGACAAGGGAAGAAGGTCAGGTGACAACAATGGCACAAATGGGAGAGGTAGGCTAAAACCCCCACGCCAAGGTTGACGGGCAGCCACCAGAAGCCGAACAAGAAGCATAAAACAGAGGTCTCCCTAGAGCCTGCAGAGGGAAAACGGCCCTGCCAAAACTTGGGTTTCAGATGTCTAGTTTCCAGAATTGTGACAGAATAAATCTCTTTGTTGCTTTTAAGCCTCCAAGTGTACAGTAGTTGTCTATGACAATTCAAGAAATTAACAGATTTTTGCAAACAAAACAAAACAACCACAGTGTTTATTAATCAATGAAACCAGAGCCTCAGGTGGGGGGGAAGCACCTACATGGAATTATTATATCTCCCTTAAGGGATCCCAGGAATTTCACCATATGAGCAGGGATAAAATCTATAACTCTAGACACTTTAGATATGAATATGCTGTTCATATTTTATTTTGCAATAACTCAAAAAATACTGTAAGCAGTTGTTATCAATCTAACATTATCTGTAAGTTTCAATAGTATCCAAACCAGTTAAGTAGATTAGAGGAGAACCATAGCAGCATTTCTCAGAGGTTCTTTGGGTAAACACTGGTTTTAAAGTCACCTGTGATCTACTAGTAAAGATCTATGAATAAACTGGGCTTAATCTCAACCCAGTGGGATGGGGCTTAGGCAATGCTCCTAATTAGGCTCCCTTGAGATGACTTGTGCCACTGAAATTTGAGAACCAACCAAATACAGATGATCCCCAGTATTGATTAAGTAGGAGGGCCTTCCTGAAGATGAGGACACTGGATGGACACTAGAAGAGAGCTTGCATGGAAAGTGGCCTGGGAGCTGGGGATACTGCAGAGCTTAGTTGCTAGCACGAAGGAAGGTTTTCTCTGAAAGACAGTAGGTATTAGGGAGGAGTGATGATGGAGGATGGAGGACAGAGAATGGCATACCTTGTGCATCTGGCTTATATGAGTACTGGGGAATTGAACCTGGGTTCTTAGGCTTTGCAGGCAAGTGCCTTAACTGTTAAGTCTTCTCTATAGTCCCAAATGGGAAACTTTTGAAAAGGGTCTTAAAAGCAGCAAGCAATTTCTAGGAAGATGGGATTGAGTGCTAAAGAAAGACCTTGGAAAGCATGGTGGTATCAAGACATTCAGATAATTATACTTGCCACCAAAACGATATCAATGAGTCATGGTAGGGAAAGACAGGAGTGCCTTAACTATGGTGCTAATGAATTGTGACCATGTTCCATCAGTGACAGAAAGGCCAAAATGAGCTTCAGTTAGTACCAATAACCAGATCTTTCAAACATCAAGGTAGTGAAGGTATGAGCAAGAGCTAAACTCACTCGGGAAGATGAGTCATGCCACAATATAGGTAAGAGTGGACAGGGCCTAAAATTGAGACTAGAAAAAGAGGAAGGAGGAGGAGTAAGATTTGAGACAGTTGAAAGATTAGAAAACTAATTGCCAGAATTTCAGAGGAGATGAGCCATTTTTCTTAGAAAATTTCAAAATTATTTACTAACAGATCACCACCCTGACAAAACAGGGCTGATAACATGTTTGTGTGCAATGACCTTGGGCCTTGAAATCACTGACGCTTGGGCCTGAGACTCCAACCCACCATCCCAGTCAAGGTGGCTCACAGAAGATACTTTCTTAGCCTCATCCTCAGCCAGCTACTGGCAGCCCCCTTTCTGATATCTTTTCCCACTTTAAAATCCACGACAAAGCATCCCTTCATGAAACAAAAAAGAAAAGGCAACTTCAAAGTTGGAATTTTTAGAGTAGAATCATAAAATATATCTTTATGTGTTTTTAAAAACAAATGAATTCTTTCCTAATAGGATTAGACCCAGGGCACCACTTGGAAATGAAATCTCAGAGTGACCATTATGCTGAATGTAAAGGATGGTAGTATGCCTAGAGCAGATATATTCCAATCAATACACTTGTTGTACAAGATGTCAGATTCAATAAAGTACTCAATGCCATTTCCATTGCCAATTGGGTTTCTGATGATAATTGAAAATCTCCAAAGTCGAAACAGGCAGTTCAAGCCAAATGCTTGAAGGGAAGTTGTTCTCTATCTTTTGAGATGCTTTCCAAAACAATTATGCATCAGATCTTTCCCTCTATGCAATTATCCAATGCATCAATAGGAAAATAATATAAAAAATAGAGGTTTAGTTTTGATGCTTGCTGTAAACAACACAAAAATCATTTTGATTAAAAATTTCCACAGTAGGCTAAACTAAAAGGCAACTATTTAGAGTACCAGTAGCATTGTTTCTATGTTGTAAGTTTTCTATAATGAAATATAAAATACAGTTGAAAACACATTTATAGTTAAAATTTCCACAACAAAAAGATGCTGAAAGAACAAAGATCAATCTGTGAGATGCATATTTGATAACAATGCTTATAAAAATGTGATTACAAAGTTATAAAAGTAAGAGAGTTCAAGTCAGAAACTATGTGCAAGATTATATTCAGGGGTTGGAGAGATCGCTCAGCAGTTAACGCTCTTGTCTGTGAAGCATACTGAGAGGTCCTCAGTGCCCCAGCACCCAGCAAAAGCTAGACGCACAAAGCACAAAGTACAAAATGGTGCATACTTCTGGAGGTTGTTTGCAGAGGCTAGAGGCCCTGGTGCACTCTCTCTCTTTTTCTCTTGCTTGCTTTCTCTGTGCAAATAAATAATTTTTAAAAGACTATATTCATTATTTTATGAAAGATTGAATTGTAAGTACTTTTTAGATATGTACCTACCATTTTTAAATGAATCACTCTGCCCGGTACTATAACAACTAAATTCTTATTTATAATAGAGACAATACATTGTGCTGCGTTTTAGGAGTGATTGTGACCCAGAAGAGTTGAAGTAACTTGTTTAACTCACACAGCCACAAGATAAATGGACATGATGCACAGAGCCAAAAAGGATGCACTTGGCTTGTTAAAGCTCACATAGGACTTAAATCCATGGCTATCTATCTTGAAGTTCCTGCTGTTGTACTGTCTCAGGGAGAGTGTTTTAATGTTCTTACCTACAAAACTTGAGCAAGTCATATTTCTGGGTGTATCTCTCAGGATTCCAAGAGGAAGTAGATATACACACAAACTAAGCAATTTGTAATTCTAAGAAAGGTTATTCATCCAAAAGTGAATGAGAATATGGGAAAAGAGGAGGCGGTATCTGGCATTAACAACATGTACAAGCCTTGACTTCCCTTGACCTTAAAGTTGAGTAACATTAGGGATTACTAGAAACAAAAAGAGAATAATTGAAAGGGATTCTGATCCGGAGTTAAGACATTACATAAGAGATGACAGCCAGGTTAATGAGACATCAGGTAGGAAGGATGCTACTGTCATTGTGCTCTGGACCTCATCTCCTGCTATTGCCCCAGCTGGGCATACTCCAAACATAGTCCATATAGGTTAGCTTACCAAGCCAACATCTGCACAGGGGGTAGATCTCCCAGGGAAAACAAAATGCCCACCACAATAGAATAAAGTGAAAAAAAATTCTGGAAGTATGAAATACTACTGAGAGGATATAATACTACTACTCTTAGTTTGCATATTAGGAACTCATTAATCAGTGCATTGTTTTTATTTACACAATAAATCTATGCAATAGGAGCTCTCATTTTCACTCCCAACAGAAAAAAAAAAGACTTATACAGGTGACCTAATATAGCCAAAGTAATAAATACTGGTGCTACTGTAATAAAAATCAAAGTCACCAAATTCCACATCTTACTTAATATCTGATGTATGTGTTTGTGTGCAAGGGTTGTAGAATCATGTCAGGACATTAAGAGTATAAAAGGAACCTCTTACCTTTGTATTCAGTTATGCTAATTGACACTCATATCCAAGGGATTATTAAGTCCAATTCTCAGATAAGCAACAGCAGATTTAGTTGCTCATTGTTTAAGAGTGATCCAGGCCAGCTTATGTTGCAAATATTTCCCAGACTCCTTGCCTTATTGTCCTTTGAGATGTATTGACTCCCAAAACCAATGCGTACATTTTGATGCCATCTATTTTCCAACCATTCATGAAATATTATTTAAGTATCTGTTGTTAACATGGATTAAGTATATCTTGGTCTCTGAAGATATAAACTGCAGTCCCTACCCTAAGAAGTAACAGAGAACAGTTATGTGCCAGGAAACTATCCCCTCTTCCCTGGGATTATTTCCTTTCAGTTGGTCTCAGTACTTCTGTCTTTGCTCCTACAGTGCACCCAGCAGCTGGAAAAACATGAAATAACAAGTCATCTTATATCATCCACTCAAAATTGTTCATCAACATCTCATTCAGAATCTGGGTCAAAACTTCAAAGTGGCCTAGAATAGTCAGCATTGCCTGCAGGTTAGAACCAGTATATAAAAATCTAACCATCAGGGGCCAGAGATGACCCAGAAGTTAAAGCATTTGCCTGCAAAGCCTTATGATCTGTGCTTGATCCCACAATGCCCATAAAGCCAGATGCACAATTGGCATATGCATCTAGAGTTGGTTTGCTGTGGCTGGAGGCCCTAGTACACCCATTATTTCTCTTTTTCCCTCTCTCTCTCTCTTTCTCTCTCTCATTACCAATAAGTTAAAAAAAAATCCAAGGATCCCAACTCTAAGAGATAGACCATATCTCTGTTTATTATATCTACATGAATGTGAGCCCTGTTTAATTACTTCCAGGGAGTGGAGTATGGAAAAGGTACCAAGAAAATTTACAGTGCAGACCTGAGAAACTGCCATTTTGGCCCAAGAATTATGATTATTGTGACAAATCATATTTATAGAATATACCGCTGATGAGAACACTTCAGCTCTTCCTGAACCCATAACTTGGGTCTAAACATGAGAATATCCCATACTCAGCACATGTCCACTACTCCTGTTCTCATGAATAACAGAGACACTGTCACAGAACAGAGGAGAAGCTGGAGACATGAGGAGTTGAGATAGTGTCCCTGGATGTGACTGAGAATAAAATAAATCATAGGCAGGAAAAGTGTAAAATACTAATAATGTATGGAGTGTGGTTACTAAGGATGGGCCATTAGCGTTTTCTCAAATAGTAAGCAATGTAGTGTATGTTAACAATGGAGAGGAACTTCATGAGTATATGTAAGGATGTTCTATACTCTGTAACTTTCTATAAAGCCCCAAACTATTCTAAAATTAAAATTTTATTAAAATATGACAAAAACCACCTCTGGTAAGAAAAAAAAAAAATCAAAACAAAACAACAGCCAGTCCTACCTGCTTTGTGCTTTCAATTAGTTTGGAATCTTGAGATGGCACTGAGCTGTCCTGTGTTCTGAGTGCTCTCTGGGTTTTGGTGTGAGCCTAGTTGAGAGCGGTCCTGGCCTTGCATCTCACTCCCTCACACAATGTACAAGGCCATACCAGCCTCTTAACTGTTACCCAAACGTTTTAAGTTTTACAACCTCTGTATTTATTTTTTCTACTTCCGCGGAACACAACTTCTCTTCAACATCATCATTGCTTGTTGTCTTGCTTACTTCAGATCTAGGAACAAACAAAATCAAATCCAATAATCTCAACACAGTGTCCCAAGGATCACTCTTCTAAACATATATGCCCCACAAGAGCTTAATCCCTATTTCTCTTACCCTGTTTTATTGTTCTTTATAATGCTTAAAATTGACTAGCATTTTATTATATGTCTGTGTGTTTGTGCTTAGGTACTAATGAATGCAGCAGGTTTACTAATAGCTTAAACTAATATTTTCTCTTCACTTTCTTTTTTCCTCAGGTTGCTTGCTAGAGACATTTTGCCCATTTCTGGGATGGGTGTACTGGGAGCTGGATCTCACACCTCCCAGGTTCTGCTCCTAGAAAGTTTGCCCACTTCTGTATAGGAAAGATCCAGAGGTTAGTCCTCATTAAAAACAGGGTTGTGCCCCACAAGTATTTTCTCCCTTATGAAATGGTAAATCACTCTTTCATCATCTGACATCAGCAATAGCTTTAGGTTTAAATCTTTTTGTTAGGAATTGTTTTTCAAGATGAATTTATAACATTACTAGAGATGATTAAGCTGTATGGACTAGCATCTTTTGGACATTCTCTCATGTAAACAACAAATTTAAGATTATTCCTACAAAAGGAGATTTTTAAAAAATAATGTATTTCAAATAGATATAAAATGCAATCAACATTGGATGAAGATTTTATTAAAGACTTGTAAAGCTTAAGTAAAATTATCTTCCTATTCTTAGTCTCATCACCATACACAACTGGTTTTGCATTCATTTTAGAGATGTAATTAAATTTTAATATAAATAAGCATGTTTCTAAAGATGCAGAAACTTGTCACCAAAATTCACAGCTTCCAAAAATGTTTGGACAAAATTGAAACTGTGATTCAGTTTCACATCTATCACCAATGCCCACACATCAAACTTGATTTCAAGTTACACTACCTCCTTTCTTCCTTTGTGGTTAAGTTTCATAACTAGGGGAAAGTTACACATAGGAAGCTTTATGCTAGTTTTCACTAATATGACAGAGAAGGAAGGCAACAGAAATGCTTTGAGATATGGAGGTTGAAGAGTCATTTGAACTCATTAGTTAAACCAAGTCCTCTGGCCTTGACGACTATTAATTTTAAACTTATCATATGACAAATTTAAGAACACATTAAGGGTCTACTAAGGTCTCACAATGCACCACAAAGCTGTGATTATAAAATCCAATAATGGCAAATGTCTGATGTATGAACACATGATTTTCTTGACCATGGTAAAAAGGATCTGTTTATAATCTTTACCTATATGTAATTTTTTTGGGGGGGGTTTCCGAGGTAGGGTCTCACTCTAGTTCAGGCTGACCTGGAATTCACTATGTAGTCTCAGGGTGGCCTCGAACTCATGGTGATTCTCCTACCTCTACCTCCCAAGTGCTGGGATTAAAGGCATGTGCCACCACGCCTGGCATATGTAATTTTTTTTACCTGTGTAAAAAATGTTTATAATCTATACTCATATAAAAGTGAAAAATTATTTAGTTTCATCTTGCATTGTTCCACTTCAAAATGAAGGAAGTGATTTTTGACAACCATAGGAGATCCTAGTTGTTTTGATGGGTCTTATTTCCATTCAGAACACTTGGAAACATGCACACACTTTCATGCACACACACACACACACACACACACACACACACATGCTTTCACTCACACATACAGCTGGATCACCTTGGCAAGTGTCAAATGTCAATCATTACTGGTTGAATGACTATAGCTGATAAGCACAGAAATAATATGTGGGCCAGTTATCACACAGATGCTGCTCATTCATAGCAACTTTCTGTATAACTGAAGACACAAATCCTTACACTAATTATTTGATAATGTAATGATAATACTAGTAAAGGTTTCTAATCATTTTATGACAATATTAAGGATTCATTTTTTATTTTCATTGTTTTTGTAGTTATCCTGCTGGGTTTTGCAGAATTTTGAATGAATAGGGCTTGCATTTTGTTCCCAATTTAAGTTTTAGTGTCAGAAAAGAAGAAAAATATGCTTTAAGGAACAAATAGTCTTATTGATTTTCATGTCATTACACTCAGAGCATATATTCAATATTAGGCATGGGCTGAAGAAGAAAAGGTGAAAATTACACCAAAATGAAGCATATTGAAACAACTCTGCGTACATAAGTTTCTGGAAAATGTTGAGTATATTATCAATAAAACTTACTACCTTTGAAGAAATCTATTTCCTAAGCATTGCTTCATACATTGGGCAAGGAAGGCAGATTAGTTTCTCAGTAATTTCAGTTAGAAAATCATCTCTTGACAGTGACATAATTTTGCACCCACCAGACATGGTTCTTGAGCCCTAAGGCCTTAGACTTGGTTCAATAGCCAAGCCTTTGATTTCTTACAATACATATAATGATGAAAACAAAAACCTATCATGATTTCTGCCTTTCTTCAGCTTACAAGCACACGCACATAAAATTTTACAGTGAAAAATGTTACAAAGGAGAGTTCATTGCCCTCTGCAAGCATTGAAGAGTAATATTTGAACAAGACTCCCAGGGGAAGTGAAGTGAAAATGTGACCCAAGGAGCTGTGGGAGGAAGCCTGGGGTAGCTGGGTATCCCAGAAGCCAGCAGAGAGGGTAGGGCAGAGAGCAACAGGCTCAAAGTTATTTGGGGGATTATTTGTGGATTTTTGTTTGTTTGTTTGTTTGTTTAGATGGATGGTTGGTTGGTTGGTTGGTTGGTTGGTTTCTTTTTGGCTTGTACTTTTTACTATTGGGTTTGGAGTTTGTTCTTCGGTCTGTACTTTACTTTTAAATTTTGTTGTGATAGCTGTTGCAGTCCATACACACTTGATTTTATAATTCTCCATCTGCAAATCAATTATTTTCAAAGACTTAATTTCAGGTGTAATCTTTTTCTATGCCAGATATCAAAGACCCAATATTAAGTAGTACTCGTCAGAATCTTTAGACATTGATGATCTCTCACACTTGTTCTTATCCTACAATCCCTACCCCAGATTTGTTATACCCATCTACTCAAGCAGGGGTTTATCAAGTACTTTCAAGGTCTCCTCTTTACTTTCAATGTCCCTCCTCCATGCCTATTTCTATGACTTCAGACACTCATTATGTCTCATCTAGGTCATTAAAATAACCTTTAATACAAAATCTTTGCTTTTGCCTATTTTCAAATGCTTCCCTTCTACATCCACGGGAATGATCTTTCCAAGCATGACTTTTGAGCATACTTATTTAATTTATATTTAACTTCTGATAATTTCTCCAGTGGGTGGAATGCCTCAAATGTATATCTTGCCAACAGCTGCTCCCATGACCTGGAATGCCTCTGCTTCTGGCTCCAGGAGAATCCATATTCTTTGTCCAAGAGGCAGCTCAAGTACTATCTGGCTCTGAAAGCCTCTCTGCTATAAACAAACCTACCTTAGGAGAGCCAAGTGGCATCTCCTCTATCATGAATCTTCAGATTCTTGTTTACCTGCAGGGTCCTCCAAGTACACTGAGCTTAGGACAGGGGCTGTGGCTTTGAAATCCAGTACCACTAGCACTTAGTTCCT
Source organism: Dipus sagitta (assembly GCA_036346955.1). Lineage (NCBI taxonomy): Eukaryota > Metazoa > Chordata > Mammalia > Rodentia > Dipodidae > Dipus > Dipus sagitta. Next base: position 107,586,922 of record CM070783.1, read on the forward strand.
AGTTCCAATTGGCACTCACTAAACATTTTAATAAGTGAATGACTAAGCCCTCATCACAGTATACCTTTCTTAACTTAAAAGAAAATAGACACTTGATTGATTCATTCTGTAAGGATCAATCTTAAAATTCCAACCAAAAATATACAACATACTCCAGATACTAAATAAATTTATTTGAAGTTTGTATATGTGTATTTTCAATATATGAGAAAGTCAGCTTTTCTAATCAGGAAGAAAAATGTATTATTTGATAGAGGAATCTGATCTGCTTACCTATTTAAACCATTACCTTAGATATACATATTTTGCTATGTACTCTATGTACTAAAATAAATTTCTCATGATCTTAAAACATAACAATATTTTTAACATAACAATCTTTAACATAACAATAAATGCATAACAAAAGAGAAAAATACATTTAGGAGAAAATTATGTAAAGATGATGTGACCTTAGCCATTCAGGAGATCATATGCATAGCTTTGACAATATAAAAATATAGAGGACTGCTGAATTCCAGGCTTAGTGGTATATACCTATAATTCCAGCATCCTGGGGCTAAGGCCAGAGGGTCATGAGATTCAGGCCAACCTTGGCTACTTAATGAGATTCAAGAGCCTGTCTCAAAAAATAAAGAAAAATATGTACAATTTCTGTATTTTTACAAATTTTAAAATTATTGAATATTAAATGGGAGGATATTTGAAAGTCATATAGCAGAAAATTTTTATAAATTTATTCTTAATCTATAAAATGGTCAATTTCAACAATGGAAAAACTTCTAATAGAAACCCAAGGTCTCTCCTAATTAACATACATTAGCTTAAGTAAATCAGACTCCAGAAACCTATTTTTATCTTACACATATGGTTCTTTATTGTCTCTTCAAGTTTTTGGCAAGATGTCTGACTTTAAGTTATATATAGTATTAAAGTAAGCATGGATAGTTTTTTGCTTTCAGTTTTTATTTCTATGTCTTTGGCAGATTCATGTAAAGCAACATGGCTATATGGTACCTTTTCAAAACTAAAAAAATGAGAAATTAAAGCATTTACAATTAAAGCCCAGTTCCTCTTCTGCATATCTTTGGGCAGTGATAACAGGAGTAGAGAAAACAATGCTGTTTGTCTTTCAATCCTCACCTATTTTCTATCCTCGCATCCTTAAAAAACATTAACGAAAAAGCCATAAGAACTATTCTAAATACCTTTCTCTCAAAGAAATAATTTCAAAGTATCTGTTTTCCTTGGATAAAGGTTTGTGCTGAGACAGAAATGTATACTTAGAAAATTTGATGAAAACATCTCATGAAAAGGAGAATGACCATGAAGAGAATCCAGACAGAAGGGTGGACTCATCGGGAGGGTCAACTAGAAATAGGAAAGACCTGGATTCCCCACTATTGCATTATTCTTCAAGCCAACTCCTGGGCATTGTTGACAGTCCAGCATGTGTATCAAACTTGTTCTGATTTGCCCAGTTGGTGTTCCTAGCAGAGGATTGACTCCATGAAGGCAGTGCGGGAGCCTCAAGAATTATGATGCCTAGGTCGATTTCTTTTCTTCCCCTATTCTTTGAAAGAACAGATTCCAGACTAATATTCATACAGCCAATAATTGAACAATAGTACCTTTGAATGCTTAATGCTATTGAAGTAAACAGCTTTCATGGGACAAGAAGAGATGAACTGACAATGTGGAAAATTCCAGATTAGAAATCAGCAATTAGAAACGCTGACAAAGAAGAGAGGTGAAGGTTAGCAGAAGGAGACCAACGTGTTCTTAGAATGTGACGGGACAACACAAGCTGAGCATGCTGGGCCCATTTAGTCAGGGGACAGTTTTCTGTCCTTTCCCTCTCCCTAGCCCTGGTCATACAAAAGCAATGCCTTGTGACGTCCTGATTCCTCTGAGGGGGAATGTGCTCCTCATCCTCTCCAGGCAAGGCAGCAGAGTATACCGTGTATGTGTGATAACTATCCTGATGGAATGCTTCTGGTACCTGTAAAGTCAGGTGGCCCAGTTTCCTGCAGTGCCCATCTTCTCAGTGGACGGTCTTTGATGAAGTGCTGCAGATGCAACAAACCTTCTAGTCACCCACTGAGAGAAAGTGGTTCACAGCAAACATCAAACTCATATCCTCTTAGAGCTACTGTTTTGAATTTCCTGCTTGGAAGATTCAGTTATTGAGCAAAATCTTCATGAACCCTCTTAAAATATTTCCCAGGTTTTACATAAAAACACTTGAGACTCGTCGGGCGGGGTGGCGCACGCCTTTAATCCAAGCACTTGGGCTGTGGGGTCAGGGAAACCATGGGTCAAGGAAGAGCAGCAAGGTCCAGACTGCCTTCCTGAAATGCAGTTGCTTCTCCATTTGAATGTCATCTTTATTGTTTCTTTCCACAATGTTTTCTCTTCCCATGAGGAAGAATGGTTCAACATGACTATCTCTGTGCCCAGTGTCAAACTTTCCCTCTCTCACGCCCATCCTCCTCTGTGCTCCATTGTCTTTGACTTTTTAGACAACTTATTAGCCCATTTAGCATGTAATTGGACTGCATTTCTTACATAAACATACAAAAATATATCAAATTAGGAATATTTACTGACGTGTTATGGTCATTGTACAATTTTCAATTAATTGTTATTTGAGGTACAGATCCATCAGCCTCCAATTTCTATTGAACCTCTCAGATTATTTTGGGCAACACTTCCTAACTCATCATATTTTTTATGTGTGTTGACAGCCATGTTTCTTTCAGTGGCATCTCATATAGCACCTTTCAAATTCTTCACCAAAAATAGAACTTTCTTTACAGTGTCTTGCATTGTGGCATATCCAAGTAATTAAATGGTTGCTTTTTTTCTAGTTTTATCTTGGTTCCTATCAACATTTCCTTTTCAATAACAAACCAACTTCGACTAATATGTAATTTTTATCAACTTAGTTTTAGTTAGCCCAGTAATTTGGCTAGTTTATATGTTTGTAATCTCTTTATTTTCCTCATTAGAAACTATTCCTAGGTCCCCTCTAAATATGTAGTTTGCTTTATCCCTCTATACCAAACGTACTGTATGCTTTCCATATGCAGTCTGTTCTTTGAGTTAGATTAAGAATTGGTTTGTATTGAACTGAACACTTATTTCTTCTGGCATTTGTATTGTACTAGCTTTCAAATTCACTGCCTAGGCTTTTGAAACATTATGCCTGAATATTCCATTCATTCCCTAAATCATTTTGTATAACAAATCTTAGATATCAATAGATATGAATTCTGTGAGCTCCAGAGATTGTGCCAGACAGTAGACACATGCTAGTCAAAACAGAGCAGTCTCTCCTCCCTTAGATCTTGCATTCTTATGATGGGAGTAGAACAAAATCAAGTGTACAAAATATAAAATAACTAGAAAGTATGATAAATTCTATAAAAAGTGAGTAGTGAAGACAATATGGAAGAAGAGCACTCAGAAGTTGTATAGGGTGGTCAGAGAAACTTATATCAAGTGAGAAACTAGCTGCATAGGAGCCTTACAACAAAAGAAATTCACGTGTGCAAAGGGCCTGGGAAAATGCCATTTGAAACAGATATGTAGCTGATATGTGTTTCAAATGCTTGTGATTATGAGGAGCTGTATGAATGTGGGTTTTACAAGTTATATCTAAGCATACATTAGGGGTCTGGTCATTGTCTTATCTACATCAGTTCCGGGTCCCAGAGCCAAAACACAGCATCCCTTAGTTATGTCCTGAAGAAAGGATGAGGGGCTTTGCCAGCTTCTAAGAAAATCTTTTTATGGTTCCAAATTTTCTTCAGCAACAAAAACAAAAATAATTACACAATAAATGAGCGCCTTCATGTATCTTCCATGGTAATGCAAATATTCTTGTAAGAAATATTGCTGTTGTTATATGTCTACATAATTGGAGAAGACAGGCTTGAAAGGTTGCTCAGTGGTTGAAGCCACTTGTTTTCAAAGCCTGACGGCTGGGTTTGGTTCCCTAGTATTCACATAAACCCAGATACAGAGTGGCACATGCATTTGGAATTTGTTTGCAGTGGCAAGAGACCCTGATGTACCCATTTTCTCTTTATTGCTCTTTCTTTCCTCTTTCACCTTGAATAGATAGATACATATAGATATGATTATATATATATATATGTATATATGGAGAGAGACAGAGAGAGAGAGATTTGGAGAGGTCTTCAAAGTTAGTTTCATCAACATATTTATCTTTTAAAATTTTACTATATAGGAATCTTTTCAAGCAACATTTTGTACTCAGTTTTATTCCCTTTAGAAGGTATAATTGTATTTGAATGTTATATTTTTCAATACTAACTACACAGAATGTGTGCAAGTTCAATGCAATTTCTAAAATATGCCAAGCTATGTGTTATACTCCCTACTGGACATGTCCTCCTTGGCCTACAGGAGCAGAAACCACAGAACCTGGGCCAAGCTATGCCTGAGAAAAGGTGGCAACTCAAGATAGGGAGCAGTTCCTGCACAATGGGAGAATGTGCAGTGTGAGGCTTTGGGAAGAAACCAGCAAGCCACGACAAAGCCAAAGGGTGAATAAGGCCACTACAGAAGAGCTAAGGGGCAGCTATTCTATGTCAGGGACAAGAAGGTTATCAACACATCCAAATTAGGAACACAGACTTCAAATCTCAGAAAATGGCAAGCCCAAGATAATTTTTGATGCTCATGAAAAACATGCACATTTCCAAAGAGTTCAGAACCATTTTGAAACCAGGCCAAGGAGAATGTGCAGTGGATACTATGAGTCCCAGACTTTAGTTTTATGTCATGCACAATTATATATCAGTTAATCTTTCTGGGGTGTTTTCTCCTTATTTGCTTATAATTTATCTGTATTCAGGTGAATGTCTATAAAACAGCGAGGCAAACTGCTTTGCCAGTTAGTGGTGGGGCTCGTTTCCACTTGGCCTGGTGTTATGAATGCCATTGTCTAAGATAGCAACAATGAAATGGGTCTAGTTCCTAAAATGTCTCTACTCCCTTTATAAAAACAGCTGAAGTTAATATTAAATTAAGCATGAAGATAATACTTGGAATAATCCAGAGATAACAGTATCTCCACAAAGTCAAAGCCACAGGTGGATGGCATAGTCTGCCAACAGCCACAAGCCCTAGAAACTAGCATGGTAAACAAAGGGAAGCAGGTCCACCCAAGAAGCGAGAGATTGGGAAGCAGCCAACAGGGCTTCATCCGGAAGGGTGATGGTATGGTAACAACAGAGATACTGGAAACAAGTCTTAATCATAGGATAAGTGAGCCAGAGAACAAAAACACTTCTCTTAGGACTGGACAGATGGCTCAGTCATTAAGGCACTTGCCTGCAAAGCCTAAGCCTCTAGGCTCAGTTCCCTAGTTCCTATGGAGTTCTTTACAGTGGCTGGAAGCCCTGGTGCACCCATTTCTCTCTCTGACCGCCCTGTCTCCTCTCTCTCTCTCTCTTTGCTTGAAAATAAATAAAATCTTTTTTTTTAAATCCTCTTACACTAAATCCTCTTACACATATAAGTCCTTAAGTCATCTCCTCCAAAGAGAAAATTTTGCTTTTGTTTTTTCCCTGATGTCACCAACAACCCAGGACTATGTTTAAAAAAAAAAAACTTGCCTTTTGGCCTAGAGGGATTGCTTAGTGGTTAAGGCATTTGCCTGTAAAGCCAAAGGACCCAGGTTTAATTCCCCAGGACCCACATTATCCAGATGCTCAGGGTGGGGCGTGAGTCTGGAGTTTGTTTGCAGTGGCTGGAGGCCCTGGCGTGCCCATTTGCATGCTCTCAATCTCTCTCTCTCTCCCTTTCTGTCAAATAAATAAATAAATAAAAATATTTTTAAAAACCTACTTTTATATAAAGTATTTTCATAGACCACATAGGTAGTGCTCAGCCATCTTGTAGCATATATATATATATATATATATATATATATATACTATATATATATGATGTCCATGCCTCGAACTATTCCCCTGGTTTCAACTGTGGATTATTTGTCCTAAAATATTTGTGGACACTATACTATATTTTCTGGGCTTGAAGCTTTGTTTCCAGGTTCAAGCATGTATGGTCATTTATAAGTTATATACTGAACCATCAGGAATGGACAGATGCCCTGAGGTAAAAAATACAAACTAGACCTGGGTAATTCCTATTCAATCATTGTTTTTATTCTTCATCCTTTTTCTGTGTCTGTTGGTAGAACTTGGACTTATTTTTCAAAGTTTATTATATTTTATCTAGCATTTTAGGTATTCTGTGCCAGGAGGCATTTCTCTAAATATTTAGTTTGCCAAATTACTTATCATACAAATTGTGTTTATTTGCCATTATGTTTCTAAGCATGCAGCTGTAAATAGATTCATCTACAGGAACATCAGTCAAAATTCCTCTGAACTACAGACTCATCTAATTATTCCCAAACTTGTTCCATATACAGTCTTAACATCTTACTAAAGGGTAAATCTAAACTTACATTGTTAGGGCCCAAACCCTTGTAAATTCTATTCTCTGTCCTCTCTCTTCTCTCTTCTCTCTTCCTTCTCCTCTCCTCTCCTCTTCCTCCCTTCCTTTCATCTCATGCATCAAAAGTCCTCCTGGTTCTGTATTCCAGAATTATAATTTGGCATCCTCTGAAGCAACAAGGGCATGCATCACCATGCATAGGATTTTATGTAGGTTCTGGGTATCTATACTCAGGTTTTCATGCTTATACACAAGCACTTCACTTCTAAATTGAAGTAATGAGGGGCTGAAGTGATCATTGATGGATAAATGGCTTGCGTGTAAGCACAAAAGCCTGAGTATGGATACCCAGACCCTGCATAAAATACCATGTGCAGAGGCTGAAACATGGCTTACCTATTAAGGCACTTGCTTTCAAAGCTTAGGGACCCAGGTTCTATTGCCCGGTAACCATTTAAGCCAGATGTACATGGTGGCACATGCATCTGAAATTCATTTGCAGTGGGTAGAGGACCTGGTGTGTCCATTTTCTCTTTCTCTCTCCCTCTCATAAACAAATAAAAATAAAACATAACTTAAAAAAATCCCACGTATGCTGGTGCCTGCCTGTAATGTGAGCATTAGGGAGGCAGAGACAGGAGAATCCCTGGGACTCATTGGCTAGCTAGTCTAGCCAAATCAGTGAGCTCCAGGTTCAGTGAAAGACCATTTCCCAAGAAAAAGGTGGAGAGCAACTGAGGAAGATACCCAACGTTGATACGTGGCATCCACATCCACATGCACACACATGTATCAATACACATATGGATATGCCCAAACATTCACCACACACACATGCGCATACACACACACCCAAACACACACATATGCACACATTCACCACACACACACACAAACACACACATATACCATATACACACACATACATGCACACACACACACACATGCACACATTCACCACACACACACACACACACACACACAAACACACACATATACCATATACACACACATACATGCACACACACACACACACACACACATGCACACATTCACCACACACACACACAAACACACACATATACCATATACACACACATACATGCACACACACACACACATGCACACATTCACCACACACACACACATCCACACAGCTGAGGGAACTCTTCACTTCAGCAGTGGCCTTTGTTCAAAAGTTTTATCATTAGGTAATCTTATAACCATTTACTATCTTGGATATTCTTATCTACTAGGAACTCCCAGAGATGTTGGGCATTCCTTCTGTTAGTGTTGTCCTTTATCCAACAGAATTATGTAATGTTAGTGTGTTTTGATCTATTGTTGTTTGAAATTGGAAACACTTGAATTATATTACTGTACCTACCACTCTGATAAAATTAGTACTGTAGTTTTTAAAGGTAGGTGTTAAATGTCATAAGATGTGGTAACTCACAACCAGAAGACAGAAAGAAACTTTAAAATACAAACATTTCATTACCCTCCTAATATTTGGTGGTAAGAGTGACAGGTTTTGAGAAGCTGGTGAAATGTTGCAATGAAGGGACTCTGGGAAGATTTGTAAAATCCATAGTTAACATATAGATCCTTTTTCCCAATGTTTTCCCATGCATTAGGCTGTGGTAAATATGAATTCAACTGTTGAAGATTCAATAATTCAATCCTGCCTTTATCGTCTACCCATTGAACTCAAAGGACAAACTTTTACTGGCCTGCTTTCAGAAGCACACCGTGCAGCCAAATTCACCATCAATACTCTTTCAATGGATGTGGAATCATTGTATGTATTATTTTCAGTGAGTCTTAAATTTGTTTCTCAGCTAGTATTTGTTGTACTTTCATAAATACCCCAGACCACCTTTAAAATAAACATAGAAATTTATTATCATTATCTTATCATTTTCTTCAACTACAACCTTACTTTCCTTTTCATACAAGTTCAAATTAGTTCAATTAATGGCTACTTGTTTGTTTACATTTTTATATTTATTTATGAAAGAGAAAAAGAGGGAGGGAGAGAATGGGCGTGCCAGGGCCCTAACCACTGCAAGCAAACTCCAGACAGATGCACTACCACGTGCATCTGGCTTATGTGGATTCTGGGGAGTCAAACCTGGCTCTTTAGACTTTGCAGGAAAGTGCCTTAACCACTAAGCAATCTCTCCAGCCCAATTAATGGCTACTTTTTTTAGGGATGCCAAAATACTATTAGGTGACTTTTCACATTTGATGTCATAAAATGTTACAACAGGAAGAATACCAGATAAAACACATAATTTTCTATTTGTCATCATTATTCTATGATTACTATTCACTGTCTGGGTTTAATTATCATATTTTTATAGTAGATAGAGAAAACTTTTTTGCACAAAACAAAATTTAGAATACTATGAGCAGCTCACTTGACAATTGTCCTTTCAATGTTACTAATAGGAACTGAGAGAAGCTTCTAAATGAACTTTATACAGTGAAACATTGCATAACTGACACAGCCTGCTCTCCCTGGGCCGCTGAGACTTAACGAGGTGTCACATTTCCTTTAGCAGAGGTTGCATAATGCCATTGAGCATTACCCAGCAAGTCTGAAGCCTGTCTCCTTTCTGGTATATTATGAGCCACTCTAAGCCGGTTAGCATAGGAACCACAATCCAATGTTCAAGACTGCACTCTGGCTATCGACTGTAAATTTTCATCAACCAGCTCTATAGTAATATTTGAAATTATAGCAATCATATGAGAATATCAGCTGTAGAGTATAGAAAGAAGACAGGGATCAGTTCAGATGAGAACTATTTTGATTTTCTGCTAATGCTTGTTTATGGCCACTAGAGGGACCCTCTGTTAATCAGTACTACCTTCCTTTCTTAACACCTGCTTAATCCTTAATTTTCCCTAGGGTTTATTTTCCCCTTTCAAGCCATATGGTTATATTTCCATGTTTTCTAGATTGCTTGGGATCAAAAGTCATCACTTGAACATTCTGTTGCTTAAACAGCTTTACGGTAAAGAGTCCTTCATTAGAAGTCACAACCATGAAGGCAAAGGTCTAAGCTTAGGTGATGAGATTTGCTGTGTTTCACAGGTTTCCTTCCACAGCAGATTCTTGTAACTCAACAGAAGCAGAATGTGCATGCAGAGAAGGAAACTACTGTCCCTGTACTGAGAAGTCCAAGAGCGAGGCTGGCAGATGAGTCTTCTTCCAGAGGTTTCAGGGACGTTATAGAAGCTGAGTCTGTCTCAGAACTCAGGTCTCCTCATTCTCAAGTCCGCTTTCCACTCTTGGTTTCTATGTAGGCACGGGAGCTCTAGTCAACTCAATAGTATTTTTCTCTGCTAATACAAACTCATTGACTAAATATATTTTAAAGGAAATATACAAATCAATCACTCTAGCAAAAGGGATACTATATGTTGATTAACTTAAACCAAGTAATGCCTACTGTGGAAAGAAAAACATCTAAAGTTCAAAGGCTCGAGGAAACTGTTTCCCTGAAGAAATGTCACTGTGGTAGTTTGAATGTAGAGCGTCTCTAGAGCCACAAGTGTGTGTAATTAAGCCTCACACCTGGTCCCCAGATGGTGACAATTTGGGAAAGTACGGAAGCTCTGGGAGATGGAACCTTGCTGGAGGAGGTATGTCACTTGGGGTGGACCTTGAAGCTTATTAGTAGAGCCCACTGGGTATTCAAGCTAGTTCGTTCAGATGATTTTCTTCCTGCTCTTTTGATATGATGCATGCCTATGCTCAGCCATGCTTTTCCCTGTCATGGTGAAACTTTTCCTCCAAACTGTAAGCTGAAATAAATCATTTCCTTTCATCATCTGCTTGTGGTTCAGTGTTTTGTCCCAGCTATGCAAAGATAACCACTACAGTGGCTTATTGAAAGATAAATGTGTATTTTACCAGGCCTCTGTATATGTTTTTTTATTCTTCTTCTTGTTTCACGGTTTTTATTTCTGGCAAGTGTTTCCTCGTTATTTCCACAGAACACTCATTCAGTGGGTTGTCCAATCTGTCATCAATCTGTCATATATTGTAAACCCAAATGAAGTAACAAAGTGAGCACAGATACCTAGCGCTGGCTGATGGCCTAGTGGTATTGATCCCTGTCACAAATAAGAATAACAATTAAGTGACAAGTGTCATGGGATTGAAGCTTTAAAAATATTTTTTGATGGCTGGAGAAATTTCTCAGTGATTAAAGGCTTGCTTGCAAAGCCTGTCAGCCTAGGTTTGATTCCCCAACACCCATGTAAAGCTGGTGCAAAGTGGTACACACATGACATCCATGTGCACAGACAAATAAATACTTAATTTTTTGTTTCGGGGGCTAGAGAGATGGTTTGGTAGTTAAGGCTCTTGCTTGCAAGACTTAATGGCCTGAGCTCAATTTCCCAGTGTACCCATAAAGCAGATCCATAAAGTGGCACCTACATCTGGAGTTCATTTTCAATGGCAAGAGCCCTTGTCATAACTATGGCTGCTCTCTTTGTCTATCTGCTTATAAATGAACAAAAATATAAAGAAGTATTTTTTCAAGTTTTGCATAGTTAACTGAGCCAGGTCTCCACTTTTGGTAGAGAAGGAAAGCCATTTCCATGATTATAAAGACTCACTTTTATAAGATCAACACAAGTGTGTACGAACCAACTTAGGGTTTAATAATAGTCCGCCTCAAGCTTCTGTATATGTGTACTCTGTAAATGTGTGAAACATGCCTTAAGTACCATATTCTTATAATGCATTTAGCTATATGACTAAAGTTTCCCTTTCATCTTTTTGATATTGAATTTTATCTCATGCTTCCAAAAAATTAAAATTAAGACTTTAAAATCATCAAAATAGCAGTGAAGTTTGTACATTTGGAAACCTTATTTGTCTACTGTAATAAGTTGCTGGCTGCATTTTCTTCTTCTTTTTCTTCTTTTTTTTTTTTATCTAAACCTGTCTAGGGAAAATCTATTATCTGAAAAGGTATGTTTGTAAACAAGCAAAAGGTACTCTACTCCCTCTTTAATTTGTCATTAAATATCTGAGAGAACTGTTTTTCCATCTTTATGTGTGTGTGTATGTATGTGTGTTTGTGCAAGAGTATATGTTTGTGAAGCTGTGTCTCTCTCTCTCTGTCTATGTGTGTGTGTGTGTGTGTGTGTATCTACAATAGGAGCTAGGCATGGAAAAAAGACATTATTGTTTTAAATAAAGACTTGAAGGGTGATGGGAACTTCATACAGATAGCAGAAGGTTGGCTAAAAGTTCTTGTTCTTATTATTTGTACCATTTGTAATTTTGATATTCATAACATTATATTGTCAAAGGGGCTTTATTGAAAAAATGTGGTTAATTTCTCAGTTCAGTAGAAAATAACCATTACAGAAAATCTTAACTGATTAAGCTGGAACGGTAGCTGCCTCCTGGGCCGTGCCACAATTCCTACACCAGCAGTGCTTAGACGGACCCCAGCCTTCCCTGCAGGCTTTGCTCAGGCCTGCGCCTGCCATAACCGCGCCCGTCAGCCTTCTGTGTAGCTAGGACTTTGTGTCTAAACCTGTTGGGCAGAATTTTGTTTCTTGGAAATACCTCTGCTTCCCACAAACCACTCCCTCCTATTATACATGTGGCATAACTTCACATGATTGCCAGAAAACTCCCTGTGCTATTCTCACACTGGAAACATGAAACATGGTCATTTGCGTTTTATTGAACACTTTATGAGAATAGAAACAGTATTCCCCACAATTATCTCTCTTTATCAACAGTTGACACCTAGAGAAACCTAGAAAATTAGACAGTATTTCTTTAACACAGTACCTGTCTACAATACTTTTATCTCACAGAGGACTATGCTGGGAAGCCTAGTTACTGCCTTGAAATCTCTTTGCCTTATGGGGCAGGAAAAGACCCCAAATGGCCGTGTCTTGTCATCCCAGCTTCATCTCAACTGAGCCCTTATTCTAGCAATAGCCCTCTGGCAACACTGAACTACGGGTAATCACAATGTGACTTTATTCTTACTGTCCCTTCTGGCTGAGATGTCCACTCTCCATAGCTTTAATTCAGCCTTTCACATGATAAGTTATGCTGCTGAAGTTATGAATGAATGACTGGAAAAGCAACTTCTTGTCAGTAAAGTCCTCTTCTAGTCCTGGAAGAGCCCCTCTGTGATCAGGAAGGGCCCCTTTTCAGTCAGGAAATGGGAGACATTCCTAGTCAGGAAAGTGTGCCCTTCCCATCAAGGCGAGCTTTATAGGACAGGGTGGAGAAGAGACCTTCACAATCAGGGAAGATCCCTTTATAGTCAGAGAAGAGGGTTCTTCCAGTCAGGGATGACTTCTGTAGTGTCTGTGCAGTTCCTATAAAGACAAGCTCCCTCAAGGATGAGGTCAAAAAGTTAACCATTGTTAGGCTTTTCCTTTTTATTAATTACAGATACTTAGTATGGATACATCATGTGTTGCTACCATCCTTTCCCTCATCCTTGCCCCCATTGCACAAGAGACTCTCCTCAAGTGGGACTGCAGGTTTTCCCTGTGGGGGTTGTGAGTTATGTGTTGTGGGAACAGCAGTCATTGGGGAGAAGCAGTGCCTCTGAGCATGATGTCCCAACTTATGGCTCTAACAATCCTTCCCTCGTCCATAAAATTCCCTGAGCCATATTGGATGTGTTTGAAGTCTACTTCAGTGATGAACTCTTAGGCACCTCTGAGTCTCTGCTTTGGTAGGTGTTGAGTATCCTCAGGGTCTTTCTCCTTCACCCTGGCACTAATTTTCAGGCTCACCATGAAAGCTTCATTCTTGCTCACCTCTCCAGTTCCTCTGTGGTTTCAGCTGGGGCTTGGCTGAAATGTGAGGGGTAGTTTATTTCCTCAGGTCTCTGTGTCATCTAAAAAACAAAAGCAGATTCTCCAACAGAGAGTGAAGTGAAGGCAGCACAGGTTAAATGGGATAAGCATTAATTTAGGGAGAAGTTGATAGATGTAGTCCTTCTTTTAGCCAAAGATTAGTGGGTGTTTGACGTTGGAGAAGAAATTTTTGTCTCCATAGGATTCAGACCTGGTTCCCAATTTGATATGAGTTCCTTTCCACTGAGCAGATCTCTTAGCCAATTAAAAAGCCATTGGTTACCCACCAAGGCTGTGTGCCACTATTGCACTTGCGTGTACAACTTGTCAGGGTGCTTGCTGGTCCCCAAAATAAGACAGGCTTTTGTCAAAGCATCTTTAAACTTTTTAATATCTTACATATTGACTCATATTCAAGGTCCCAATGTGGATGTCTACCCATGTTTGTAGGATTGGCTTTCATTCTTTTGATTCTTATACTTTCTGGAAAATTCCATCTTCCTCATCTAACTCCATAAGACTACATCTAAGTCATTTTGATGATGGAGACGAAAATAATATTAATTCACTGGCATTAAATTATGCCACTCCAGAACTGCAAGAATCCATGATTTGCCAAAGAAATGCAGACTTTGGAGATATTTAAAGTTAATTTATATGCTTCTTTTGGATTTCCAGTGACTCTTCACAGCTAAATGCCTAACTCTAATCCAAAGAAAAGCACCTAATATTCAACAAATGATGTGTTAAAATATCTAATCATTTGAAAAAGAGTTTGAAAATAAAATAACAACAACTGGCTTGGAAAATAGCAGGAAACAAATAAATTCAACAATGCCAAGTTCAATCAACTCACTTTTGATGTGCCAAAGGCACCTTAGTGATTGTTATGAAACAAATAGAGGACAAATACCTGCAAGGGTGACAAAGTCCTTTCTCCCCCTTTTTTCTTCTGTTTTGTCTTGTTCTGAGGCACAAATTGTCAGGAAACATGTACTTTTCATGCAAATGCTATAGGCTTTGGGACATGCAGACAGAATGCATTTTAATCAGTGTATTGAGATGTTCAATTACATGTTTGTAGTTAATAACCACTCTGTTCCAGGCCCTCAGATGCGAGTACATGAAAACCAGGAATTCGTCAGCTGAGGGAAGAGATGGACACATTTGAAAAAGCGAGATGCAGAACTGCAGATATAGTTCATCAGGTAAGAGTGCCTGCTGGGCAAACATGATTATCTGCACTCTTGATTGCCCAGCACCCACATTAAAAAGCATGCTGTGGCCCCTCAGTCCTGTAACTCAAGTCCCAAGAGGGGTAGAGGCAAGAGAGAAAGAAAAAGAGAATGGGCTCTCCACTGCCTCCAGCTGCTGTAAATGAACTCCTGATGCACGTGTCACTTTGTGCATCTGGCTTATGTGGGTACTGGGGAATTGAACCTGGATCCCTAGGCTTTGCAGGCAAGTGGCTTAACTGCTGAACCACCTCTCCAGCTTCTATGGCTTCTATTGTAAATTCTAATATCAGACCTCGGTTAATGAGAAAAACATTAGTCCACAATTTATGGTTATAGCTGAGTCTTTTATTGTCTACTTTGTGCTTTAAGCCTTTTAACATGTGTAGATGTAGTGTCATTTGCTCTGTTTATCCATGGCTTGCATAAGAGGAAAAGGGAACACTTATTATTGCGGCTCCAGTCAGATACAGTCTATGTCCCCTAATCTGATGTGACTACATTCCCTGAAGGGATTCCCTTGAGAAATGCTTTATTGTCATTTGGGTCTAAGAAAAATAAATTTCTTAAAAAGACACTTGAGAACAAACTTTCATAAAAGAGAGGAATCCTGTAAGCATGAGCAACCTTTAACGAAAAGAAAAACGCAATTGCTGTTTCTGCACCTTGAGTGAGTGCTCTCCTCCTCAGCAGGCCTCCCAAGCCTCTTGGCATGATTTCTTCCTGCAGAAAAGAAGGTTCTTAAAAGGAAAAAAAGAGAGCCAGTTGTCCAGTCATGAGTTTTTCTTCCTTTGTGACAATCTCACTCTATTTCCTGGGTTGGCCTTGAATTTGTAATCCTCCTCCCTCAGCCTGCTAACTGGCTAAGATTATAAACTGTACCAGCAAGCCTGGCCATTTCTTCCTTGTCCATGTAAAATGGCAAACAATTGAGAGTTTTCACTCATCCCACTTCTAAAGTCAGGAAATAATAAAATGCCATGTCAGTATTGGTCACAGGCATTATAACTAAGCCTTGTCACCAGCTATTCCAAAATCAATTTGTCATTTTGCCTTTGTTGGAATTAAAACAATCTCTTAATTCTATTTCAGCTATGGGTTTATTTCACTGTCACTAATAGATAAATGACTCAGACATCACAATTGTTTCCATCTTATCACATTGGGAGAAAGGATGACAATACATGCTAATTCTAACACAATGAACATTGAAATGTTCAGGAAATTACAGGGTGACAGTACTGTATGAAGAGTTCACTTCTACCACAGGTAATAAAAGCTTAGAACATTTCCATTTTATTACAGATTATTCTATAAAAAGTACTTTGATCAATTTTGGCCAATATATAGAGTACATATTCATTTATTCCAGTTGTGGTTAAGCATGCACAGCCTGAAAAGTGCTGTGCTAGACTATAGAGACACACCAAGATTGAGTAATACTTCCTTAGGAGACTCAAGCTGCCCTTGGGCTGGAGGTATGAACTCTCATCCATGTTTCTCCTAGATGCCAAGGCAGGCAAAGTTACACATTTGAAGTGTCCATCACCAGCCCTTCTCCGCAAAACTGACTTCTCTCAGAGGAATAAATCCCATGGTATTTTACCTTTTATGCACTATTTTATCTAAATACTTATGAAATCATTTTATATATCAACATCTATGTTTCATCAGCTAGTTTTTATTGTCCTCTTGGGATACATTCAGGGGTTTATTTTCTTCTTTAATTCATTTAAACATACTTATAATATTCTTTTGAAATCTCTGTGTGACAATTTATCACTCTCACTGGAAGTCATCACAGGGGGATTCATAGTTTTGGGAGGAATTGTGTTTTCTTCAGTTTTTGTTTTTTGTTTGCACTGGGATTTTTACATCTTAAGTTATTTTATTGCTTGGATTTTCTCTTTTATCACTTGTATTCTTAGGCCTGCAGGCCATATAGTTCAGAAATTACATGATTAGTCTAGGAACTCAAGGTGCCTGTTGTGACCTCTATATTACTCCCACAGTAGAATTCTAACAGCAAAAGTGAACAATGCTCATGGATGTGCTTGTTGTTCACAAATGTCATAGCAGCAATTTAAAAACAGTGGTTCCTTTGATTTCAATAACTGCTGTAGGATAAATGAGCAAGGCTGGCTTGGACTTTACTAAGAGTTTGGGTATTTGGAAATGGGAGGGAAGAAGAGACCAATGTTCACTTTGGAAAGGATGGAAGTGGCAAAACTTATATGGGAGAGAAAAATTGGGATACTGTTGGGATCCACAGAGGCTATGGAAGTTTTAGTTATGGAGTTCAAAGAGAAGAGAAGGAGAGGAGGAAGGGGGGAAGAGGCTGAGAAGATTTGGAGAATATATGAGTGTGTGTGGAAGAATAGAGAGATCGCAATAGTAGACTGAGTGAAAAAAAATAGCAATCCTAAAATCCAGTTGAACAAAAAGCATGATGGAATATATGTAAGAGTGGAGATTTAAAAACAGAAGCACTAGAAGACTTAAACAAATCTAAAATAAGAAGTAAACCCTATCAGATAAATAATTAAAAATGCTAAAATACATCAAATCTAAGAAGTCCATATTTCTGCCTTAGTGGGAGAGTTTTGAATTTTTCTTTTTTCTGTAATCTTTCCTTTGGTAATTTTCCCTAATGTGGAAGGTTCAATTAGAATTTCCAGTTCAAACCTACAGAATCAGATTTGGGATATGTTTTGATCAGTTGCCTTTCCAGTGTTTCTGTCTCACTTGCAATGAGCTGTGAAGGCCGTTTCCTCCTTGGTGCCTTTTTGGCTTGGCTGGCTTGGTAGTGAAGGGCCTGAGCTCAGCTGGGCTGAGCGCTGTGTGTGGGAGACAAGTGGTGGCCTTTGGCTACCTGCAGTCTTCATGATTCTGATACTGGCATACGGGGAAGGGAGGCTGTGGAATGCTGCTCCAAGGTCGTGTTCTTAGGAGCTCACCTAGTCCCTGGCCCTCTCCTTTAGGTTCTGCTGGACTTGCAAGGCTGATGTGTTCAGGGTAAGCCCTTTTCCTTGCCCTTCTCCATAGTTTCCACCACCATGGCTGGCACCAGCAGGGCAGGGCTACTGAGTGAGGAGACGCACTTTCAAGCAGCAGCCTGTTAGCTGCAGCTCCGCCTGCTGCTTCTCGGAGGGATCTCCCTTGGCTTAATAAGTTTGTTCATGAATCTTGTCTCTTGCTGAAAAGGAACATATTGTATTACTATCTTGCCTCTTTTCTTTCCCTGAGTTCTTTAGCAGGACTTCTGTACCACCATCTTACTTGGAAGTTGGTAGTATCCTATTTCATTGATTTTTTAAGCAGTATTTTTTCTGCAAGACAGGGTTTTATTTCAGCAAAGTTCACCATGCTATAACTGTTTTGAGTTTATTTGTACAAATTTTCTACTGTTCTCTAGTGGATAAACTCATAGACCAGACAGTAAGATAATAATTACATTGTCATAATAAATCCCAAACAAACCACAGAGTAATATGCTTTCAAAGTTCAGGTGCACCTTAGAAACCACTGTGATATATCTCCTTAAGGGACTTTGAAGTATCATTTTAATTTGTAAGTTACTTCTAGAGTAATTGACTAGGCGGGGGTGGGAAGGTAAAACTCACCTGCAAGAAGGAATGAGGCCATTGATGAAGCTATTATATTAACTCGGAAAACTCGTTTGATAAAAAAAATATGAATTTGAAGTGAGATGTTTTCTGTCATTTCTTCTGCTTTCCTCCAAGCTGCCCCACGTTTCTAGTCAAGCCATATTGTCCCTGACAACACACCTTCCCATGTTAGCATCTCTGTGTACATTTAAAAATTAAACTAGGCCAGGCATGGTGGCAGGGATTGGAGGATCACTATGAGTTGTAAACCACCCTGAGACTCCATAGTAAATTCCAGGTCAGCGTGGGCTAGAATGAGACCCTACCTTGAAGAAAAAAAAATTAAACTAGATTGAATTATGAGAGCAATGCAAAACCTTCATGCTTTGATAAGGTACTTAAGTATATTTAGCTCTAGGTGATTTCCAGTACAGTTTAAATCAGGATATTCTGTATTGACCATAATTATGAAACTGAATATGATATTCTCCTTTCCAATATTGTCCTAAATATCAAAATTATTGTAAGTTTTTAATTTTTTTTTGGTATTTATATCAATTAGATTAGATAGATGTATATAAAAGTACTTAGACTTACTAGACATTTTTAAATGAGTTATATTGCTTTGACAAATATATAATTACATATTTAATATTATTAATTATATAATAATTGATATATCATGCTTATTGTTAAGCCCATGCACAGCTAGCTTTAAAATGCTTAGTGTTACTATTTATCAGTAATTCTATTTTTGTTGTTGTTTCAAGGTAGGGTCTCACTCTAACCCAGGCTGATCTGGAACTCACTCTGTAGTCCCAAGCTGGCCTCAAACTAACAGTGATTCTCCTACCTCCACGTTCCAAGTGCTGAGATTAAAGGTGTGGGCCACCACACCTAGCTTTAACAGTAATTCATTATTTTCCTTCTTTTGACTGATAACTTTAATATATTAACATAATGTAATTAGATCATGTTTCTACTCCATTACCCTCCTGTGTCACCTCTCCTTGTCCCTGTTCACTCAGGACCCTTCTATTTCAATGACATCTTTCCTCTTGTTAAATGCTTTACTTCTTAGGATTTTATGAAGTTTGACAGAAATAAAGTTTTTGAATATGTGCCCCCCCCTTTATAGCACAGCATAAGAGATGAATAAATAAGAATTTTCCTGAGCTGGAAAGATAGCTTAGCAATTAAAGTGCTTGCCTGAGAAGCCTAATGACCCAAGTTCGCTTCCCCACTACCCACGTGAAGCCAGCTGCACAAAGTGGCACACACATGTGGAGTTCATTTACAGCAGCTGGAAGTCCTGGAACACCCATCCCTATTCTCTCTCTCTTTGAAAATAAATAAATAAAATGTTTTTTAAAAGTCTTCCTTACATCCACTAGTCTGAAATCATCATTCTAAACAGCTTTAATAAGGCTGTTTGCTGTAGTGTGTTCAACATGTGGTGAATGCATCCTTTTCAGATGCAAGCTCTGCAGCCTCACGGGTACTGTCCGTGCTGCGCTCCACAGCTCCTCTTCCAGATGTGTTCAGAGCACAGTCCTAACCTAGGAGAATGTGTGTATCTGACTCCTTTAGAGGATTGACGACATATCCAGATCATACTTTTATCTCAGAATAATTATTATTGGACCCCTTTAGTTTACAGATTTGTCCCAGTTTGGATGATGAATTTAAAAGTCACCCTAGTTTTCTGTTTTTCTATAATGAACCTAATTGCTATTTGCATATATACTGACTCATACAAAAACATAAACTTTTAAAGTTCAAAGATAATGAGAGATAATGGGAGAATGCCATTTTCACATCCAAAATGAGATTTTTGGACAGATTTTGATTTTGTTTTTATCTACAATGGAATTGGAGATTTCTTTTAATTGAAAGTGTTTACTGCCTAGGGTATTCAATAAAATATGTGTAAAATATTTTAATAATGTAAAATAAGGGAAATTTTACATTACATATAAACATATCACACACAGGTTATCAGGTATTTTATCTATATCTAGATACATATATTTTTCATAGAATTGGCAATACTTATAGCTCTCCAAATTACAGGTTTCAGTGCTGGCACTTAATTTCCCAAAGTCCATGGTGCTTAAATATTGTACATCGAGGGCCCTGCCAGGGCTTTCTTATTATGTAGCCAACTTTTCCCTGTACTTGCTTCTATGGAACATTAATTAGATTAAATCTTTGCCTAAGTTTCTGTGATTGCAAAATAAGACGAAAGTACACATTATGCGTTTAAATCTATTTGTTTCAAGATACAATCATGATGCTTTTATACTTTTTGTTGGTTAAAGTTTAAGAGTTATTCATGTTTCCACTGAATTTTTATTTGGTTTACTTGAATGTACAGAGATTTCTCTAGCAGACTTCTTGACATTGATGTCTCATAGGTATAGCAGTCTCAAATGCTGCATGTAGGACTGGCATGCCACCAAATGCCTTCCTGTGTCACCTGTCTGCTGAAAAATCCATGTGTCTGACATCTTATGCTCAACCCTGCTCTCACTCAGCCCACTCCCATTCTCTTAGCAAGTTTTTTCCCACTTTGCACCTGGCTCCAGAAGCGTGAACCAAAACACAGTAATCTCAGGAAAATTTCTTCTCTAATATTCTGAACTCAATAGCCAGGATCTGCCTCCCCCTGCACTCCAAGCTCATTTTTCGTCATTATACTCTGATATATAACAGCATCTCCAAGTTACATGTCTAATCAGGCAAACTGTAAGAGACAAATGAGTGATGGATTTAAATAAGTTTACTATCTGTTTCACTAGATACTATATGTTTACTTTCTTGTGACTGTGACTAAATATCTGACAAGTTTAAGGACAGAGGGTTTATCTAGCTTACAATGTAAGAACAGATGTAGTCCATCATGGTTGAAAGTCAGGGCAGCAGGAGGGTAAAGCAACTGGTCACATTGCAAGCAGTCAGGAAGCAGAAAGAAATGAATTCTGAGTCTCACCTATCTTTCTCTTTTCCATTCAGTCCAGGACCTCAGCCCATGGGTAAGTCTTTCTCCCTCAGTTAACTCTTCCTAGAAACACCCATAGAAATGGTTCCAGGGCCATTTAAAAATGGGGAACAGCAAACATTTTCTGTAGATTATGGATTGACAAACTTTCTATCAAATGAAAGTACGTATTTTTGCTTTTGTACGTTATACAGTCTTGGTTATGACTGCTTGAGTCTGTTGTTGCAGAGACATGTCAAAGATAAAAGACAGCAGGGCCATATTACAATAAAACCCCATTCATTACAAAATGGGCAAGGGGTCAGCTTTGACTTAAACAGCTTAGTTCTTGAGACCTCACTCCATTAGTACTTTTTAAGCATGACTGTCATGAAGATCACCGGGGATCTTGAGAACCCAGATTTAATTCATCACATCTAGGTAAGGATCTGGGATTCAAAATTCTATGTGCTGCCAAGAGTGGCTCGTGCTACTGTGAGTTTCATTCTGAGTGGCAAGTTCCCCAGCCACTGGCCTTCACTGTCTAGGTTTGGAAGAACTGAGTTCTTAAGGCATACCATTTGTTAATAATATTTCTAAGCTAACATTTTTATTGTGGTAAGCATTTTGCATGCAGAACAAAAATGCAACTAAAACCACATACACTCACTTGTTCAGACACTGTCTTCCTCCAGCTGCTGAAATGCACTAAGCACTTCCTTTAAGGACCCAGCATGCTATTCATCTGTTGCTTTCTTTCCACATTTCCACAGTACATCTTTCTAATTGCTTTCTTTCAGAATTTATATAATATTTTCCTAGCTTTCATAATCAAATCCATGTAGATAAGGTCTTACATATGTCATGCAGTACATTACCCTTTTGCAAAAAGGAAAAAATTTAAACATTTCTAGACCAACACAGCTGTAAACACAGTAACTGCCAAATTCCCAAATTGAAACAGTAGACTGGGATAGTTTCTTTTTTTCCCCAATGTGGACAGCACAATTTCAAAAACTTGTATTTTTATATAAATATGTATGTATATTGGTATATATGATGACAGCACATAACTAATCAACATCTGTAACAACATCAGCTTTTTCTTATTCTACAGCTTTCTGAAAAAAAATTAAGGAAATACCAAGCACATACTAATAAAATAAAGACACGAATCAGTTTAAATGTTATCTTGTTTTTAAAAGCCACTTTAAGTACACAAACTCAAATGCCCTCCTGTTTTTCTCCCAGAACATCTTGTTCCCTTTCCTCTGAGCACTTTGCCTCCAAAGTTTTTGTTTCTCTGCATATGCCTTCCCAGGTAAATGCCATAAAACGGAAATTGCTTGACAAAATGACACATACTTAATGTTTATGAAAAGAATGGGTTTTCATAAAGCTCATAGTAGACTGTTGTCTCCATGAGCACAAGGTGTTTGCCCATTTGTAATAGTTATTGCTTCTCACAGCTCTCAGAGCAGTGTATTGCACAGTTGAAATGGTAAATATTAGTTGTGGTAAATATCTTATTTGCCACAAATAACACTTTAGAATATTGGATACATAAAGCTCTAGAATAGTGGAAACTACTTTCATGCCTATTTTGTAAATGAAGAAATAGTCCCAGATGCTGACATAATTTAAAGAAGGTCATAGAGCTCACTTGGTAAAGCCATTCCTGCAATATGTTTTATTTCCTCATCATGTAATTTAAACTTCTGTGCTATACACTATTTTTACATACAGGCAGAGTCTCTGTTAGAAGATCCCTGAAAAGGTGATTAGACTTTTAACAAATCATTATTTACAAATTATTCGTAAGTATTTGTAGCAACTTCTATTTAAAATGTCAATTATGTAATATTTTTCTCTTATTTATTTACTGGCTTGCAATTATTCCCTAATAACTTAAGGCTTGTATTCTTTATATCCATGAAACTAAAGCCCTTGAGGATATAATGAGTCTGCTGTGTAGCCCACAGAGAAGACATGTTGAATTTCAGGTTTTCCTATTAATATAATTGTGACTTGTTTCAGTGCCTGTGGTCTTTTATTTATTTATTTATTTTGATTTTTCCCCTGGGTCTTAATAATCCTTTTTTAATTAACTAGTTTTTTCATTAACAACTTCCATGATTGTAAACATTATCCCATGGTAAAGCCCTCCTTTCCCACTTTCCCCTTTGAAACTCCATGTTCCATCATATACCTCCCCCTCTCAATCAGTGTCTCTTTTATTTTGATGTCATGATCTTTTACCTCCTATTATGATGGCCTTTTGTAGGTAGTGTCAGGCACTGTGAGGTCATAGGTATCTAGGCCATTTTGTGTCTGGAGGAGCATGTTGTAAAGAGTTCTACCCTTCCTTTGGCTCTTACATTTTTTCCACCAACTCTTCCACAATGGACCCTGAGCCTTGGAAGTTGTGATAGAGTTATTGCATTGCTGAACACTCCTCTGTCACTTCTTCCCAGCACCATGATGCCTTCTGAGTCATCCCAAGATCACTACCATCTGAAAAGAGAAGATTCTCTACCAAAAGTGAGAATAGCATTAATATATGGGTATGAACATTAAGAGAAGTGCTTACTGGACAGTTTGATGAGCTTAGTATATACATTTAACAAGAGAGCAGCAGACATTACAGCCCTAGGGCTCATGACTATACCTGCTGTAGGTTTTCAGTATCAGGGATGTACTCCCTTCCATCTATTCTTCTACTTACATATATACAATACCATCCTATTAAGTACCCCCTCCTTTCCTTTCTATTGCCTTTATATCTCTTTTCTAGCTTACTGGCCTCTGCTACTAATTTTTCTTCCTACTCACACAGAAATCCAATCATCTATTATTAATCTTTTTTAATCCAACCTTCACTTATTAGTAAAAACATTTTTGATGTGTGGAGTTTGTCTACTATAAAAGGAAAATCCTTGAAATAGGGGTTGGAGCTTTGGAGATGCCTGTGGTGCTTTTGTCTCGGAACACAAATGCATGTACTCAACCTAGTGAAGTCAAGTCTTTTACCTAACAGTAAGAACCTAGCTGCCTAACACCTGTATATGTTGGCAACTTTGCTTTTAAGAGAAAAATGTAAGCTTACAAAGAGAGACATTAAAGAAATTGTATAGCTATTTAAAGTTTTGTGGGATATTTTTGTTTCAGTATGATATGTAGAAAAGAATGAGTTTCTTGGGTAAGGCACCCTATAAAAAAGAAACTGTACTATCTGATTTACATCAGGCTAAAATAGTGTCCTATGATTTCATACTGTTGAGTTAACATTCCAGACTCCATAGATTATTATTAAGGGCATTTTATTAATATTCAATGAATCCAACAAAAGATAATGATTCATTTGCCTCTGTTTTGTGTAACTATGCATTTCTCATCCAAAATCACTACTGTCACTCTCACTTCTGTAGTGGAAAAGCAGCAGGGATATCCAACCTGAGGTTTGAGTGTGACCATGTTTTGTTACCATTCCTAAAACAAATAGCATTGGTCCATTACATTTCATCATGTCTTCAACGATATCCATTCCCCAAATTAGATGCAAAGGCTAACTCCAGGCCCAAAGCTGTGCTATTACTAGTTTCAAATGGGAGATAGGAGGAGCATAGATAGACATGCTCATTATCTGAACCCTGAGCACAGAAAGCAATGAGATTAACAAACTCTATTTAGTTGATGAAATAAATGAGTACCTTCCAACAATGTAATTAGTGAGCTGTAATTTTAGACCTGACATTCAGTCTTTAGTATCTATGACTAATGTCTATTTGCTATCCCACATTTTCCCTCATATCACATGTTTACATGGATTCCATCTATACTGTATTACCTTTTATACCTGACTGATCTATACATTATCAATTCTCAGAGACACCTTTCCATATAAATAAGGATTTTTCCTCATAGTATTCCCTTGGGACTGCACACATGTTGGCTGTCACACTAACTTTTCCTTTGTCCAGACCAGATGTGTTTCTCCATACTTTCAAAATAACAGACATGATTTACAATGAAGAGGCATGCGTCAGTGTGATAAGATGCCTCAACTCAACTAAACAAAAATAGCATTCCCCAACTGGACATGACATGCAGCTGAGTGGACAGCTCTCTTATTTTTGTTCCTCTCCACAGGTTTACCTGTGGGCACTGGGGTGTAAAATGACCAACCACAGTCACTGTTGTTTGGGATCCACAATTACCACCAAAGCTACAATACCAGAGGACATATAAAGTGTTTGAACTATGATCTTGAATTCCCAATACAAGTAGCTCAAAAGTGTAATTAAGATATAAAGTTGCATGAAATTGTGTGTTACCATACAAACTCTCACAGCCTACATGTTCTACCTCTTTCTAACCTTACAAAAAAGCATAACAATGGAAAATACTCATTAAGTATTCTTCTAATGCAATTTAGTGAAAACACATGATTTGCAGTAGAGTTGAGGGACAGGAATGAGTGTGCACTAGAAACACACCTGAGCTGCTCTCCAGATCATTGTCCACTGGTGTCTGCACAGTTCACTGAGACAGTTGCCCTGTCTAGGTATAACCTTTGGCTACTCAGCATATTGTATGCATGGAAATTAAAAGAGCAGCTCTAAAATTCATATGGAGACATAGAAACTTTAAAATGTCCTGGACAATATGGAAAAAATGAAAATATGTAGTGTTAAGCTATCAGAAACCATAGCCTATTGTAAAGCTATATTTAGATGATGCAATATTGCAAAGCAGAGATATAATGTTTTGGCAAGATGAAACACAAAGATCCATATTCCAAAAATATATTTATTTTATGAGGGAAAGCTTCATAAGGAAACATTTACTTATCTCAGGGTGGTGGAACATTAGTGCCACTTTTATATAATTTATTTTCAGTCCATTTATTTATTTATTCATTTATTTTTTGTAATTCACCCCAGTATTAACAGAGCAGACCGAGACACTGCAGTCAGCAGATAGTCCTTGCTTGGACCTCTTCCACAGTCTGCCCCACTTGCAGGTAGCAAACCCACAAGCAATGTAACCAAATTTCCATGAACTCAGGACTCGGAGGCCATGAGCAAAGATAAATCCTTCCTCCTTTATGTTGATTTCATTAGGTATTTCATCACAATGACAGAGACCAATACTCTTTGTGAACTCCTTTGAAAAAGTAGCGGCAGTTTTTATCCATGTTCAATACCAATACAATGTTTAATGAACATTTTTTATTCCAGTTAATGCTCTCATGGATGTGGAATCCACATACACAGAGCATTGCCTATGTTTGGAAACAGTCATAGGCATACAGAAGCCTTCAATATACATGTAGAATCTAAAATTTGATGTGAAAATATAGGATACTTTATTGGTATTTGTTACCTGAAGTAACTGCTAAATTTCAGTAGAACTGAACATAAGTGGGGCAGAGAAGTTGAAGCCAACTGCTTTTGGTCGGGTGCTTTGTCCCAGCAATGAGAAGGTAAGCGCAGTGTGCATATGCGTCCACATGTTTACTATAGCTACGTATATGACACAGTATGCATATTACAGAAATGCATATGAGCTTATTTCTATCACACACATATAAAACACACACACACACACATATATATATATACTCACAAATTATTACTTTTTTATTAGTTATTTACAGAGTGTGTATACAGCCATGTTGGTACCATCATTAGCCTCCTCCCTTTCTTCCCCCCTCCAAACCTGCCCTCCTTGTTGGGGAATGTGGGTTGTGCATTGTGGGGTTAACCAACCATCAGTTATGAGGAGGAGGCAATGTCTCTGTGCATAATGACCCAACATCTGGCTCTAGGAATCTTGCCACCCAATCTTCTGTGAATTTCCCTGAGCCATGTTGGGTTCATTTTAGGTCTACTTCAGTGATGAGGTCTTAGGAGCCTCTGTATCTCTGGATAGCTGGCTTGGTAGGAGTTGACTATTTTCTGTGTCTATCTCCTTCACCCTTGTACTGGTACCAAGTTCACTAAGAAAGCAGCACTCTTGCTCATTTCTACAATTACTCTATGGTTTCAGCTAGGTCTCTGGTGAGGTGTGATGGGCTGATTCTCTCCTTAGTTTTTGCATCCATCTGAAAAAGAGAAGCAAATTCTCCAATCGAGAGTAAAGTCAGCACTGGATAAATGGGATAACCATTATTATTTTAGAGAGAATTTAACAGGTGTAGGCCCTGTTGTAGCCTATGATTTGGTGGGAGCTTGATAATGGAGAGTGGGCTAGTTTTTTGGATATGGTTCTGACTTGTTTCCCAGATCCAGCTATGGGTTCCCTTCCACTGAGCAGATACGTTAGCCAAATCAGGAGCAGTTGGTTTCCCACCATGGCTGTATGCCACTATTACACTTTCGTGAGCATTAGGTCAGGTTGTTTGCTGCTGAGCAGCTTAGACCACATGTTGCTTGGACAAATGTTGGTCATTTTTCTCCAGTCACTCATGTAGCACCTTCTGGCACTAGACGAGCTAACTGTCTAGGGACTGACTCTCTTCCAGATTCCAGCCAGGTCAGTCCATGTTCCATACCAACAGCATATTGTGGCTTTGGCAGTGGGGTCTTGCCATTAACCTTTGGTGGGTCATCAAATACTCTGAAGAAATCTGTCTTCTTTTGGGAAACCTTGTAATTCTTTCTGATCAACAGCTCATTGTAGATGTTAACCACATGCTGGTACCCGGAGTTATAGGCCAGAACCAAGGGAAAAGAAGGAAGAAAATGATAGGTAATATAAAAAAGAAAGAGAGAAGAGAGAGAGAGAGAAACAGGAGAAGATTAAAGATAGTCTTCATCATACCTATCAAGGGCCCTGTGATTCAGGTGTTCCCTCTAAGGACCTGATGAAGGTTCAACCATTTAGTCTGTCTTTTACCATATAGAATTTTATGGTACCATTGCCATTTGGGTCCAGTTTTGTGTCCCCTCCCAACCATTACCCTCCCCTCCCACCCTGCCCTCCCTGTTGTCTAGTCCTCAAAATGCTTATTAGGTATGCCAGCATCTCAGGCAGAATCAGATTAGGCACCACAGATAAGTGAGACCATGCAATGATTATCTTTCTGTGATTGGGTTAGTTCACTGAGAATGGTGCTGGATAAACTTGATAACCATATGCAAGAAAATTAAACTCCATCCACACATCTCACCATGCACAAAAATCAAGTCCAAATGCTACTACTGGAAGAAAAGATAGGAGGAACTTTCCATGATATAGCAACAGGAAAAGACTTAATGAACAAAACCCCAGTATCTCAGGAATTTAAACAATCACTCAGCCATTGGGATCTCATGAAACTAAAGTTTCTTCAGCTAAACATACAGAGCCAACAGATTACCCACAGAGTGGGAGATATTTGCTGGCTATAACTGACAGAGGCCTAATTTTTAGAATATACAAAGAACTCAAAAGCCTAAATAATAAAAACTCAAACAACCTACTCACAAAAATGGGGCACAGAAATGAACAGAGAGCTCTCAGAGGAAGGAATACAAATGGCAAACACACACTTAAGAAAATGTTCATAATCCCTAATCATCAGGGAAATGCAAATTGAAACAAATATTCGACTCCACCTTACCCCAGTAAGGATAGCAAACATTGAAAAATTAAATGATAACAAATGCTGGCAAGGATGTGGAGAAATAGGAACCTTCATCCTCTGTTGGTGGGAATGTAAGATGGTACAACCACTATGCAAAGCAATATGGAGACTCCTAAAAAGGTTGACTATAGAGTTACCAACAGACCCAGTTATTCTCTTACAGGGCATTTACCCCAAAAGCTCCATACCTCAGTTCAGAGAGATTTGCTCAACTATCTTTATAGCTGCTCAATTTATAATAGCTAAGAGCTAGAATCAACCCAGATGTCCATCATTGGATGAATGGATAACCCAAATGTGGTATATCTATATGATGGAATTCTACACAGCAGTGAGGAAAAATAACACAATGAAATTTGAAGAAAAATGGTCAAAATTGGAACACACAAATTATTTATTACTTGGACACAGTGTTTACCCTTAATGTAATCGAATAAGTCAATAAATGAATCAAGTGTAACCAAATTATAAATTGAGGACATCCAAGTTTCTATTTTATTTCAGGCACATATTTTCCTGTTTGCACAGAAATAAGCTAGTCAGCCATTATGTTTTTTTTTTAAATTGCCTAACATTTTAAAAGGCATGTATCCCAGTTGCTCCCTAACTCTGGTTGTAATTGATGTAAAACTGTGTGTCTACATTAAATGTTACTGAATTGTACACATTAAAAGAGTTAATTAAAGCCAGACATGATGACACATACCTTTAATCCCAGCAATCAGGAGGCAGAGGTAGGAGGAGAACCATGAGTTCAAGACCACCCTGAGACTACATAGTGAATTCCAGGTCAGCCTGGGATAGAGTGAGACCCTACCTCGAAAAACCAAAAAAAAAAAAAAAAGAGTTAATTATATGTTATGGGAAATATACCTTAATAAACTTATTTTTATAATAATTACTGACTTTGGGCAACATGATGAATATAGTATTTGGTTGTAAACTGAGTCCATATTTGCAATGATAGAAATTTAAATGGTTAAGTGAATAAGTGGTGTAATATGATGAGATGTCCTTGGAGAATTAAAATCCGTAAATGTAAAGGGAATGGAGCACATACAATTCCACACTAGGCAATCATTATAGCAAAAATTCTTTCAGACAAGATCATTGAAGATACTAAAACCAATGCATGAAATATGAGGAGAAACAATACAGTCTCATAGAAACTTCAAAGGTATTTTTTCCATTTAAGGGTCAAATCATAATTTCCCAATGGTGAAACTTGAAAGCTGCCATGTTATCCTAGTAATCAAAATTAACATCTCTAGTAATTAAGGAACATTAACATCACTCATCTTTAATATGGTGTGCTGAGACATGACACATTTTTATGGCATTCTTGCCAAAAGTGAAGAGTTTAAATCTAATCATGAGACATGAAAAATTCTATAAATGGCCAATATTAATCACAAGTATCAAATAAAAAGCAATAAAAAGACAGAGGAACTGTTATTAACTGGAATCTCATGTATACAATTAAATGTAATGTGGGATCCTTAGATAGGTCCATAAACAAAATCTAATTTGCTTCCCACTGGTTTTGAATTGCGTCTAAAGTGATCCAATAAAATGATCTTAGGTAGTCTAGCCTCCCTCAACTTGTTTGGCTCATCTTTGTGTATCTATGCACAGCTGACCACAAGGCATGTGATCGAGAGTGCTGCAGGGAACTTTGCAAAAAGATCTGTACATCATGACAGTGACTGGGTACAGGAACAGAGATACATGTCAATATAGCTTTACATTGTTCCACATAGGTGATGGAGAACAGAGGAGCATGTGGTGAATTTAATAGAAAAAAAAATGTTAGAACAATCTTTAAAATGCAAAGTTTTCAATGCCATGGTTTAGATGTATTAGATGTTGCAGAGCAATTCATGAGCACACAAATATTACACTGGGACTGAAGAGCTCCCAGGTATGCTGAGGCTCACTTACTGGTTCAGATATATTCACCAAAAATCAGAAATCCTCTGAATCCTGTGAATGTTGGTTTCACGGCATTACTGCACTACTGATTTTAAGGATAAGTGTTTGTGAAGGTGTTCTGAATTTTTATGGATGTGCCATTATCATTGAAATTTAAGAAATGATACTTAGATGTAGGTTGCTTCCATAATGAAGGATTCACATATATGTCCCTCCAACTGCTCAAGACAGAAGGCCCAAAGAGATTATAAAGTAACTTATGGGAGTGTTGCAGTCAGATTCACATTGCTAGCAGAAGTCACCCAAACAAGAGGAGCTTTGGGGGCGAAAACGGATTATTTTTGCTTACAGACTCGAGGGGAAGCTCCATGATGGCAGGGGAAAATGATGGCATGAGGAGACAGCGGACATCACCTCCTGGCCAATATCAGGTAGACAACAGGAACAGGAGAGTGTACCAAACACTGGCTATAACACCCATAACAATATACTGCCCCCAACAATATACTGCCTCCAGGAGATGTTAATTCCCAAATCTCCATTTGCTGGGAACCTAGCATTCAGAAAACATGAGTTCATGGGGGATACCTGAGTCAAACCACCACATTCTGCCCCTGTACCCCATAAACTGATAGCCATCCACAATGTAATATGCAATGTATTTGGTCCAACTTTAAAAGTCCCCATCTTGCCAGGCATGGTGGTGCACACCTTTAATCCCAGCACTAGGGTGGCAGAGGTATGAGGATAGCCTGAGTTCGAGGCCACCCTGAGACTACATAGTGAATTCCAGGTCAGTCTGGACTAGAGTGAGACCCTACCTCAAAAAAAGTCCCCATCTTTAATTGGGGGGGTCCAAGTTAGGGTTTCACTCTAGCCCAGGTTGACTGGGAATTTCCTATGTAGTCTCTGGGTGGCCTCAAACTCACAGTGGTCCTCTTACCTTGGCCTCCTGAGTGCTGGGATTAAAGGCATATGCCACTATAATTCTAACCAGCAACAAATCTCTAGAGTTCCAGTTCCACGCCTCCATCTAGGCTATGCACAGTCCTGAAAAACCTCATCAGACTGGCAGCTCTCCTTGACAGCCATCTTGTGATCCTGGCATCTCCAGTGGGTCTCCGCTGCAACCCACAGCCTATCATCACAGCTCCATCAGGACTCCATGCAGGCGTCCAGCACACCTGCTTCTTACTGCCCATGGCCATTTCCAAAACACAAGACCGTGTTGCAAACTCAATGACCCTCTCTTTCCTGTATTTCTTATACTCCATAATACCAGGTAAGGTGCAATTTGTTTAACCAGGTGGGAATAAAGCAGACTTTGAAGAACAGGACATTCCTTGAGCATTCAGACCCCTTAAAGAGCCTACATGCCTACATTCTTTCTGTTATCCCAGTGCAGGTAAGATAGCCCAATCTCAATAGTTGTAATCTCTCAATTTCAGCTGAACAGGTAGCAGTTTCACCAAAATTTTCATTTTATGCTCTGTGTCATATCCCTCTGCACACACCAGTCCATTTTTATGCACTACAACCCTGCACAACTTCCCAGGACATGTAGTGAATGCCAGGTCAGCCTGAGCTAGACTGAGACCCTGCCTCAAAAAAAAAAGAAAAAAGAAAAAAGAAAAGAAAAAACGATTGAATCAAATGATACAAATTAAAACATATTTGTGTGGTCTCCAAGTCTCTACAGATAGGAAGAAGGTCATTTCTACATGTGGACTCCTTCTTATGGAAAAGAAAGGATAACTCAAACAGATGATAAGAGGTCCAATAATCACAGAATTAATTCCCAGGAAACATAAACGCCCAGATCTGGAAACTGTCCTCCCTCCTATAATCAGGGGAAATGGGAACACATTTGCAAGTTTTTTTTGAAAGATTTTTTAGCTTTTATTTAGAAGGTGACTTGTATGAGCTGCTCTTTTCTCTCTGTCACTGCCATTATGTGGCTCAAATCAACATCAAATCCAAATGTCTGGAGGCAGAGGTAGAAGGATTTCATGTGAGTTTGAGGTCAGCCTGGGACTACAGAATGAGTTCTAAATCAGCCTGAGCAAGAGAAAACACACACACACACCACATTGAACATGAATGACAATTTTTTAAATATGTATTTATTTATTAGAGAGACAGAAAAAGAGTGAGTATAAGATCACTACAAATGAACTCCAGACACATGCAGTACTTTGTGCATCTGGCTTTACATGAGTATTGGGGAATCAAACTTTGGTCCATCAGACTTTACAAGTTAGTGCCTTTAACTGCTGAGTGAGTCATCTCCACAGCCCTGATTTAGTTTTTTTTTAATTATTATTATTTTACAGATCTCTGCACATAAGAAATTGAACTCTAGAAGCCCTGTTCACACCTGGACCTGAACTAGATGAGAATATTCTAGACTTTGAGTTCTGTTAGAATGGGATAAGAACTTGCAATTTGAAGTGGATTGTTGGTGCACTTTGCCTGTAATAGAGTAGCAAAGTATTAAAATAACATGACAAACCAAGGCCTCCAGTCTCTAGAGATGGTCTCCAAGGATGTGTCTCCTGATTAGGTACATGTTGTATTGACAGCAAGAGTTGGAACTCATTTCTAGTATCTCTGAAAATACACTAAAATTGTGCATGATTTTGACCAAGAGAAGAAACGAAAATAACAGATTTCTAAACTTGAGTCTTAAAAGTACAGACATTTTTCACTTTTGACCTATTAGCATCTTGCTGCCTAATACTGGATCTTCAGTGTGAAGTTTTGAAATTCAACTACACTTAAGAAAATATATATCCATTCTCCTTATTGAGTATAAACAAACTAAACAGTTATATATATTCGTCAGGGCTTTCTAGAATGACAGAACTGATAGAATGAACAAAGAGAATTTAGTAGATTAACTTTCACAATCCAGGCTGGGTAATCCAACAATGGCTGCCTCAACTAGAAAGAGTGAGTACTTGGTAGCACTCAGTCCATGAGGTTGGATGCCTCCCTAGTCCCAATCTAGCACTGAAGACCAGGAGGATTCCTAAAGAGCTGCAGGTCTTCAGTCCACACTGGAAGGCTGAGGAAGATGGGTTCCGACGTCAGCAAAGGACGGCAGGCACATCACAAAGCAGGAAGGGCAGCCAAGGAAGAAGGACCACCTTTCCATGGAACCACTTTATCTATAGGCTACCAGCGAAAGGACTACCCACTGTGAGGGACAGTCTTTCTCCCTCAGCTTATCCTTCCTGGAAACACTCACTCAGACCTGCCCAAAAGGCATGTCACTTAGTTGATTTGTAATCCAATCAAGTTACCATTTGAGAGAGTAACCTTCATAGTTAATTAGTTAAAAATGACATATAAAGGAAAACATAGCAATTTGTGGAATGTACCTCCCTAAATTATTTTCAGTCAACATAAATTTATTTTTTAAAATGGACCACAGTCTATTCATTAAATCCACTTTATCATTACTTGCACTGTGAAGAGAAAAACACTTTATTCTCCTGAGAGAATTGTGCTGGTTTCTAAACAGCCTCAAGTTTCTGAAGTGTTAAGTCATAAATTTACGAATGTTTATTGTTCTTAGAATGGGAAAGAATGTCAACATTGGACTAATAACTAGAAGATACGTGTTTTGATATCTCTGTCACAATAAGTGATAAGGTTATGATTTAAATTCCAAGTCTGTGACAAATTCTTTCTTATATCTTTTTTGGCTTCTCATATTTATTTGACAAACAGCCAAAGGACCACCTGGTCTCAAAGCAAATGAACCAGTTTCTTCTCTGACAGTCTTCAGCTGAGGAAGACACCGTGGAAATGCTCTGTGTAAGAGCCGGCTTCAGCGGGATCTTGACCTCTTCTCTGCTGACACCCACCGCACGTAGGAGGGTTGCGAAGATGCCTTTCAGAGAGACTGGATGCTTGAATTTGAAGAGGCACAGAAAGAAGACATGTGATCTGGCACTAGGCCAGAAATTTACAAGCATCTAGTTCCAGGATGACTCAGAAAGTGGGCCTCACTGCCAAAAACTTAAGCAGAAGCCAAAGAAAAAGAAAATTTGAATCTAACCCAAAAGTTAATTCATGTTGCCAAATTCAAGAGTCAGTGCCATTCTTAATCTCTCAGCGACATTTCCAAAGCTGACCACCCCTTCTCCAGAGGCTTTTTCTTCCCTTTATGGTAGGACCCCACACCCTCTGATTCTTTTCCCCCCTCACTTGTTCTCAGGAGTACTGATTTCTGTTCTTGCCACAACTTCATAATAGTTTCATAATAGCCCAGTGTAGTGGTTTGATTCAGGTGTCTCTCATAAACTTAGGTGTTCTGAATGTTAGATTCCCAGCTGATGGAGATTTGGAAATTAATGCCTGCTGGAGGGAGTATATTGTTGGGGGCAGGCTTATGGATGTTATAGCCAGTTTCCCCTTGCCAGTGTTTGGCACACTCTCCTGTTGCTATGATCCACCTTATGTTGTCCAGGGGGTGATGTCCACCCTCTGCTCATGCCATCATTTTCCCTGCCATCATGGAGTTTCCCCCTCCAGCCTGTAAGCCAAAATAAACCTTTGTTTTCCCATAAGCTGCTCTTGGTTGGGTGATTTCTTCCAGCAATGTGAACCAGACTGCAACACCCAGTGTCTCAGAGCTCAAATCTGAGACCTGTGTCTTCTGTACCATAGATGCTGTGGCCTGTTGCTTTAAAACACTTTATGATGGACAACAATGTCCCAGTGTGGTCCAGTCTCCAGCACTGGCCTCTGCACAGGTATGTTCACAGAACACCAGATCCTCCCCCACTTCCCATCTACTGAAGGATGTCCTATAGGTGCCTCTACCTAACAGGATCACATTGAGTTTTGAATTGCTCTTCCCACATCAGTAAATTGCAGCTATACCCTCCAGAACCTCAAAGCGGATTGTTCTCTTTACTTAAATCTTGTTGCATCTCTTTTATATTTGGAAGATGATCCTCCTTGGCCTTCAGACATAAAGCAGTGGTCACTACCTTGCCTCCATACAATTTGTTCTCAGCAGAATAAAGTGTTTAAACCCTAGACCAAAGAAAATCAGCTGTGTTTTCAAAACTAATAATGGTTCTCCATTTCATTCAGCGTAAAAACCTTTCAATGGCCTTTTGAGGCCCAATGTGGTCTGGGACATCCGTCATCTCTCTTCAGTCACTTCCCAGGTCTCTGCCACTGGCTGGTTTGCCCCCGCAATCCAGCCGTCCTCTTAGAGCGGCCAGGGACTACCTTCCCTGTTTCTCTTACTTCCTAGTTCCTGTCTTTGAAGACTCCCCTTAGATTCCTCTGCACATATCTGGCCTCTTCTGGTCTCGGATGCTCACTGCTGCAGCTCACACCACGTGGACACTCCCATTCTCATCGTGCTTGAATTTCCTCCGTAGAACTTAACATCTTCTAGCTTAATACATAACTTGCCAACTTCTTTATCTTCTGATCTCCTCTGAGTAGAAAATGAGGTCCTCAAGATTGGAGAGTTCTGGATTATTTCCTTCACTGATATTTTTAGGACAATGCCTTACACAGCACATATAGTCAATAGATATTTGCTAGGTCAATGTTGATTCTACATTATAAAACTTCCTGTCCCTTATCTCCCTCCTCATTAACTAAATATGTCTCTTAGTTTCTCAAAAGAAAAGTATCAAGGAACAAAGGGTACAAGCTTACAGAAAATAAAAATAAATGGTTCTCAAGCAAGACTTAGTATTACTTATATCGGCCAGATTTTTATTGGAAATTAGGTGAGCTGAGTTGCAAGTTGGTTTTAAAAACAAAACATAAAATCTGCAACTGGAATTAAGCACAAAGTCTGTTTTGGCAATTAAGTATTCTTCAAAATATTTATACACTAAAAAGTAGTAGGCGGGGAGTGGTGGTGCACGCCTTTAATCACAGCACTCGAGAGGCAGAGGTAGGAGGATCGCCGTGAGTTTGAGGCCACCCTGAGACTACATAGTGAATTCTAGGTCAGCCTGGGCTAGAAAGAGACCCTAGCTCAAAAAAAAAAAAAAATAGTGATTGGCTAGAGAGATTGCTTAGTGGTTAAGGCACTTTCCTGCAAAGGTTAATGACCTAAGTTACCCCCATAAAGCCAGATGCACAAGGTGGCACATGCATCTGGAGATCATTTGCAGTTGCTGAAGGCCCTGGATTTTCTCTCTATCTCTCTCTCTCTGGTTGCAAATAAATAAATTTTTAAAAAATAGTGAGTTCATAGTCTCACTGTGTTCCAGGAGAGTGAACTGAAAAATCATGACATAGGATTTAAAAGCATTCATAGATGACCTTTTAGCAAATCCTCATCTGGGCTTTCTATTAATTGTCAGAACCCTAGTGGAAAACATTTTCAATGTAGAGCCTAAGATGAAGATAAAATGACTGTGCAGTCATAAGATATAATCTCTCCTTTGAGCTTTTGTACTAGAGATTGAACCTAGGGCTTCACACATGCTAGGCAAGCACTCTATCACTGAGAAATATCCCCAATTTTTTTGGTTCCCCTTTTTAAATTTTTGTTTGTTTGTTTATCAAGACAGTGTCTTATTCTAGCCCAGGCTAACCTGGAATTCACTATGTAGTCTCAGGGTGATCTTGAACTCTTGGCAATCCACCTATCTCTGCCTCTCAAGTGCTAGGATTAAAGGGATACGCCACCACACCCGGCTCCTTTTCTAAATTTTGATGCAGGGTCTTTCTGACTTGCCCAGGCTGACTTTGAACTTACTCTATAGCCTATGTAGGCCTTGAACTTATGATCCTCCTGCTTCAGCTAGCTCTCAAGCACTTAAAATACTAGGATTACTTAGTCAGGTGTGGTGGTGCACATCTTTACTCCCAGCACCCAAGAGGCAGAGGTAGGTGGATTGCCGTGCGAGACTACATAGTTAACTCTAGGTCAGCCTGACCAGAGTGAGACCCTACCTCAAAAAACCAAAAAAAAAAAAAAAAAAATTTCTACGATTATAAACTTGTGCCTTGTCCTCCTCTACCCCCAAAAGCCCAGCCTTTCTTTGGGTTTCTGAGTAATCTTTCTAATGGCCTCAGGTGACTGGGTCTGAGTTCCTGTGTCTCCTTTTGAACTCAGATCTGTTTGGGGTTTC
Source organism: Dipus sagitta (assembly GCA_036346955.1). Lineage (NCBI taxonomy): Eukaryota > Metazoa > Chordata > Mammalia > Rodentia > Dipodidae > Dipus > Dipus sagitta. The sequence continues at coordinate 107,624,793 of CM070783.1, forward strand.
TGGGCATGGACCATAGTTCTTTGCACTAAAGTCTGGATCAGTAAACACAGTGTCCTTGCATGAAGCTCTTAGGGAGGCCCTTAGCATCTGCATGAGGAATCTGCACAGGTGGGTCACACTAGAAAGCAGGTCTCAGTGGAAGACTAGCCTGAGTTTTCCTAGTCTGTTGCTTTTCTCCCCACAGAAACACATCCATATATAATGTCCAGACCTTTGTATGTCATTAGGACAGGAAATGATGCAATCTTTCCTTTTCATTACTTACCACATGGTTTTAGTGCAAGTCTCCAATCATATGACAAATAATCACAATGATCATAAGTAAAGTTAAAAACCACTGGGCATAGTGGTACATGCTTTTAATCCTAGCACTAGGGAGGCCAAGGTAGAAGAATCACTGTGTGTCCAAGGCTAGCCTGAGACTACATAGTAAATTCCAGGTCAGCTTAGACTAGAGCAGGACACTACCTCCAAAAATAAAAAAAATAAAAACCTATGTCCAGAGGGTGAGGGAAAGGCTCAGTGTGTAAGAATGCAACCTGCACACAAGAATGAGTTGCTGAGTTCAATCCCCAACAGCCTGTAAGCACAGCAGTGTTAGGTCACAGACAGAAGGATCTCTGGGGCTTGCTGATGAGAAAGTCTAACCGAAAAACAGTGCTTCAGGTTCAGTGAGAGCCCCATCTTGAGGAAATAAGGTGAAAGAGCGATGGAGAAGGCCATTGAACACCCTCCTCTGGCCTGTGCACACATCTGCACACACTCATGCATATACCACACACACACACAAAAACACATGCCCCACATACTACACACACACCAAAAAGGCCACAAAATATGTCTAACAGCTGAAAGTTAGAACATTTAGAAAAATTTGTTTTTGTTATCTGACAGAAGCATCTAGAAAGGGAAGAATTCGTTTTGATTCATGAGTTAGTCCAGGCCAGACATGACACCTGGGGCTTTTTGTTAATGGTGACAGCAGCTGGCAGTGTGGTTCAGTACATGACACTAACCAGGAAATAGGGACCTTGGGCCACAAGCAAGGCCACATTATGACCATCAAGGCTCAACCACCAACTGACTTCCTCCAGCTAGACCCCACTTCCTAAAGGTTTACAGCCTCCTAAGATAACACCACCAGCTGAGGACCAAGTACTCAAACACATGAACTTGAGAGGACATTTCAAACTTGATCCATGACATTGTACTGAAATAAAATAGCACACACATCATGAAATAGTATTCACCCTTAAAAAGAATGATACCATACCCTATTATTTACAGCAAGCACATAGAACCAAAGAGTTTAATGCCAGGTGAAATAAGTCTAAATCAGAAAGTTAAATTTCTCATGGTCTCTCATACATGAATATTCAAAAGAAAAAGCCAATCAGAATGTCTGACAGTGATTACTATCATCTGGTCAGGGAGAAGGAGATACTGAGAGGTTAGGCAATGCTTGTCCAGAGTTGCGTAAATGAATAAGTTGTTGTATTCTACCGAATGGCTAACTAACTGTATTCCATAGTACCCCATAATATGTTTCATGAATAACTAGAGAAAATGAGATTGGAAATGTCAAACATAAAGTCATGGGGAGATAGAAGCATTAATTATACTGATTTGGTCAGCACAGATTTTATTCATATATTATAATTTACTCATAAATATGCATTATTGTTATGATATTCAAAATTGTATCAAATAGATAAGGAGCTACACATGCTAATAACCTCGATTTGCTCCTCACACAGCTGATATGTGAACAAATTAGTATACCCTATAAGCTTTTATAACTAAATGTTTGTAAAAGTGTATACTCGTGGTTTCTCATCAAAAACAATATGTGCTGTACTCTGGCCTCAGTTCTTTCTGAGAACCAAGCCCTGCTCCTGTTCCTTTGGTCACAGAGATGATCCCAAAGTTGGGGCTTTCTAAGCCTATCTGGCAGCTTTCAAGGGCTCCAGTGTTGTTAGCTGCTACAGAAGTCTTCAACAATGAGACAGCTTGACCATGGATCTTTTCTGTCATAAAAATTTACCTGTTTTTGAGCTTGGCATGGTGACTTAAGCCTTTAATCCCAGCACTCCATAGGTCGAAGTAAGAGAATCTCCATGACTCCAAGGACCATAGCATAAATTCTAGGTCAGCCCAGGCTAGAGTGAGATCCTGCCTCAATAAAAACATGATCCCATCATATTAGAACTCATATTTATCTCTCTAAGAGTTAATACTTCTTTTTGGCTTAATTAATAAATCTCTTGAGAAAACTTTAACAAGGATCTTCTGGAGAGACTACTGTACTCACCTAAAGGAGGGTCCCTGGATAAGGAGCAAAAATGACTTTATACCACTGAAAAGGGCTATTCATTCATGAGGAGAAGATTTGGCCTTGAATACCAACTCCATTCTTCATTATTCTTATGGTCTTGACAAGGTCAAGTGAATTCTTCAGGCTTCTGAGGCTCCATAGCCTACTTGGTGACATGGAGAGAGGGCTAAAGATATAATACCTTCAAATGATTGGAATTCTCTCCAAACCTAACATTATACTACAGACTTTATGGATGGTTTTGGTGAACACAGACTTTTTGGTGACCTTCAGAACACATTGCCTATGTGGGGCCCACACTGCTCACATTCAGAGCTGTACCTATGTACAAGTCTCAAAAAATAGATTTTAAATAACACGAGTGATTGCCACAAGCACAGGGGAACTATTATTAAAAATATTACTTTGATTAAAAATGTCAGTTTGAGAAGCTTTTAATATCTTCTACCAGTACTCAACTGACATTAGTGACATTTCAATATTAGTTTCTAAAAGTTGGCTTTCATTTGTATCCACGTTTAACTAAGCTGTGCATCTTGTGGGTTTGAAAAAGATAGGGCATTTCATGTTTTACTGTACACAGAGGTTCATTTGGAAATTTACGATCAACTCTATATGTTCTGAACTAATGTAAACCTGTTCCTGGTAGGAGAATAACCAACCATTTTAAAAGCTCAGGTCATCATGGCTGGGGAGGCGGTTGAGTCATTAAAGCTCACCATGCAACACGAGAGTTCTGGGACTCACTGGCTTGCTCGTCTCACCAAATCAGTGAGCTCCAGGTTCAGTAAGAGTTCCAGTTTCAAAGGCCAATGTAGAGAATGATTAAGAAAGACACCTGGGCTGGAGAGATGGTTCAGCAATTAAGGCACTTGCCTGCAAAGCCTAACAACCTGAGTTTGATTCTCCAGTACCCACATAAAGCCAAATGCACAAAGTGGCACATGCATGTGGAGTACATTTGCAGTTTCTGGAGGCCCTAGCATGCTCTTTCTCTCTCTCTCTCTCCCTCTCTCTCTCTCTCCCTCTCTCTCTCTTTCTGGAATGGTGGCACACACCTTTAATTCCAGCACTCCAGCACTTTGGAGCTGGAGGTAGGAAGACTGCTGTGAGCTTGAGGCCAACCTGAGACTACATAGTGAATTCCAGGTCAACCTGGGCTTTGAGACCCTATCTCAAAAAGAAAGGAAGAAAGAGAGAGAGAGAGAGAGAGAGAGAGAAAGAAAGAAAGAAAGAAAGAAAGAAAGAAAGAAAGAAAGAAGAAAGAAAGAAATAAAGAAGGAAGGAAGGAAAAAAGAAACTTGATGTGAACCTCTGACCGCCACACACAAACATATATGAACATGTATGCACACATGTACACCAAACACACATACTGTTGGTATTTTTCTCATAACAAATCAAAGTGCACATTTAGTTTTTTTATTATTTTCCCAGAATGGGTACAGTTCAAAATTACCTTTTTCCATAATGCAATTGGAATTTTTATCTCTACTTCAGAAAATTTGAGGATTAGGGTTCCATGATAGAGACACTTGTCAAGCATGCTTGAGACCCTGGAGTGATTCCATAGCAGCACAGCTGCAAAAGGAGAGAAAATTAGAAGGTTTGCTATGAAAACAAAAATGAATGATGCTCATTCAGCTGGTTCCTATGGAAATCTTTTGTTGTTGTTGTCTGTTTGTTTTTTGAGGTAGAATTGTACTCTAGCACAGGCTGACCTGGAATTCACTATGTAGTCTCAGGCTGGCCTTAAACTCACAGCGATCCTTCTACTTCTGCCTCCCACATGTTGGTACTAAAGGTGTGCACCTCCATGCCCAACCATGGGACATCTTTTATGCACAGGATTTTTGCCTGACATAGGTCACATAGCAGTAGTAAGAGAAACAATCAGTTTCTTTTCCCACAGAGTTCACTTTACCATTGTATAAAATAAAACCCTAGATGAAGATGTTACAGATGAACAGCATGAATCTTTAGATGAGTGTGTTTGGTTACAAATATGTGTGTATGTGGTTATGCAGATATTTATGTACCTAAGTTTATATGTACTGATAATATGTGCATATATATTAAAGCTAAGTTAAAGTATATTTTACGGAAAAAAGGAACAAAGAAATGGGCTATAGTTTTCCCACATGCAGAAAGTACTCCTTTAGGAGTATATGTTGTTAACATTTTTCTCTTCTCTATACAAATTCTCCCCCAAATCTTGCAAGTTTTACAGCTGATCTTAACCTCAAGACAACCTCTCAGTGTCATGAAAAGCCTTGCTACATGAGAGGCCACAAATCACATCAGGCTCTCTATTAATTATGCCATTGCCATTTAAGTTTTCAAATGTTTACATCAACACAATTTCCTACTTTTCTCAACCTACTCTCTGAACTTTCTCTGTCTCTACTTTTCTGCAAAAAAGTGTCCATAGTACATGAATGGATAAAGAAATGTGGTAGATGCACACAGTGAAGTACTATTCTGCCATAAAAAGAATTAAAAACTACACATTTGTGACAATATAAATGAACTGGATGATATTAAATAAAGCACACGGAGCTGGGCGTAGTGGCACACTCCTTTAATCCCAGCACTTGGGAGGTAGAGGTAGGAGGATTGCCGTGAGTTCGAGGCCACCCTGAGACTCCATAGTGAATTCCAGGTCAGCCTGGGCTAGAGTGAGACCTTACCTCAAAAACCAAAAAAAAAATAAATAAATAAAATAAAGCACATGGCTCCTTTTATGGGACTCATCAGTTCTTTTCTAAGGTTTTTGCTCTTCGTCCCTATAAAATTGTGTCTGATATTTCCCATCCATCCCATCCAAACCCTCCATCTACTTATTAAATATATAGACAGTAACTACGAAAAGGCACTCTTTTTTTTTCTTGGAGTTGTGAGTTACATGGTGATTTTGCAACTGGAAAACAATTTCTTAAAAATATCGCTGGCCAGATTGCAAAAATTTCATCCCCAGCTGTCTTTTGGGGGCTGGCTTCAGGGCACAGATAACAGATGATTCAGTGAATGCCATTTCTACTGTAAATAACTCTTGTAAATCTTACTGACATTGAGAAAATAACATTGTCATGGAGAAGTTGAATCTTGAAAACAAATATTCTTAAGACCTCACTCCTTTTACATGCACAGTTTTCACTATCTTCTTGGGGTCTATTTTTCTTCACAATAATCACAATGATACTTAAATATTCACTTAAAATCACAGTAAAGTATTTTAGACTTTAAAATATTTCCACATTATGTCATAGAAAGAGGGATGAAAATAATGGCTTTAATGACTACTATTTAGATTGCAGTCTGGATGATTTGCCTTTGACCATAAGCGGTTGAGAAATGAAATCAAGCCTTTTGGGTTGAGGGTGTGACATTATTTCCTCTATAATATCACATGGTTGTGCACAAATGGTTTACAGATGTTTGGGATTGTATCGTTTCAAGTGCACAGTGGCTCGTTAACACCACCCTTTCATCAGGTCAGCTCATGATGTACAGTTCACCTGGCTGAGGCTGACATAAAGAGAAAAAGTGAAGGGTCAGGCTTCCCAGACTAGAATTCTCCACCCGACCTCTGACAAGCTGTTCAGACACCTAACTGTCCCAGAACTCTGGTCTCTCAAGTATAAAATAAGAAAATAAGAGTGACAGAAGTGTCAGTACAAGCGGTGACTTTGGGGAAGAAATGACGTATTAGCACATGAAACTGCTAGTACTTGCTCGCTGTTGTTTTCATTTGTTGTGTCAGAATGGCGAGCAGCATTCCTTCCATGGACTTTCTTTAAAAACTAAGTAATGCTTTTCCAGCTAAATCCAGACCCATCCCTGGGAGGAGCACTTGCAATGTATTGATGTATTAGTGTATTAATCAATCTACAATAGCATTGGAAAACTGAATAATTTTAAGAAAAACTGAGTCATGGCAGCATGGTTACTATAGTGTGTGATTTTCTCCAATCTTTTATAAATGTAAATGTAATGACAGTAATGTCCAAAACAGGATGTCTCTGAGGAAGCATGCCTGGACTGAGTGGAACCCCACTACTGAAGCCACATGTTTCATTGTGACTCTACGCCAGTCACCTTTGGTAACCCTTACGGTCATTTTGCGTGGAGATGACGATTGAGTACTGACACTGGGCAATGTGCTCTCTTCTGGACATATGACACATCTCTGTACTTAATAACAACACTTAATAACACTTTATCTTTGGTAGCACAAACTGGAGCTATCATTATTTTATGAATCTTTAGTGATCATGAAAACTTATCTTTGGATTTGGGTTCCAGAAGTCCCATATTATTAAGCACAAGTGGAATTTTTTAAGTTGATAATCTTTGTTTGAATAATGGAGAGAATATCTACTGTTTCCCTTGATGCTTCGCTGGCATTGCAGATTTGATTGTGGGTGAAAAAAGAGTATTAGAAGGTGGGCTGGAGAGATGGCTTAGTGGTTAAGCGCTTGCCTGTGAAGCCTAAGGACCCCGGTTCAAGGCTCAACTCCCCAGGACCCATGTTAGCCAGATGCACAAGGGGGTGCATGCATCTGGAGTTCGTTCGCAGTGGCTGGAGGCCCTGGCGTGCCCATTTTCTCTGTATCTCTCTCTCTGACTCTTTCTCGCTCTGTCTGTTGCTCTCAATTAAATAAATAAAAATTTTTTAAAAAAGAATATTAGAAGGTGTAAAACATTGCATTTCACTGGTCAGAATGTCTGTCATGGTCAAAGTTATTTTTAGTATGCAGAGAAAATTACAGCACAGCACAGTCAAAAGTTAAAAAGCACATTCACTTTCTCTTTCTCTGCTTGAATAAATGCCGTGGAATAGCATTTTCTTTGAAGATCAAAAAGCTAAGGTCACTGTGGCTGCTGGAAAAAGGATATGGCCTTTTTGTAAAAAAAAAAAAAAAAATTCTTTTCTTTATCTCTTCCACCCAGAAGGCTGAGGAGAAATGTGGTATCCGTGCTCGATCATGCTCCTGTTTCTGCACACTATGCAATGACTTGCTATCACTCCTGGCTGTCATGGTCCAATGTCTACCCTGAAGACCTGACATAGAAAGGAAACTAGAAATATCCAGAGCTTTGGAGCAGACTCCCCTAAGTGTTTTCATTCTTGGTAATCCAATTGGAAACGATAAATGAATTCAATGTTTGATTCTCCATGACACTCTGCTCTGCAACCTCAAGGCTCTTAGGAGAGTTTCTATGAATAGCATGCAGACATGGCCACTCATTCACTTGGCCTGACCTAGCATCAGTTCTACTTATCCCCACCTTTTAGACCAAGTGTCCATTCTTAGACTGTAGCAAGATGGACAGCAAGAACAATTTTCTATTTTAGGATTCAGTGAAATAGAGCTAAGCTAAGAAATAATTGGATACTGGGGAGAGGTTTTCTTTTATCAATTCTTGTATTAGTACAGGATTTTATTAGTAACACTGCTCTCTATCCCACAATGCATTAGACTTGGGTAGGAATATCTGATATATATCCATTTTAAGATGTACATATAATTGTATATATAATGGATCTCTGAAAGTCAAACTTACATCTTTGTACTTCTTTAGTTAAAACATATAGCAACCATTATTCCTACTTGCAAATGATAAATATTGACCAATGCTGCCTGAGGCAGGGAGGGGGCATTAGAAGTAGGACAACGCTCTTGGAGTCGATGGCAGGCTAGGAAACGAATGTGGAAACCAAGGTGACATGTTTCTGTTTAATTCTTTTGGCATTACATTGATATCTGTGCCTCAAGAGAAATAAGACTCCTCTGCCAGTCTTATGGAGAAGGCTTTGTTAGAAAATTGTCTTTTGTTTAGGATAATATAGGGTCCAGGTGGATAAATGCTTTGATTCTGGTCACAGGAGAACTCAATAGTATAGTCTCTGCATGACTTCTTCAATTCCTTAAAAATGTATTTTATTTAATTTGATTTGTGTAGAGAGAGAGAATGCAGGTACCAGGGCCTCTTACCACTGCCAGCAAACTTAAGATGCATGAGCAACTTTGTGCATCTGCCTTTACGTGTGCACTGGGGAATTGAATCTGGGCAGGCAGGCTTTACAAAGAAGCCCTTTCATGCCTGTGCCATCTTCCCAGCTCTCTTCTGTTCTTACTGCTATTGGCTGTGTGAGTAGGAGTTCAGACCATTGAGGCTCATCAGGTATGTGTACAGATGCAAGGGACACAGGCTTCCAGAGATGGATGTGTTCAGGCTCCAGAGCCCTCAGGGTGCCAGGTCATGTGGTGGCAGCAGCTATATTCTCCAGCTCCTTCAGGGAAAGCAGGGGTGACTAAGGGCTGTGGCACTAGAAGCTATAAGAAGTGACTACACATTGCCTAGACCCCTCAGGATCAATGCAAGAGTCTCCAGTTCCAGATCAAAGCAGTGCCAGTTCTTTATCTGAGCCCCAGGGTGACCTTCTGCAGGTGCACAGGAAATAACGAGGCGGTGTTGAGGCCTGTGCTACCGGTAACATGGACTTCACGTTGTGGAATGCAAAGAGCACCTTCCATGGGTCTCATGGAACCCTCACAAGTCATGCCGTGTGTTATAGCCCTGGCAGCTATAATCCTGGAACTCCAGTACCCAGATGATGTGTCTCCAGGTCCTAAGGGGCAAGTTCAAGTGACATAAGGGCTGATGGTACCAACAGGCGTGGTCCCAAGTCATTAGTCTTCTGTGCTCCTGTGAGTGTACATGTAGCCTGCCTTCCCTGATGTGTGGGTGGAAGAGACTTATGGCTTTGATAGCTGAAATTCTGGAGCATCAGAACGTGTATGGAAACTAAATGAGAATGAAGATAGTATTATGGAATTAAGGAAAGCAAGTGAAATGACTGTTTTTACAGAAACCACTGATACACAGAACCACAGTCTTCATTTGGTCCATGCTCTGTTTCCAAGTCAAAACACACAGCTAACTGAAGCTTTTTCATGTTCTAGACATAATGAACATAATTTTATATGTTTTATCAGTTGCCCTTTCAATTGCACTACAACATATTATGGGTAACAACAAAAATCCAACTTTTGGAGGCTAGGCATGGTGTCTCACACACTTCTGTAACCCCAGCCCTTGGGAAACAAAGGCACAGGTATTACTGCAAATTCAAGAACAGCCTGAGCTACGTAATGAGAACTTGTCTCAAAATAAAAGTTCAGCTTTTCCAAAGAAAAAGTCATGATGGTATCAAATTGTTAGTAAATTAAAAATGGGGCCGGGCGTGGTGGTGCACACCTTTAATCCCAGCACTCGGGAGGCAGAGGTAGGAGGATCGCTGAGAGTTCGAGGCCACCCTGAGACTACAGAGTGAATTCCAGGTCAGCCTGAGCTAGAGTGAGACCCTACCTCGAAAAACCAAAAAAAAAAAAAAAAAAAAAAAAAAAAAAAACAAAAAACAAAAACAAAAAACAAATGGGACATCCCAAGACCTGAGGTTCACCTATTGCTGTGACTTGGTTTTAGTAATATACCACTTTTCAGCCCAATGGTCATTTCTTCAATAAAACTGGAATGACAAATGTTAAAATATATTAGATGCGTGTTATAGTGTAACCCAGTGGAAAAAAATGTGAAAGATTGCAAGTTTTTACTTAGCTTCCAATATTGATGATGGTATCACTGGGCTTATCATACTGGAAAATGTGATAAAAGTACATACTATTGTGCTCAGAGTACTAGTTCTCAATTTTAAAATTATTTTTTATGTATTTGCAAGCAGAGGAAGAGAATGAAAGAGAGAATGGGGCATGCCAGAGCCATTGCAAATGAACTCCAGATAGATGTGCCACTTTGTGCATTTGGCCTTACATGGGTACTGAGGACTCTAAATATGTACTGGGGAATTGAACCTGGGCAGGCAGGCTTTGCAAGCCCCTTTCATGGCTTAGCCATCTTCCTAGCCCTCCTCCATTCTTACTGATACTGGCAGTCTGAATATCTCAGGGAGTCGAGACCATAAAGGCTCATCAGACAGGTGTACAGATGCAATGGACACTGGCCTCCAGAGGTGCAAGCAAGCACCTTAACTGCTGAGTTATTTCTCCTGCCCCTATTTTTCACTTTTAAATGATCTCAACAATTTCAGCAACTAGATACATAGAGAAACTCCATAATTACATTTAGCAGACTGCAAACATGTATACAAATCAAGAAATTTAATACTGCTACTATAGACTTAGATTAGCCTTGCTAATTATTCACTTTCTGATATGTAAAGGAACAAAAATAAAATAAGCATTTGTGATGTACACTATTTTACAATGCAGAAAGGGATTAAAAAGAATCTTATTGTTCTTAGTAGACAAAATTTGTACATGAAAAACAAAATTCATGAAGTTTACAATACCAAACCTACACCAAAGAATCCCTAAAATAAAAGTCTAAAAGATGGAAGCAAGATCTTGGCTAACTTTTCCAGAGGTTGTAGGACACATAGAAGAGCAAAAGAGAATGTGTATTCCTGAGGTGGGAACTGGCCCCACTGACATGTATATGCCAGAAGAAGGCTGCTGGAAAGCTAGTGGCCGGGGGCGAATTCCAGATTCTACATCTGTGAGCTGAGCTCCAGGTGATATACCAGGAACTTTAAAATGCATTCTCTTATGTGACCTTCATAACGACTTTGGAAGACTGCTGGTGCCTCCGTTTGTAGATGAAGAAAGCAAAGAATAGAGAGCAGTTCAATCCCTAATTACATGGGAGATTTATCATTTGAAACTGGTCTCTTTGGTTCCAATATTATGCTTTTCCCTCTGTCTCAAGCTTTATCCTTTCCACACTCAGATATTGATATATATATTTCTGCATATATAACATTGACCTTGTCTGAATGAAAATAAATATAAGGCTGTATATGTAGCTGATATTCACCGCTCTGTTTCCAAAAGGCGATGCTTTCCTTCTGGCAAACTGTAATAAGCATAAATTATTTTCAGAACATGTCAACAGGCACAGTTGTGGTGCTGTGTGGAAGTGACTCATTTTAATTCTATGTACACTGAGCACCACCAAGGCATGAGAAATGGCATGCACACTGTAAGCGGTAACACTCCAGCCCTGTATTTAAAGTGCTAGTCTTCCTCTGGCTGGAGAGGGGCCCCTGCAGAGCACAGATAAGATTCTTAGCCCATGTGGTGGTCTGTGAGGTCTTCCTGGAAGAGAGGAAACTGCTTTTTCACTCTAGAGAGATTATGAAGGAAATTATTTATTAAAACAAATCTAGTTCACTACCGTGGTGAGCTACATACAGGCTGCTCAGTGGACATTTTGCTTGTATATTAATTCAAAGCATGTATTTCCCACGAGACATGTAAAGAACCAAAAATAGGATGCAGGGTGGTTTAACTTGCCTTAGGAGTCTAAGGTTACTTGAAGGCCCTTTGGTTCATGCCTTTAGTTAATAATTTGGGTAATCTTCTTGTGACATCTTAGTTCTGACTCTGGTTTGAGTTTTCTTTGGAGGTTCGTATGTTGATTAGCCTTTGAGACAGTGACCAGGCACGCCTGCTGCCTTCTGTCTTCTCCAGCGGTCATCTCTGCTTTTGTACTCGTGGAAATGAATGCTCAATAACCAAATTTTTCCCTGGGCCAGCCAGCAAGACAGGGCACTTTAGTTTCTCTCACCTTAATTCTCTGCTCACTATGAGAGAGGATCACTGGCAGAAGATGAGATTGTTGGTAAAGAAAACTGGTCCATGGAAAATGGAGAGAGAACCAAGGCAAGTCATTGTGACTGCCAGGCTCATGTGCTCCATTCAGAATGGCACTGTTCTCTCCTCTAGGACGTTCCTGTTGTCACTGCCAGCAAAGCCTGGTCCCCATGAAGTTCCCACCCTATCTCATCACTTATGTACATCCTGAATTATCACACTATACATAATGACCAAGCTTGTTGACTCATCTCTGTCTTTGTGGTTTCCTTTCACAGGGAGATATTCTGTGATGAGATGACACAAAGTTCATTCCCTTCTGTAGCCCAGCACCTAGCACCTAGACTGGTGGCCTGGCATATAACCAGTTCTCAGTCAAATCATCCTGAATGAACCAGTATGCAAGCTGCAGTCACGTGATTAATCCTGCAGTGGTGACTGCTCCACACTTGCCCTGGTCGATGCTCTAACATTTGACACAATTATGGCATACCAAGTGCAAGTTGGTAAACTTATCTCATTTGTCTGGTGCTAACTTACTCCCCATTGGAGAATCTGCTTCTCTTTTTCAGATAGATGTAGATCTTAAGGAGAGAGCCACCCCATCATACCTCAAAAGGGCCCCAGCTGAAACTAAGAAAAATTGGCGAAACAAGCAAGGGTGTTGTTTTCTTGGTGAACCAGATACCAGCACAAGGGTAAAGGAGATCAACACAGAGAAAAATCAACTCCTACCAAATCAAAGACCCAGAGGCCCCCAACATCTCATCATTGAAGCAGACCAAAAATGAACCCAACATGGCTCAGGGAAATTTTGCGGAAGAGGGCATGGAAAGAATGTCAGAGCCACATGTTGGGTCATGATATGCAGAGACATTTAGCTTACCCATAACTGTGAGCTAACTCCACAATGCATGACCCGTATGCCTCAACAAGGAGGGGCCAGAGGGAGGGGGTAGGACATGGATGAGCCTAACAATGGTACCAAATTGACTGTATCTGCTGAGTACAAACCTAATTAATAAAAAATAATTTAAAAAATTGTCATGCCAGAGATATTCACTTATTTTTTTATATCATCCTTGGGGAATCCTGAAATATAAGCTCACAGGTTATATTCCAGCAGAAATGATGAATGACAAAATGTAAATTCAGGTTTTCTATCCACTGTCTTCTGGTTCTTTGGGAAAAGAGTTCAATGGGGGCAGGTTCTACTCTGTGAATAACAAGAAGCATTTAATTACAGTAGACAGAATGGGAACAAAGTTATTTATACCAAACTTACCTGAATTCTCCAGTGGTGCCTCCCTCCCACTTAACTGCTGTCCATTGCAGAGCAGATGTGGGTGAACGAGGCTCTGCATTCTGCCATTTCTGCTTCTAAAATGTGCATGTGGGAATTCCTCTCATGTTTCCTCATCATACATGAAATGGCAGGGCTATTTCTTTGCAATAGACTACTTAGGTAATGTAAGAGAATTAATTTAGAGTAACTAGCAAAAGGGGCATAGAGACAGATGAGGCAGTGGGGGAGGCAATGAATGAGAATAAACCAAAGTAACATATATGTATGGAGATGCATTAGTAAAACCCATGACTTTGTAAGCTAACTTAAAAATCAATAATAAAAAAATAACAAAATTGACAAACAAAAATGAATCAACTCTTATTCTGGTAAGAATTTATGAGCAGGAATGGCATATTTATTTTTGTCAGTTTAAAAGGAAATCATTTAGATCATAGAAAAAATCAACAAATATTAAGTCACACAACCAAAATATCTTAAAATATAAAACAAAAACACTGGGCTGGAGAGATGGCTTAGAAGTTAAGGAGCTTGCCCGAGAAGCCTAAGGAACCAATTCCCCAGTACCCATGTAAAGCAGATACCCAAGGTGGTGTATGTGCCTGTAGTTCATTTGAAGTAGCTAGAGGCCCTGGTGTGCCCCTTCTCTCTCTATCTGCCTCTTTCCTTCTTTTCCTCTCTCAAATAAATAAGTAAAATATTTTTTAAATACAAACACAGTCAAAATATCTTAATACCCAAAATAAAATAATAAGGGATGGTTTTTGAAATTTTTCACCACAAAATAGCTGAGAGAGAAAGTGTTCCAGTTCACATGCTTTCAAGGAGCTGTGATACACTATGAGGTCAACACATGCTTTCTGCTCATCCCTGCTCAAGGCACCCAAGGACCTGAAAACAGTAAATCCTAAAAGAAGGAAGAGTTCCTTTATTCACCCTTTATTCTTATAGTACAGTTTTCAACGTACACCATATTTAAATCCATGTCAGTTGTGATCTGTTACTCAAGTACTTTAGAATATCTTTAAAATTGACACCTGAATGAGAGGGGAGTCACTGAGCTGTCACCTCAGAGATGCTGAACTCATGATGATAAATTAAGAATGTAAATCATGCTTCTTTCTGGATTGCCTGCGATGCAAAAGCAAAATATGAAGTTAAATGCTATTGCATGACATTAACTTAAACTTTTACTTCATAAATTCCTCCCACCAAATTTTGAACACGTTGCAGTCTTCTGTCTGCTTTGTACCTGGGAGCAAACCCAAAACTCATTTAGCAACTTTAGTTAGTTTCCCTCTAGAATAATTTGCAAGATAATTAGCAATGGCCCAAAAAGAATATGGTACCATTTGGGTAGGCAAGAAAGTAGGATGGGATGCAAAAGTTCAATGCCTCTTCTAGACCAAACATGCCCAGTGCTCTTTGGTTTAGTGTCAACATAAAAGTAATATGATTTGAGAGAGGAAAGGGTAGTGAATGTATGCAGACAAATAAGATGACTGGCAGCCCAGGCAAAGATGCCCACACCCCAAGAAAAGGAGAGTGGAGGCTAAAAGTAGAAATGTTAAGCTGGTGAATCTGTGATGAAATGGGGTGAGAAGCAAGAATGGACATCAAAAGAAAGGGCCACAGATAACCAAGGGCAGGTGTCTCTCTGGCCCCACCCACCTAAACATTGCCAGTGACACAGTTGTATAGAAAAATAAGGGCAGAGTAAGTCTTATGAGACTGAAGTTATTGTTAGAATTTTTTGTTCCTTTTGTCCCCTTTGTCAGCAAAATAAAAAGGGGTAATTTAATCCCCTTTGTCAGCAAGATAAAAAGGGGTAATTTAAATGGGAACTAAGATGGAGCAATAGAAGAGAATGAACATTACATTTCCTATGGGTTCAAAGCTGAGTTACTCATACCTGATGATCTCAACCACTGGGTTGCCATCACACCAAAAGTCAGGTGTCATTAATTCCTCATTTCTCTAAGTTGAGGCCCTGTTGGCAATGTTCAAAGAAATATTCCATGGGGTTCTTGTTCTATCTAACTTTTAAGAACAATTAATGCAATGTCCATATGAACAATACAGAAAACTAAAATTTCAACTCTCAAACAGTCAAGAGCTGGAACCCTGGGTTTGTTATGTATGATGTATTCTCAATACGTTGATATTAATTCTCTCAGAAATCCAGATTCTTCAGCCAGCAATTGTTGTTCTAAATATCTACACCTTATACTTGCTTCTCCCATACTATGTCTGAGGTTTGCTGGCTCTGCATCCTGGAGGTCAGCAGCTAGAAGCAATTTCTGTAGATGAAGAAGGTGACATTGTCACTAATTCCTTTTAGATCCCTCTTCTATGATTTAGGTATGTGAAATGGAATCCTGTGTGGGAAACTCAACTCTGAAGTTATCTATTAATGGCATTTGAAGGCAAAGTCCTAGGGTGATAATTAGAGTCTGAAGAGGTCATGATGTTAGAGTCCTCATGGTTGTGTTAGTGAACTTATGAGAGAAAGAGACACCCAAGCTAGCAAGCTTACCCATCTTACCCTGTGTCACCCTGGCTGCTGTGGTGTCCCTACAGCAAAGATAGGCCTCACCAGATGTCACCCTGTCTTGAACTTTGTGTCCTTCATATCCATGAGCTAAATTAACCTTTATTCTTTCTAAATTTCTCTGTTTGTGGTATTCAATCACAGAACAAAAAACATTTATAATACAATCTTTTCATTTAGAACCATCTCAAACTTTCCAAATTCTTTGAAGCTATGTCACCAAGTTTGGCTCATTTCCACCTCCCCCCACAATTAACTCATCACCTTCCTGAGACTTAAGTGAATGCACAAAGATGCCTTTATAATAACTATGGATTACGTAAGTGTTCTGCACATTGCTCTTCTTGAATGGAGTTTCTGTACATACTTAATACCCAAAATACAATAATAAGGGATGATTTTTGAAATCCACAAAGATGGCTGATGCATGGCCATATGCCTGCCTGAGTCGTTCTTGTTCAAACTGAGCAATTTTTTCGGGTTCACCCCCTAATTTACAAGTGTTGAGTCTACTGGAATGGGAATGTCTGAAATGTGAGGGAGCAGGGCCCGGAGGGTGTGTTTCTCTGGGAATAAGAGAGCTCCAGAAAGTATCCTTTAATTGGCTGAAGGAGGAGGGCCTCCACGAGTGCCGGGCCAGCTGACAGACCAGGTGAGGCTGCCTCACACATCAAACATTCGGACATTTGAAAATCGTCAAGAACACCTGAGTCCACTCGCGTGGACTGCCCACTTTCCCCTGTCCCTGGTGATGATGAGGTGTCCCCTTTTCTGAAACGTGCAGGGATGCTGGTCCAGGTTTCTTGAGAGAGAGGCTGACAACTCCAGGACTTCTAAGGAGCGGTGCTTTGCTTCCACCCAATGACAGAGGCGGTAGGACTCTTGCTTCTGGGTGGAACGCCACTCACATAGGTTCTTTAATTCCTTCTGGACATCTTTTGAATAGGAATTGAGTCAGAATAAAATTCCTAGGTACACATGACAGGCGCTGGCCAAGGAGGCCCTCACTCTTCAGAAACCTGTGTTGAGCACATTAATGTTCCCCCCCACACACACAAGGAAAAGAAAGTATTTTACTTATTTAAATGGGAGAGAGAAACAGACAGAGATAGGGAAGAAAAAGGGAGAGATAGAGGGAACTGGCACACCAGGTGCCCTACTGCACATGAGCGCCCCCTTGTGCATCGGGCTCGCATGAGTCCCGGGGATTCAAACCGGGTTCCTTTGGCTTCACAGTGAAAAGCTCTAACGCCCAGGCCATCTTCCGGTTCCCACAGTGCCTGTGCCTGGTCTTCTTTCCCTTGCTTTTTCCAGCTTTTCCTGAGCTCCAGTAGCGGCTGAACTGGAATTCAGGACGTAGCCTGAACTTGTCATCATTGTGAGGAGCAAGTGAGGCCACAGCAAAGTATAACTGTGTTCCCAGTGGAGCCTGTGTTACGTACTTACCGTATTTTCCTTGATGTGTGTGAACGTTGCTCAGTGAACCAGGGGCACGTCCGTGATTTTCCAATACTTACCCTTTTGGTCCTTCATTCCACCTGCACCCACTGTCGGGTCACGATGGCTCTCGAGAGCCTGCAAATGCGTGAACAAACCCTCAGAGTACACGTTTGGAACCCGACACTCCTAAGTCTTCCTGGCCTGGCTTCAGCAATTTTGCCCTGGGCCTATAAGGCATGAAAAATGTCCATACTTGCATATGGGTTTTACTCATATTTTGTTTGCCCTCTCGAACTTGGGACACTTCTGTGTGTCTACTGCCTCAAACAGACATCAGTCCTCCAGCTAGAAAGGGGCTCAGGACTCATTGGTAGTGTCTCACTTCACCTGTAAGCTCTGCATGTCGCATGCGCATGTGACCACTTAAGTCACGTGTGTGTCAGGGGCCTCCTTTCCCTAGCGCACAGAGATTCCCTGCATGGTCGTCGCATTCTCTTGGTCCGAAAAGCTCCTGATTCCCTAACCTAGGTTCAGAAAATGGGTCAGTTTTATCATAAGTATGTTGCAGTACAATTGCTTTACATCTTGCATCATTCCATGTGCATTTTTTTAACTCACTGTTGGCATGCATTGTCTGACACTTGTTTTGTGTGAACTCTTGCCAGCTTTGTGGATATTAAACCACACTATGGCATAGGATCCTTGAGGGATTCTCAAATATCACTCCCTTAGTTGATTGTATCTAGCTCCTTAACTAATAAGTATCACTCACACAGCCTCTTCCCTAAAGCACTCCGAAGATAGAAACAAATGGATGATGTTGGCCATCTGTTTACGAAGCAGCTAATCTAGTTTAATTCTCACTGACTGGAGCAACTGTATTATTTCAAAACACAGGAACAATGATGATGGGTCATGAAGGCATGGCTGCCCTTGAGAAAACAAGAGGATCAGTGGGAAATGCTGAGAAGAGAGATCCAAACACTGGCCTCTCCCCCTCATCACTGGTCTTCCACGGGACACTGCCATGTGCGTTTATCTTTGAAAGTTCCATTGGCTCAAGAAAGCAACCAGAAGTGGTCCACCCTCATCATAAAATCCCTTTGCACCTTATTTACCCTGGGCTTGCCCCGAGCCCACCCATCAGAATCTGTCCACTGTGGCTGATTTTGCTTTATTAGCTTCTTTCTCTTTCCACTTTCTGTGGTGTAATGGAATTCATTACTTTGTAAATAATTTACTTGGTGGCTACTATTGGTATTTCTGAGAAGCACTTGATCTTTTCTAATATTCATAGCCCTTTGGATGGTATCAGCAAGCATAGGATTTTTATCAATGAGCAAGGCAATTTAAAATGCTACGTTTATATCATTGAAATTTCAGAGGTCCCATTGCCCATGAGTGTGATTTGCTCCTCAATCATTTTCAGTTTCTTGGCTGTATGAGTATTATAGGTCTACTCTGATGAGTGAGTCATAGAGGCAGAATGTGATAGCAGCAGAAATAACAGAGGTTCCATGGTAATCCCCTTGGGCAAAGGACAGAACCAAGAAATTGACAGGTATCTACAATTAATTCCAAAGCTTTTCCACAAGCTAGAAATTAAATTTAAATCTCTTGCTCAGAGGAACCAATAACAGCATGACATCCATCAATAATTCATCATTTCTAAAAATTACAGCACACTAAAAAGTACCAGTTGGGAAGTAAAGAAATATGGATTGCACCTTGAGAATTTCTTTAATATGACATTTAAGTTTTCTGGGCATTAATTTCCTAATATTTAATAAAAAGTTGCTTATTACTTTCATGAGACTAAGTTCATACTCTGTGCTAATTATAGGGAAATTGGTAACTTTATTATTCTCATAGGTAGTTCACATATTATCTTTGGATACATTCTTCCTCAAGGAAATGGAAAAAATATGGGTACTTATTCTGAAATGCATAGTTTTCTCACTTTTATAGGTATCTCCCATTTTTCCACCAAGTCATATCAACAAAGTTCACAGATAACAAATAGGATTTTTATCAATGAGCAAGGCGATTTAGAATGCTACAGTGAGTGTGTCTATTTTCAGAGACGCAACTATAACGTATAACTTGAAGAAGGCATGTTTTGTTGTTGTTAAATCTCAGTTTTAGATGTAGGTCATAGTCATTGAACTAGCACCACCTTTTCCACTGCAAATGAAATGTAAAGCATTGAGTTTTTTCTTTCAAAAGACTTCATTCCAGCCATTTTGGGACTGTTTCTTAAGTCTTTCAATGATAAAGTACTTTTCATTAAACTAATATACCTGAAAGATGTTTGTTTTTGCTTTACTGATACACCATGTCTGATGGGCTAGGAAGTTTTTTTCCAAAATCAGAAACATCAATTTAATGAGGGGTAAATATAAGCTTTTTTATATTTTAGTTCTGTAACCTATAATAGACAGACATTATTATAATTTATTTAGTGTTATATCTGATTTGTTTGAAGACTTTCAAAGCGCAAACTTAAGTACATTTTTATGAATCTTGCTACACCCCAGTTTCAAAATAAATGTTAATAAATATATTTTTCATATGAATGAATTTAATTTGATCCATCTATGTACATAAGAGCATGTTATACCAATTATGGCAGGAAAATAACATTTAGTTTAAACAAGATATGCATTAATTCCACCTCATATAATGTATTACTGAAGGGAGTAGTGTATGTCTTATGGAAGTTTCTCAAAGCCTCAAAAGGCCAATCTTCTGAGTTTTATGGTCCACTTGAATCTTGCTCATTCATATACAGAGAAATTGACAAACAAGGTGGTGTTGGACTTCCTTCTCTACAGTGTGACCTTCAACCTCATGCTCCCTAAAACTGCAGGCCACCAACTATCCACTTCTGTATTCTACCTCACAAGCTACAGGGAAGAAGGAGGAATGCAGACTACCCATTTCCTGTTGAATACCAATTGGTACTACAGTCCTATGTAGCCTCAAAGGAAGTAGAAACTGTGGTCCTGGGGGCTGGCAAGCTTGCTCAATGGTCAAAGGTACTTGCTTGCAAAACCTGCCATCCAGGTTTCAATCCTCAAGCCACTGACATAAACCAGAAGTAAAAAGTGGCACAAGTGTCTGGCATTTGTTTGCAGTAGCAAGAGGCTCTGGCATGCTTATACACAAACACACATGCACACATATGCAAATAAATAAATAAATATTACTTTAAGAAAGAAAACAGTAGTCCTTTCTTAAGGTATTACATGCCAAGGCAAAGTCAGTAAGTACTCTGTTGTTAAGGAGAAAGAGACACTGTAAACATTGGAAGCCCATGAGCAGTTGTTGCTATGGTTTGAATGAAATGTCCTCCATAGGTTCAAGTGTTTTACACACGTGGTCCCCACCATGTGTCACTTTGGGAAGCTCCTAGGTTATTTGGGATGTGGAGCCTTTCTGAAAAGGTGTACCATGGAAGGTGACTTTTGGGTAATACAGCACAGCTCCAAGCCCAGTACGTATACTATTTCCTTCCTGCTGATGTAGAAATGGGACCCAGACTTCCTGCTCAGGTCTGTTATGCTTTTCCTACCATGAAGAAAGTTCCCCTCAAAACTATCAGTTGAAAAACACCTTTTCCTTCCATAAGTTGCTTCTGGTTAGGTGTTTTGTCCCAGCAACCAGAAAGTAAATGACACAATTGCTGTACTGTTATTGGGCATATTCACAAATAAAGTCATGTTTCCAAAAATCTGGAAAGAAATGCATTCTCCAGAAGATATTCACATCACACATTATACATGTACAAGTATTTACTGAAACATCCACTTAAGCATTCACCAGAAATAAATGGTGTTTTTCTCAGTTGAAAATACTGTGCTTGATAAAAACACACAGAGATCCTCCCACCTCTGTCTTCCAAGCGCTGGAACTAAAGGTGTGCACCACCATGTTTGAGTCATGTCACCTTTTTTATCCTCAGACAGACCACCACTCCAGAAATTGGCTGATTCAAATGCTGAGCATCTAAGGAAGAAGACACATAAATCCAATAGCCCTAAATGAAAGATCCCTTAGGATGAGTGCCCAGAGTCTGAGTGTAATATTCTATGAACTGCCTTGGTACACACCCCTCCTTGAAACACATGTGACTCTGATCTCAAGTATTGGCAGGTTAGAAGAGAAAGAGGCCTTTGTATTGAAGCCATAAAGATAAAGGATTGAGCAACACTCTTACAAGGATCCTGAGAGTTATATAAACTAGAGCTGAGCTCAGCCAGCTTTGTTTGTAAAGGGACCATGTGATTGTTAATCTGTATGTATCAATTTGACTGGATCTAGAATCTCGATGGAAACAAATCTCTGTGCATGTCGTTAAAGGACTGGGGTAATTTAGTTAGAAAGTCCCATACCAACTGTGGTCAGCACCATTCCTTGGGCTCAGGTCTCAGACTGGATAGAAGAGAGAAAGAGAGCTAAGTACAAGGCTCTCTCTCTCTCTCTCTCTCTCTCTCTCTCTCTCTCACCTGTCTGCAGAAGTAATGTGGCAAACCACCTCAAGCTCCTGCCACCATGCCACGATGAATTATCCCATCAGAAATGTGAATGAAGCAAAAGAAACCCATCCTGAAGCTGCCTTTTACCAGGTAGCTGGTCACAGAAGCAAGGAAAGTAACACAATCCAAAAGTAAACATTTCAGGGTTGCAGACCTATGAAGTCTTGTGGCTAATTTTTTTGTTTTGTTTTGCTTTGTTTGTAATCCTTTAAAACTCTAAACTGACTCAGAACAAACACAACCCTTTTCTTTTGTCAATTCCTACATAAAGCAGTAACTATTCTTGCTCTAATACAATTGTAAATCCAAAACCTCTTTTCCTAGGTGAAGTTAGGCAGAAAATCAGTTCTTATAACTTAACTCCAAACTGGTAAGGCTAAACTTGGAATCATAATCTTTAAATATTTTTAATATGTTTATTTGTAAGAGAGAAAGAGTGAAAGGAGGTGCACATCAGGGTCTTTTGCTGCTGCAGACTCCAGACATATGTGCCACTTTGTGTGTCTGACTTTACTTGGGTGCTGGGGAATCAAACCCAGGCCAACAGGCTTTGCAAACAATGACTTTTAACCACTGAGCAATCTCCCCAGCCTGGGAATTGCATTTTTGACACAGAGGGCAACAAGGGATGCCAACTGCATCATAATCAGGAGCCCAGCCCTGGGCTGTGTAATGGGCTTCTATCCACTGTTCACTGGGATAACTCCCGTGCAACAGCCTTGCTCTTCCCCCACTGTATAGGAAAGATTTTGGCTTGGAAAATTAACCTACTTAATCCAAGGGACATGGATTTTGAGTAAAGGAGGACAGAGCAGAGGACTAGAGAGAAATAATTCCTGGGCCCTCATTATTCTTTCTACTCAGAGAATGACTGCTTACGGTGGGATGTGATTTTGTTAGTAAATGTGTATATTTGCAAAAGAAGTATTTGACTTTCTAAAGCCATGAAAGACACCATTCTCCTGAGCTCTGTCACTGTGTTACTATGCACATTTCCATAGTTTTACCCAGTGATTGATCCACCACCGAGAGCAGCTGCCATGGAATGGACTTACACGCTGAATGCCTTCAATTGTCTGGAGATGACGCAGTCTCAACATTCTATTTTCTTTTATTGAATTTACTGGGAAACCAATCACTCAGCTGAATTCATGTTTTCCTAACTTATCAAGACTTCAAAAATCAAAAGGATCCTATTTACTTTCAGATTAAGGTGCTGACCAAGCCATGCTCTCTGAGACACAAAATGTTCTTTCAATGAGACTAAATTTCTAGGCTTCAAAGTACTGGAAAAGCTTTCCCTTAAAGCGTGACAAAAATGACATGTATTACGGGCTTGCCTCAGATCCCAGAGGTAATTGCTTGTTGTAATGTAAAGTCGTTTTATTACTGCTAAATTCTCTGTCAATATGGAGGTACAACCAGTTGAAAACCACATATGTGTTGAGTTTAAAAGCTTATAAATAGGGACATTATTTTCATTATTTTAAAGCTAGAACTATTGTGGTACATGATAATTAATAGCGGATATAGAAACTCCCTTTGAAATAATTATACTTTTCATAACCACCCCATTATCAACTGTGCATCATGCTTGCTGACGTTTAAACTTGATGTTCACCACATCAAACCAGACTGGAGCAATAATACATCAGAAATTAGATGCCATTGAATGTAATCACTCTTCTTTATGCTAATTTGTCTAATTAAAATGTGAAAAAATCAAAAAAGCCAATTAAGGAGTCCCTAGGTGAATGCCAAGATCTTGAAAGTGGATTGTTCCTGGATTGTAACCCCTCGGGAGACAGGCTGCTCAGCTTCAGAAAGTAGGGATCAGGCATAACAGCATCAGTCTGACCATTTACAAGGGAAGAAGCAGCAGGAAGCTTATTGATATTCTCCGCTTTGTATTTTCTTCAAGCCAGAAGCTTGACAGGCAGTCTTCCTGAGAATTGGTTGCTCAGACAAAAGATGAGCTTAAAACACTTTCAGCTCTTTGATGGGGGAGAAAAAAAAGGAATAAAATATGGAAAGCCGTAGTTATGATCTGATCTGATATTGATTGAGGCCTGTTGCAGCTCATTTCCATCTGATTATTAAATCGCATGTTGATTTAGGCATGCATTAAGAGTTGCTTTAGATTGTTGATTCCTAATTCCAAGGTGACCTTGGGAAAGGTGATGGATCAAGCATGTGTCCAAGGAGTCAAAGCAATTGTGATGGTTTCAATGGGAAATGTCTCTCATAGTCTCATGTGATTGTGATTAAGCCCCAAACTCAACACAGCTAGTGGCAATTTGGGAGGTGGAACCTTGCTAGAGGAGGTGTGTCACTTGGGGAGGGCCTTAGGGTGTTATCTCCCAGTTCCCCCTTGCCAGAGCTAACTCACTCTTGCTGCTAGATCCCAGATGCTATGACAAGATGCAGTGGCCAGCCTCTGCTGTGCTCGGCCATCCCATGATGAAACTTTCCCTTGAGATTGTATGCGGAAATAAACCCTACCCTTTCATTCACTGCTTCTGGTCAGTGTTTTGCCCCAGAAAAGTAATGCCCATAGTTATAAGCATTTCAAGTCAATGCATGCACAATTTTCTATTGGTTGTAGCTCTGTGTTGATTCCAGCCACAAACAATTTAGTAATAATTAAAATCGAGTCAAAATAATGAAGTTATATAGCTTAAAAGTGCTATTTTGTAAACTCACTTATAATAACAAAAAATGACATTAGCTTTAGTCTAATAATTCCAGAAGACCTCTTTTCAAAGAAAACTATGAAATATGTTTTATAAGTCCTAAGACTGTCCTGAAGTCAATGTCATCATTTTCCCAGTAGCAAATGACTCCTAAGACTGTGTTCTCCAAGTCTCCAACCCTAAACAAAGCATGGGACAGTGTGGTCAATAAAAGACTGGGTACCCGAAGCATATGTTAACTATGACATACAGAGAACAAAACCACCAGGTCTAAATGTGGAGTAAATAGAACTGAAAGAAGGTGATGGGGAGAAATTAAAGAAGGATAAAAATTTGAGTATTTCAAGAGAAATACTGAACTTTTTCTTTAATTTACTTTCTGTACTGGACCTTATACCCATGTAATTCTCAGCACATTCCATTGTATGGATTTTTGGTCATTTATTGGGAAGGAAAATTTTGGTTTTGTAGTCATAGTCTCTCAGATTTCAAAGAGAGTTCCTTCAAGCAAAATAGTATAAATTCATCTTATCTAGTTAACATCAAAGAAAGTTTTATATGCATTTCTCCCCTGTAGCAGACAATGGGCTTAACTTGGAGTATATCCCTGAAGTGCGGTTAATGGCCCATTAAGAAGGACAATATGTCTGGGTCCAAATAGTGAAAGCCATCTGGTATCACACCACAGGAAGCATGCTAGAGACATGGGGCAGATGCCTACCTGCTGTGACACCAGGAATAGCTTGATGTTGAACTGAATCTTGAAGGATCAAAAGGAGTCCAGCCACAAGTAAAAAAATGTAAGCCCATTCCACATGGGAGAAATGAGGATAGGAAGAACACAGTATGGTAGCTTTGCTTGGCCACAAAGATGGGTACTGAGAAAGCTCTTTGCACACTATGAACTCATAGCAAATCTAATAGGCTCCTCCAATGGACAAAAGCATTTAGGTTCGTATGTGGTTAGATACAAAACTGCATGATCCAGACAAGATATAGGAGTCTTTGTAACTTGTACCTCATCCCCTTAGTAGTCATGAAAACTACCTTCCCCCCAAGCCTTTTCAAGAGAACAGTGGATAAATTAATATTTCATTGACTTCCCTTCCTTTCCACAACAATAATACCTGAATTTTATTTATATCTTCAAAGATGTAGATTCACTAACCTGCTACCATATATATATATATATATATATATATATATATATATATATATATATATTCAGGTTTCTTCACTTTGGAATTTTTTATTGTGAATTTTGAAGTTTCTTATTGTGATGTTGAATGTTAAGGAAAAAAGAGAGGTGGAAAATCTGCAATTACTCTTCTATTTCTTACTTAAGAGATCTCTTTTCTGTTTCTAAATACTGATAAACTCCCCTTTAGGGAAGGCCCTTCGGAACTTGCTCACATCCAACAACCCCTTTTCTGGCTTTGATTTATTTCTTTGCTTATCTACCTAGCTGCCATTTTTTAAACAACATTTGTTCCTGTAGAGTCCCGAGCCCCTAGGAGCAATTCCCATTGCCATAAATCACTGTTATTGGTTCCACAGACAGGATCAGTCAGAGCTACTCTCCATTGCTAGCATTTAAGTTATCTGGACTAGAGGACATAAACCCATGAAAATAGTTGGGTGTTCACTCACTGTGTCTTCAAAATGTACTCCCTACTGCCAGCATTTGAGATACTCTTTCAGACCAAAGGTTATTCTCCTTGACAGAACAGATGAAAAGTGGTCTAGGAATTTAAAAAAAAGAATCTTGCTTTGGGTACGATTACTAGTTTTAGGAAGTGGGTGACAACTGCCTTGTCCTGGCGTTTCTGAACGTAGCTATAGCAGTACATGTTGCTGTCCTCACACTTTGCATATGTCTTGGCTCGCGGGAAAACTGGCAGGTGGAATGACATGATCCTTAAGACTTCAGGTTTTAAAAGAAAGTGACTTCTGTTGAAAATCTGGGTGAGAGGGCTGGAGAGATGGCTCAGCAGGTAAGGAGTTTGCCTGCAGGGCCTAACAACCTGAGTATGATTCCCCACTACCCAAGTAAACCAGATGTACAAAGTGGTGCATGGATCTGGAATTCATTTTCAGTGACCAGATGCCCTGGCATGACCTTTTTCTCTCTCACTCACTTTCTCTCTCTCTCTCTCCCTCTCTCTATCTCTCCTTTTCTCTGTCTCTCTTGCAAATAAATAAATAAGATATTTAAAAAGCAATTAATTGTTTGACCTTTGGAAGGTTACTTAACATGTGTTTCCTCTTGTGTAACAAGGGCATTGATGGGCACTTCTGCATAGGATTTGTGTAGAATTTGAAGATGTGAGCATGGAGAACATTGGGTTCGTGTCCTTGTTATTACCATAAGAAAGTGACTGATCAGATGTTCCAGCAAGAGACACAAAGAACTCAACTATCTGTAGTCCAGAGCCCAAGGGAAATATGCAAGTTACATCTGGAGCTGAGCCACCAAATCTGGGAAGTAATGCCCTTCAGGTTTCCAGAAGAATACAAGGGATGAGACCCATGATTTAAGTGTGATCATTATAGGATACTTTGATGAATCTAAACCCCCTTTCCTTCTGGTCAGTACATTCCTCAATGTAGCTTCTGTGATTGGAAAAAAGATAATCTAACCCTAGTAGTGCACATTGACTCAGTATTAAAGTTTATAAAGAGCCATCATTTTAGAATGAGCTCCTGTTCTAGGTCCAGATGACCAGAATGGAATCATTTGTACTACGCCCCACACAATGAAACTAAACTAAAAAAAGAATCCCAGTTTCCCAAAACATACTCACAACAACCAATTATATCGTTTAGTTGAGTCTCACTAGAACTATTTGGGGACAAAGAATCAAGACAAACTTTCTTAATATGTTTAACTTCTCCTGGATCTTGGCCAAACCCTCATGGACTTGCCTTGACCTTTGAGTCAGCAGAGAGCATCTCTATTGGACACTTACAGAGTGGGATTATTCCTGGCTGTCATGGCCTTTGTTATACTATATCAAGGCAGAGACATAGCCAAGCACCTGCATGAGAACCAGGGTCTGTATAGCCCATTATGTCTTATTAGGTGGGCAGTGCAGAGGGGAAACTGATGGGGACCCAGGCTCTCTGGTAGTCTGACATCAAGGTATTGTAGAAAGTGAGACTAAGTATCACTTTTATGAAGGGGCTTGTAGTCACTGACACCAACTCACAGAATTAAGGAAAACATTAAGCACTCAGGAGGCAAAGGCAGGAGTATCGCCATGAGTTCAAGTCCACCCTGAGACTAGAGTGAATTACAGGTCAGCCTGGGCTAGAGTGAGACCCCACTTTGAAAAACAAACAAAAAGAAGAAGGAGGAGGAGGAGGAGGAAGAGGAAGGAAAGAAAAAGGGGGGAAATAAACATTACTCCAGGTGGGTCCCTGTGAGTCCTTCTTTCACTTCAGAATAAGCAGGTGCTGTTCTGGGTGTGGGGGAGAGAAGGTGGGAGTGCAGAGCAAGGGGAAGGGAAACAAGAAACCCTGAGGACCAGTGTCCAGGAGAGATGCTTTGCTGCTGGTCCAATGATCAAGGAAAGTTCATGAGGATTGGGCCAAGAATCCAGGACAAATTGAATATATCAAGGAAGTCAGACTTGATTATTTGTCCCCTAGAGATTCTGGTGGCCTTTCTACATATCTTTTGACCATGAAGTTACAACCAGTATGACAGTCTCCAGGGACTTATGTGGGGGTGTATCTTAAAAATAGTAAAACTTTGCAGTTAGTGCAAAAATGACATGCACCCCATTGTCTTCTGTCCCTTCCAATGAGTTCAGTAGGACAGAGAGAATGAACATCAGGGATACACAATTTTTTGCAGGGATATTTCCGGTCCACAATACTATAATGCCCAAGTTTATGAAATATACACTCTCCAAATACTTTATTTATATAATGTTTCACCATTCCCAGATATAGAAGGGAAGGCATAAAGTATACTTACGGCAAATATTTGGAGTCCAGATACAAGAAAGAGGGGTATCGTTTTGTATTTTAATAAGATTCCTGCTCTTTCCAACTTAGACCAAAGACACTGGGGAGTTAGTGATGTGAGCAAGATGGAAACATGTGCTCTTTGCATAGGGATCTGAGGGTCACTGTCTGACCCAGCTGTGAGATCCACTCCTCTAATACGGCTGTTTTGAGGATGTCCGTGCCAGCAGGACCTCACAGCAGAGCTCTTTCATGTTAGAAGTGTTTAGTGACTATGTCTGGCACTCGTATGACATCATTGCAAGGGTTAGTGTGGAAAGCAGCGCCATGGCTGGAAAAGGTGATTTTAGCTTAATATTATAATAAAGACGATTGTACCTCATATAGTCCTTACCTGTGCCATGCACTGCTCTAACCCATTGCATCTTCTGTGTTGACATCCTTAATCCTTACATGCCTATTGCTCATAGATGAAGAAACTTAGATATATAGGAGTGTGACTCTCCTTAGCTCACTCAGCTAGTTAGTAACAGAGGCATGGACTGAGTTTTCATAATCTGCAACTAGAATTCACTGTGTTTTCAACACCACACTGCCCCACCAGTCCAGCAGATATGAAACAAAGAGCCAACCAAACACAAACAGCATTTGAATCTGGCATTCAGAAACACAAACACGAGCAGCTTTTGGAATGTGTCATACAGAAATCAATGAGGTACCTTGGGAAAAGATTGAAAATACTGGCATGAAGGCACAGCCTGACATGCTCGTCTTAGAAAACCCATGATGCCCAAATATCTGTTTGAGAACTAAAAGGAGTTTATACATAATGCTCATATGAGGCAACATATAATGGACCTATTTGGTCAGTATGTCAACTTCAGTCTCTCCAGTGAAATCTGTACTCCTAGTGAAGTCAAATTATAGCTAATGACATCACTTCCTGTTAGGGGTTGAATACGAGATGACCAATTGTCTCATGTACTGGGACCTTAGGAAAGGTGATGGATCAATTTTCCCCATGTAAAATTGCTCCTTTGAGCTTGTATGCACCCACTATTTTCTATCCAGTCCTACTGTCTCCTTTACTTTGTGCCCTGGACTGAGATTTCATATCTGTCAAATATTAGATGCTAGACTCCAATGCTGATGTAGCCATCCCAGGACAAGGGACCTGAGAGTTAGCCAATGTGCTCAAGGAAGAACAAGTTGGGCTCTGTGCGAATGAAAGGGAGGGAGTCGTGCAAGGTGCAGAGACACTTAGCTTTAGTATGGAGTCCAGGAGAGAACCTTCTCAGGAAACTGTTGCCCCAGTGTGTGTGTGTGTGTAAGAAAAAGAGAGAAAGGAGAAAGGCCAGGTGTGGTGTTGTATGCCTTTAATCCTAGACTCAGGAGGCAGAAGTAGGAGGATTGCTGTGAGTAGGAGGCCACCCTGAGACTACATAGTGAATTCCAGGTCAGCCTGGGCTAGAGCAAAACACACAAACAAAAGAAAGAAAGAATGAAAGAAAGAGAAAGAGAGAGATCGAGGGAGGGAGGGAGAAAGAAAGACCAAAAAAGAAAAGAGAGAGATATTTCTAGCTGGGACAGCTGGGCTTTTTTTTTTTTTCCAGTTCCTCATAATTAGTGTAAAGCCATATAAAATCAATTTCCCAATTTGTTAATAAACAAATTCTTCCTAGACCCTCTCAGGCACTGAGCTTCAAACCCAACTGCCTGTGTCTTAATATCTGCTCTACCTTCTATCCCAACTGCCACTAAGTGTGTTCTCAGTCGTGAAGGAGCAAATGCACACAGAAGGCCTGGTGTGGGACATTAACCTGTATGAAGCACAGTGTGGGCTTTAGGAGTCAGTATTCTGAGTTTCAGTTTCCACCCTGCGTAGTGGCAGCTTAGCTGCTTGGGGCAGTTATGTAGTCTTTCCACATCTTCCATTCATACGATGAAAACAACAGCAGTGATATTTGTATACAAGAATATTATCCCAATTGGTTACTCAGCACGGTGTTTGGTAAACAGCAGGTGTGCTTAAAAGACCAATAATCACTCAAGTTCTGAATTTAGACTTGAAGTTCATGCCCCAGATCTTTCCCTCCCTAAATCGGCATGGTCGTGGACTCTAAACCTAATGAGTTTACATTGGTTCCCCCAAATCTGCTCCTTCCTCGTTGGCACATGGGGAGTACAGAATAAATCATCATTGCCAGCATTTTATTATGCTCCACATAATGTGTATGTGTTTGGCACTTCTGCCACATGAATGTAATATGTTGTTCATGCTTGGAAAGTTAGCCTTATGAAAGAAATAAGTTCATTTCATAGCTATAAAGCATTGTAAAATTTGAGTAGGCTATTGTTCTCAAAAATCCAGTTACAGTTCATAACCACAAGATGGCAGCAGAATATTTCTATTGTTTCTTCAGCTTTAAATGACTTTAAGCAACATGTGAGAACAATT
This sequence comes from Dipus sagitta, assembly GCA_036346955.1. NCBI lineage: Eukaryota > Metazoa > Chordata > Mammalia > Rodentia > Dipodidae > Dipus > Dipus sagitta. The sequence goes on from CM070783.1 coordinate 107,655,766, forward strand.
GTTTGTTTTATAAAGCATTATGGCATATAAAAAGTTAGTAACAGCCGGGCATGGTGGCACACGCCTTTAATCCCAGCACTCGGGAGGCAGAGGTAGGAGGATCGCCATAAGTTCGAGGCCACCCTGAGACTCCATAGTGAATTCCAGGTCAGCCTGGGCTAGAGTGAGATCCTACCTTGAAAAACCAAAAAAAAAAAAAAAAAAAAAAAGTTAGTAACAAAGGTCCGGCATGGTGGCACACGCCTTCAATCCCAGCACTTGGGAGGCAGAGGTAGGAGGATCACCATGAGCTCAAGGCCAGCCCAACATTATATAGTGAATTCCAGGTCAGCATGGACTAGCGTGAGACCCTACGTTAAAACACCAAAAAAAAAAAAAAAAAAAAAAAATAGTAACCATTGTTTTCCATTTTATTCCTGTCCCCTTGTTAATTAAGGCATAAATTTTAATTGAAGAATACATATCTGATACAGCCCTACATTTTCAGCTGATATTCATTCAAAATAATATTTTACTATATTGAATATTACTGTCTAAAGTTATGCTTGGGAACTTTTTAAAACATTCTTTAGTTCTGTTTTACAAATAAAATTTAGCAACTAGAAAATTGAGAGAAGGGGGCTTAAATCTAGAACATAAGAGAAGGAAACAAGGTGAAGCTGTTGCCCATGAGGGCAGAGGGCAGAGTTCTTTCCCAGAGATGTAAGAGGGGTTTAAGAAGCCCATATTGAGACTCTGATCTGGGTTTTTTATGGGGAGTGGCTACATGAGGAAGACCAGGTCAGCAGGTTGCTGTGGACAGAGACCAGATTTTACAGCTTTGCCAGTAATTTAGGTAAGGATCAGAGTTTCTGTCTTCTAAGAAGGGTGCAAGCTTAATCTAGAGATCTTTCCTGGAGGGCATAAAACCCAAGTTTCTGCAAGTTTGGTGGCATTTCCTGCTTTTAGCCAAGGAATACAAAACCATTACTTTTGGGGTTCTGTTACCCTGACTGCCTAGCCAATTTCTGTCCCTTATAACATGGTCTTATCAATTTTCTGTATCAGTTACTTTTCTTACCACTCCTCAGTACCAATTTTCTGAATTGGTTCTATTATTATTATTATTATTATTAGTCAAATACTTGACAAGAAGCAACTTGCGGGGATACAGCCCAACATCATGGGAAAGCAGGGCAGTGAAGACATGGCTGAAGGAATACGAGGTAGCTGTCATAGTGTGTCTATGGTCAAGAAGCAGACAGAGAACAGGAAGTGGGCCCTGCTCACACAACCTCAGGGCCACCCCTAGTGACTCACTTCCTCTAGAAAGAGTCGGCCTCCTAAAGGTTCAAATAACTTCCAAAGTCACCATCTGGGTGCCAAGTGGTCAAACGCATGAGCCTATGGGGGATATTCCACATGCAAGCCACAACACATGAAGTCATTTTTTAAGGATGAGGTGCTGCTAGAGCAAGTATTTTGCTAAGATTATTGGATACGCAGGTCTTGGTAGATTTATACATATGTTACTTAGAGCACAACCATTAGTTATTACAAGAGGAGGCAGCACTTCTTTAATGATCAAGACATGATATAAATAAATAGCTTAATTTGGATCAATTGAGGTTATAAGCCCAGGCAAAGAATGAAGAAGACTGCAGACTTTAGTTTTATATGTGTCTTTGGTTCAAAGGAATGGGTCTACAAGTAGATAAAATGTATTTTAAAGTGTGTTTCCATAAATCAGATATTTTAAAAATCTTTTTTATTTTTATTTGTCCTTGAGAAGAGACACAGAGAGAGAGAGAATAATGAAATGAACAAACAACAAATAACAAAATAAGAATGGACATTCCAGAGCCTCTTGACATTGTAAACAAATTCCAGATGCATGTGCTACTGTGTGCATCTGGCTTCATGTGGGTACCTGGGAATTGAACCCACGTTCTCAGGTTTTGCAACCAAGTGCATTAACTGTTGGGCCTTCTCTTCAGCCTGAATCTGATATTTTGAACTCTTAAGTATTCTGTGTTAAATCCATTATCAAATATCTCTCAGATGCATTATTTGGAAGAAATATAGAAACTCTACCATAATAATGCTTCCTTACCACACAATTTATATCTGTTCAAAGGTGAGTCATAAGGCTAAGACACCAAAAAGTGAAACCTAAAGTTGACAAGGGTGGAAGTGAGACAAGTAAGACATGTTTATGTTCTCTCTTTCTCTATCTCTCCTTCTCTCTCTCTGTCTGTCTCTTTCTCTCCATTACACATGTACAGAGTTATCACCTGCTGGTGAGGTCCAACTTATATTGTATATCCTGAGTGATTTTCATGTTTCCTCTAAACCCTAGTCCAAGTTTCATAAGTTCTTTTCCCATATTGGTCTTTTCCATAAAGTTCAAGAAAGACATATTCAGTGCTATTGACAGTACTGTACAAAGGAACACTGGCAGAAGAAACTGGATTCCTCACCTGCGTGGTGGCCAAAATGCCTTCTTTCACCCCCAGCTGTTCTGGGATACAAAAAGGCAACTTCAGCTGTCTTATTCCTCCCACACCAGCAGTTGCTCAGAGCTCCACATAATATACAATGTGTGTGTGTGTGTGTGTGTGTGTGTGTGTGTGGTGTATACACTAAAGAAATGCCTTTGAGGCTTGTGGTGACTCTCCTGTTCTTGAGACATTTTTTTTCCACAAAAATCTCTTGGTAATGCACCCCTCTTAATATACCTGAATGATGTAACACTTATTTTCAAAAACAATTAAAAATACCTGCCAGGTGTTGAATGCAGCTGCAATCTGATAGCCCAGGCTTGAAGACAGTTTTGTGAAAGCCTAAAAGCACTGTTGGATTAAATTGTAGACTGTTACATTTTTTAAAAAAGCTTAGAATTTTTTTCCTTTACCCTTTTAATTGTATGTGGTTGTAAAAGATACATTTGGTAGCAAAAATATTTTATATAAGTGTTGTAATTCTATGAAGAACCAAGGCAAACAAAGCTAGAGCATGGGCTGGAGAGATGGCTTAGTGGTTAAGGCACTTGCCTGAGAAGCCTGAGGACTCAAGTTCAACTCTCCAGGCCCCATGTAAGCCAGAGGCACAAGGTGATGCAAACGCACAAGGTCACACATGTGCACAAGGTATCACAAACATCTGGAGTTCAGTTGCAGAGGCTGAAGACCATGGCATGACAATTCTCTTTCTCACTTGCTCACTCTCTCACATTAAAAAGGTCATTCTGGGGCTGGAGAGATGGCTTAGCTGTGAAGGTACTTGCCTGCGAAGTCTAAGTACCCAGGTTTGATTCTCCAGGTCCCACATAAGCCTGATGCACATGGTGGCACATGAATCTGAAGTTCATTTTCAGTGGCTAGAGGCCCTGGCATGCCCATTTTCTCTCTCTCCCTCTCTTTCCCTCTCCTCTTCTCTCACTCTCTCACTCTTATAAATAAAAAGATTAAAGAAAAAAGGGCAGTCTGTTAGGCTTGCCTCAAAAAAAAAAAAAATCTGGAGCATGTGTCTTATTTCATGAGCAATGGCATAATGAAGAAAAAGTCTCAATGTGATCTGACCACAAGTGGAAAATTGGGAAGTTAATGATTCAATAAGAGTTCACATAGAAAAAGATTGTCCCAACAGGAAATCCTTTGATCCCTTAAAGGCTAGTGTCTCTTATCTACAACTGAAACAGCGTGGGGAGTAAGGCAACAACTTCTGCCTGGAAGCTCTTGCTCAACAGTGGGTTTTCAGTGGGATTCTTTCAGAAAGAAATGTTAGAAGAATATATATGATTTCTATATTAAATGAATCTTAGGAAAAAAGTGTCTGCTGGACCCCATGAGCCTCTCACAGCGTCAGTGATTCAGTGTCTGAAATCAACTTGACAGTAGAAAATGGAGTGAAGCACCAAAGTAGTGAAGGCATCGAGTTCCATTCCACATAAACAATGCGTCTTCTTCCTGGAGACATACTAAGTCACTTAGAATCAGAACTTAGGGTCTGTGGAGGTAGCTCAGGGGTTAAAGGCACTTGCTTGCAAAGACTGCCAGCCTGGTACCCACGTAAAGCCAGGTGCACAAAGTAGCCCACGTACCTGGAGCTCATTTGCAGCAGCAGGAGACCCTGGTACATCCACGCTTTCCTTCTCTCCACCCCTCTCTGTAATTCAAATAAATCATGTTTTACAGTTCAAAATCAAAATATACAAAACTTGCGCACTTGAATGAGTGAATGAATGAATATGAATGGCATGATAATTATTTTCAAAGATTCCGTGGTCATTCGAAGGCCAGTTTTGTTCTGGATGCATTATACCAACAGCAACAGTAGGGACAAGTTGAACAAAGATTGTTGGGGAGCAGAGGGATGGGGAATTTGGAGAAAGTGTGAGAAAAGTTTTTTTTTTTTTTTGAGGTGCTGGGGATTGAACCTATGACCTTATGCATGCTTCTACTGAGCTACATCCTTGACCCTTAGCTATACTTCTATGCCCATTGACTATTCTCTCTTCATTTCCACCCCCTAAAACCTGCCCAGGCTGATAGCTGCCATCTTACCCTGTGTCCATGATATCAAATTTTGTCCCCCACATATAAGGGACATTGTGTTATTTGCCTTTCTGTGCCTGATTTTCTTCATTCAAGATAATGTCCTCATTTTATCCATCTTGCTACAAATGACAATTCTATTTTTATGGCTGAATAGTATTTCCTTATGTACATATGCTATTTTTTCTTTATTCATTCATTGGTTCATGGGTACCCATGACCACACTAAAAACAATATGAGGGAAATCTCTATAACTTTCAAATTCTTATCTCTATATGTAATCTAAATAATTTCATAGCTACTAAAACCAACAACTTTGAAAATGTTCCAATATTTACATTTTTTGTTGAATTAAAAAATAAATTTAAGCCGGGCGTGGTGGCGCACGCCTTTAATCCCAGCACTCGGGAGGCAGAGGTAGGAGGATCACCGTGAGTTCGAGGCCACCCTGAGACTACATAGTGAATTTCAGGTCAGCCTGAACTAAAGTGAGACCCTACCTCATAAAACCAAAAAAAAAAAAAAAAAAAAAAAATTATTTTCATTTTAATTTTCACTTCAGCATGAAGTTTTGACATTTTCTGACTTTTTTATAGAAAGTTAAGGAAAAGAACAAGAGGACTCAAACTTTTGGGGGAAAAGCACTTTGTAAATGAAATTCTGCAAAATTCTCCTTTGGCAGGAATAATCCTACCTTGAGGCAGGAAAAATAAATTTGCATTAAAATCTTACTTGGATTTATGAAACCATATGTGTCTCTTTTTATAGCCACAAAGTTTAGTAAAACATATATTTTGAATACTGGTTGGGCTTGAGAAATTTATTTTAGGTTACTTTTAAATATTCTATTCAATTTTGGTACCCATGGCATGGTCAACAGAATTCCAGTTTGCTCATCTTTTGATTATTCTTCCCTTCGGATTTGGCTTCTTCCTGACTGTAGCAGACAGCTTCAGGTTTGCTGAGATGAACTTCCAGACCAAGCACAGTTATGGAGGAAGGGATTTATTGAAGCTTACAGATCTAGGGGAAGTTCTATAATGGCAGAAGAAGCTGGCCTGCTTTCACAGGACCAAGCAGAGAGAGAGAAGCACAAGCCAAAAGGCCAAAAGCCACATAGCACACTTTTAGGAACTCCAACTAGGCACACTTTGCATATCTTTAGATTGAAATCTGAAATCCACCACCACACCTTAAGATCCACCCAGTGACACTGCCTCCAGCCAGGTGGCTGCAGATGCAAACTACAAACAATAAAAAACTGAATATATTGGGGGCCATCTATTCAAACTACCACACTGTCTCAACCTAAAACTCACCAAATACATTTTGTTGGATCTTTTCCATTTATGACATTTCTTAATTTGATAAAAGCAAACATTTCAAGTGATTTATTTCAACACTATCTAATAAGCATTAATTGTAGCTAAACAAATATTGATGATTATTATTTCTACTTACTTTTTCTAAGATGTTTTAAACTGTAAGAAGCATTAAAAAGAACTTTTAAAATTATTTTAAAAGGAGAAAATGAGCCGGGCGTGGTGGTGCACGCCTTTAATCCCAGCACTCGGGAGGCAGAGGTAGGAGGATCGCCGTGAGTTCAAGGCCACCCTGAGACTCCATAGTGAATTCCAGGTCAGCCTGGGCTACAGTGAGACCTTACCTCGAAAAACCAAAAAAATAAAAAATAACAATAAAATAAAAGGAGAAAATGTTATTTACATAATAAGTTCAAGGTAGACAGCTTCTGGTTGTTTAATGTCTGAACAGTGTTCTAAATGACCATGTTTCCTTGGTCTCCCTTACTCACATTACCATTCTTTTTGTTTGTTTGTTTGCGTTTTGGTTTTTGAAGGTAGTGTCTCACAGTACTTCAGACAGACCCAGAATTCACTATGTAGTCTCAGGATGGCTTTGAACTCAGGCTGATCCTCTTACCCTGCCTCCCAGGTACTGGGATTAAAGGCCTGCGCCACCACCAAGCTGGAACAGAGCGCCCGGCAGCACATTGTCATTCTCGACATGCAACTTCATTCACCTCAAGGTCACAAGGTGACCTCAGCAGTTCTTCACAAACCAACAGGCAAGAGGAGAAGGGAACGTTTCTCCCTATGTTCCTTCATATTCACGGTGAGAGACATCTGTCAAAGGCTTTTTCTCTGCCTTGTTGGCCATAACTAAGTTACATGTCACCCCTAAACCAATCCCTTGACCTCAAATAATGAGACCTAAAGGATAACCTTAGATGAAGAGAGAGACAACATTAAGTTATGAACAGACCACAAAGACATAAACAGAAGCCATGCACATCTGCCAGGGGGTCATGGAAAAAGGTCAGAAAGCTGATGGCTTTACAACTCTGTAAACCAGACCGCTGAGTTTAAGGCTAGTGCCTTCCAGTTGTTTTTCTTGTGGAGATTACAAAGATTGGCATACGAACCACACATGCGGGTCATCATAGAAAGGTGACATATACATCGTTTCCTCTTTCCCTACAAATGTGCAGATAAATAAAAATATAAGCATACAAAGTGAAAATAATACTAATTAGAGTTTGAATACCCTAGATTTTCTGATGACTCATTTCCATTTCTACAGAGAACTTTGAACATTATGTTAAGAAATATACAAAATAAATAAATAAATAAGAAATATGCAATATGTCAGAGCTTTTTGGTAAAGAACTCCAATATTATTATCTAACATTATTTGTAAAAGCTGTAACCTAATTTAAAAGCACAGTTAAATTCAATATATTTGTACAATACGATATTTGTACCTGCATTTTCTGGAATCCTGTGATTTTTACCATCATTTGTTTATTTTGTTTCAAACAGGTTCATGTAAAGTTTATACAGGATACTGGTGGAGATTAAGACAAAAACTGTGTTTTCAGTCTTGGCCTTTCACAAATTGTTGTTTGTACAATGCACATTGACTTCCCTAATAAGTCTGAAACAAACAGCTTATTCCTGAAAGTAGCTATCTCCTTACATTGCACTTTCCTGTGTAGTAAATAGAATTTTTTTAAACATTTAGATGCCTTCCTCCATGTAACCACGAGGTGGCGCCGAAAGACTCTCCTAAAATCGCTCGCTTCGATTTTATTTAAAGATGCACCCACATTTTCCTTTGAGTACGTTTTTTAAAATAGTCTTCCCCAGTCCACTACAATTTTGCAAAGAACTTTCCTTTGCAATGTTTCTGATGCTTCAGCTTTATCTAATAATAACTGTTTATCTTGCCATTTTCTGAGTCTGCTCCAGACTCTGCTCTGCTTCTTGGAAAACTCTTGACTCATCCCCTCTTCTTGAGAAGTAGTTAGCAGATGGGACGTCCCTCCAGTGCTCCTGCCTAACATTCCTCTCCACTTGTTGGCAAGTGTGTCCTGAAAAATCCCCAGCCACTCTGCCTCCTTCCCGCTTCTTTGCAGTTATGCAACACTTACGGCCTCTAGGTGTTTACGACGAGTTGAGAACCCAGCGCATGCAACCCCGTGTTTGCTTTCACTAAAGAGATTCATCGCGTCTCAAGTTCTGCTTTCGAAAGGGGGAAAGCCACTAGAAGTGATTTCGGCTCTGAATCAGATTCTGACTCAAGAACTATGAAAATCTTTCTTCTCTCTCCAAATCCTGTGGTGGGTGTGGCTCAGTGGTCCAAGGAGTGCTTCTCAAATGCAAGGCAACTTGAGCTCATTCGCCAACACTCCCCCCCCCAACAATTAAATAAATAAAATATGTGTTTATCTAAGAGAGGGAGATAGAAAGAGGCAGATACAGAGCAAGAATGGGCACGCCACATCTTCTAGCCACTGCAAACAAACTTCAGACATATGCACCGCTCTGTGTATCTGGATAAAATAGTTTTTAAAGCCATAAGAAGTGATAAAATAATGTTTCATTAATGTTAAATTTGTAAGCACAACTTTGAGATGTGTATACATTGACCTGTGTAACATGTGAGTATATATGTGTCAAATGTTCACACACACACACACACACACACACACACACACGATGAAGCTCTGCCTGTCTTCCTTGGCACCTCGGTACAGCTTCACAAACGCCCATCACAAGCTCCTTGGCGCATCTGGCTTTATGGCGCTGGAGTCAAGGTCTTTGCTGCACCTTCCCTAACCAGTGGTCCCGTTCCTAAGGGTTCAGTGCCCAGCACATTGTTTGACACAGATCGTGCATGTGCTCAGTACCTACCTCCTGGTCCTTTTAGATATGACCCTAACTAGGGATGTGTGTTGGTTTGAATGTGAAATGCCCCCCATGGTTTCTGTGTTTTGAATACCTGATTCTCAGCTGGTGGCCATTCAGAAAATTGTGGCGCCTTCGGGAGGTGGAGCCTTGCTAGAGAAGGTGCATCATTGGGGTGGACCTTGAGTTTTATGAGTTCATCCAGAACCTACCCATGTGAGCTACTTCATTCAGACTGCTTCCTTCCTGTGGGTGTGGAGATATGACCCAGGCTTCCTCCTCAGGCCTGTCGTGCTTTTAGTCATGATGAAACTTCTCATCTAAACTGTCAGCTGAAACCAACCCTTTCCTCCCATAAGCTGCCTTTGGCCAGGTACTTTGGCCCCAACAATGAGAAGGCACCTGCTACAGGGCACTATTTTTTTCTTTTTATTGATCCCATGTTTCTCTTCCTGCTCATTCTGCAAAACTCAGCACACCTGAGGTAGAGGTAAACCTACACACCCATCTCCTAGCAAGCTGATGCTCTGTTTCTTCTAGTTTTCTTTGTCATCTGTGGGTATCTGTTGGTATCTGCTGGAGGACGGGGACAGGGATGGGCTTGCATGCCAGGGTTTTGAATTCACTTAGTTTCCTCATCTTCTTTACCTATTTTGCTAAAGACCTTCAGTGTCAGCATCAGGGAAGGGCAAGAGGTGCCACGGGCAGTCCCACTCGCCTTTCATTTCTTCCCTTGCACCTAGGAGAGGAGGATCATTCAAGAGCCTGGCTCTGCTCATAAGATGCCCTGGAGCTGTGGAAATGCCCAGCTGGAAGGCAGTCAAGCCGCCATCAGCATGGGTTTCACCCCAGATGAATGGAAGACACTTTCTACATCCATGAATTTGTACTTTACAAAGCAATTTCTCATTTGACTACCAGATCTGATTCTCATTCATGGATCTGAATTCCAGTTTGCATATTGAGTTCATTGTCACCATTAATCTATTCAACTGACTAAGTGGCTTATAGCACCTAAGGAAGAAATGAGCGAATTCATGGTCAACATCTACCAAGCACCTTTGACCAGGCCGTGCCTACAATGTGCCTCGATTGGTCAGTAGTCCCAGACCCACAGCAGCCTCTCAACATAGCAAGCGTTCAAAGAGGAAGTGGAAATGCTAGGTCTGTATGGGCCTCAGAGTGGACGCAAAAGTAGAGGGGCCATGGAGGACCGTAGATTCTGGGCTAAAGCCAAAACCATGGTACAGAAAACAGAAGACAAGCTACGAGAAATGAACAACGTGATAAATACAGCCTCAGATCAATCTTTACTTTGCTACTTTGATAAGCTGTTGAGTGGCCTAGTCAATTCCTTGCATTACTGAAAATCAGGTTTTCTACCACTTACAAGTAACTTCTGTGAGCAATGTCTCCTCAGTGGAGGGTTGCTGCTAGTGCCCACCCCATCAGGTGTTTGCAGTGACTAGAGGACACGCTCAGAGCATGTGGTCTGTGCTGAGCATCAACTGTCATTCACTCCTGTTTCTTTTTCTTGTCCTTAGTTCTCTTACAGACTTCTGGTTAAAAATGAGCCAGGCCAATACTCATCTCTGCAGGGGGTTTTCAGAGACAGGAGTAGTGTTAGATATAGACTAATTTCATGACTTAAAATGAGGCCCAATTCCCAATGTCTGCTGTTATACCTCACCCCAGACCATTTTCTAGCAGAAGAACAAGTTGGTAAACCATCTAGGTTTTTCTAAGAAGCATGTTGTAGAGGGGCAACATCTAAACACCAGTGGTTAAGCTGCCCCTTGGATTTGGAACATACTTGATACAATTTAAAAACTGTTCTTGTTTACGACAAAAAAAAAAAAAAAAAAAAGCTTGAGGGAACAAACCAAGAAGGTATAGAGACTATAGTACAATGGATTTAACGATGTGGTGAGTTTTAATTCCATTTTGCAATTCTGAATCCCTTCTTTGACAGGTGGGTAAACTGAAGCCCAGTGTGCTGAGGTGACTTCAACCTCTGCCACCAGCTGAGGCTGAGCCAAGGCCGCTGACTCACAGTCAAGGTTCAAATAGACGACCCCATCCCAGTCTCTGGTTAGCATACTCCATTTCACTTACCTTGACAAACCAAGTGTCTGGCAGACAGACAAACACCCATCAAGTCTAACGAGCATAGCCAGTTTCCCAAAGACAACACGACTATGTTCGATGAGTCAGGCTTGGTGAACACATTTCCCTCTTGTTGCTGGTGAGTCATATAGCAGGGCCCAGAATACATCTGGCTGAGAGTTCTACAACCTCAGCCCTCTTGACATTGTGTTGGGATGATTGTTTAGCAACAGAGGACCAGGTGGAGAGAAGAGGGGCATGTTGTCACTTGTTCTGCAACCTCCATCCTCCAGGTACGAGTAACTACACCCCATGCACTGCCCTGAAAATGTCTCCAAACATTTTCAGATATGCTTAGGGGTAAGACAATGAACTGTATTTTAGAGAAAAGACTTTTGTCGAAGATAATCTGTAAACCATTTTCACCTAAATGTAGGGAGTCCCACAGACCTAAATGCTTGGGATTTGGAATGTATCTATCCAGGAAATTCTACGTAACACTTGTGGATTGGGGAACACAACTCAGATGTAGACCACTTTCCTGCTATGCATGAGGCCTCAGGTTCAATTCCCAGAATTGCCAAAAAATAAGAGGAAATTTGTAGGGGGTATGTTGCCACACTTATGCACTACACTTTTATTTGAATCCAGTCCTTTATTCTTATCAGTAAGCAGAGAGCTTTCTTTGTGTAAGAAATCTTGTTCTTGGGACTGGAGATATGGCTCAGCAGTTAAAGGAACTTGTTGACAAAGCCTGATGGCCTCGGCTCGATTCCCCAGCATCCACATAAAGCCAAATGCTCAAAGTGGTGCAGGAGGCCCTGACATGCCTGTACTCCCTCTGTCTGCCTCTTTCTCTCTCAAATACATAAATAAAATATTAAAATAAATAATTATATCTTGCCAGAAGATTCTAGTCTCAATCTTAGTTGGGGAAAAAGACATTGTTAAACAAATGATTTTTTCTGGGCTGGAGAGATTGCTTAGTGGTTAAGCGCTTGCCTCTGAAACCTAAGAACCCCGGTTCAAGGCTGGATTCCCCAGGACCCACGTAAACCAGATGTACAAGTTGGCGCATGCGTCTGGAGTTCATTTGCAGTGGCTAGAAGCCCTGGCGTGCCCATTCTCTATCTATCTCTCTCTTTCTCTCTCTTTCTGTCTATCACTCTCAAATAGATAAATAAAAATAAAAATAAATTTAAAAAAATGATTTTTCTCACCATAGGTTATTTTGTGAAACATAGTTAAAACATTCCCTTAGCTTCTTTCTGCAGCGGACAGTAGTTACTGGAGAGAACCATGGAACACTGTCCTCAGGACAGGAAATAGCTGCTGAACTCGTGAACTTACCGCAGCTGTGGTTACCTGCACTAGACCTGCACGAGACTGAGCTCATCAGCATTGCACTGAGGGTGGCGGAGGGGCTCAAGACACCCACCTCAGGAGCTAGAGGCAGCTAATGGCTGCTAGAGGAGGGGAGGGTCGTTTTCTTCAGTGATGTAGCATAGCCACTGGTAAGTTGTCCATGCTCCCAGAAATAACCACTACCCATGAGCATGAAGTCTACACCAGTGAAACTCAATATTTCACCAAAAAAGAACCACAAAGAGGACTAACAGGAGTGGAAGGAAGGCTACAAGATGCAAGAAGTGAATATCATTACAATGAATTGGATGCATATATGAAATTATATAGAAAATAAAATAAAAACTGAAAAGAATAAAACATTTCTTTTAGAAAGTGTTCACTTAATGCTAGTTTTATGTGCACCATTCTGGATACTTAACTATGTCAGCTTTGCATGAATAAACCTGATAGAAGAAGAAATAACAGCAAATACTGCCCCAATCCCACAAAATCAATCCTTCTGAATAATGCCCCTATCGCTATTACAAGCTGTCCTTGGAGACAGTCCCAGCAGGCAAGGTACAAGAGCTCCCTTTCCTCCTGAATAATTTTTCTGGGCAACCTGTTCTTATATTTCATTTTCATCATCTAAAGCCTCTTAAATGCTCCAGTGTGCACCTTTAGTTTTACAATAAATGAGATTTGAGGTTGTTACTAACCGCCCATGCTTCTTTTCTTCTGTGGCTGATAGCATGCTGTTTTTGCCTCATACCAGATACCAGATGTGGAGGAGATAACAAAGGAGAGGAAAATAAGACTATTCATAGGAGGTCCAAGCTCATGGGAGAATGAAAAACTTTCCCAAAACCATAAAGCCTCTTCCAAAAGAAAATGGAGAGAGAGGAAAGAAAATGTACCACTCATTTCATTTCAAGGCTGAGATAAGACAATTTATTATGATTTTCATGTTGGCTGAGAAATCTTAAGTAGAAACATCAATACTAGAAAAGGATTGAATTCTTTGTAGGAAAGAGAACGCAGAAACAGGGAAGACAAAGAAAAAAGTCCCTGCAGAAAGATTAAACTGTAAACATAACTTGCACAGCTATCAAATTAGTGATGTTTTCTTATTTTAAACAAAAGCCCCAAGTTCATTTTTCTTATAAAAAGAATGAGGATTTATAGTAACAGAAGCATGGTAATAGAGACTATAAGTTAACTCCTTTCTCTGTGTTTGTAAGTAAAGGACTAGCTCAGTAGTCCCCACACCTGACTGCAATTAAAATCACATTGGGGCCTTTCAACACCTAACGCAACAACCATCAGATGAGACTTGGAACTAAGTCCTTTTAAATCTCTTTAAACGGTTCTGATGCTTTGTCAGAATTAAAAACCGCTAGAGAATTCAAAGTATTGGGCAGACTTTAAAATACCCACATGACTATATTAGGGCTGTAATTGACATGACTAACTTTCATAATAAACTCACTTCATCCACAGGAAGGCCTCACACTCCTGATGTATGTTGTACTGCTGACTTATGGAGTGCCATAGTATTTTGCTGATGTAATTAAAAGAAACTGCAATTTTACTCTGGAAACCATATGTTCATTGACAGGTAAAATTTTGACTAATTTCAGGGTGTCTACAGATTGCTGGAGTCCATTTGGAAGAAAAATCCCTGTTTGAAGTTTGTTACTCAGCATTTCTCCTGAAAATTAGCCCCTAAATTAAGGCTGTGTGCTTTCTGAAAGGAAGTTACTCATATGAACAGACCAGATACAAGGTACAACCCAGGAAAGCTATTGGCCATCATCTAAATTGTTGCATGGGTCTCTAAAGTGGTCTCTCCACTCCAAAGTCAATCCTGACAGTGCGGGTCCCACATGTGAAAGCGGCAAGACTGAGCCCTGTCAGAGTCAATCGGACCACCATCTCCCCCTGGTCTCTTCTTCATCGGTTAAATTACTCTCTACTCAACATCACTTAGGAAGTTTTCAGAAATACCAACACATCACACACTCCTTGGGGGTGGGTCCTGTGGGTGGCAGGGATGGGTCTAGTGTTTTTTTTCTTCAGAGTGCTTACTTCCACAGTGAGAGTCTAGAGTCTCCAGAACTGAATTCCACACATATCCAGAGCGTACCTTTTGAGTGGGTTTCTCCCTCTGCTTACATATAATTCTATCCTTTCTGCCTCTATGCTAGGCAAAGTCAGTGCTGACAGAAAAGTTCCCTATGTATCTCACAGCTGGATTATCTTTATTTCATGCATACCCTCTGTTCTTCTCTCTGATTGTCTGAACAGATACTGAGCAGCGGGTAGGTTCTGAGGGGTTTGTTTCCAACTCTAGCATAATGTCAGCATAGTAAATACCACTTACTAGTTGTAGAATAAGAACTGATCCAAGCCCCACATGTCAGTATTTTCATAGGTAGGAAGGAGGCATGCCTGATTCTTTGATGTGGAAAGATGGCAAGTGCCAAAGGGAAGTTTTCTGCTTGCTCTGGGAAGGTGATCTGCAGTAGCCACAGAGGAAATTGAACAAAATGAACACTTCACTTATGTATTATCTTACTATGGCTTGGCATCAGAAGACTCTCTTACTTCTTTTTGGTATCTGAAGGAAGCTAAAGATTCTGTACTGTGTTGTCCTATAAGAATGATTTAAGTGACTGCATGAGAACATAGGTTTTATATCAGCCTGTGACGTTTGGGCTTATAGTTATGAACATACCACATGCATATAATATCAAATGCATTCTGTGTCCTTTTTCTGTTGAAATATTTGCAATGTTTGGCTCATAGCATTGAAAATAAGACTGTTTATTTCTATTTTACAAATGAGAAAACTTAGGCACAAAAAATTCCGCATTTTCCTCCAAGTTGTCAATAGATTTAAATAGGGACTAGAGACCAACCCTAGCTACTGCCTTCGATAGCCCATGTGTTTTGTCTGCAAGAAAGACAGAGGTGAGCTTACAGAGCTCTTCTGTAAAGGGAGTACTTAGGTATTTGTGAGCCAAATCTGCACCTTAAGATGAACCCAAACTTTTCCTCGTCTGCTCTGCAGTTTTCTAGAGATAACTTGTACACAGACACACACACACACACACACCACCCCCCACATACTTTGTTATTTATTTATTTATTTATATTTTATTTTATTTTATTTTTTTGGTTTTTCAAGACAGGGTCTCACTCTAGCCCAAGTTGACCTGGAATTCACTATGAAGTCTCAAGCTAACCTGAAAATCATAGCAATTCTCCTACCTCTGCCTCCAGAGTGCTGGGATTAAAGGCATGTGCCATCAAATTGACAATATATATCTTTTTATAGGCTCTAAACTCAAAAAAAAGATGCCAAGGAATGGATGCTTTCCTTTTGGTAGTGAAAGAAAGGACAGGAACACATGAAGGGGGAGAGTGGGCTGGACTCAAGAGAATGAATGGTCCACTCTCCTGCTTCATGTGTTCCTGTCCTCTCTTTCACGTTTTTCTTTGTACATTATAGTTTCCTCCCAAGAATCTTGAAGAATCTTCCATTATTTCTAAACTAGCTTGCTCTATGGAACCATTGTATAGCTATGTTTACTCCCCAGGTATTAATGCTCTTGAAATTCTGTTACTAGGCATAGACTCCAGTCTTCTCAATTATAAATACTGTTTCCACTCCTAAAGTGTATGAGCTCAAGGTGCATTGGTTAAAAAAAAAAAAAATCTAACTGGGCTGGAGCAATGGCTTAGAGGTTAAGGTGCTTGCCTACAAAGTCAAAGGACCTAGATTGGACACCCTAGGCACCAAGTAAGCCAGATGCACAAGGTGGCACATGCATCTGGAGTTTGTTTGCAGTGGCTGGAGGCTCTGGTGTGCCTATCCTCTATCTGCCTCTCTCTCTTTCTTTCTCTTTCTACTTCTCTCTCTCTCTCTCTCTCTCTCTCAATAAAAAATAAATAAAAACATGTAACCAGTGTACATGGTGGTACATAGCTTTAAATGGTTAGGCTATGGGGTAGTTCCAAGTATTTTTCTAATCAAAGGTGAGATGCAAAGTGGGGGGCGGGGCTGCTTCCTAAAGGTCCACATCAGCATCATTATTTAAAAGAACAAATAACCCACCCATTAGAAAGCAGTGTCTGTTTAATATGCTTCCCATTACTTGCATGTGGCATACTTCTGTAGGAAGTACAATGAGAGATATGCATGTTTTTCTAATTTTTTATTTATTTACTTGAGAGAGATAGAAAGAGAAAAAGGCAGATAGAGAGAGAATGCATGTGCTAGGGCCTCCAACCATTGCAAACAAACTCCAGATTCATGCACCATCCTGGCTTATGCGGGTCCTGGGGAATCAAATCTGGGTCCTTTAACTTTGCAGGCAAACACCTCAACTGCCAAGCCATCTCTCCAGCCCAAGATATCCATATCTGGATTTAACTCCCTGCTCAGGACAAAAGAAGTAATTGTTATAAAAACTTGGATAAACCCATCTTGGCTTAAACCCAGAAATATGACAGCCAACTATGATTTATTTACTCAGCCCATTGTTTGAATTTCTTAAAGAGTTCTAAGCATGACCGTGTGTGTGTGTGTGCAGTTAGTCTTCTTTATTCTTTGACAGAACAAAATCCACAGATCCTTACTTTTGTCCTAAAACTAAACGTGGGATGAAAGGTCATCACCCTTGCCACCCACCGCCATAACCTCTGACATCAGCACAGCTGGAGAGAGCCATCTACTGACCAGGAGGAGGAGCAAAGTCTGTCACTGCCATGCCTGTGCAAAGACTCCAGTATTTTCACTTTTTCTGAATCATTATCTGCCAGAAATGGAGCTGTAATAGTTTCCCTTTCCTCATGCACTGAATTTCAGTTTAATTATGCAAGTTGCCCCTTTTTAAGCAAGTACAAACATTTTGTCATCTGGCTGTTTTGGGGATTGTTTGTTTGTTTTTTGAAGTAGGGTCTCACTCTAGCTCAAGCTGACATCGAATTCACTCTGTAGTCTCAGGGTGATCGCAAACTCATGGTGATCCCCCTACTTTAGCCTCCCAAGTGCTGGGCTTAAAGGCATGTGCCACCACGCCTGGCTTGGGTGTCGATATTTTAAAAGTACTTTATTTTGCTGGCAAAACAGAAAATGAGTCCCAAAAATAAGCAATAAAATTTTAGTTTCAATTTTCCTCTTTTCTCCCTAGAGGAACTAACAAACCTTCTAATGCATCACATGGTTAAGCTAAGATACTGACTCAAGCATAAGTCATGCAGTCTAACATTGTCCTTAATGAGAGAACTGGCTATACAAAATGGGTGTGCTAACAAATTGTCCTTAGTGGAATAATTGAAATATGAGACCAAATCCTCCTGTACTTACTCCAAAACACAGAGAAAGATAAACAACAGAAATTCAAAAGGATAAAATTGCTTGGTTGGAAATGATACTTAGGAAACCTCACCAAAATGGGAAGTTCACTGTGGTCAACATATGGGAATCAAATGTTTGCCAACTAGAAAAATAAAATAAAAAGACAAATTGAGGACAGCTTCAAATGGCATGGATAATGAAAGCAAAGCAATTGAGAAACTGTGAAACATACTTTATGATTGTGCCTAACATATGTAGATTTGTTCACATAAAAGTCCTTGGTGTTTGTGACATATACATCACAGGCATTCGTGTGAGTTAACTCATTTGATCCTCACCAGAATGAGGTAGGCAATAACTTACCTCCCTCAAATTGCAGATGTAGAATCAGGTTCAAGAATAAAAGTGACTTGCCCCAGGTCCAAAGTAGCTTTGCAGCGGCAAGTCATCAGACTGAGTAAGCCTCCTCTTTCTTCTGCCTTTTAAAAATAACCAATAGAAAATTGCTTATGCTAGGTTTTCAGACTGCGGTTGTGACTCAGCTGAAGTGTTGAAACAAAAGGAAGTCAGGAATTGTTTACCCAGACACTGCAGAGAAGAGCAACTCACACAATTAATTTCAGCCTGCTCCATACCAATCTGTCTGGTGCTTAACTCACTGTTCACTACAGGTATTTAAGACCATATTATTACTATTATTGTTATGGTAATGTCATTTGAGGTCTCAGTTACATTATGTTTTCTCACTGGCGGAAAAAGCCAGCAGTAGAAAAAGAGAATGGAAACCAAATGGAATATCCCTGTGTTCTGAACACACCCAACCAAAGTCCCTCTCCTAGGAAGGAGTTCTCATTTCCAAGAATAAGATTTCTTGAAGGGTTAAACCTGAACCTGGTTTGTGGCTGCTTAGCTCAGCCCCCATTCAGAACTTAAAATGTTGGCCTCTAGGTGGGCTTTACCTCACTTTTGCCTTCTCATGGGCCGGGTCTGTGTGTACTCTCTCTTCCTTCTTTCTCTTGAGCTCGACACTTCCCTGTTTCTGGGAACCCAACTCATCCCTCTTGGGCATGTGCTTGGTCTTCCTTCTCTTAATTTATATCCACAATCTAATAAAACCTCTAGCTTTTACCTTCTGGTATATAGATATCAATTCTTTGAAATCATCACACAAAAGTCCAGGATAGGAAAAATTCCCTTATCATACTGAAGGAGGAGAGAAGAAAACCAGATTTGTTTTAGCCAGTTTCACTTAGAGATTGAAGCCCAAAGAGAATCAGCAGATGCCACCTCACCCTGGAACAAGAATAGAACTCTTAGCAGAAATGGAACTCATGTCTGATCCAGGCTAATCCACAGTGCTCCTGCTGCCCACAGTCTAGCATGCCACCTAGACAGATGGTCCAGGTGGGCTGGACCTGGGAGCCATGCTCCAAATCTATAAACCAATCAGGTTGACCCCTTGCATACCAGAATCTGACGGTATAAAGGCTCCTCCCTCTCTCTGAGTACAGCCTTCACCTCAGTGTGTGTGTGTGTGTGTGTGTGTGTGTGTGTGTGTGTGTTTGGATTTTATTTCATCTCTGCTCAGACACATGTAAGTCTGGCCTCTAGTCCAGGCTGGGTAGGGCTGGGAAAGCATAGCACTGTTTCTGATCTGAACTTTTCTACTTGCCTCTGTTTTATAGCTTGGCGTGATTTCTCACTTTGATTGCTTGTATGATTTTCCACTGATTTCCAAAGCTACCACGTGTGTAATTCCCTTATACTCTAGTTCTACCATGTGGGTGCTCTCACTAACTCTAGGCCTGCTACCTGTATAATTTCTTTAAACTGGAGGAAACCATGAGTGTAACTCCCTTCATTACTCATTTCTCCTCTGAGCCTCCTGGTCTCTGCTTTGATATTATCTCTCTGCTTTCTTCCTTAAGTCACCACCATTTGCTCTTTTAACTTTCTTCCATGGGGAAGAAAATCACATGGCAGATGCCATGTGGTTTCCTCCTAAGTCTCTCTACATAAGTTCCTAGATTTTACTTCCCATGCATTTCTGGCTCTCTACTCCAATCCCTCTTCAAAAACCTCAGTTTCTCCTAAGCGAGCTTCCAAGTACCTGTAGCTTTACTCTATTCTCTCTCTCTCTCTCTCTCTCTCTCTCTCTCTCTCTTTCTCTCTCTTTTAGGTAGGGTCCCACTGTAGCTCAGGCTGACCTGGAATTCACTCTCAAGGTGGCCTCAAATTCACAGCGATCCTCCTACCTCTGCCTCCAGAGTGCTGGGATTAAAGGCATGTGCCATCACGCCTGACTCTATTCTCTCTTTTCAAAAGTATTTTTTATATTTATTTTTGGATGGGCACACTAGGGCCTATAACAGCTACAAATGAACTCCAGATACATATGCCACCTTATGCATGTGGTTTATGTGGGTCCTGGAGAATCAAACCTGGGTCCTTTGGCTTTGCAGGCAAGCACCTTAACCACTAAGCAATCTCTCCATCCCTCTAACCTCTCTTTAAAGGCCTCAGTTTTTCTTAAATAAGCTTTATGAACTCCCCTCAACATGCAACCACAGTCTCCCTTAAGTAAACCACACTTGGCATTCATAAATTCTGGGGGCCCATCCTGAACCCCAAATCCTGCATCTATATCTGTGACTTAGTGCATATTGGTGTATCAGCAGAGGCACTTCAACCAATTCCTGTATCATGACCTCTCAACTATGCAAAACAAAACTATCATAAACTTATTTGAATAGATTTAGATCTGCTCATAATTTGTGTGGTACTTAGGTGACTTTTGTTTTATTGTAAATATTTTTGCATATACATTGAAACTTTGAAAGTTCTTTGAAGACCAAAAGTAGGATTTGTTCATCAGTGATATGGCCATAGAGTCTATAGCAGAAATTACATGCTTAAGTAAAGATTTGTAATGTTGGGCTGGGCAGATGTCTCAACAGTTAAGGCACTTGCTAGCAAAGCTGTTTTCCTGGGTTTGATTCCCCAATGCCCATGGAAAGCCAGATGCACAAATTGCCACATTTATCTGGACTTTGTTTGCAGTGGGAAGAAACCCTGGTGTATCTATTCTCTCTCTCCCCCATCTTGTCTCTCTCTGCTAACAAATAAATAAATAAATTTTTCAAAAAACCTTTGTAACTTTGTATAATGCGTATCATTACTGAAGTTATACCATGTCGACAATACCACTCACTCCTACCTTGCTCCCTGAAATTTTCTTCTCCTTTCTCTACATGAACAAGCAATTTTGGGTGCCACTTTTGACTCCTCTATTTACAACATCCCACATTCAAAAACAAATTCTGCATGTATACAATATTCTGTCTCTAGCACATTCACTTTGCTTTCTCACCTAATTACTCTTGAGAAGGATGATCCAATAAAAACACTCAGAGTAAGGTGACGATACACTCCAAGTGCTTCTTCCCTAGGTGCTAGTAATTGACTTTTAAGCAAAGCCAGTCTTTTCAAAATTTATAAAATAAACACCAAGACTCTGGGTTTTAATTCCATTATGGTTGACTCCCATGTCCTTTCTCCTTTTGAAGACATCTTTTCCTTCTTTATTTCTTACTGACTTCACAACTCATTTTATCTACTTCCTTCTCCACTACCAAGTAACTTAGTCTTTTTGCTCCTTATTTATAAATGACTCCAAGGATTTTGTTGTGATGCTCTGGGAAGGATGGAACTGCCAAATACCTGAGTGCTTGATAGATATTTGCTTTTGGAGATAAGATTTAAACTGTGGATGCCAGCTAGGAATGGTTGGCGAGACATTTAAGTATGGATTTGGTTGGGCATGGTGGCACATACCTTTAATCCCAGCACTCAGGAGGCAGAGGTTGGAGGATTGTTGTAAGTTCAAGGCCAGCCTGGGACTATGCAGTGACATCTAGGTAAGCCTACAGTAGAGTGAGAACCTACTTGATAAAACAACAACAACAATAACAATAAATTATGGAGGCTAAAGGTTTGGCAATAGGTCATAACTGAACTTGTGAACTTGGTGGCTTTCTATATATAGAAGATATGAAACACACATCCTTTATAAATGCACTTAAGGCAGTGATTCGCAACCCCAATTGGGTTCTAAAATCACAAGATGTGCTTAACCTCCCTAAGGCAACTTCTAGTCAGACATCAATATTGTGTTAAAGAATGCTCTGGCCGGGCGTGGTGGTACACGCCTTTAATCCCAGCACTCGGGAGGCATGGGCAGAGGATCCCCATGAGTTGGAAGCCACCCTGAAACTACATAAATTACATAGTGAATTCTAGGCCAGCCTCAGCTAGAGTGAGACCCTACCTCTCCAAAAAAAAAAAAAAAAAAAAAAAGCTCTGGTACTCTAGCTCGGTGATAGAGTGTTTGCCTAGTGGCATGACGGGACTTGGGTTCAAGCCCCAGCACCACACAAAAATAAAGAAAGACATGATAAATAAATAAATAAACAAATAAATAAATAAAAAGATGTTCCTGGGTTATACTTATCTGGGGATTGAAGAAGGGGAGAGAGAGCAGGAATTGCTTCCAAAGAGCTTACGTTCTAGGACTTTGACTGTCACTTCACGACAACTTTTCTGAGACATCAGTGGAATTAGACTTTGAAAGTAGACCTCCCATTTTCCTCAGATTTTACCCATTAAAAAACAATGAGACATCTCTATCATACTCTCCAAGGCTCTGGGGCCATTGTAGATAAGGTAGCTGAAATGACATCAGATCAGGGTTGGAAGGAATCCTTTGAAAGCTGTCTTTCAGACACAACATGGTGGTTGCAATTATGTCCTCACAAAAGCTTTCATGACCTACCCAAGACCTGCATAATATAAGGGGGGAAGTGACATCAAAATACAAGAAGGACTAGTTGGAAAGAAGTGTTCAGTGGAGGAGGATGAAGAGAGAGATTCTGGATCGTGTTGGGAGAGGATTAGGATCAGGATATATTGTGGGTATGTATGGAGGTTGGCAATAAAAAGTTTAGAAAATACCACATCTATGGGTTTTCCTGTCAGAGAAGAGACAAAATAGAACAGCATTCACTGGTCATTATTCATTCAAATAAGATCCTTGAGTGCTGGGTCACGGTGTTAGTTTCAGGAAAACTAAAGATAACCTGTGGGTCCTACCCCCAAGAAAACATTTATAGTTTAGGCAGCAAAGATAACAGGGCTAGGAAAATGGCTCAGAGGTTAGAGAGCTTACTTTGAAAACCTGTTAGCCTGTGTTTGATTCCCCAGCACCCATGTAAAGCCAGAGCAGCAAGAGGCCCTGGCATTCATTTATTCATTTCCCCCTCACTTGCCAAAAAAGATAAACATGTAAAGAGACAGGTGTGAACCAGTTGGGCTGCATGGGGAGTGCAAAAGTAAACTCGTCAATGTTGGGATGGAGAGAGGTGGCCACCAGCTTCTTAACACAGGAGGTAAAACGTACTCTGAATGAGCAAACAGAGTGGCTGATACTTCAGACCCAGCTGGAGAGGTTGGGAAGATTATCCGGGAAGAGGGAGGAGAGTGGGTGGGTGGGTGGACTGACTGGGAAACCACAGAGAAGTTGGAGTCTACAGTGTCTCTGGGTGTGTCAGGGTGTTCATAGCGCTGACTGGGGAGATGCATCAAGAGAAAGGAGAGGTGAGCTTCCGCTGTTGCCCAAAAGCCTTTAAATATTTTCCAGATTTTCATTTTCCTTAAGGGAACTGCATCTGACCAGGAATTGCTATGAATGAAGCTCAACACAAAACCATAAATTTAGTTAACATTGTACAATTTTTGCCATTTTTTTGTAACTTGATTGTGTGTTTCCTGAGCATGAGCTTTGTAGATGACAGTGGTAACAGTGTCAGTCATGTTGCAATAACAAGAGGTGGAACATGCCTGCGTAGAAAGGGTGTCTTACAATGTGGGGGACAGCATACTCTCCATGCAAACTGGATAGCCAGGACTGTGTTTGCCCGCTGACTGGCAGCTATCTCACAGATGATCTCTGTGACTTTTAGAAACCATAGTGTCGCCAAATGGATTCTTTCTACTTCATTTCTATTTAGAAATCCAATTTCCAAAGTGGAAAATGGGATTAGGCACATAATTGTCTCTTCTGCCCCGCCCATTATCCTTAAGGCTCATTGTGCTCTGGTACAGGCAATTGCCTTAGGGGAAAGTCAAACACTTCAGAGGGAAAGTGACCTCCTGTGACCACTCCTGACTAGCTGAGGACACAGGGCCCTCCTGATCCTTCCAGCTACCTAAGGAGAGTGGCCAATTCTGTACTCCAGTGATAAATTCTGGTGCAGCACAGGGCCCTGGGTTAAGAGGAAGGAGGCTGGTGCGAGGCTCCAGGGGAGCATGAGAGCTTCCCATCACCCCACCCTGTGGCTTTTAGGACAGCATGTGCAGAGACAAGAGGAGCTGCTGTGGGTGACAATTTTCAAGAAGGAAACCACAGTTTTCCTATGGACAGGTTTATTGTTTAATTACTCGACATAGAAAAGGCCTGAAGGCTGAAGTGTCCCTGGAGAGTGTGTGGATTTACTTTGGAGGATTTTTCTCCACTCTCATTTTGTTTACAAATACCTGGTGTATATATGGTCTCATCCACTCTGCTACCAGTTGGCAGGCAGGAGACCTGTAGTTTTATCCCCACTCTCAGAGCTTACAAGCTAGGGGGCGAGACATGAAAGAAAGAAAAAGCCCTGTCATCTCGCAATACAGAACCATGAAGTCCAAAAGAACCTTTAGCAAACAATATTCAATTTCCCAAACATTTTGGTTTCTTAAATGGAAAGGCTAAATGGTCTTGAATATATTTGATTTATGAAGACAACTGTGGTGGTTTGAATGAAGTAGTGTTACCCAGAGGCTCATGTGTTTTGAAAACGTAGTGCTCAGATAAAAATAATTTTGGGAAAGTTTTGGAGCCTTTGAGAGGGGGAATTTTGTTGGAGGACATGTGGCTTTGGGCAGAACGTGAAGTATATTTGTCCAGCCCACTGGATTTTCAGAGCTAGCTCATTCAAATGACTTCCTTCTGGCACATGTGGAGATGTGACCCTGGCTTCCTGCTCAGCTCTGTCATTCTGCCCTCACCATGAGGCATCGCTCCCTTGAGACTAAGCCAAAACAAACCCTCTTCTCCTGTAAGCCACTATGCTTTGTCACAGCAAGGAGAAGGCAACTGCTCTAACAGTAATGTTTTTGTCAAGAAATAATAAGTGATCACAAAATGTCTTCTTGATTAATTTGCTATTCAACCTTGTGGTGACATGAATGTGAATACATAAGTGAGAATTATAGTCTCATGGGGAGGTGGCACACTTACCCAGTCTTCACATAGTCTTCCTTTACCACTGTTCACAAAGGTCAGCATAGAGGGTGTGTCAAAATTAGAGATGGCTGACAATTCCATAGTGACCAGGGCACATGGCTCTCTCACCCCAGCATTTCTGATACAGTGGTGAAGAGTACAGAAGACTGTCTCACCCCAGCATTTCTGATACAATGGTGAAGAGTACAGAAGACTGTCTCACCCCAGCATTTCTGATACAATGGTGAAGAGTCGCTGAAGAGCTGTCTACCCCAGCATTTCTGATACAATGGGAAGAGTACCAGAAGACTGTCTCACCCCAGCATTTCTGATACCAATGGTGAAAGAGTGCAGAAAGACGTGCTGTCTCGCAACACATTTGCAAGTTCTGTACAATGGGAAGAGTACAGACAAGACGTTCTCACCCCACATTTCTGATACAATCGTGAAGAGTGCAGAAGAACTGTCCTTCACCCCAGCATTTCTGAACAATGGTGAAGATGCAGAAAGAGTATCTCACAATTGTTATCATCCCAGCATTTTATGATACAGTGGTGAAGAGTTGCAGCAGACTTCTCACCCCAGCATTTCTGAGCAGTGGTGAAGAGTGCAGAAGACTGTCTCACCCCAGCATTTCTGATACTGGTGGTGAAGAGTGCAGAAGACTGTTCTCACCCAGCATTTCTATACAGTGGTGAAGAGTGCAAAGACTGTCTCACCCCAGCATTTCTGATACAATGGGAAGAGTGCTGAAAGAGTCTCACCCCACATTTCCTGATACAGTGGTGAAGAGTGCAGAAGACTGTCTCACCCCAGCATTTCTGATACAATGGTGAAGAGTGCAGAAGACTGTCTCACCCCAGCATTTCTGATACAATGGTGAAGAGTACAGAAGACTGTCTCACCCCAGCATTTCTGATACAATGGTGAAGAGTGCAGAAGAGTATCTCACCCCAGCATTTCTGATACAATGGTGAAGAGTACAGAAGACTGTCTCACCCCAGCATTTCTGATACAATGGTGAGAGTTACAGAAGACTGTTCACCCCAGATTTCTGAACAGTGGTGAGGATCAGAAGACTGTCTCACCCAGCATTTCTGATAAATGGTGAGAGTGCGAAGGACTGTCTCACCAGCATTTCTGATACAATGGTGAAGAGTGCAGAAGACTGTTACCCCAGCATTTCTGATACATGGTGAAGAGTACAGAAGCTGTCTCACCCAGCATTTCTGATACAGTGGTGAAGGTGCAGAAGACTGTCTCACCCAGCATTTCTGATACAATGGTGAAGAGTACAGAAGACTGTCTCACCCCAGCATTTCTGATACAATGGTGAAGAGTACAGAAGACTGTCTCACCCCAGCATTTCTGATACAATGGTGAAGAGTACAGAAGACTGTCTCACCCCAGCATTTCTGATACAGTGGTGAAGAGTACAGAAGACTGTCTCACCCCAGCATTTCTGATACAGTGGTGAAGAGTACAGAAGACTGTCTCAACCCCAGCATTTCTGATACAATGGTGAAGAGTACAGATGACTGTCTCACCCCAGCATTTCTGATACAGTGTGAAGAGTACAGAAGACTAGTCTCACCCCAGCATTTCTGATACAATGGTGAAGAGTACAGAAGACTGTCTCACCCCAGCATTCTGATACAAGTGGTGAAGAGTACAGAAGACTGTCTCACCCCAGCATTTCTGATACAGTGTGAAGAGTACAGAAGACTGTCTCACCCCAGCATTTCTTGATACAATGGTGAAGAGTACAGAAGACTGTCTCACCCCAGCATTTCTGATACAGTGGTGAAGAGTGCAGAAGACTAGTCTCACCCCAGCATTTCTGATACATGGTGAAGAGTGAAGAGTACCAGATTCTCACCCACATTTATAGTACAGTGGTGAAGAGTGTCACCCCAGCTTTCTGATACATGGTGAAAGTGCAGAAGACTGTCACACCACAATTTTACATAATGGGAAGAGTACAGAAGACTTCCACCCCAGCTTCTGATCAGTGGTGAGGTGCAGAAGACTTCTCACCCAGCATTTCTGATAAATGGTGAAGAGTACAAGACTGTCTCACCCAGCATTTCTGATACATGGTGGAAGATGCAGAAGACTTCTCACCCCAGCATTTCTGATACAATGGTGAAGAGTACAGAAGACTGTCTCACCCCAGCATTTCTATGTGAGATCAATGAAGACGTTACAGAAGACTGTCTGCACCAGAGCTTTCTTACAGGTGAAACAATGTACATCACAATTTCTAACAAGTTAAAGTCAAAGATGTATACAAGACTTTCTCACCAGCATTTGATCAGGGAAAGTACGAGACTTCACCCCAGCATTTGTAAGGAAAGACAGAAGACGACCCCCGCATTTCTGATACATGGTGAAGAGCGAACGCTCACCCCAGCATTTCTGATACAATGGTGAAGAGTCAAAGCGTTCAACAATTGAAGAGTAAGAGAGCTCCCCCCAGCATTTCTGATACATGGTGAGATACAGAAGACTGTCTCACCCACATTTCTGATACATGGTGAAGGTCAGAAGACTGTCTCACCCCACATTTCGATACATGGTGAAGATCGAAACGTTCACCAATTTGAATGAAGAGTCCAGATTTCACAATTGAAAGTGAAGACTGCTCCCCCAGCATTTCTGATACAATGGTGAAGAGTGCAGAAGACTCTCCCCCATTTCTGATACAGTGGGAAGAGACTGTCTACCAATTGTAAAGGTGGAAGTACAAGACTTCTACAATTTGATACAATGTTCAAAAGTTCACCAATTTTGATACAATGTGATACAGCTTTCACCAAATCGATACACCCAGATACAGAAGAGTCCAGATTCTGATACAAGAGATCAGAAATGTTACCCCGATCTGATACAGTGTGATCAGAGAGTCACACTTCTAACAGAAATCTGATACATGGTGAAGAGTACAGAAGACTGTCTCACCCAGCATTTCTGATACATGGTGAAGAGTCGAAGACTGTCTCACCCCGCATTTCTGTACAATGTGAAGAGTCAGAAGACTGTCTCACCCCACATTTCTGATAATGTGAAGAGTCAGAAGACTGTCTCACCCACATTTCTGATACATGGTGAAGAGTACAGAAGACTGTCTCACCAGATTTCTGATACATGGTGAAGAGTCAGAAGACTGTCTCACCCCAGCATTTCTGATACATGGTGAAGAGTCAGAAGACTGTCTCACCCCGCATTTCTGATACATGGTGAAGAGTCAGAAGACGTCTCACCCAGCATTTGATACATGGTGAGATCAAGACTGTCCACCGATTTCTGAACAGTAAAGTCGAGACTTCACCCCATCTGAAATGTGAATGAAACCTCCCCCAATTTCTGATACAAGTGGTGAGAGTGCAGAAGACAGTCTCACCCCTGCATTTCTGATATAATGGTGAAGAGTACAGAAGACTGTCTCACCCCAGCAATTTCTGATACAATGGTGAAGAGTACAGAAGACTGTCTACCCCAGCATTTCTGATACAATGGTGAAGAGTACAGAAGACTGTCTCACCCCAGCATTTCTGATACAATGGTGAAGAGTACAGAAGACTGTCTCACCCCAGCATTTCTGATACAGTGGTGAAGAGTGCAGAAGACTGTCTCACCCCAGCATTTCTGATACAATGGTGAAGAGTACAGAAGACTGTCTCACCCCAGCATTTCTGATACAATGGTGAAGAGTACAGAAGACTGTCTCACCCCAGCATTTCTGATACAATGGTGAAGAGTACAGAAGACTGTCTCACCCCAGCATTTCTGATACAATGGTGAAGAGTGCAGAAGACTGTCTCACCCCAGCATTTCTGATACAATGGTGAAGAGTACAGAAGACTGTCTCACCCCAGCATTTCTGATACAATGGTGAAGAGTACAGAAGACTGTCTCACCCCAGCATTTCTGATACAATGGTGAAGAGTACAGAAGACTGTCTCACCCCAGCATTTCTGATACAGTGGTGAAGAGTGCAGAAGACTGTCTCACCTCAGCATTTCTGATACAGTGGTGAAGAGTACAGGAGACTGTCTCACCCCAGCATTTCTGATACAGTGGTGAAGAGTACAGAAGACTGTCTCACCCCAGCATTTCTAATACAATGGTGAAGAGTACAGAAGACTGTCTCACCCCAGC
Organism: Dipus sagitta; assembly: GCA_036346955.1. Lineage (NCBI taxonomy): Eukaryota > Metazoa > Chordata > Mammalia > Rodentia > Dipodidae > Dipus > Dipus sagitta. Next base: position 107,684,810 of record CM070783.1, read on the forward strand.
ATTTCTGATACAATGGTGAAGAGTACAGAAGACTGTCTCACCCCAGCATTTCTGATACAATGGTGAAGAGTACAGAAGACTGTCTCACCCCAGCTTTTCTGATACAGTGGTGAAGAGTACAGAAGACTGTCTCACCCCAGCATTTCTGATACACTGGTGAAGAGTACAGAAGACTGTCTCACCCCAGCATTTCTGATACAGTGGTGAAGAGTGCAGAAGACTGTCTCACCCCAGCATTTCTGATACAATGGTGAAGAGTACAGAAGACTGTCTCACCCCAGCATTTCTGATACAATGGTGAAGAGTACAGAAGACTGTCTCACCCCAGCATTTCTGATACAATGGTGAAGAGTACAGAAGACTGTCTCACCCCAGCATTTCTGATACAATGGTGAAGAGTACAGAAGACTGTCTCACCCCAGCATTTCTGATACAATGGTGAAGAGTACAGAAGACTGTCTCACCCCAGCATTTCTGATACAATGGTGAAGAGTACAGAAGACTGTCTCACCCCAGCATTTCTGATACAGTGGTGAAGAGTACAGAAGACTGTCTCACCCCAGCATTTCTGATACAATGGTGAAGAGTACAGAAGACTGTCTCACCCCAGCATTTCTGATACATGGTGAAGAGTGCAGAAGACTGTCTCACCCAGCATTCTGATACAATGGTGAAGAGTACAGAAGACTGTCTCACCCAGCATTTCTGATACAATGGTGAAGAGTACAGAAGACTGTCTCACCCCAGCATTTCTGATACAGTGGTGAAGAGTACAGAAGACTGTCTCACCCCAGCATTTCTGATACAGTGGTGAAGAGTGCAGAAGACTGTCTCACCCCAGCATTTCTGATACAATGGTGAAGAGTACAGAAGACTGTCTCACCCCAGCATTTCTGATACAATGGTGAAGAGTACAGAAGACTGTCTCACCCCAGCATTTCTGATACAATGGTGAAGAGTACAGAAGACTGTCTCACCCCAGCATTTCTGATATAATGGTGAGCTGTACAGAAGACTGACTCACCCCAGCATTTCTGATACAGTGTGAAGAGACAGAAAGACTGTCTCACCCCAGCATTTCTGATACAGTGGTGAGAGTGCAGAAGACTGTCTCACCCCAGCATTTCTGATACAATGGTGAAGAGTACAGAAGACTGTCTCACCCCAGCATTTCTGTGATCAATGGTGAAGAGTACAGAAGACTGTCTCACCCCAGCATTTCTGATACAGTGGTTGAAGAGTACAGAAGACTGTCTCACCCAGCATTTCTGATACAATGGTGAAGAGTACAGAAGACTGTCTCACCCCAGCATTTATGATACATGGTGAGAGTGCACGAAGACTGTCTCACCCAGCATTTCTGATACAATGGTGAAGAGTACAGAAGACTGTCTCACCCCAGCATTTCTGATATAATGGTGAAGAGTACAGAAGACTGTCTCACCCCAGCATTTCTGATACAATGGTGAAGAGTACAGAAGACTGTCTCACCCCAGCATTTCTGATACAATGGTGAAGAGTGCAGAAGACTGTCTCACCCAGCATTTCTGATACAGTGGTGAAGAGTACAGAAGACTGTCTCACCCCGCATTTCCAGCATTTCTGATACAATGGTGAAGAGTACAGAAGACTGTCTCACCCCAGCATTTCTGATACAATGGAGTGAAGATGTCACAGCATTGAAAGAACAGACTGTCACCCCAGCATTTCTGATACAATGGTGAAGAGTACAGAAGACTGTCTCACCCCAGCATTTCTGATACAATGGTGAAGAGTAGCAGAAGACTGTCTCACCCCAGCATTTCTGATACAGTGGTGAAGAGTGCAGAAGACTGTCTCACCCCAGCATTTCTGATACAATGGTGAAGAGTACAGAAGACTGTCTCACCCCAGCATTTCTGATACAATGGTGAAGAGTGCAGAAGACTGTCTCACCCCAGCATTTCTGATACAATGGTGAAGAGTGCAGAAGACTGTCTCACCCCAGCATTTCTGATACAATGGTGAAGAGTACAGAAGACTGTCTCACCCCAGCATTTCTGATACAATGGTGAAGAGTGCAGAAGACTGTCTCACCCCAGCATTTCTGATACAGTGGTGAAGAGTACAGAAGACTGTCTCACCCCAGCATTTCTGATACAATGGTGAAGAGTGCAGAAGACTGTCTCACCCCAGCATTTCTGATATAGTGGTGAAGAGTGCAGAAGACTGTCTCACCCCAGCATTTCTGATACAATGGTGAAGAGTGCAGAAGACTGTCTCACCCCAGCATTTCTGATACAGTGGTGAAGAGTACAGAAGACTGTCTCACCCCAGCATTTCTGATACAATGGTGAAGAGTACAGAAGACTGTCTCACCCCAGCATTTCTGATATAGTGGTGAAGAGTACAGAAGACTGTCTCACCCCAGCATTTCTGATATAATGGTGAAGAGTACAGAAGACTGTCTCACCCCAGCATTTCTGATACAATGGTGAAGAGTACAGAAGACTGTCTCACCCCAGCATTTCTGATGCAATGGTGAAGAGTACAGAAGACTGTCTCACCCCAGCATTTCTGATATAATGGTGAAGAGTACAGAAGACTGTCTCACCCCAGCATTTCTGATATAATGGTGAAGAGTACAGAAGACTGTCTCACCCCAGCATTTCTGATACAGTGGTGAAGAGTGCAGAAGACTGTCTCACCCCAGCATTTCTGATACAATGGTGAAGAGGAGTGCAGACAGCTCTCTCCCCACAGAGTTTCTCATATATTAGACCTGGGTGGACATCCAAGACTGAGAGTCACTACATCATGTAGCTATCGGGTGCTATGAGCATTGAGAACCTCTCATCTATCTCAGACTCTATGTAGCAGTGCTGCATTTTGTGAAAAACTTTCCAAATTGTTGTGACATGCCCATTTTTTTATGTCTAACAAATGCTGAACTTTCTAAACCAGTTTCACCAGAGCCCATTTTTAATATTTAAGGATCATGCACTCCGTACATTTATAGAGATTTATTATATTGCCCTCATGCTGCCATGCGATGGCCACATGCTGCCTTTGGTTGTGTTACACTGTCGCACCATTCTGATGTTCTTGGGTCAAAAGTTTTGGTTTTATCTGATCTCCAGACTAAAAAGATATAACTACATTTAGTAATTTATAGTATACTTTCAGGCCAGGATAGAAGGCTCAGACATTAAGGCACTTGCCTACAAAGCCTAATGACCAGGGTTTGCTTCTCCAGTATCCATATTAAGTCTCTCTCTTTTCTCTCTCTGTTAATAAATAAATAACTAAATGAATAAATGCAAATATAAAAAAGTAAGATATAGTATACATCAAAAAGAAATCCTAGCATTGAGGAGGCTGAAATAGAAAGATCATGGTGAGTTCAAGAACTGCGTGGGACTACAGGGTGCATTCTAGGGGAGCCTGGGCTAGAGTGAGACCCTAACATGAAAAAAAAAATCCTGAAAAGCACATGGGGGTTTCCCAAGAAATACTTATCCTTGTTTTGCATTTGTATTTAATCCCATGACAATGCCTTAGTACTTAAAGATAAGATATCAGTGAGGTTAGTAGGAGCTTAAACAATTGGAACTCCAAAAAGGGTATCTTAAAGTACTTCCACAATGAGGGCAGGAATTAAGATACTGGACTTTGGAGTGGAGCAGTAAGTTAGTGATGGCTCCCAGCATGAAGCTTCTGTATGCTGGACATAAAACTGCTTTGATAGATAACCAACAGTGAGCTAATTTCTCTTCCATGTCCAGTGTAATCTAAGGTGCCCCTTCAGCTGTGATCACTTACAAAGGACCTCCAGTTACAACATGGCAGAAGGAAGAATGTAACTATAGAATAGAAAAGAATGTACAGTTATCGTTGCAGAAGGTATTCTTGTTGCAGAGATAAAATACCAATGGGAAGCCACTCATGGGTCAAAAGGGTTTATGTTGGCTTACAGTCCCAAGGACCTTTCATCATGGCAGGAAGAGCACGGCAGAGCAGGCATCTAAACCCCACATTTTTTCACAGCAGCAGAAAAGAGGCAGCAAGAGTAAGCTCAGTGGCACAGTCAAGGGAGGCTGGATTATAAAATCCCAAGCCCCATCCTGCACCTAGTGCCACATCCTCTCCTGCAAAGCTCTGCCTCCCAAATGCTCCACCAGGTAGGATTAAGTACAAGGATTAATCACAAATACATGAGGACATGCAGGACATTTTACATTCAAACCACCACAGTCATGAAATGACCTTGTAAAAGTCAGCTCTGGCTGGGCGTGGGGGTGCACACCTTTAATCCCAGCACTCAGGAGGCAGATGTAGGAGGATTGCTGTGAGTTTGAGGCCACCCTGAGACTACAAATGAATTCCAGGTCAGCCTGAGCTAGAGTGAGACCCTACCTCGAAAAACCAAAAATAAAAACAATAAAAAATAAAAAAAAATTAGGTCTGCCCCGTGTCCATGTTGACATGAGGTCTGGCCTTGTCTTTGGATTCCACACCTTGATTGTGTTTGATTGTAACCCTATGATCATTCTCAATTGCATGATGCAAATGCTGCAGGATTATCAGCCACAAACTGCAGTCAAGGGTCCTGGGCAAGGGTGAGGAAAAGGACCTGAGTATGAAAGGCTGACAGAAGTCTTTAGTTTCACCTATTTTGTCCCGTCTCACCTTCAAAGCAATCTTTCTTTAAATTTGTATGAAAATCAAATGTTAGGCAACGATTTGGGGAGGGAAATTATATAGTGAACAAAAGTTAATCTTAAAGTAACATGATAGATGTTTGAAAATGCCATAGTGAAACCCATGATTTTGTATGCTAGCGTAAAGTGATAAAAATAGTTTAAAAATAAAAAAAAGTTAACCTTCTTGTCAGTTGTTATCATTCTATGGTATTTTTATGTGCAGCTCTATTCGAGTATAAGCAAAATAAAGTAATTTTATTTTCATAATTTTAAAGGTAAACTTTCAAGGTAGTGACCCCCATTTTATATAGACTTACTTTAAATGGTGTCTTTCTGGAACCAATTACCTTTATATAATTGACACTACCCATATTTTAAAATGCCTTATAGTAATAACAAATTTAACCAGTCATCTCATTGGGTTAACTAATCATTTTTTTTCAGCATCAGCCAACATTATATCCATAAAATAACTGTGGTAACCCTAGATATTTTACACTGATAAAAGGCAGTGATTCATAAGTTTTATAAATATAAAAATCTGAGAAATTACTGGTCATTACATGTAGTTTGGTTAGTAAATTTTTTGTTATACAGGACCCATGATGAATGATTGAATAATAAAAGTACTCCTTAATTGGGATTTGACAATGTGCAACAAACTCTTATGTTTTACCGAGGCAGAACCTGAGGCCAAATGAAGCTTCAACTTGCCAAGATTCTCCTCTTTTCTGCCTTTTCAATTGTCTGGTGAATGTTTGCTATGGTCCTAAGCCTTCCATATATGACCAAGTTTAATAAATACAATCAACCCCAGGACCTCCTGGTTCAAGTGAAATCCATTTCCTCTTGCAAAATTCCATTCTGTCATATCTTGGGAGAAAGACTGATGAGTTCACACAGTCCCATGGTTCTGTTATAACTGGTAAATGCTTAGGCTTAGGTTTCCTCAGCCCAGTAAATTCTACTAGTAAAACATATTTTAGAAAAAAAATTGCAACATATGCATGAAAGTCCCCTCATACAACATGTGGCTTTAAATAATGAGGGGAAAAAGAAGTTGGCCAAAGCATTTTGTGTTCTGCCAATTCCAGTGTGCTGGGCAAAATGGTTTATGAAACTTAACTAAAGCTAACATATTGGTTCCTGTTTTTCTCTCTATGAGAAAATATTCTCATAATTTATTTAGATTTTCAAGTATTTTTATAGGCTTCCCCCTGTTTTCTAGAAAGATAGGAAAAAATGTTAATAGAAAATCAGAGTATTGGGGGAAAAAAGCTTAATTTTTCAATTTACAGTTTTTACTGAGACTAGCATTATTGTTAAGGATTTATTTGAAACTGATACATATGTTCACATATTTTATTTTTGTCCATGACTGATCTTGACATTCCAAAATGTCATTAAAGTTAAAGAAAAAAAATCCCCTAAAATCCTACCGTGACTGACCTAGTTAAGCTCCTTTGATTAGACATAGCACTTGAATATGCAACCCCAGAAGACCTTGGATGGACCAAGGGTGGGCTCTACCCCAGTGTAGCCACCACCACTATATTACAACAGTAAAACAAGATTCAGTTTTGCTGCATAAACAGATATGTGGCCACAGTCCTTACAACCTGTTGTGTTGGTATTTGGCATGGAAGCTCATTAAAGATGGACACAATAGTAGTCCACAGGAGGGACAGCTAAAGAACCCTTGTGGCCAGCAAATGGACATGGCATGCTTCAGGAGTCTGTGCCTGAGTTCCCTCCTACTGCATCGGCTTTAGCTGTCACTGGATTCATAAAAAGAGAAAGTGTCTAAAATACCTTAGCAATATGTGGATATTGTTAAAGTCACCAGTGATGGCCCATTTCTTGCATTCATCATGCCTATAAATAAACCATGCATTTCCCCAGGCAAAAGTCACTTCTGACATTTAACATACTGATGGGCCAGGCGAGTCTAAGGTGTGCAGATGCAGGAAGCTAAAGCTTGTAGTTGTCACCAATAAAAGTGGCATTTTTCTGATAAATTGCTTGTGCTCCTTCACTATATGTCCAAAAAGCCACTACCTGATACTAACAGCACATCTCTAATATTATACCATTTTCTCCAGAGCATTTTAAGCTCATTATAGATGTCATTACCAAAGGTTAAAATTATTGCTAACAGATCTGAGATAGCATTCTTGGCAATAATCAGTGAAATTACACCAGGGGTTCTGTTTAAACCCTCTGTTGCAGTCAGATTCGCATTGCTGGTAGAAATCACCCAACCGAGAGCAGCTTGTGGGAAAAAAAGAGGTTTATTTTGGCTTACAGGCTCAAGGGGGAAGCCCCATGATGGCAGGGAAAACAACAACATGAGCAGAGGGTGGACATCACCCCCTGGCCAACATCAGGTGGACAACAGCCATAGGAGAGTGTGCGAAACATTGGCAAGGGGAAACAGTCTATAACACCCATAAACCCTCCCCCAACAATACACAGCCTCCAGGAGGCTTTAATTTCCAATTGCCATCAACTGGGGCGCCTAGCATCCAGAACACCTAAGTTTATGGGGGACACCTGAATCAAACCACCACATCCTCTTTGGATGCGTTTGTAAAGCTGTTGGTTGCTTTCTTTGGAAAGTTAACTTTCACTTCTCCACATACCTTTGCAGTCACCATAGACCTTTATTGATGCTATTCATGGTAGGAATCTTAATTTATTGCTCTGTTAAACTTGGCATTTAGTGTCTGTTACTTTAAGTCCTGTAGCTTTGAAGCACTCAAAGATCGAGGTGGTTTTATAAACAAGAGGGACTTAAAGGGAAAGGAATATTGCTGTGCTTTTCCTTCTCCTTTTGAATACTAGTTGCTAAGCATTAGAATCATGGAAACTATTTTTAAATGTGAAAGCACTTTCATTATCTGAATCTTATAAATTCACATGTACACAGTCACAGATATTAAAACAGCCAACAGGATTTGACACAGAGTCAAGAGAAATAATCATTATGAGCAATCTTCTAAATAATTGTATTCCAAACTGGCATTCCAGAATAAGTAGGAGAGCCAAAAAGAGGTGGTTGAAATATGATTATATTAGAGGAAGTCACTAACATTTGCTGAGTCATTGCAATTTGGACCCAATACCAAATCATTTTCATGCACAATTTTATTAAATATATCCAAAATAATATAATTAGGGATAGCAACAGTTTGTAGCTGTAAAAAGACCTTACAGTCATGAAGACCCTCTTACCAATCTCCAAATAATGTGATCTCTGAGGACACTGTCAAATTATCTTTTCTCTCTCAGCTTCTGTTTCCTCATTACAAAGTGATTTATTCAATTTATCATGTGTGTGTGTGTGTTTTAATGGCTGGCCAAAACTGTCTTTCTTTTCATGATTTTGTTTGCTTGGGGTTTACTGGGGAGGTAAGTTAGGACTTCTTGCATACTAATTAAGTGCTATACCACTCAGCTATTTCACTAGGCCAAGCAAAATCTCTTTCAACATCTGCAAAACATTGGACACCAAAAGTATGGCTTTTCCATAAGAGACATCCTCTGATTCTCCGTGAAAAAAACCTGGGGTTCAGACAGTTTTCTCTGGAGCTCCTTCCGTTTTACAGTGGTCCTTCAGGCTAGCCACACTTGTCACACTGGGCCATAGGTCAGGGCTCCCAACAGCCGCTTCTTACGCCCAGTAGTGTGCTTTATTTCCTCACAAGACTTGAGCAGAGGTGTCACTTATTATGACCAGTTTATTATGGTGCCTTATGTGAAGCAGAGCAAATGGAGAAGACACCTAGACAGGGCGAGCATGGGACATCGCTGCCTTCTCTGGTTCTCTGGGCATCCTGCCCTTTCCCCCCTTCAGCATCCCAGGTGTTACCAGCCAGGAAGTTATGTGAATCCCATCATTTAAGGTTTTATGGAAGTTCACTTGAAGAAGAATTGTGGATTAAACCACTAGCCACTGGTGATTGCCTCTCTCCTTTTCTCAGCTACCAACAGGCCTTGTGGAGGGATTGAAAGCCCCAGTAGTTTTTCACACCAATGCTTCTCAGACTCGTAGCCCTCACTTCAAAAGTCACCTCTTGGGATAAACTCAGGTGTATTGAGACAGATTCATTGTGAATAACAGATTGCTCTTTCACTCCAGCCCTTAAGTCTTTCCAAGCTGCTATGCAAGGAAATGAGGTCAGAAACTAAAGTATATTTATGATGTCCCCTGACATACTCATCACATGTGGCCATTTTCTCAGGGTTAATGAAGTAGTATTTATTTTAAATTATTTTATTTTATTTATTTTGGGGGGGGGCAGAGAGAAATAATTGGTATGCCAGGGCCTCAGCCACTGCACTAGAATACCAGATGCTTTCGCCACCCAGTGGGCATGTATGACCTTGCACTTCCCTCACCTTTATGTATCTGGCTTAGGTGGGATCTGGAGAATCAAATATGGGTCCTTAGGCTTCGCATGCAAGTGCCTTAACCGCTAAGCCATCTCTCCAGCCCTGAAGTATTTTTTAAAATAAAATTGTGATAAGCTAAACTGTGTTTCTTCAAGTCACGTTGAAGCCCTATCAAATATGTGACCGTATTTAGACATACGGCCACTAGAAAGATGATGAGCTTAAAATGAAGCTGTCAGTGGGCCCTGATTGCATGAAATACACAAAGGACAAACCTTATGGGAACACAGTAGGGAGGCCAAGACATGTCGACCAGGTCAGAGGAGAGAAGAAAGCAAATTTGCTAACTTCTTGACCTGGGACTTCCAGCTTCCAAAATTTTGAAGAAACAAAGCTGTGTGGTTTAAGATTGCATGTCTCTGGTACTTGTTATGTCAGCTCTGTCTGGCATAAAACATATGTAAAATATGAGGGTATCCATCCATCTGGTGATACTGACACTCATTTAATTAAATATCTTTAAAATGTTCCATTATCAAACAGCTTCAATGCATAATTTAACATACGTGTCTCTGAAACAAAGATTCTTCAAAATGTAGAAGAGCAAATGCAAAATATTTTAAGGAGCACATATAAAATATATACGAGTTTGGGCAAGAGAAATTCAGTGCTGGAAGCATTTATTTCCCTGCTATGTGGCAACCATTGGGCATCTGTTGTACCTTCTGTGCCCAGCCAGGTGACAGGAAGACAAATTCAGTGCTGTCCATGCCCTCAAAGACCTCAGAGGCAAACCATTAATCATGTATTTTGTAAATACACCCTGCACTGCTCAGGCAGGGGATGCATTACTTTTTTTTTTTTTTTTCCATTTTGCAGAGGAGTAAGAAAACAGGAAAGTTAGAGGTCTATACAGGCTTTTCTTGGTGACATTGGTCTTGTAAATCATTTTTTCCATAAAGCCAGTAGAATTCTGATGATAATTGTGATATTAGATATAAAATGGAAAAACACACCCTTGTAAAAAGCTACAGAATCTTTGTGTTCCATGGTGCCTCGACTTATTCTACCTCCAAATCTTCTAAGAAAACACATCCACTTTCCTTGATCATTTAAGACTGCCCACTAGCTACCACCTGCCTCTCCAGCCTCCTTTGTAGTCACCATAGTCACCACTTTGTCTTCTATTTTGTAAGCAGAAAAGCTCTCCCCATTTCAGGGTTTGTACATTAGGCATTCTCTGTCTGCAAGACTCTTATCCCAGATGTGCCTATGCCTGCCACCTTCCTTGCATTTCTTAACTATAATCTCTTTAGAGATACGCCTTCTGAGTATACAATACACCTTATCCAGCAGACATTTTACTTTCTTCCCAGCACTTCTCATTATCTGTCATCTCTTGGACCCCATGGAATGTAAGCTCTCTGAGAGTCATGGCCTTCCTGCCTCATTCACTGCGGTATCCCAGCATTCAAGGTTCCGACTTCACTGTAAGCACTTCATACCTGTGTTATACTTGGTGCGTCAACACAAAATGTATTTAGTTAGAGCATTTAGGCAGGTATGATGGTAGTTGAAAAGGACTACTGCCATCTGCCTTGTAGAGATAAAGCTCAATGAAGACATAGAAATGATTTTACACACACACACACTCTGTGTGTGGAGGATCAAGTCCAGGACTTTATACAAACTAGGTAATCACTCTACAATGAGCTACACCTCAGTACCTCCTCACCACAACTTGTATTTTACGGAGTTCTTAATGTGAACATATACTATGAATTTTTAAATGCAGAACTGCAGTGAATTAGTTTAAGAGGACTGTGAACATATACTGTGCATTTGTATTTTTTTAAATTATTTTTATTTATTTATTTGAGAGAGAAAGAGAGAGGTGGGAGAGAATTGGCATGTCAGCACCTGTAGCCACTGCAAATGAACTCCAGACGCATGTGCCACCATGTGCATCGGCTTACATGGGTACTGGGGAATAGAATCTGGATCCTTATGTTTTGCAGGCAAGTAGCTTAACTGCTAAGCCAGCTCTCCAGCCCTACTATGAATTTTTAAAAAATATTTTATTTATTTGACAGAGAAAGAAAGAGTGAGAGAGAGAGAATAAGAGAGAGAGAGAGAGAATGGGTGTGCCAGGGCTTACAACCACTGCAAACAAACTCCAGATGCTTGTACCCCCTTGTGCATCTGCCTAACATGGGGCCAGGGGAATTGAACCTGGGTCCTTTGGCTTTGCAGGCAAATGCCTTAACTGCTAAGCTATCTATCTCTCCAACCCCCTACTATGAATGTATTTTCAGTGTATTAGCTTAGCAGAACTCGTTTCTTAAAAGTGGTAGTTTTAAGAGAGATGAAAATGACAGTTTAGAAAAAAAAAAAACAAACAACAATAGCTGTCACAGGGAAGGCAAGTTCAAAGTGGTTAGTTTGGTTCTACAACAGTGACCTATGCAGCCACCAAAGGTAAACTTTGGAAAAGTTGACCTGCTGGGATATTCTCTACAAGTGAATGGGTAGGATGTTGAGGCTTAACTTAATAGACAGATTCAGTATTATGAAGAGATGAGAAGCCTGTGATGGGAGGGTGCTCATCACAGCGACAGTGCACAGATCAGAGCTCCGCTACGCATGAATCCTGCCACCTTCATTGTTTTCCGAGTTGACGTCAACTGGATTAAACTAAACATCTACGAGACTGTATTGCAGACATTTAATTGATTTTTTGTAGAAGAGTAATTCACTGGAGCTCTCTAGGAGACTGGTGTAAGGATAGAAGACTCTAGAGTTCAACTTTGTCATAAATTAATTCTCCAGTCACATCTTGGGGATATGACTTACAAGAAAATATTCAAAATGCATATTGATGAGTTAGCTGTCCCTTCTTGTTTTTAGAGGTTAAAATATTTGGCAATGAACTACATCACACACACACACACACACACACACACACACACATACACACACACACAACAGTACTTCACAAATGAATTATCTAGCCTTGAAAATTTGCAAACACAATTCACTTTTGAAAGCTTTTATAAATTTTCTCTCTTTGGTCCATAGGCTGTTTTATCATAGCTGTTATTAAAGGTCATATCAAAATTCTACCCTCAGTAATAAAAAAATAGACCATTTTAATTTAGCGCACATGAGCCAGTCACCCTGAATCATCTCTTTCATTAATTAAGCCTTTGATTGAGAATTCTTTATGTTTTTGCTGGTTGGTCAAATTAATTTTCTTAGATTCTACACATAGCCTTGTACTGCACATTGAATCACTAATTTATTAATTCACACATAAACTAATGAGACTTTATTTCAGACATACTTCTGGTTGTTTGAGATTGATGGATAAAGATGGGACTCTAGCTTTAAACCACAAGTAATCTTGAATGATTTTTTTCCAACTGCTTTTTGATTCCCCAGCCAACGAAAAACTGACATGAGTTTTTTAAAGCATGGATGATCATATTTAAATTCATGATATTGAGACGTTATTTTTATTTTTATTTCATTGGCATAGACATTTCATTGTGGCAATTCCAATATTATTAACTAAGCTATTTATATATTGGTGCACCAAAATTCAGTTCTGTTTTCTGTTCTAAGAATAGTTCTTTTCAGTGGATGACTAAAGGGAATCCAAGTGTGCAGAGAAGCTGTGTGCTCAGAGCTTATTTGGAGGCTGGCTGCTTGAGTCAGACTGGATTCCTTGTGGGTTCCACATTGCAAGCATTTGTGTGGCTCTTATACTAGTTCCAAAGCCTGTTCAGCCTGCAAGAAAAGTAAACTACATTAGGAACAGGATAATGCTGCCTCCTAGACACCGAAGTAAGCAAAGAAATCAAGCATTCCTTAACTTTCTTATCCACACAGCCTCTAATTAGTGGTATTTGGAAACAAAAAACAAAAAACAAAAAACAAAACAAAAAAAACACATTTTTTTCAGAGTAGGATGTCTCCAGTTTCAATAAGCATAGAAGTTGGGGGTTTTGTTGAAATGCAGGGTCTTTGCTAGGCTGAGGATGGAACCAGAGACTGCAGAGAAGTGTCTAGGCAATACCACCGTGGCCAATCTTGATTACTTAACTCATCATACAACTTTAGTCCTCACAATCCCCTACCCAGACCCTCTTTATTGATTGTTCCCTAAACTTATTGTCACAAACTTACATCTTTCCTTCCCTTAAACTGTCTCACATTCTCAAACTAATGACAAAATCTCTCATTGCCCCCAATAAAATTGACCTTAACTACAGTAGGAGAAAAAACATCTAACATAAGTTGTCTCACCATCATGTGAGTAATGTCACATTAATCCTAACAATGCTGCTGGAGTGATGGCTAAGCAGTTCAGACACTTGCCTGCAAAGCCTGACAAACTGAGTTCAATTCCCTAGTACCTAGCTGCACAAAGTGGCGCATGCATCTGGAGTTCGTTTGCAGGGGCTAGAGGCCCTGGCACCTCTCTCTCTCTCTCTCTCTCTCTTTCTCTCTTTTCTCTGCTTGCAAATAAATAAATAAATAAACAAATAAATAACTAAATATATTTATAAACAATAAGAAGTGGTGCTAGGGATTAAATCCAGGTCCTCATGCACGCTAGGCAAGCACACTACCGCTGAGGCACATATACAGCACATTTGCCTTTGCTAAATAAAGTTTGTAGTAGAATTCAGAATGCTGTATAAAAATAAAAGAAGTCAGGTGTGGTGATTTTCTCATGCCTGTCCTTTAAGCAACGTGGGAAGCTGAGGCAGGAGGGTAACCGAGTTCAGGAGTTCCAGGCTCGCCTGCGCAGTACAATGAGCGCGGAGTGAGCACATTTCAGAGCCAGGAGCTACCATGGAGCCCTGGTGGAGGTGTGCCCCAGCACTCCAGCTCTCGCGATTATTATCTCACCTGACCAGTGTTTCGTTTTCTACACTCAAGCACTCTGCACAGCGTTGGGCTGGACTGCAGACTGGCCCCCACTAACGCCTTAGGGCTGGACCCCAGGATCCGCCCACAGTGGCTCGTCCTCCAGTCAGGCAGATGGAGAAATAAATTAATAAACTTAGTTAAACTTCTGGATATGTTGGGAGGACATCTATTCAAACTACCACAAACTCTTTGTAATAATGTCTTATTTCTTTTAAGAGTAGAAGTTAGCAAGACATTTATGCTAATTCTAGGTGATTCCTTTGGTAGTTCATACTCACTTATTTGAGATCTTGCCAATGAGAAATGATTTAATCTAAAACATTTAATCTTTCAATTGTATGGCTTGAGAGAAATGGCCATGTTAACATTATAATGCAGAACAAAACTACAGACTGGCTCTATAAAAACAAAGGGAATGACATTGTGCTTTAAATTTGGAATAAAACTGAGGGAGGAATGGAATTAAAGAGGACGTTGCATAATAATAAACACCAGCTAAATTGGAATTAACAACCATGAAAGAAGATAAAAATGGAAAACTGTAACTTGTGCATGGTACACCTTAATAAGAAGAAAGAAGTGTAAAAAAGAAAATAAATATTTAATAATTAGATCATGAGAATGCTTCACAGCTTTGGAGAAGACAGGTGGGGAATTGTGTAGATGAAAACACAAATGTAAACTGGGCAGTTAGCTCAGTGGTTAAAGATACTTGCTTGCAAAGCCTGCCAGCCTGGGTTTAATTTCACAGTACCCGTGTAAAACCTGATGAGCAAATTGACACATGTGTCTAGTGACAGTTTGTAGTAGCAAAAGGCCCAGTTGCACCCATACCCTCTTCTCTCTTCTTTCTTCTCTCTCCTTTCTCTTTTATATTGTTGCAAATAAAAATATTTTTAAAAGAAACTAAAAATGAAATTTCATAAATTATGGTCTATTACTTCAAGAAAAACATATAATATGGATTGCTCAGCTATTGCTTTTATGGTCTTAAATATGAGAAGTAATAAAGTGATCCTTTCAAAGTGTAAGTGTCAAAGTTATTCACATACCTACTTACACTTGTTCCAATGGTTTGGGTGAATTCCCTATTCCAGGCTGTACTGAGATATTAACTACATACATTTTAATAAAGGATGATTGCCCTAGATCTCCTAGGAAATCATGACTATTCTTTAATTTGTGAACATTTTCAATCTTTATGAAATGGGAAATAAGAAAACATATAATTCCTAGATATGTGTTCTATAGGAACATTTCTCTTTATTAACATGTTCCAAAGCTTGTGTAGGTGAATATATGTGCAGAAGGGTTATGTCAAATTCTTTATAGATAATGCTATTATAATTTGAGCAAATATATATTCATGGTTTCACAAAAATTTCATATAAGTATTCTATATGTAAAACAGACAATAAAATTAAGCTTAAATGTGATAGGAAATTATATTTTTAATTAAAATAGTGTGCATATTTTAAATGTTACTACTTCACATCCTCTTCAATCTAATTCTTTATCAACAAAGAGGTACTTATACTTAATCACATCAGTGTCTATGACAACAAAAGTTAATAATTTCTCAAACTAATTATCCAGAAAACTCATCTATATTTTTACCTTTCCTGGCCAGAGAAACTGCTAACAGCAGGCTAGCAAGAATCACCCTAAATTTGTGCACATGCTTTTACTGCAGTGTAGGCAGGTCCTTAAATACATTTTTCACTGCAGCATCTATTTTTAATTTCTAATTCAACATGGGACTCTTAATTCGCTCTGTTACTTGCAGCTTATTTACAAAGTCTTAGGTGAAAAAGTAAGTCTTTCCTGAGTAATTTATTTTTAACTTTGTCCTAGCAATAACAGAAAATAGAGCTCTATTAAAAAATGTGATGAGAAAGGACCTGGGGAGACGGTTCAGTTGGCAGTGTTCTTACCACACAAGCATGTGGACATGAGTTCAAATCTTCAGCCACAAATGTGAAAAGCCAGCAATACACACCCTTGTAATGACAGCAGCCCTAAGGAGGCAGAGATAGGAGAAATTTTCTCGATTCCCATTGCATGAAGATTGAAACTGCTCCTTTATTCTAAGCTCCCACCAGAATGAACCATTAAGCACTGTTAACAGTACTGAAGGACTTTTCTAGCTCCAAATTTCAATCTCTTCCACATTGCTTCCACAAATGAGTTCCAAAGACACATAAACCACACAATTAAGTTTATCAGAGTAATGCTTCCCTTCTAGGTACTAATTTTCTATATGAGTTACCTTCTCATTGCTGATTTTAAAAATACTGGACTAAACCGGGCGTGGTGGCACACGTCTTTAATCCCAGCACTTGTGAGGCAGAGGTAGGAGGATTGCTGTGAGTTCGAGGCTACCCTGAGACTCCACAGTGAATTCCAGGCCAGCCGGGGCTAGAGTTAGACCCTATTTTGAAAAACAAACAAACAAACAAACAAACAAATAAATAAAATACTGGACTAGAAACCACTTGAAAAAGGGAGGGTTTATTTCGCTTACAGTTCAGCATTATAGTCCTTCACTTGGGAAAGGCGTGGAGGCAGAACCGCGTGGCAGCTGGTCAGATTCCGTCCTCAGTGAGGAAGCACAGTGATGAATGCCACTGCTCACCTGCTTGTATTCAGTTTGGAAGCATACTCATGGAATTGTGCCACCCAGTTAGGGTGCCTCTCTCACCTCAGGTAACCTAATCTACAAAACCCCTCATGTTTCCATGGTGATTGCAAATACTGTCAAGTTTGGGCTGGAGAGATGGCTTGGTGGTTAAAGGCATTTATTTTCAAATACTGTCAAGTTATATCAAGAGATTCACAATCATAGCAGGGAAAACCTTCTGCTGGAAGAATAATCACCACTGTAGGGTCTAGTTGGTTATTCCCTTACCAGAAGGATCCTGCAGGAACTTCTTACTATGTCATGTTCCAAGTAGTATTTTCATAGGTTCAGTATATATCTATTTTTTCTAGCTGTAATCCCAAAATTAGTGCCTGTTAATATACATATTTTATGTATTTCAAACAAGTTTTACATACCAATGAATGTGTGTTAATGTATAACACCTTGTAATTTTATCACATATAGATACATATATATATGCATATATGTATACATACATGTATGTGATGGTTAAGTTTTCAATTTGATCTGCTTAGTAATCACAGACATGCCTTTTGGGTGGGTCTCTGAGGTTGCTTCCAGGGAAGGATCACTGAAGGAGGAAGTCCTTCCCCCAGGGTGAGCTCTTCCCCCAGAGCTAGTGGCCCCTCTCAGAGAGGGATCTTCTGCAAGGAAGCTCTGGGTGAAAAGAGCCCCTTCCTTACTTCCACTTGGCTGCTGGAGCAGTTTGCTGCCTTCCAGCGTGGCCTGAAGACCAGTGGGGGCTGAAGACCAGAGGCTCCCCAGGAAGCCTCCAGGCCTTGGTGCTGGATTGGGACTGCTGAGGCATCTGGCCATGTGGACTGAGCAGCTACCGGGTTGGGTTCCTTGACTCTCAGGCCTGCAACTGCTATTGGACTGCAGTAAGCTAACCCAATAAATTCCGTTTTAATACAATTTATTCTGTTTCTCTAGGGAACCCTGACTAATACAATGTGAAAGAATTACAATGTGATATGGCAATCCTACTTCTGATATACATATAGAAATTCAAATCAATATGTTAAAGAGAAAAAAGAGAGAGGGATATTGAAATATTGATACAAAGGTACTCTCTTAATTTCTTTCCTCATTGCTATGACCAAGTATGTAAAAAGAAGCAACCTAAGGAGGAGAAGATTCATTCGGATCTACAGCTCCAGAGGATGCAGACCGTGATGGCAGGAAATGACACAGCAGCGGGAGACATGCGGGAGGCATCTGGTCACATGGTGCACCAGCGGGACACATGGAGGCAAGGGCTTGCTGCCTCCTTTTTATTCAGTCCAGGAATCAAACCAGTGGGTGGTGCTGCCCACATTCAGGGTGTGTCTTCTCTCTTCAGTTAAACTTTTCTGGAAACACCCTCAAATACATGCTCAGAGATATGTTTTGATGATGATCTTAAACTCAATTAAATTGACAATGATGATTAATCATGGCAGGTACTAATTTTCAGTTAGATGAGAGGAATAAATATTAGGAATCTATTGTATGGTAAGGTAGACACAATTAACAATAATGTGTTAAGGTTGGAGAGATGGTCTAGCAGTTAAAGGCATTTACCTGCAAAGTCTGATGGCCTGGGTTTGATTCCCCATTGCCCACATGTAGCTAGATGCACAAAGCAATGTATGTGTCTAGAGTTCATTTGTAGTGGCACTAGGCCCTGGTGCACACATTCCCTAACCCCCCCCCCCCTGTTGCTCTACTTGCAAAAAAAAATAAATAATAATAATGTATGAAGTCCTTCAAAATTTCTGGAAAAATAAACTTTTAAAATATGTTACTTTTATTTATTGGAGAGAGAAACAGACAGATGTATACACACACACACACACACATATATATATATATATATATATATATATATATATATGGAGAGAGAGAGAGAGAGATAATTGGCACAATATGGTCTTTAGCCATTGCAAACAAACTCCAGATGCATGTACATTCTTGTATATCTGACTTACACAAGTCCTGGGGAATCAAACCTGGCTCCTTTAGCTTTGCAGGCAACTGCCTTAACTGGTAAACCATCTCTCCAGCCCACAGAAAAATAAACTTTTAATGTGTTTCTCACCAAAACTAGTATGTTAGTGATCAATACATTAATGTTTGATTCAACCTTTCTTCAGTATGTGTACATACATCAAAACATCACATTGTACCCATATATGCACATTATTATCTATCAATTAAAAACAAGTTAAGTTTTAAAGTTATCCAAATAAGCTTTAAGTTCATTTGTAGGATCACAGTGATATCTTATTCCAATTTTATAATCAATTCCTGTGCTGAGCCTGTAACCCAGTGATAGAGCACTTATTGAGAATAGATGAGGTCCTAGGCTTAATCCTCAGCCCTGAAACAAAAAAAAAGAAAAAAAAAACTTAATTCTTATTGAAAACCAATAAACAAGTAATATTTTGGCTAGTAGTCAATGCTATGTTTGTGTAGAAATTTATAAGCCAAATATAAAATGATTTCTATTGAAGTGAATTGGTTGTTCCTCTTTGTTCAAATCTCATTTTGGAAATAGCCAGGCCTGCACTCTGCAGTATGGACCCTGGTACTGCCTCCTCTCCTATACCTGCCTTTATTCTCTATATCCACTCTTACACACCAGGAAAGTACTCTTATTTTTAACGGTAGAAACATCCATTTGTCCATTTCTTAGAAAGAACAAAGCTAGAGTTGAACTTCGAACAATCCTCTGTAGTTCAACTTCTGATCTTTTCTGAGCTTGAAGTTTTAGGACAGTTCAGTTCTGTGTAATTTTATGTGGTGAATTTGAACATGTAGATACAGATTTTCTTTTTCAGTATAGAAAATAAAACAGGTATCATATTAGAAGAAAATAAGCAGATATCATCATGTGGATCTTTTCTGGAACCATCTGGAAAATGAATCAGGATGAATTCCCTTTCAGGTTATGTAAAAATTTCTCATCATATCCTGTCTTGCTTCATTAAGTTTGTTTCTTTCTTCTGTTATGTATTTGGGGACTTCATGAGTCCCTGAAATATATTAAGCATGTTTTATGAACTTAATGACCTTTTACTAAAATCAAATAGGATTTTGCAAGCTGGGAGTGATGATTAACACCTATAACCCAACAGTGCAGAGGTGGAAGGAGATCAGCCTCTGCCACACTAAGACTGTCTAAAAAACACAAAATCTTACCATGCCAGTGACAGCATTCTTTCTGGAAGGAGTTCAGAAAAAAAGCCTTTCTTTCTCTGTGACAGAGCCACTATGTATCCCAGGCTGGCCTCACACTTGTTTGTGACAGAATCACGATGTATCCCAGGTTGGCCTCATACTTCTCGTTCTCCCATCTCCACATAATAAAGTATTTCTTAAAAGAAAAAAACAAGCTAGACTCTTTGGAACCCATTGCCAGGATAGGGACAGAGCTGCAGACTTTTCAAACTGAAGGAAGGCAAGTTGGGCACTGAGAGGAAGCCTGTGGCAACTGGCACTGGTTGACTGCAGCTTATCACAACTGGTGAAGGATGATTGACTTACTCTATAGCTTGTGATAGTTGACTATACCTTATGGCCATTGGTGGTGACAGCCATCCCTTACCACAACTGGTGATGATGGCCATCCCTTACCATAACTGGTGATGATGGCCATCCCTTACCGTAACTGGTGATAATGGCCATCCCTTACCACAACTGGTGATGATGGCTTAGCTCACCATGCAGTTTGTGATCATACCATGAAGCTAGCTGGTGGTGATGACTTGGTGTACCTTACTATGACAGTGGTGATGGTTGCCTGGATCTCACCATACACAGTGGTTGGCTGTACTTTATAACGCAGCATGCAATGCTTGGCTGTATCTTACCATGTAGTTGGGGGTGACTGACTGCACCTAACCCAGAACTGGTGATTCTTGTCTCTATTTTACCACAGAAATTATTTTACCATACTGCCGGAGATGACTGGACGAACCCTACCACCTCGCTGGTGATGATTACTCTACCTTTACACATAGATGATGGCAACTGGCTGCCCCTATCTGAAGCTGGTCATGACTGGCTCTAGCTTTCCACATAAGTGATGGTGATTGGCTGTCCCTATCTGAAGATGGTCATGACTGGTTCTACCTTTCCACATAAGTGATGGTGACTGGCTGTCCCTTACCAAGCTGTGCTGATTAGCTCCACTTGACCATGTCTAGCTTTCTTCTGGAAGTGCTAGAGGAAGGAAGAGGATGTGTTAATCACGTCTCCCTCATGAAGAATGATGAAAATGCCTAATCTTTGTTCAGAAACCTCTGGAGGAATTTGAACTCGGCAGTTACTCCTAATCTTCTCTACTCAGGCATGCTTCAGCTCCCTCTGCACCCTTCTCTGGAGAGTTTTCAGCAATTTTATGCTCTTTAGGGGGAAATTAGTATAAATAAAAAAGTAAGCTGTAGGATTTCTACAGCAATGATTTAATTATTATTGAATCAACAATTTAATGATTTGTAATTTTCAGAGATACACATGCAGGTACGCACACGCACACTATGTTTGAAATGATTACTCAAACCTGTCATTTTAGCTTCTTCAATTTTAAAATTATGGTTGAAAAATAATCTCTGAAGTGAATCCAAAGGTTGAGACATGTCTTTTGTCAATGTTCTGCTGAAGCTTTTTCTATATAATGAATTACTTTGAAACCTTAGCAGCTTAGAACAATAATAGAGATGAATTGTGTCATGTAGAATCAGGAATTCAGGATGACAGTGAATGGTTCTAGCTCAGTTATTGATAACGTTTCAATGAGATATGAGTTCCATGTTCTTCTGAAGTTTACCTATATGATGGTAAATTAATCTACCTGGTGGGGCTAGGGGGTCTTCCTTGTTTCCCCATGGAGTACCTCATAGTGTCTCCTAAGTGTTCTCACAGCACAATTACTTTTCTCTCAAAACAAATGATCCAATAGAAATATGGAAACTCCATTGGGTTTCATGATCTAACTTGAAAGTGATAATCTGCCAGCTGCACAATGCCCAGTGGATGTTCATGGGGAAGATGACTATGCACAGGTGAGTGACAGGAGGAATTCACTTGGAGGCTGGCTACAATGTCCTCCTGGGGCTACAATGATTCCTGTTACCCCTCATCCTAGGACAGCAGCACCTCACAGCCTAGCATCTTTTCATGTAGGTCAGGTCCCAGTGCTGATGAGGCTCTGCTAGCATAATTCTACAGCTCTGTGAACAGCCTCCTCCTCCTTGAAGTCAATGTCTGCACCCAGGCTTCATGCATATACTCCTCAAGAAATGGTGGCACACAACATAGACCAACTGCTACAGTTATTCTACTGTAAAACCACGGAACCTGGAGACACAAGATCTGTAGTTGGGGGAGGTTACTGGTCCATACAGTTTCTGAAAATTCTCCATGCAAGTGTTGAAATTGGAAAGTCCCACTTCACAAAATTTAAAGAGGTCCCATTCCATTATGAGCAGAGGTTAGACCTGTTGAGTGTACAATGCTGGCAACTGCATGCAAAGCACAGGAACCGCTATGGTCATACACTCTTCTCATTTTCAATGGCATATGTGTTATGTTAGAGTTATGGACTGCAAGTAAATACTGTTTATGTACCACAGCATCTGTTAAAGATACCTAGTATATTGGTTATCTTCTCATTGCTGGGGCAAAATGTCTGACTGGAAGTAACTCAAGGAAGGAAAGAGTTTAATTAGATTTACAGTCTCCAGGGAGAGTTGCATCACGACAGTGAAGGCATGACAGGAACTGGAAGCTGCTGTCCCATCTCAACAGAGTCTGGAAGCACAGCAGGAAAGAATAGGAAGCAGTCCATGGCTCATATCCCAAGGCCTGCCCCCGGTGACAAACTTCCTCTAGCAA
This sequence comes from Dipus sagitta, assembly GCA_036346955.1. Lineage (NCBI taxonomy): Eukaryota > Metazoa > Chordata > Mammalia > Rodentia > Dipodidae > Dipus > Dipus sagitta. The sequence continues at coordinate 107,707,367 of CM070783.1, forward strand.
GACTCCACCTCCTGAAGCTTCAACAACTTTCTAGTCTAGCACAACCAGCCAAAGATGCAATATGCAAACACGTGAGCTTGGGCAAAACGTTTAACATTCAAACCACAAATCCTGGGTACTTAGCTCAGGATACTGTGGGGAAGGATATCCAAGATATGTAATTAATTCTTAAGTAGACTATAGCCCTGATCCTACAGATGTATTCCACTCCTGTTCATGGGCTTGCAGTGCTTCTCCCAGCCCTCCTGTTGAAGTACCTTCCTCCAGATCACAGTCAATGACGGAAGAAAGAGGCTCATTTTCAGAGTCCAGAGTCCTAACCATTACACCATGGAACCCTTCTTGGGAGGCTCATATTCAATACTTATTAGTCATTCAGGTGCCACTGATCACAGGTTCTGGCCGGAAACTGTTCGCTTGTGATCAAGGTCCTCTTAGCTGCCAGTAGAGTAACCTTGGACATCTCAGTTTCCTCAGATTTTCTGTCCGCTAACAGAGACACTGAAAATATTAAGTGGCACAACTGTGTGAATCACTCAGCCTGCTATCTGCTCAGAGTCATTCATCTAATTATTACCATTAGCTTAAATTATGTAAATTATCTGTGCATTTCACTCCTCTTAAGGTAAAGTTTTCCCATCCAGAGAATTAAAAGTTGCTTTAGGTTTCTCAGGTTTCAGGCAAATCTGTCAACCTACTTCTTTCCCATCAAGTTATCCAAGTAGTCTCTTTTTCATGGTAGTCATCTGCAATGCCAAACACTTTAGCTTCAAACTCTTCTCATGTCTGTTATATCTTTAGATTATCATAGCTACTCTGTGAGGCAAGTGTGCAGACATACAACATTATCTTTGTTTGACTAATGAGGACAGGAGACACTGAGCAGCTGCAAGTTGCCCTTGCCTGAATTAGTTGCTTGCAGAGTCAAAACAAAATAAAGCTGGTTCTTAGAGGCTCCTTCCTCTAGACAAGATAGCCCAGTTTTCTTCAGCTCACAGGACATAAGAAGTAGTTCTTTAAAAGTTCCTCATTCATGCTGGGAGGACAGTGCCCCATAGTACTTCTTGCCTGTGAATCTTCAATTCTTTGCACCCCTTTTTCACAAAGTTCCCTCAGCTTAAAAGGGTGTTTTAGATATACCTTGTTAAGTGTCAAACTGTCAACAACCTCTTATTTTCAGCTTTGATGAGGTTTGAGTCTCCTCAGTGTCTCCCGTCAACTCCGTAGACATACTTCTCTGGCCAGCAGTGACAGAAGCACTCATATTTTCTCTGCCACTTCCTGTCAAAATGGCTGTCATTATCTCTACAAGACCTATACAGTTATGAAACCATCAATATTTGGACGTGGAGGACTGAGGAGGACAAAAGGGATGAGGGAGGACCACTTGGAAAGAGGAGGGTGCTCGATGAAGAGGATGAGGGAAGGAGGACAAAAGAGGACAGTGAGGCAGAAACACAATCAAATTATCATGTGTTCATGCATTAAAATCCTCAATAAAAATGTTTTGAAAAATTACCATAAGGATTAAAGACAGTGATTATAAATGGATATTTTTAGTCAAAATTAATGGAAGGCAAAGCGTATATTCTGTCTCATCAGTCTTCACCCACCTGAAAAGGCGCATTTACCTTGACTTCCTCATGACGTCATTCTCTGACACGTACTAATACTGTCTTTCACTCCCACAGGCTGCACATTACTCCTTACCCACAGGATGTAATCGTTCACTCCATCAGGTTTCTTTCTTTCTTTGCTGAGGGTTGTTTATATTTTTAGCCAAGATTCAGACATGAGAGTGACTATGTTACTTAATAATTAATCAGAAGTTCCATACAGAAGTCAGTGACCAGATAACACATCCAGAGAGAATCAAGGGCGTGACGTTGGTGAGTCCAAGTTGATCACTGAGAGTGTGGGAGCCAGTGTAGATAATGAAGCCAAGGAAATCCTGTCCTGAATGACACTCCTGCTTTGCTATGGGCATTAAGCCAAAATGTTGGTCACACATTGACTTTTTATTGGCACGAATATCTGACCACACCCTGGTTTGGAGTAACCAAGATTTGCTGAAACAGCTGGCATCGCCCCAATTATCCTCTGTTTAGCCAAGGCATTCATTTCATTGTGTATTTAGTGCCCAAACAAGATTGCTATACCTGTTCTCACAGCATTTGCTTGGCATGGTCTTTGCTTATTGAATTACTCTGGCTCAGGAGACAGGCTTGTCACTCATCATACGTATACAGTAAAGAACATGGCAGCTAAAAAGTCCTACTGGCTATAAGGTGTGGCAAATCCCACATAAAAGTGTGAAAGATCTTTAGCTATGACTTCACCATGACATTCCCACATTCTTCATTTTCATATTAGTATTAGGAAAGTATGGAACATTGGAGACATATTTTTGACAAATTATAGATATTATATGCACTTGAAACAATGAGTTTTATTTTCAGCATAGTATGCTTTTCAAGGATCCTATGAGAAGTGCCATGTTGAGGGATGGAAAATTTTTTTTTATTTTTTTGTTCATTTTTATTTATTTATTTGAGAGGGACAGACAAACAGAGAAAGGCAGATAGATACAGAGAGAGAATGAGCGCGCCAGGGCCTCCAGCCACTGTAAACGAACTCCAGATGCGTGTGCCTCCTTGTGCATCTGGCTTACGTGGGTCCTGGGGAATCGAGCCCTGAACTGAGGTCCTTAGGCTTCACAGGCAAGCACTTAACTGCTAAGCCATTTCTCCAGCCCCTGGGATGGAAAATTTTTAAAGAGGCATTTATTGAAGTGTCTTAATTTAAAATTTTATTTTAAATAAGACAAGCCTTTAAAAACATGCAGATAACATTTTAACTCAAAGTATGTTCACAAACTTATTTTTCCATTGGGAGTTTTGAGCAGACAGCTCCAAAAACCCTGCCCATCTTTTCATATCTTAAATCAGCATTTACCAAGACACAAAGGAAGAAGCAAGTTCATTTTGAAAATACATAGATTTCTCTTTCTGAAAAAAATCTTGTATTATTTACACACATAGAAAATGCTGCTTTTATTGGGAAAAAATAGATGCTGGGCATGGTAGCGCACACCTTTCATCAAAGCACTTGGGATGCAGAGGTAGGAGGATCACCATGAGTTCAAGGCCACCCTGAGACTACATAGTGAATTCCAGGTCAGCCTGAGGTATAGTGGGACCCTACCTCAAAAAAAAAAAAAAAAAGAAAAATAATAGTATGAATGGTAACATTTCTTGTCACCTTGACTATTAGCCCCTGATTTTCAACTTCTTTCCACACAGGTCTCCAAGGTAACTAGTGAGAATACTGATGATAAAGGATGCCTGACATTCTGCTACACTGATAAAGAAAAACCAAGACTCTACCTTAAAATGAATAGTCCTCCCAAATGTTGGAGGCTTGCTCCTAATCTTAATCACCAAGATACTACAAGAAGCAATTTGAAAATATCCCACCTCATTTCTCTGCCTCATTTGTAATCTTACACAGCTTCTGGCTCACATTATTATTTTATTCTTTTTATATAGCTCCTGTTACATGGTCCTAAGAATTGCAGTAATACATGGTTATAAAATTAAATTGGCTCACTAGATTGCGGAGTGGGAGCAGAGAGGCAACTTTCTGCCCAAATTAGACTCAGCAATAGCAAAAGCATGTACTTTCCAGGACTGGCCTCTCTTCTCCCTGAGACATCCCTGATGGGTTCTAGGAAACATAGAGTTGTTACGTACACGAAATGATGGGATGCACCGTAGCTTGACTGGGCTGGGGATTTCTGGCTTTCAAGCAGCACTGCTGAGGTCTCTTTAGTGGCTTTTCTACTCCAGTAGACCATTAACGTCCTCATATAAGAAGGGAAGAGGAATAGTCTCTATAAATAAATGCACAAAGTATATTTCTGCTCCACTTTTTCTTTTTGTAGCATCTTCTTTTGGGCATTGATATTTGTGCTAGGTTCTACTTTTCAGTAGAAAACCTACGTCTAAAACGAAAACAAAATTATCATCAGCAGGATTTTTCCTCACTGTTTCACAGAACCCTAAACGTTGGAACATTTTTGTAGTGCTCCAGAAATATTGCAGATAAATATAAAACAGATATAAGTCTGAAAACTGACTTTTCAGAAGTCACAAATGCCCCAAGTCAATTAAAAAAATATTTTATGTATTTATTTGCAAGGAGATGGATAGATAGATTGAGAGGGAGAGAGACAGAACAAGAATGAATGGGTATTCCAAGGCCTTTAGTCACTACAAACTACAGATGCATGTTCCACTTTGTACAGCTGACCTTATGTGGTTGCTGGAGTATTGAACTGAGGTTGTTGGGTTTTGCATGCAAGTGCCTTAAGCACTGAGAAATCTTTCCAGGCCCCAAGTCAATTTTAAGAATAAAGAGTGTGATTGGGGGAGGGTAAGTCTGGTATTTTCTTCTTTTAAAATAAGAATGAGGCTCATTTAACTATTCAGTTACATATACATGTTGTCCTTGGTTAAAAGATTAAATGACTATATTTAAGAAAAATTTTGAAAGTGAGATATCACAGAAGTTTCACATGAGGTTTTTGTACATATTGGGGAAAAATGGTTCTGTTTCTTTGGCTTGGTGATTAATACCAGCAAAATGCCACTGAGCTACTTCTCTCAGTGGCCAACTTTTAATATTTGCCCTACTTCCCTATTTCTAACACAGCCATTCTCATTTATCTGGGATGAATTTGACAATAATCATCTTGTGCCCACCAGTATAATTTGGAAGTATTCAATTGTATATTTGAGGAACTAGCAGAAAAATTTGATATGACAAAAATAATCCTCATTTTATATTTCCAGTGTCAAGAAGTAGAAGTAATATGCAAAAGAAACCATGTAGAAGTTTTAAGAGATAAGAAAGATAGGTAAAGCTAAGGGATTCTTTTAAAAGAATAATCTGGAGGCAGACCCTAAAGCAAACTGGAACTGATTCAAGAAGGTGAGAACTACCTTTGAAAAGACTTCAGAAACCCTGAAATTTGATTTAAAATGCTGGGGGCAGGGAGGTATACCAGTAGACCAGGTAATAACCAGCAGTTACAACTGTTACAGTTGTTACTATCTATCTATCTATCTATCTATCTATCTATCTATCTATCTATCTATCTATCTACCTATCTATCTATCTATCTAGATATCTAGATATCTAGATATCTAGATATCTATCTAGATATCTATCTAGATATCTATCTATGTATCTATCTGCCTATCTATCTATCTATCTATTTATGAGAGAGAGAGAAAAAGGCAGAGAGAGAGAGAGAAAGAACATGGAAGAGAGACAGGGAGACAGAGAATGGGCACACCAGGGCTTCTAGCCACTTCAAATGAACTCCAGACACATGTGCCAACTTGTATATCTGGCTTACTTGGGTACTGGGGAATCAGACATAGGTTCTTAGGCTTAGCAGGCAAGTGCCTTAACCACCAAGCCCAGCCATCACTCTCTAAAGTTTGACACCTTTCCTTGCCCAATATGTAGTTATTGGGCACCTCTAGGACTGTCATGAACACTCGAGTTTTGAGCTTGCTGTTTGTAAGCCACACATTTTCTCAGGGGCAAAACATTCCCCTCTTCCTTAAGGTGATGGGAACAGAGTACATGGTATTGAAAGTGAATGAAGGTGTGCATACACTTTGGGATAACATATGATACCAGGTCATACTTTATGAGAATGTTGCCCAGGGACACTTATAAAACTACATTAAAGGAACTTGTTGCCAGAAACTGTGGTGAAACTGCCCTACCCCTTCCTATGACACAAAAAACAGTGGCTCAGGAAAGCATGACTTGGCAATTACTCAGGTAGAGGGAAGTTGGCAGCATGGAAAACCCCAACTTGTTCTGTCATCAGTCATCTTGGCTGTGAGCCAGTAACATGGCAATGCTATGAGATAACCTTCATCTGACTCAATCTTCATTAGACCTCACAGGTCACTTCCATGAATCTCCCCTTGAGAAAATAAGTTTCACTATGAAGCTATAATTTAATTGTTACTTTTCTACTTCTTGACTCTTCTACCTATGTGTTCACTCCTTTCCTTAAAACAGATCTGGTAATAACACAAAATGCCAGATTGTATAACAATGGAACCAGTGACCCAATCTTCTCTCTAAATCCTCGGTACCCCTTTCTGCAAGAATGCTCTCTGGAAGAGCAGATATTTTGGGAAAGACAATTAAGGGAGAACAGGCAAAGCTTTGTAAAGCAACCTGCAGACCCTTTCAACTCAATTCCCCAAAGTCACAGACTGGAGAGGGAGGAATAGGGATGACTAAGGCCTGACAAGAGGCGTGACTTGCCAAAGGGTATAGTCAGCAGAAGAGCCTGAATTAGGATCCCTGTGCTTTGATTCCTGACCTTTATGTCCAGATGTCATAAATCAGAAATAAATCACTGACTTTTTGAGGCACAGAGTTTTGGAACTCTGCTAACATTTTGTTACAAAGAACTCATTTTTGGGGGTGCACACTAGCTAAAATTGATTTTTTTTCCTGCTTTTAAATTCAAGGAAAATACCTTGTAGTTCCTCCAGGCTGTTGCCTCAACCTTCAGCCTCAAGCTTCACCACATCCCACTCCAAGGATCTTTGCTCCAAAGCAATTTAAAGACTAGTGATTTTTTTTCTAAATTTTTCTAATTGTATTAATGAAAACCCCAGGGCCTATTGAGGTTAAATGAACTGCCTCTGTTCAGGACTCCACTGAAAAAGTTGGAGCCCAAGTAGGTCACCTCATGTGCCACGTAAAATTTGAAAAATAAAATATAGCGCTGAATGTATACCCCAGAGGCCCAAGAAAAAGAGGAACCATGAATTACTGACCCACAAGGGGAAAACATACCATCAACATTTTAGGGGGAAGTTTCAGGACATAGTATCACAGCATTCCCCCGTTCTTAGACTCAAACTCCAAGTTCTCAAATCAGGTATCTCATAAATTGTATACTCAGCTGAAGTCTAAGCCTCGGGTCTGAGATTATAGAAATCATCCTGCCATTGAGTGTTCATACATGTCTTTTTATGAGATTTAGGTAATAAAATTCTCAGGCCATAGAATTCATGTGAACAATCAAAGGTCTCAGTTATCCATCATTCAAAAAGAGCCAGATTTATTTTCCAGCACTTGGAGTCTACATTTAGGATCATCTGGTTTCTATTATATGCATACCTGAAAATCACTTTCTGAGTTATTCAGATTTATAGCTAGTCATCTTCGGAGAGAGGCCAGTGGTGAAACTGCCCTCCTCACCTTCATGCTGTGGAACACTAGAGACAGACATGCTCTTTGTATTAAAATGCTGCTATGCAGAAAAGAAAATACTGTTTTACAACATCCTTCTTAGTATTGGAGTGAAAATGTAGGTTTTTCTCACAAGGAGTGACTATCAGCGATAATGCCCAGGCTCAGTTCTGTCATTCTACAAGTCCCCGAATTTCTCTCTGGAGCTCTGCAGCTCAGTGGGGGACAAGTCAGTGTAAAGACATGTGTGAGGCATGGAATAACACCTAAGCATGTTTTCATTGGCATGTGTGACTCTCACTCCATCTTCATTTAAAACTCATGTCTCTGGAGATCTATGCCTATGTAGGATATCTCCAAGGTCTGTAGAAGTTATGTTCTTATGGCTGGTATAATACACCCTACCAGAAATAGCTTATGGGAGGACAGGGTTTATTTCAAGCTTGCAGTTTTGAGGGGAAGTTTCATCAGGCAGAGCAAAGCATAACAATGGGCTCACAACTTCACATGTCTTCAGGGGAGAGAGAGAGAGAGAGAGGGAGAAACACAAAACAAAGAAGAAAGAAAGAAAGAGGAACAAAGTAAAAAATAAATAAAAGAGCAAACACTAGCTGCCTCTGAACACCCAGTAGCCTAGATTAATCAAACTGAGGGTCAGTTCTCAGCAACACTCCTCCTCCTGCAAGCCTCCACCTTCCAAGGGCTTCACTAGCTGGCTACTAAGTGGGAATCTTAAACATAAACGTTTGAGGCATGGCGGTGGCATTTACATTTAAACCATCACAAGGGCTAAGAACCTCAAAGATAGCACTGATTCCCAAGGCTTCATTGCTTGTGGATTTGCCAACAGGTAACTGCAAATAATAGATGAACATAGGAACCTGGTCTCCGAAAAAGGAGACAGGTATAGTCAATGAAAAGCCTCGCTACAGAGAAGGCGTGGTACGGGGCATGTAACCTGAGGACGTCTGTCTATTCTTTTCCAAGAGCTTGCATCTGACTAACAGTGAAATCACACTGTAGTCACCCTCCTTCGGAATGTACCTAGTGTCATCAGAGTCTGGATGTTACACGGAGCCATCCAGGCAAGAGAGAGCCCCCTGCTGTTATAGTTTTAGTCCTTGGTTTTGTGTGGGTGGTTTATGATTTTGGTAATATATTGCATCCATATACATAATATGAAGTAGGCTTCCCTCACTCTGTCTTATCTATAAAGGATATTTAAATGAGGCAGGGAGATTTAACACAGAAGTTGTAGCCTAATGTATTTTTCTTATAGTCATTCAACAAGTATTTAACTATCTCTTCACCCTTTCTAATCCAGCATAGATGGAGGCAGGCAAAGTAATAATTTTTTAACTAGAGAATAGATTTGGGGCTGGGGAAATGAATCAGTGGATAAAGCACTAGACCTTGTAAGCTCAATTTTCCAATGCTCACATAAGTACTGGGTGCCTAAGGCACCCAGCCTATAATGCCAGTGACGCTCACATAGTTGACGCTGAGAATTCCGCAGGCATGGAGGCTAGACTGGCAGAATCAGTGAGTTCTGAGTCCTTGGGAAAGACCATGAAGAATGGTCAAAGTTGACCCCTGATGTATACTCTGACCTCCACATGCATGTGAACACATATACACCTGCACATAAATGTGTACTCGCACAAATATGAGTAGACCACTTGTATATCACTTACACATATCATACACATCCCCTCCCCCTCAAATCCCATAGATTTCAGGAATGCATTATAGAATTAAGTAAATGCTACAGTATAGCCTCCACAGTGGACAGACTTCCCATGACAGACCACAGTGACTATGTGTTGGCTACCCCATTTCTTTTGAAACAGTTCCACTCACTTTTATAGTTTAACAGCAATCACAACTGGCCATAGTGACACATGTGTGTGTGTGTGTGTGTGTGTGTGTGTGTGTGTGTAAGCAATTCAATTCTAGCCCTGAGGAGGCTGAGGCAGGAGACTTCACATTCCAAACCAGCCTCAAACCTGTCTTATTGTTTTAAAATCCACAAAACCAGTATATATAATACACTTGTGTTCTACTAAAAGTTTTCTTAGACATTATAATTTTGAATAATTTTCTTCATAAAATATATATTGAGCTAGAGAGATGGCTTGCTGGGCTCCCCCAGCAAGGTAGTGCTGAGGAAGGACCAGGCCCGCTGGTTTCTCCCAAGGGGTTGAGGAAGAGGGTGAACGTCGGACGACTCAGAACCTCTCCTAGTCACCAGAGTAAAACCACACTGAGTCGGGAGTCTTGTCGAAGCAGGAACTCGCTTTATTGTTACAGGTGGTTGCCTATATAATGTTGAGAACGAGGGTGGAGATTTTAGGATGGGGGGAGAGGTAAGGGCCAATAGTAAACTGTGACTATTGAAATGATAATTCCTACTCCCATGGGGAAGTAGCAGGCAAGAAGCCATTAGGCGTCTTGTTGAGTCCTAGCTGGCCAGAGACAGGTCATCAAACTTTAGCTAGGCTCAGAAGTTCCACTAGGCCTCGCGTCCAGGCCTCTCAAGGCCCAACAATGGCTTAGTGGTTAAGGTGCTTGCTTGCAAAGCCAAAGGATCCCAGTTTGATTCTCCAGGACCCACTTAAGCCAGATGCACAAGGGGGTGCATGCATCTGGAGTTCGTTTGCAGTGGCTGGATGCCCTGGTGTGCCCATTCTCTCCCCCTCTCTCTCTTATTCTCTCTCTCTCCCATCTTTCTCTCTCTCAAATAAATATTACTTATCTATTTAACAATAAATAAATACTATTTTAAACTTGTGGGAAGCATAAAAGTAGCCAGAGGTTAGATTCAATTAAATGTGGACAACATCACTACATTCACTCTGGCTACCTGGCTCAGGTAGAGGCATGGCAGTAATCTGTAGACAGGCTGGTAGCCCTCTGAATGCCCCAGAAGTGATATCTGGGCTCAGTGGTAGAATACATGCTTAGCATATTCAAAGTCCTGGGTTCAATATCTAGCACCAAAAAGTAAAAACAAAATGATGATTATCATGGACGAGGAGAACCCACTTATGGGAAGAGCCAGGAGAAGCATGTCTTTGGTCTAAAAAAAAAAATAAAAATAATAAACCTAAAGTGGTCTGAGTGAGTCCTAAGGTTCCCGCAGTGCATATTCTTGCATATAAAGGTTAATTATGGAATTAAATATTTACTCTGAAAACACATAAAATCTATGCATCATGGTATATGCGAGCATTGATTTCTGGTCATTAGGTGAAAAGTATTGTGGGAAAGAATGGCAGCAAAGGAGCATAAATAAATCCTCTCATGACATGCCACACTCTCTCACTATGCCTGTTGCTGGCAAGGGCGACAAGTCGATTTCCCCCCTTGTGAATGGTTACTTGGCAGAATGAGGCAAGATTCATATAAAATCTTTGTGTTGATTAAAATGAATTGTCCTGTAGAAATGGCAGACATTTATCATCGAATGATTTAGCCATATGTCTGTGCCACTGAGAATGTAACCATATGTTTGCCAACGAAATGTCATCATTCTTTTGGGTAGGACTTGTACAGTGAAAATATGTATGAAGATGAATAAAACATCATATTTATGTATGCGTTTAGAGTCTATTCATCAATGCTCCGTTTGTGTTTCTAACAGGGCTTTCTTTACCACTGCAGACTTGCTAACTGACCATCTGGGCAGTGTGGCTGGAGAGCTTCCCTAGAGGTGACTGATGAAAAGAAATGTCCAAACACTATTTTGTACAGTGGCTTTTCTGAACCCACACTTCATCTGTGATTTCAAAGCTTGACATAGAACAGAAAACAGAAAAATAGATGATTTGCAGCGTCACTTTATGTGGGGGAGAGATGATCACTGAAGTCTATATTTTATATCTGTGACAGAACTCCAAATTTTGCCCAGATGCTGGTAAGAGGAACATTTTCTTCAGTTTAGAAAGAATACTCAGAGAACACACCAATCTGGTGTAAGAAAATGTACACCACTTGTTTATCAAGAGAATCCAAAGTGTTAGGGCTAAAATACCCGAAGGAAAAAAGTTAAAAAAATATAATAATGCGACAGAGTTTTTCAAACTGTTTTTGAAGAAAATTGGTATGTGGAGTGTCTAAAAATAACCTTCTAGCATATTATATTTATGATGTTAAAATAATCATAGGAAATATTCATCTCATATGTGAAACAGAAAAATGTTGAATTATATCATAAAATATTTGGTGCCTACTGCAAAATTTCCTCCGGCAAGCAGACATGCCTTAGTCCTCATAGGAACTCTTAATGTGGTTGCCTTATGTCATTGCATATTTAAGGACTTTCATGTCTAAGAATTTTGAGTGTTTTAGGTCTTAGGATGGGTTATTAAAAACTATATAGCTTCAGTTAAAGAATCACCTATGTAAATCTCATAGGATCCTACACATGAAATGAATAATACTGAAATATTTCCCCAAGCTTTCATGTTCATTAAAAGAAAAGCTCATAGAACTCTGGTTTGAAGCAGACAAGTTAAAGTCTAATCAAAGAAGATGGTGCTTAGGGAGGGAAGGGAATGGTTAATTTTTGTGGAAGAAATCTCGATGCCTCCTGGATGAGCTGGCACTGGAGCTGAGCCTGCACCAGATGACTGTGCAGGGAAAGCATTTGAATCCATGGGAAACTAAATCACACACGTTGAGCAAAAAGAGTTCTGCTCAGTTCTGATTTGTTTTTCTATTTATGTTTTAAATTTTTTAAATAGTAAACATATAAAAGTGCATTTATCATAAATATCCAGCTTAAGAATTGTTCTGAAGCAAGTATTAGCCTGACTCCACCTCCTTCCAAAGGACACAATGATGAGGAGGAATGAGAATCATCTGAAGGCATCAAATCAGGGCTGGCATCACAGTCACAAGAGCTGGTGCCTTGAAGGCCTTGTGCTTGGTTTACCCTTTGTAGATGCCATCTTGAAATGCATGACCAGTTTTGAACAAAGGACCCAGCATTTTCATTTAACACTCGACTCAAATTATGTAGCCTTTCTTGCTTCTATGCCTCAGTTGGTAACAAAGCCATAAATGTGGTTTCCCACCTAGAATTAACTCTAATTCTTTGATTTTCTTTATAGCTTATTCTCTGTAGTTAATACAGGCCTGGAAAGTTTAATCTGGGACAGAAGAGATGGCTCAGTAGTTAAGAGCACTTGCTGAGCAAGCATGAGGGCCTGGTAAACTGCTCAAATTTGATAATCAGGACCCAAATATCTATCTGGGTATGACCATATGCATCTGTAACCCCAGGCCTGAGCCCCATGGGGAGCAGAGACCCAAACCACTGGAGCTCTTGAGAAAATGGCCAGCTCTGATATCAAGAAGACACTCTGTCTCCAGTAAGAATGGCCAGAAGAGTGATGGAGCAGTCAACTTGACTTTCCCCTCTGGCCACTTCAGAAGAGTGCACCTCATCATAGGTGAGAGAATGGGGAGCTGAAAGGGTACATACATGTGCCCACACCAACCCCCACACACACATGTGCCTACACCACACACACGTGCCTACACTATACCCCATGTGCGCGCACACAAACACGCACATACACACACACGTGCATATACCACACCATACACACACGCGTGCGTATACCATACCACACACACACACACACACAACACAGCACATCACACACAAGCAAAAATACCTTAAATTTGGCTTTTATGAATGTTAAATAGATAGAATTATACATTATGTATTCTGTTGTTTCTGTTTTTTTTCCACTCAACATTACATCGTTAAAGGAAATTATATTGTGATTCATTCATTTTCACAGTTATGTTGTAAGGAGCTCTATCCACTACCATTTATAAGACTGAATGCTACAGCAAGAAACAGAAGACTGGTGTCAAAGAGTCCAATTAAGATGCTGGACTAATTGACAATTTCAAAATGAGGGCCTGGAATCCATAAATAGTAAATACTAGTGGAAGAGGTCTACTACCCACATACCAGGACTTCCAAGCCCTAAGATGGTTAAAAGTGGCAGATGCAGAAAACCTGTAAATATCCAAAACAACAGTTAAAAGCAACAAATATCCATGCCTCTGGGCAAAGATGCAGGCCCTGAGTACTCACTAACTATCATAAACACAGTGTAATGAACCAAACCCTTTTTCATGCAAGCAGTGCTAACCAAGAAAAAGTGGAGTGCCGTGACTGGAGAGCAGGTACATACGTAAATTCATGTATGTGCGTGGGTAGGCATTTATATATCCATGCAGTCTTTTTCTTGGTATAAAATCATTGACGTATAGAAGTAGCATATGATGAATAAGAATGCATCATTCAAAACCTAGAAAGGAAAGTTCCGTAACAAAGCTGACGGTAGCTATGGTCAGTGACATTGAGAAGTGCATGGGCACAGGCGAAGGTCAAAGTGCTAGAGACAAGCAGAATACGAGTGAACAGCTCACATTCCACCTCACAATGTGCTCCCTGAAACGGTGGAAATCTGTTTAAAAATTACAGCTAAAGGGATGGCTTAACGGTTAAGGCATTTGCCTGTAAAGTCAAAGGACCCTGGTTCAATTCCTCAGGACCCATGTAAGCCAGCTGCACAGGGGGTCAAACATGTCTGGAGTTCATTTGCAGTGGCTGGAGGCCCTTGTGTACCCATTCTCTCTCTCTCTCTCTCTCTCTCTTCTCTCTTCCCCTCTCTCGCTCGCTCTCTTTCTCTGTCAAATAAATAAATATATCAATAAAAATTATAGCTAAAGAGGCTGCAATTTCTGGCCCCACAACATTATTTTAAAGATATTTTTTAATTTCTGTTTTCTTTCTTTTTTTTTTTTTTGTTTTGTTTTTGGTTTTTCGAGGTAGGGTCTCACTCCAGCCCAGGATGACTGGAATTCACTAAGGAGTCTCAGGGTGGCCTCGAACTCACGGTGATCCTCCTACCTCTGCCTCCCCAGTGCTGGGATTAAAGGCGTGCGCCACCACGCCTGGCTAATTTCTGTTTTCTTCAAGGCAGGATCTCACTCCAGCCCAGGCTGACTGGAATTCACTATGGAGTCTCAGGGTGGCCTCGAACTCACGGTGATCCTCCTACCTCTGCCTCCCGAGTGCTGGGATTAAAGGCATGCGCCACCACGCCCGGCTAATTTCTGTTTTCTTCAAGGCAGGATCTCACTCTAGCCCAGGCTGACCTGGAATTCACTCAGTGGTGCCCCGCTGGCCAGGAACTCACAGTGACCCTCTTACCTCAGCCTCCGGGATGCTTGGATTGAAGGCATGTGCCGCCAGTTTGGGGAGGTCCCAGCACCTCACATTTGCTCACATTTCCGTTCACGCCAAGCTTCATATTTTTCATGTCTTTCATCTTTGCATTTGGTGCCTTTGCTGTAGATTTGAATCAGGAGAACTGAAAGTCACTTCACAGACTCAATGTTGCTCTACCTTAAAATCTCCTGTCAGTTACACTAGTCCATTATTTTAAATTCAGCTTTGCTCAAGTTCTCAGGACATGGATAGAATTTAATTCAGTTTCTTTGCCAGAAAATCACATGAACTGTCTCTAGCCCTGCTCCGATTGTCCTTGCTCCCCTGTGAAACCTCAGGAACCATGTCTCCACTGCCTGCATTTTTCTCAGACTTTTGGTTTTCCAAAATCCAATTAGAATGGCCCATCAAACACTACTTGCAACATTGTGAGGCTTCTGTAGTCCAAAATTCCAAAGTCTTCCACAGTCCTCCTGCAAACCAGTTCCCTGGTTCCCCAAGCCCAGAAACCACATTATCAGTTTATCACAGCCATGGCCCCACTTCTCACTACCAAGTTTGTGTATTAGTTAAATTCCAATCACTGGGATGAAGGTGCCCGACAAAAATCAGTTTAAAGGAGGAAGAGCTTATAGTCCTGATGGGAGGTCCATCACAGTAGGAAAACCATGGCAGGAGCAGGAAGCCAGCTCCCAACTTCACATAAGCAGGAAGTAGAGAGAGGGAAAAGAACAAATTGGCCTGGACTATAAGACCTCAAGGCCCTTCCCCCATGACACACTTCTTCCAACAAGGCTTCATCTCCTAAGGGCCCCACAACCTTCCTGAACAGCAACACCAGCTCTTAAGTATTTAAGAGCACGAGTCTCTGGAAAGCATTTTCACAACCACACTAGCTGCCACAGGCATTTAGTAAGTTGTCCAAAGTTTTCTGCTGGAAAGTCAAAATTTTAAAGAATGTCTATCAGACTAAAAGTCCAGTCATGAAGTGTTGGACATCAGGAACTGAAGCAAATGTTTACAAAAATTTGAGTCTTTGCAGATTTTTGTGTGAGCCTAAACTTTAAATCAGGACAAAGAGTATAGCTTCAGTGGCAGAGCACCTGCTTTGCAAGAATGAGGCAGAGTTAGGTTCTCATCGTCATGCAAATAAGCATCTTCATATCATGTACACAGCCCGCTGTGCAATCAAACACCTTCATACCATGTACACAGCCAACTGTGAAATCAAACAAAACCTTTTGGTGTGATTTAAAGAATTTTAATTGAATTTTGACTTTGCATGTGTTTGTATTTTGCATGTATGTAGTGTGCATGTGTGTATGCATGCACGTTTGGGTACATGTATGTGCAACTGCATGTATACCTGTATGTAGAAAGCAGAGGTTGACGCTGAGGTGTCTTCCTAAATTGTTCAAGATGTTTTGAGATGGAGTGTCATACTGAACCTGGAGCTCACTAATTCAGCTAGACACAGTAGCCAGCAAGCGCCAGGAATTTTCCTGTCTCCATGTCCCCAGCACTGAGATTACAGATGTGTACCACCATACCTGGATTTTACATGGATACTGGGGATCAAGCCTCAGATTCTCATGTTTGCATGGCAGTTTACTCACTACGCTATCCTCCCAGCTTTAAATATAATTATTTTTAGTTTGATTTTTATTTATTTATTTGGGTTTTTCGAGGTAGGGTCTCACTTTAGCTCAGGCTGACCTGGAATTCTCTATGTAGCCTCAGGGTGGTCTCGAACTCACAGTGATCTTCCTACCTCTGTCTCCCGAGTGCTGGGATTAAAGGCGTGTGCCACCACACCCGGCTTTTTATTTTATTTATAACAGGTTGTACTCTTTTATCGCTTTGCCCCAGCTCCCATTATAAATTTTGATGAAAATTATCTCACTCAAAATTTATTGAAGAGGCATAAAAATCACGTGACCATACAGTTGACAGAAAACAATGTTATTTCTGAGAGAGGTTTGTGATTTGATATTGACGCCACAAGCTGAAATGTGTCAACTTACTTTTCTGGAGGAAATCTCTCTCTATTATGAAAGAGTTAAAATCTATTTTTCACACCGGGCATGGTGGCGCATGCCTTTAATCCCAGCACTCGGGAGGCAGAGGTAGGAGGATTGCCGTGAGTTCGAGGCCACCCTGAGACTCCATAGTGAATTCCAGGTCAGCCTGGGCTAGAGTGAAACCCTACCTCGAAAAACCAAAAAAAAAATAATAATAATAAAATAAAATCTATTTTTCTCAGCCTCTCTTGCAGCTAGAGGAACATTCACTGCAGCTCAAGCCAAAAAAAGAAAAAAAAAATAGCTGGAAGTCTCGGCAAGCTTTTATTTTATGATAAAACGGAGTTCTTCTCTTCACACACCACTCTTCATGCTGCTCTTCCAGCCCATCTTCTGCTTGGCCCAGAAGCAACCCTGTTTGTGACTTCACTGGGCTCTGGAGCCAAAGTTAGAAGCACTCCAGACTTCTTGCTATATGGTTAGTAAATTCTTATTTATGTATTCCCATATTCCCTTAACTGAGTTTCTGCTTGGTAGTGAATCACAAGCATTCCTAATCCTTTCAGTGTGAGATAAGTTTAGCAGTTATTAAAAATACAGTCAATAAATCCTTTAGAGACAGAAAAGAATGTTGAAAAATGTTTGTATCTTATTGAGAAAATATTTCTAGATAATTTCCCATTTATCTAAATTTCCTACATTATGCAGAGGGATAAAATCACAACATAAATTATTATTATTTTACTGTATTGTCTAAATATGACGGATAAATTCTAGACCTGCTTACCACCTTACAAATAGCATCTACAGCCTGTTGGATTATCTTCACCATTTCTCTGACACACCTTCCTGTCTGCTCCCATGTTAATGCATTATACTGAGGTCTTTGCTTCAGTGTCCAATGCCCAAAACTTGTGCTGTAACTGTTCGCTACTGTTAGTGTTGGTCTGTTCTGGAGCCTCTGCAGCTGCCATGGCTACCAGAGCAGTGGACTCTTTCAACACATGCTACAGAATCTGTTGCCTCAGTGTCACTAAAACCTTGTGATCTCAATGGTCCACTCAGTAGTTCCAATCATCTCCCCACCCTATCAGAGACTCTAGAAATTCCATGGCATTAGCTATGCCATAAACTGTACATTTGACAGACACATTCCCCTTTCCTTCATGATTTTTGCTGTCCTTGTATCAAATTTCTGAGCAAATTTCAAACATTTTCTCCTTACCTTCCTAGTTATAACTTGGGCCCTTATAAATTATTTCAAGGTATCTTAAACTTTTTCCACCTGAAATTTATTTTTGTTTGATAAATTTTTATGAGACCTTGGACATATAAAATTAGGAACACAAATTAAACATTAACTGGTAATAAATCATAATTAAATTTATTTTAAAACAAGCCATATATATATATATATATATATATATATATATATATAATTGTACCATTTATTACAGATGAAAGTAAATTTACATACTAATGAGGTGGATGTGCTCATTATTTTTCCATAAAGAATTAAATCTTGGCTGAATATTTGGTACTATAGGATATACAGCATCTTCAATGTTCTGAGTCGATTGATATTTTGATTTTGTAATCACCAATGCCGAGAATTCCACTGCATATAAATCCACAGTACAAAATGATAAGCATATGCTTAAGATCATTTGAGAAAATGTTAGAAATTCCATCCTAATCCCAAGTCAAAATTCATATAACAATTTTTATGAAACTCACACAGCAATTTTTAAAATCAAGTGTTCTGAAATAATACAATCCAAAATTATGCTGATTTGATACTTACATGCAGGAGACAAATATTAAGAAAATATTAGAATATTTTTCATAATTAAACTATTAAATTTCATGAAAGCAGAAAACCTTATACGTATAATAAAAGAAAACAATGTTGTGCCTCATAAGATACACTAGTCTTGACTCTCAGCTGAGCTTTGCCGGGCAGCATGTGGGATGGCAAGATGGCACCTCAGCTCCAAGTGTGCATGGTGCGTGTTTAGAACCAACACTGCAATCAAGTTTTGCAACGCAGCATGCGTAAACACTGCCACAAACACTCGGACTCAGACGCATTTGCTTTTGAGTTAATTTTGGGTCATTGCTCAGACATCTTTTACTCTTCTCAAATTTTCATAGCCTTCACATTCAGTTGGGTTTCCTCATATGGAGTTGTGACTTATCTTTATGACACTGTGGGCTAAAGACTGGTCACTGTGGCTCATACCTGCAATCACATCACTTGGGAGGTGGAGGTAGGAGAAATGCTATTAGCTCAAGGTTGGCCTGAGTTACAGAGTGATTTTCCTGTCTAGCCTAGGCTATATAGTGTGAGAACCTGTCCGAAAACAAACAAACAAACAAACAAACAACAAAAAAAAAAAAACCAATCAATGCAACAACAAAAACAAGCTGTGGAACAGTGCGTTTCTGCACTTGAATTACTGTGACCATTCCTAGCTGGTCTGCATGTGAAAATGAGACAAGCTTAGGTTCAACTATAATTACTTTTTTAAAAAAAATATTATTTACTTATTTGGAAGCAGAGATAGAAGAGAGACAGAGATTGGGCATGCCAGGGCCTCAAGCTGGTGCAAGTGGACTCCAGATGTATTAGCCACTTTGTGCATCTGGCTTTATGTGGGTACCAGGGACTTGAACTCAGATTGTTGGGCTTTATAGGCAATCACCTTAACCACTGAGCCATCTCTCTGGCCCTAAACCATAATTCTTGATACTAATTAAACTTGATGAAATTATAATTTTAAAACATCTATCTGAATTCAACAGAACAAGAATAAGCTCATTCTTCAGTAGTCCTTCAGGCCCTAGAGTGTGATGTGTTATACATAAATGATGAACGGGAGTCAAAGACAGTCTCTCTTGTCAGCCCAACCCACAACTCCCACCATGATTGCTTACATTTTATGGATGTTTCAAAACCACAGGCTTATCTGAGGAGGTTAAAAGTACCCTGTTTCTTACAGTTATTAAGTTCAACCAGAAGAAATATAGTGATATCTCTCTATACCATTTATATCTTCCAGCTAACAAATTAACTCCCCAGGTCATCCTACCAAGAAAGCGTTATTTCAGATAGGAAATTTGACTGCATATGAGGTTTAACGAAAAAAAGTAGATTTATCAAGCATATTGTAGTCAGGAATTTTCATTTCATCCTTACAATGAATATATGATTTTTAATATTGCTTATGTAAGCTATTGTATTCAAATGAAACTCTCAGAACCATTTAGAGAAACATGAGCTCTGAAAGCTTGTCAGCAAAAGTCTTGTTTTTTTTAAAGAATCGGCATAGTTGAGAATAAATCATTTCCCAGCCATACTAGGAAATGCTTTGGGAAAGTGCAAGGCATATTTCTTTTAAGCCTCTGGAAAAGCTTAGGGGAATATCCAGAAGCCTGAGTGCGCCCTGAGAAAGAGGGTGGAGCCGTGCTGGAGATGCGGAAGTCATTTGAATGGTGCTGACAGATCAAAGGGCATCGCTGGCCACCAAGAGGAAGATCATTTCTGCAGAGTAACAGTGCACTGGGGAGAACACAACTAGGCACTCAGTCATGTTCAGCTGCCCCATAGGTCATGAACTGAACTTGTTTCACCTCATGTTCAGGACGAAGAGGCTGTGAAGCCCGCACCCCACAGGTCCCATGCGGGTCTGGAGCACGGCCTTTGTCAACGATGCAACTTCCTGGGCATCTTGTGATAATAACAGCTTCAGAAAAAGAGAGAGAAAATTCCTATTATAGAAGTGAGAAAATTATCCACCAAACAGATACTTACCACTCTTATTTGAGTGCATTATTCACTGTTTATATAGAATACTTGAAGTCTAAATTTAGCTGTATGTTAAGACAGTCTTGGGAAAACTTATCTAAGGTAACATACAAAATAACTCTCAGAAACAAAAAACATTAGCAACCAAAATATTAAGGTTTTGAGTAGAAGTGTTTATTATTTTTGTTTTTATAAATATCCTAAATTTGGGGCTGAGAAGATGGCTCAGAGGTTAAAGCTACTTCCTTGCAAAGTTTGCCTTCTGGGCTCAATTCCCAAGCCACTCTTGTGTGCTAGATGTAAAAAGTGGCACAAATATCAAATGTCACACATTCATCTGCAGCGGCAAACAGCACTGGTATGCCCATTCACACAACACACACATACACATCCCAAATTTGATGTAGTAAGGACATACCACTTACATAATGAAAGGAATAAAAGTATTTTTCTTGTAGCCGGGAGTGGTGGTGCACGCCTTTAATCCCAGCATTTGGGAAGCTGAGGTAGGAGGATCACTGTGAGTTTGAGGCCAGCCTGAGAATACATAGTGACTTCCAGGCTAGCCTGGGCTAGAGAGAGACCCTACCTTGAAAAATCAAATTATATATGTGTGTGTCTGTCTCTCTCTCTCTGTGTATGTGTTCTTATTGAGATAGAACACAAACAATATGAACATTTTGTGTACAAATACTCAATTTCTCACAATGACTTGTCCTGAGAGTCTAACAGAGTTAAGATTACTACAATATAGTATAAACCAGGAGGAGACATTCAGTAGACTCAGGGTTAATACAGTTTTGAGTTCATTTAACTTCCTATTTGCAGTAAAATTTTTAATTACACAAGTCACAGGTATGTCTATTTTCAGTAAAGAAATGGACATATGGGGATATATAAATAAGTCAATGTATGATTGTATATTTGTGTGTGTGTGGTGAGAAAAAGTGTTCAGAAATTTTCAGAATTTGATCTGACACACTTGAGAAGGGCTGTCAACATCTGTCTTAAAAGAAAGATGAACTGGCATCTGTACCAACTCATGTAACCCAAATTTAGCATCCTGGAAGCTTCATGCTGGGTGTCACACAGACACTGTGAGAAACATTTCTCACAGAATTCATTTATGCTCAGACTCCCACCCACACCTGGCATCCTCTCTCAGCAGGTGCCCTGCCATTTTTGTTCCGGGAGAGGTGATCTGCAGTCTTGTGGCTCTGCACAGTCCTGGCTTCAGTCTTCAGGTCTCTCGTTGCACAGGAAGAAGGTGTGCGCCTGTTACCAGAGCTCGCACCTGCCTGTCTGTCCCTTGGAAGCTGCCGCTAGGTGTTCACCCTCAGTTTGGATTTCAATTGCTCTTTCCTTAGAAAAGCAAAACAAAACATAATCATAAAAGTGAAGCCATGAAAATGCTAGAAGAAAACTAGCTAGCCACATAAAATGTAAGTTCCCTTCCTATCTGTGGCATGCAATCAGTAAAGGAAACCCATAAAGAAAAGAGAAATTCTAAGCCAGGTGTGGTGGCACACACCTTTAATCCCAGCACTCTGGGAGGCAGAGGTAGGAGGATCACCATGAGTTTGAGGCCACCCTGAGACTCCATAGTGAATTCCAGGTCAGCCTGGGCTAGAGCAAGACCCTACCTCAGAAAAAAAAAAAAAAAAAAAAGAGAGAGAGAGAGAGAGAGAGAAATTCTGAACAGGAATCCTTGTTAAAATCTCAACTAAAGGGCTGGAGAGATGGCTTAGCGGTTAAGCGCTTGCCTGTGAAGCCTAAGGACCCGGGTTCGAGGCTCAATTCCCCAGGACCCACGTTAGCCAGATGCACATGGGGGCGTACGCGTCTGGAGTTCGTTTGCAGTGGCTGGAGGCCCTGGCGCGCCCATTCTCTCTGTTCTCTCCCTATCTGCCTTTCTCTCTCTGTCTGTCATTATCAAATAAATAAATAATAAAAAAAATTTAAAAAAAATCTCAACTAAAAAATCGTAAAAACTCAGGCCAATCATAAACTGATGAAGTTATTTTCAAGATATTAAGTGACAGGACTAGTATCTCCTTATAGATTACATAACTAATTTAACCTATGATCTACAATTGAAAAAAATAAATAACACATGGTTAATGCTTTTACCATTGAGAAAATGTTTTTATATGTTATTTGTGTAATAGCAATATGAATATCTTAAAAATATGTAGATTTAGTACCATGTATTTTTTACATATACTCACTATTGAAGGACTACCAGTTCATTTTGATTTAAAGAAACTCCCGCAACAAATGAAGGGTTTCCTTTTCCTTTCCATGCATGGTTTAGAAACTGACAAGCCATGGGCTTGCAAACCTAATGTAGTCCACCACCTGTTTCCACAATGAAAGGGTTCCTTGGCGCCTAGCCATGCCCACTTATTTGCATACTGTGTAAGGCTGCTTGTATAGTAGACGGAAGGAATTCAGTCACTGCAAAAGAGATGGGATGGTTTGCAAAACCTAACACTTATGAGCTAGCCCTTTATAAAACAAAGTTTGAAGCATTTACTTTGAATACCTACCTTCTTTGAAACAGAACTATTTAATCAATTTTCCAAAATTAATTCCATAAGTTTGACCTAGAAGGCAAACCTCAACAGAAAGACTTTTTTAACTTTATTTTGTGGTACTGTTGAAGTCAGGTTTGCATTGCTGGTAGAAATCATCCAACCAAGAGCAGCTTGTGGGAAAAAGAGGTTTATTTTGGCTTACAGGCTCGAGGGGAAGTTCCACGATGGCAGGGGAAAACAATGACATGAGCAGAGGGTGGACATCACCTCCTGGCCCACATAAGGCAGACAATAGGAACAGCAGAGTGTGCCAAACACTAGCAAGGGGGAGCTGGCTATAACACCCATAAGCCTGCCCCAAGAATACACTGCCTCCAGGAGGAATTAATTCCCAAATCTCCATCAGCTGGGAACCTAGCATTCAGAACATCTAAGTTTATGGGGGATACCTGAATCAAACCAGTACAGGTAATATATCCATATTGCAAGTTAAATAAGACAGGAATGTCCCTTTTGTTGATAAGCTTGAAAACACATTTTTTAAATAAACCTACAAAAGAGTTTCATACATTTATGATAGAGTTAAATACAAACATCACAAAACTAGTTTGAACTCTGTTTGTTATTTTCCTAAACTACCACTCACAGGTTCTTTGCACCAATTGCTAGATTATGTAACCTCCAGTCAAACAAAGCTCCCATTAGGCAGATTCTGTCAACCTATAGCTGGTGATAATTTACATGGGACACTTCCTTTCCTCCAAATACAGGCCCTCATTGTCTCCATCAAAGCCACACCATCTGAAAGACTTACTGGAGCCATTGCTGCAGAGGGGCCATCAGGGGAAACTGGGCACTGTCCTCCCTGTGGAGGGAAGGGGGCTCCTTTAATCCAGTTTGTGAGAAGAGAGAATGTGAGAGGAAAATTCTTTGTCATGGAGCTGAGCAGTTTCTCTGATTCTTTCTGTATTTGGTTCTCTGGAACCGAAGGTTCTGAGGAGACAAATTCTGAGCAGACTGGGATTTGAAATGGATCTTTCAACTCAGAAAATCAGGATCAATGAGATCTCTCCAAAATTTCCCTTGAGTAAGCACACATTCATCATACAAAAGTCCTGTTATAAAAGGATTGTGGTCTCAGGCAAAACTGAGACATGACCGGAAAGGTCAGATCACTTATCTTCAAGAAGAGAGAATTTATCTGTTTTCCCTCCTAATACTGGGTAAAAGAATTAAAATATGTCAAACCAAGCATAAAAGCTAATGAAGGAACTCCATCTTACTGGGTCATTTTGTCATATTAGCCCAATCCTACACGACACCAGGGTGGCTGCTTTATGGAGAGGAGTGGTTTTCATTGTCTATTAGTAATAACATTAACTTGTATGTGGAGATCATTATTCAGTACCAATTTGGTAAGAAACAAATGGGACAATAACTACTTCCATGCTCCTATATAGTTTTTGCATTGGCTTATTAAAAGTTGTAGAAAGTTTGAATGACTTTTGAGAGGTTACTTCATTTAAAATTTGAGACTTTGCTATGCCTTCTTTTGAAGAATAATTAAAATAAGAGCAGAAAACAAATGACACTGGTAGATAGTGAAATTATACATCTTAGATCTTAGCCATCATGGTAGAAACTTTATGACTTATTTTGTGTGTGGTAAATCTGTACGTGTGTGTGTGTGTGTGTGTGTGTGTGTGTGTGATGTACATGCATGCACAGATGCACCTGTTGGCATGCAGAGGACAGAGAAGAACATAGATCATTTGCATATTTTCTTGAGTCTTAGTCTCTCTGTGAATATGGATTTGCAGTTTTGTAAGCCCCAGCCTTTGCCCCTATAGTACTGGGATTATAGAAATGCATGGCCATGTTCCACTGTTTACATGGGTCCTTGGAAATCCAAACTAGGTGGTCTCAGGCCTTCAGACCCCTCATTCTTGGGTATTCAGGTCTGAGGAGATTGCTCAGCAGCGAAGGTATTTGCTTGCAAAGCCTGTCAGCCAGGGTTCAATTTCCCAGTATCTGCATAAAGCCAGATGCACAAAGTGGCTGGAGTTAACTTGCAGGGGCAAGAGGCCCTGGTGGGCCCATACTCTTTCACTCTCTTTCTCCATATTTTGCTCTGCTTACAAATAAATAAAAAAAATTTTTTTAAACGGTATAAAGATTCAAAATCTCACAACAAGTATTATAAATCACTGTTCTTACAAGACAGGCAATATGACGAGCGTATGAAATAATGTAAAATATGTTGGCTACCCAAAGCATTAAGATATGTTATTTGAATGGCACAAAACAGTGATATACAGTAAGCTTAGATTTTCAGAGTTATTACTGGAAATTATTTAAAAATCAACCTTTGGAAAAATATTTTAGGCCAGCTACGTTTTCATATTATCACATGTTCAGTTACTTAGTAAATATTTATTGAGAACTCTGTATGGCACAGATAATCTTTCCCTTTAAAATAATGATTTATTGTCACTACCAACTTTACTTTGGTATTGTCAAAGTGTAAATTTATTTGTTTGTTAGAAGAGCTCCTGGCTACATGATGCATAGCACAGAATGATGCTCTACTACGTTCATGTTAGTGAGAAGTAGAGGTGAGGGCTTTCCTCTTTTGAGGCCTTCAGAGATCAGCCTTCTACTCATTCCTGGAGGCTTAGGCCTAGCATCTCAGAATGTGCTCAGCATCTCTTCTAGGAGGGCACAGAGCAAGGATGAGTTTCAGTTTAGGAGGTGGTATGTATCAAAAGTTGGGCTGTCCTTACCCTCAGCTCTTATTTTACATGGGTTTCTAGACATGCCATTTCATGTTATCTGAACATGATGCCCACTTTAGAGAAAGCATCATTCATTGGACATGACATAAATTCAGCGCTTGTACTGAGCAAGTGTGCACGTTCATTCCTCTAGCAACCTCAAAGTTCTGGGAGAATCAAACATTTTTGTTTGTATCAAAGAGGTGTTATACCTCACCAAGGATGATATAATCTGTTATCAAAAATGAAGTTCAGTAAAGGAATAAAATTGCATTTACACATTCACTAATGAATATTTATGAGGGCCTCATAGTAATTGTTGTGGAAAACAGGAGGCTCTACATTGGACCCTGTCTTCAATTCAGATGTGGCTCCTATCGAACCAGACTTAGTTACATAAATAACTGGTATGGGATGGACAGGGATTCATGCTGTGAGTGGGGATACAAAACCAAAGTAAAAACTCCCAGCAAATTTTGTAGGAGAAAGTGATAAGCTTTGAAAATGTGTATGTCTATGTTAAGGGCAGAAGTTGCTGCAGAAATTAGCACACAGTAAGTTCAACCTGGTTGTAATGGACCAGGGAAACTTAGTGCGACCCTGCTTGAGTAAAAATAAATAAATAATAAACAAGCAAATAATAATGGTGTCAAAGGGGCCAAGAATGGACTGGGGAGAGGCTCAGTGGTTAAAGGAACTTGCTTGCAAAACCCTTAGCCTAGGTGCAACTCCCCAGTACCCATGCAAAGTCAGGCACACAAAGTGGCCCATGCATCTGGTGCTCATTTGCAGCCCTGATGCTTCTCGCTATCTCTCTCTCTCTCTCTTCCTCCCTCTTTCCCTGTCTCTCAAACAAGTACATAGAAACTTTAAAAAAGATATATGGATTGGAGAGATGGCTTAGTGGTTAATGCACTTGCCTGCAATGCATAAGAACCCAGGTTCGATTCCCCAGTACCCATGTAAGCCAGATGTACAAGGTGGCACATGTACCTGGAGTTCTTTTGCAGTGGCTGGAAGCCCTGGTACACCTATATATTTTCTCTCTTTCTCTCCCTTTCTTCCTTCCTTCTCTCCTTCCTTCCATCTCCTCTCTCAAATAAATAAATATAAAATTAAAAAATCAATTAAAAAAAGAAAAACGAAAACCCTCAACAACAAACAAACAAAAAATATATATAATTTTTTAAAGGGCCACAGATATAGCTCAGTGGCAGGGTAGGTGCATTCAGTCTCCAGTGTGGTGAAAACAAATGTGTTTTGAGTCTCAATATTCTTTATGTAACTATCTATGAGGGGAATTAGGCTGAAACAAAACTGCTGGTGCTAAAGTGGCCATCCATATTCGATTACCCCATCCCCATGGCTATCTGGGTCCTACAAATGTTTCTTCCAGATGGGGTTATCAGGCTGCCTGGGTCTACATAGTGGTGCACGCACGTGTGGGATGCTAAGGCTCTACAAGAGTGTCCCCACCCTGTGTCTGTTAATTATTATCCCTCTGGAATGCCAGCGCCCTTGGAAAGGACAGAGAGGACAGACAGCAGGGGTCTACTTCCGCGCAGCTCTCTCTGCTGTAGAGGTGGAGGCTCTGCTAAAACCAGGTTCTCCCGAAGGTTTCAGCACAGCTTATGGCCGTTTTATAGACAGGGAAACTGAGGTCAGGAAGCCTAAGGGATTTGCCCAAGGCCCCAGATAATGACTAAGATCCAGTACCTGAGGTTAGATACTAGACCTTCAAGGAACAGGTCTTGTCTCCAACCACACCTTTGTGGGCATGGAGTACGATTAGATTAAATGACACAAGCCCAGTATTTAAGTGATAAATCAAGACAACACCTTGTTAACATGTGACAGATTTTCACACTTTAACAAGTAGCTCTTTGCAAGACACTGAGCAGCCAGGCTCTGCCAAAAGCTAGGCTAGAAAGTGTCAGGAACACAGAGGAGACATCAACTGACCTGTACTCCACGGGGCCCACAGTTCTCAAATAAACAGGCATTTCTTGGACGTGTGTGAGTTGAGAGTCCCAGATTCTGGAAATGGGTTTGGAAAATGGTAGGAAGTGAGCAATAATATGGTAGCAGCCAGAAATCCTTCTGCTCAGGCTGAAGAACCAGTCTGATCATATTTACGGGAAAAGCTGAGAATTTTCTTGCAGCACAGTAGTACTGCCAGGTGGTTCCTGAGACCAGACACCGAGGCTGCAATCCAAGCCCACCAACTCTCCAGTGTTAAATCTCAAGCAAGTTAATGAACCTCTCAGGGGTTTAGTCACTTCATCTTTCAAATGTGCATAATAGTAATTATTATGAGGATTAACAGAGATAGTACTGTGTTGCGCTTGACAGAAATGAAACACTACGTGAATGTTGGTGGGGCTCTACCCAGCTATATTGGGCGGATTTGTTTCAGAGATTTCTCTGGAGAATTATATATGCATAATTCTATCCCAGCAGTCGACAGTCAGCGAGCAGTGTCCTTTCTCAAGTAAATGGCAGCGCCAGGACTGGACGATCACCCTTGCTGGTGCAAGACATGGGCTGATGATGCCCACGTCCCACTCGGTCCTGGTCAAGAACTCACTGCTGTGGACACGCCCTGGAGGAGGTGCAGCCAAGGGTACGGAGAAGGTTAGCTAGCCGCAGAGGGACTGTCAACACACCACGGGGCTCTCCCCTGCGCTGCACGCGGTTAAACCACAGGGCAGTGGCAGCGCAGAAAAAGGCAGAAGCTCCGAGCTGACGCACAATCCCCACCCCCTCCACCCCCGGGCTCCCGCTGCCGACAGGTCCTGACATCTCTCCGCGCCAGGGACAGGGGAGACTCCGAACAGGTCCAGACGTCTCCGCGCTCGTCCCGGCAGGTGAGGGCGCCAAGTCCTCCCTCGGCGCCCCACCGCGTGCGCTTCCCTGGAGGCAAGCCTGGGCAGCCTTGGCGCCGCGAGCTCCATGTGGCCCGCTCGCTGATCACTGCTTCTCCCTCTCCCGAGTGACTTGGAAACTTCACTGTTTCCTGGAGACCGAGAACTGTGATCGGTTCTAGCTGCTCCCTTTGGGGGGCATCGTGACCGGCCACCGAGAAGCCAGACTCCATCCAAAGGGCTATATTTGGTTGGCAGCTCTGACTTCGGATAGCAGGGCCGCGAAAGTGGGAGGCACGGGCGGAGAGCAGCCGGGAAAGAACAGCTGGGCCTCCGCCCCCCAACTCCATCTCTATAAATAACCAATCCCGAGCGGAGGCGACTTCCTAGCCAATGAGGATGCCCGAACCGACAAAAGCAGGGCGGCAGCCAATGGGGAGACACCCGGGGGTGTGAGATTCGCGCCCTGGGGCCAATGGGTTGGGAGGCTTGGAAAGGTAATTTGAGCCGGCGAGTGGGTGTGCGCCGCGAAACCTTCCTCCTTCCCAGCCCCAAACCGGCTCTGCCCACTGAGCATGCCCCAAAGAGCAGCGGGCGCTGGGGCTGCCGGAGCGGGCCTGAATCCGCCCTCCAGGGTTTGGTCCCAGCCGAGCCCGGTAGGTGGGTGAAACCCTCCCTGCCCAGACTCTGCAGGATTCCCAGTTGGTAGCACGCACATGACTGGGCTTTCTTCCTGCTTGCTTTGTCGTAGTTAAGGATAACCGCAGGGGACCGGGTACCTTAGGCGGAGTAGCGTTTCTGCTTCGCTTAGGGACCGGGCGCACGGCGCGCAGTTGATGCTTTCTGCGGCCCCAAATGTCCTTTGGCGGTGCCTGCCCCACAGCGCTTTGGTGGGAAGGGGAGCA
This sequence comes from Dipus sagitta, assembly GCA_036346955.1. Taxonomy (NCBI): domain Eukaryota; kingdom Metazoa; phylum Chordata; class Mammalia; order Rodentia; family Dipodidae; genus Dipus; species Dipus sagitta. The sequence goes on from CM070783.1 coordinate 107,736,830, forward strand.
CGCCGCGGGCTCCGGGAGCAATCCGCTGAGCGCACACTTCCGTGGAAGCCGCTGCCCTCCGCAGGACCCCGGCGCCAGCAGCGCCCACCCTCCTGGCCGCGCCTCCCCACCTCCCCGCACTACATCACTTCCTATTCGGTTCCGAGACTCGCGCCGATCGGGCACCGCGGCCCCGCCCCGGCCGACCTGGACCGCCCTCACCGGGTCGCGCGCAAAACCCGGAGCGGAGGTACGGGCGGGGCGCCGCGGGCGCGCACTGGGCATGCTCGCAGGGCGGGGCGGGAGGGAGAGCGGGGGGAGGGCCGGGCTGCGCTGCGCGCGACGAGTAGGAAGCCCTCGCCCGCGGAGGCTGCGGGAGAGAAGAGAGAGGAGAGCGAGCGCGCGATGGGCCGCGGTGGTGGGCGCAAGATCCACGGGGACTCATGCCACGCGTGTCCCGGCCGGACGCGCAATTAGTATCCACCTCCGCAGCCCGACTCCCCGCCCTCCCGGGCTTCCGCGGCCACGAGCTCCAGCCGTCGCCTCGCTCGGGCTGCTGGCATTGTCCTCGGGTCCGCGGCCACCTCCGAGGACCGCTGCGGGTCCCCGAACGCGCGCTCTCTGGGGAACGGTGCAGCCCGCGCGGTCCCCAGCTGGGTGATCTCTACGCCGCACTGCACGGCCGTCCTTTAGGCTTTTTTTTTTTTTTTTTTTTTTCCTTTCCCCTGGTGCGGAGCTGAGAAAGGGGAGAAGACGTCCATCCGCCCAGCGCAGCGTTCCTGGGCAAGGCGCGCAGCCCCGGCCGTCGTGGGGACAGCAACGACGGAGCCATGAGAGAGTACAAGGTGGTGGTGCTGGGCTCGGGCGGCGTGGGCAAGTCCGCGCTCACCGTGCAGTTCGTGACCGGCTCCTTCATCGAGAAGTACGACCCGACCATCGAGGACTTCTACCGCAAGGAGATCGAGGTGGACTCGTCGCCGTCGGTGCTGGAGATTCTGGACACGGCGGGCACCGAGCAGTTCGCGTCCATGCGGGACCTGTACATCAAGAACGGCCAGGGCTTTATCCTCGTCTACAGCCTGGTCAATCAGCAGAGCTTCCAGGACATCAAGCCCATGCGGGACCAGATCATCCGCGTGAAGCGCTACGAGCGCGTGCCCATGATCCTGGTGGGCAACAAGGTGGACCTGGAGGGTGAGCGCGAGGTGTCCTACGGCGAGGGCAAGGCGCTGGCCGAGGAGTGGAGTTGCCCCTTCATGGAGACGTCGGCCAAAAACAAAGCCTCGGTGGATGAGCTGTTCGCGGAGATCGTGCGGCAGATGAACTACGCGGCGCAGCCGAACGGCGACGAGGGCTGCTGCTCCGCCTGCGTGATCCTCTGAGCGCCCGGGCCGCCGCCGGAGCGCTGGCCGGGCCCTGCGCGGGAGCCCAGCGCAGCCCGCTCCAGTGCGATGGATTCCTCTCCTTGCTTTCAGATTGGCTGCGGGAGCCCGGGAACCTGGCTGCCTTCGATAGCCAGCATCCCCTGCCTTTCACCCCCATGTCCGAGTGTGGCCGGGGCGGGGGATGTCCTGTCCAGACCATCCGAGAGACTCCGGTGCACATGTGGTTCCTTACAAGCATGTACGTTTCTCATTGAGTTTGGTTGACGCATATGTCACTGTTTAAGTAACCATGTGAGCGTCGTATTGGCAGCTTGACACCCTGCAAGCGAAAGTTTCAAGCGTGGGAAAAAAGAATGGAATGGGGAGACAGAAGGGGAGGAGGAGGACCTCCCCCCAAACTCTTCCCTAGTTCCAAGTTTTAAACACGTGGAAAAAGGTCCCTGCAATCCATATGAAGGGGCAGGAGGAGAGGGAGAAACTTGTTTTTGTTTTGTTTCTTTTCCTTGTTTGCCAAGTAGTTGGAGATGAAAACCGGGTTCCTTTTCTGCCAGCTTGGAAGGGCAACCCAGTGACTGATGGCGATTCCGAGGATGTCTATGCAACGTTGGGTTATTGTTACAGTGTATCCAATCTGAAGTATTGCACATCTGAACTGGGACGGTGAACACTGATGCCAATCCAGTGTGGGATGCCAGAAAATGTCTGCTGATATTTGTGGGGGAAAAAAAAATCTATTTTGTTTACCTACTGTATCAAAAGGGAGACGGGGAAGAATGGTAGTTTTTTTTTTTTTTATCAGCTGTGAAAAAAGTTCCAGATCTGCACATTTTTGTGTGTACGTGTGTGTGTGTGTGTGTGTGTGTGTGTGTGTGTGTATGTATGTGTGTGTTATGTTTTAAGTTTAGCTGTTTGGGGGGGAGGGGTTGGCAGTAACAGATTTTACTGACTAGCTTTTAAGATACAAAGACTTTGTAAATGTGATTCAGGGCCCCCGCACCCCTGTGTCTGCAGAGTGCCTTCAAAACTCAGCTGTTCCAGCCGGTGCCAACCTGTGAATTCCCACCATACCCCAGAATCTGTTATTTCCCAGACCACTTCCCAGTTTCCTTTCAGTATCTTCCCGAAGAAGCCAGGACAATAGGGTCTGTTGTTCAGTGAATTTCTTCATTAATTTCTGCCTTTAAAATGTTCGGTCCATGTCTTGCTGTGTTTTTTTTTTTTTCTTTCCTCCTTTTCTTGTATTTTGTTCAAATTTCAAGTATTTAGCTCCTCTCATATTATTTGTTAAGGAAATGTTTCGATTATCTTTGATACAAGTGTTTGTCCTCACAGAACCACAGACCAGAATCTTACGTTGTGATGTACCAAGAGAGTTCTAACAAATTGTAATTTGTAATTTCATTTGCTTAGTCCTTGTCTCGTTTTAAGACCTTTTAATACAAATGGCATTTTTAAAGAAACAAACCCAAAACAGTTGTTTGTGTTTGTGTGTGTTCATATTCAGTGATCCACAGAATCTGATAGCACAGAGTCATGCCAAACTGGATAGTGTCAGGTATGTGATGGCTTTAGGAGTTATCTGTTGAATTTTGAAGATGGAATTAGCTCAGTGACAAGTTGGATGACATTATTTGCAATTTGAGAAAGATGAAGAAAATTATCAATGCCCCAAAGTTTCTGGGTATAAGACCTGATTCCAAGATGAGAAGGTATCTTGATTTTGATGTTGGGGGTGGGCGAGGGGCCTTCACTGACTACTTTGCTCTCAGTAGAAAAAGAGGGAAACACCTGACTCTTGCTCCCTTGGGTCTGGGCAAGGAATCACCTGTTCTCTGACGGAAGGTGCTGCTTAGAATCTGTCTTGTTTTTGTTTATGCCACATATTAAGTCAAAAGTGTTTCTGATCTAGAAGTCATACCTCAGTGTACCTGCAGTGTATTTGCGTAGTCAACAGTGTTTCAGCCCTCTGAATGTTTTCATCTGGAAACAGATCATTAGATTACAAGCAAACAAAAATAATAAAATAGGTTTAATCAATTCCCTTTCCCTTATTACAGTGTGTGGGCTGTATTTGACCTCAAGTTTTTCTTTCAAACAGTAGGAGGCAGTGTGAGCTTTTTTTATTTTTTTAATTTTTATTTTTATTAAGGAGGTCTTAGTACAATCATCTCTACAGAACAAGAGAAAGTGTATGTATATTGAGTGTGTACCTTAGGTTATGAGGTGAAGCTGAAGCATGAAGAAATTTTTAACAAAGGGATTTATTCCCTTGACAAAGCCAAAAGAAACTACTGACTACAGGTTTCTTTAAAGTTCCGTCAACATATCTTGCCTTAATCTTTTATTCCTTCACCCTGGATTCCAGTATTCCAGGAGGAAGGAGAAACTTTGCCTGTGAGGGTCCTTGTGCCATTTTATTTCTTAACTGTAATCTGAATTCTCCATTAGTATCAAACATAGTTTGATATAAAACACAGGCTTTGTAGAGTTTTTTAAATGTAGAAATTGAGAATAACTATTCAGATTAATGTCTTTACAAAGATTCATTCTTACATTTGAAAAGATTTAGTTGCTTACGTAGATAGAAAGTGCTCAAAATTCTGAAAATGTGTCAGGCCTGTCTGAAGGATTTTTTTAAAAAAATGTGTTTGGCAATCCTTTTATTATTTGGAAGCCTTTGTCAAAAAATATTGTCTGTATTCCCAACAGGAAATATTTAAAGTAAAAAATTGAGAATGAAATAGAGTGGTGGGCACATTCACCACCTTATCACAGGATTTCTTAAAGGCCTAGGATGGCAGAACAGAATTTAATAGGCTTTTCTTGAGTACTGTAAAACAAATGCTTTTTGGATTCTCCATTAAAGCAATTCTATGTGTACCTGCCCTAGGAAAATCGATCTGAAGTTTTGGCTTTTCTCCTTTTTTTTTTTTTTTTTTTGGTAAAGTATATATTTTCTTTTCCTTAAGGAAACACATTTTTAAGAATGCCAGTTTATTTGGTGTTACGGTGTGAAGAGATGGGCATTTGTTTCAATGAGAGGGTTGGGCTGGTTCTTGTCCGAGGAAGTGAGTCAGGGAAGGAGGAGTTTGTTGTAAGGCAGTCAATCACATGTCAAAACAGAAATTGGGTGGGAAAGGAGCTTTCTTGGAGAGCAAAAACTGACTAGTAAACTTGACCCCTGCTGTTTTCTTAACAGCTTTTCCTTTTGGTCTCTGACAGCCATCTAGGTTTTATGTCATTTCAAAGCATTATTTCTGTCAGGCTTTTGTAACAGCCTCCAGAAAGTTGACAGTGTCTCCTCACAGCTCACTGTGATCTTCAGGCACTGTGGTTCTTAAGTAGAACAGGTTCCATGTTGTCACCTGTTCAGGTAGACGTCACTGAGTCACATTTTGCAACCAGTTCTATGTGAGGTTATCATGCTTTTCGATTTGTTCCTATTTCCAGCAGTTAAGAATCCCAAAATGGGTCCTGTATTTGAACTATTATTGGGTTCATTTTGTTATGGACCTCCCTTGTAAGTGATGCCCCAGTATGGGAAAGTAAGAAAGAGAAAGCTATATGTAGCAGGGAGTGTTGGGAAGCAGACATGACTGGGCAGTTAGAATGATGCCAAACCATTGTCTCAGTGCTTCAAAGATAAAGCTTGCTGACACAAGTTTTCTCCTGGAGAATGTGGCAGTATGTCTTCCTTGATAGCATTTTATTCAAACCATGGGAATGACTGGGTACATTTGACTGAATATGGCACTGGTTCCAGGTGACATTTCTTAGCTAATCATGGCAGCATTCTGGTGGCTTGAGGCTATGAAGGTCATGTGTGCCAGTTTCTCAAAGTGGCCTGCATTATCAAGAATCACTTAAAGGTGAACATATGTATTGTTATTGCCTTCCATTATCTTAATCACTGATTTGGCATGGCATCTCATATTTTCATTCCTAATGTTTTCAGAGGATGATAGTGCTGGTCCAAGGGGACCACATATTGAGAACTCAAGATCTTGTCCCAAATTTAAACATGAATCACACTGAGTAGATATCCAGAGACACCAACTTATGATCTATATGTACAACTTTGAATGTTTCTATCATGGTCATAGAATAATCTGCATAAACGCCTAGGGAGGACAGGCCATTTCAACTAAGACTGTTCAGTTATGTGTGAGACAGCACTTTCGTTAATTTTGCATAATTATGTATATAATTTGACTGTAAGTTTCAATGTCAATTCAGAAGCTAACTTTGAGACATTATTAGACTAGGGACATAGACTCAACCATCACAGTTAATACCCTAAAAGAAAAAAAAATTAAAGAATGTCTTTGACAAAAGGGAACCTTTTGAAATATTTGCCTTCTTTTTATGTTGAAATTAAAAGACAAGGTTTTACTTCTTCATGTTTCCTAGCAAGGATTCTGAAAATAAAGTGTGTTTGAGAATTTAAAATTCAGGTCATAGCAAGAACATGTGTATGTGTTCTTATCCTTGCGGGAGTTTATTAATTCAGTCTCAAGTTCTGTTCTTCATTGTAGGAAAGTGCAGACTACAAAACTATGCTATACATGTTGTTTTGTTATGCATTTCATTGCTCAAGGAAGTTCCCAGAACTCTATGTTAAAGATCTGTGTGTTCGAGTTGAATTGGGGGGCTTCTAAAGAAATGGAATCCAATGCAAATAGTGGGTTACTCATTTCAAATTTCTCTTCTAACTCAGAAAGAGATAGAGTAATAGCTTTTGTTCAGATGTTAGGATAACATGTTTGGGTGAGGACAAGGAACTACAAAAATCTGCTTTTTCATTTTTAATGTTTTCTGGACTTGGGTTGGTTGTTTGCTTTTGCCATAATTATAATAAATATTTTGACAAAAATATATTTTGTCCCACCCTCTTGTTGCTGTTTTTGTCATTTTTCACACACAGTAATCACTGATAGCCTAATCACCTTGTGGAGTGAAGGGGATATGGAGTGTTATTAAATAAGTCAAAAATTATTTTGACTAGAGGCTGAATTATGGTTACAAAAATGAAAGGATATTGTCCCATGTTAGATTTATTAAGATACTATTCTATTCCAGCTACACAGTCAATGAAAGTTTGTGTTTCAGTGTAGCTTATCCATCTGGGAGAAAAGCATTCTATGTTGTTCCACATTTAGGTTTCACTTTAGAAAGCTGCAAACATTGGTAGTTTGAGATCCAGGATGGCTTTACAGGACTCCAAAATCAAGGATTTGCTCTTTATGTAAACAAAATGCAATGATGGCTATCATATCTTGACTTTCTTTTTATAATTATTTTTATTAGTGTTAATTGGAATTACTACTACTTGTTAAAATTAATTTGATCAAACTTTGAGGTTCTGTTTATTTTAGAATAATGTATTTTAAAGTTCCCCATACTATGAAGTCATTAACATATCTGATGATCCAAACTACTGAATAGTTCATTCACATAACCTATTAACATAGGTTAACCATCATTAGAATTATAGTATTTCACTTGAGAATTAAAGGATAATGAGTGACATGTTCTGAAGGTTTATTAATGAAATTTTGTCACAAGATGCAGAGGCATATAGATAGCAAAAGCCAAATTGCTTTACTTCTTTTGGAATTATATTGATCTGTCTTATAACTTGGAAGGAGCAACCATTTCTGTTTTTCTTATTGTTAGCTACATTTAATCTTTTTAAGTTGAATTATTTGGCAAGGTTATATGAGGCTAAGCTTTTTGGAGGTTTGAAAATGTAATTTGTGGTTATTGAAAAATTACAAAGGTAGAATTTTTAATAGAAAATATAAATATAATTGATATAGCTCTGGAAATACTGGGATCTACCCAAAGGCCTAAATTGTTCTTTGCTGAGATTAACTTTGCAATGAATAGTTTATAAACATAGCTGAAATTGACTGATTCATGACTTGACTTCTTGAGCAGAAACTGTTAGCCCCGGTATAAGGACCAGTGGTTAGGTGAGTGTGTTAAGTCTTTGGTGCTTAAAAGGACCAGTTTTGCTTCTTTTCTCTCTTGGCTTCAGGAATAGCTTGTACTAAACAATAACAGTATGCAGAAACTACATCTGCAGGTGTCATCAATTTGAATGTTGTGTGTCTATCTGATAGGCATACAATAGATATACTTTGTTGAAAATTGTGCCTTTTTAAAAAAAAGACTTTTGGATAATGTAAATAAAAATGGGTTCAGTGATGTTTAAATAGTGAAAAATGCCTTGTAGTATGTTGTCTGTGTAATAAGTTTATGACTGTTTTTACATCATTTCCAACTTATTATTTGAGATGAGTGAAATATAAACAATAGATAAAGGACATTATCTTGCTTTCATATGCTCATGTCAAACAGGGAAAAGGGAAGAAAGCCTTTTGATGAAACAGAAAGGACAAGGGATAGTCTATGTAGTCTTTGGGGATTCCTGGTGTAAAGAAGATTTAGGGCAGGATATTTCATTTGAAAGAGATAATCTTATAAAAGTTAATGTGTGAAAGAAGTAAGCTGACATTTGAAGTCGGCTAAGCTAATAGTTGTTTTACAGAAAAGCTCTTGTTTTTGTGAGTTTAATACCTACTGGAAAGCGGCAGCTATCTCAGAGAAAGATATCCTGGAAAACCAGCTGTAAGAGGGAAGATAGCGGCAATTAGTATAAAACCATGTGAAAGGACGGGTGAGGTTGTGGTCATTAGCCTCCTGGGGTTTGCAAAGTAATGTCTGGTGACCATTTTGTGTAGGCTATCTTAGGACAGCAGCATGCTTTTTAAGTGTGGAAAGTTATAGAAGGAGCAGAAATGGTCAAGGATCATAGTTGTTTATTTATTAATATGTACGTGTGCGCGTGCGTGTGTGTGTGTATGGATGGAAGTGTGTAGGAGCATGCCAGGGACCCTTGCAGCTGCTTGGGAATTGAACCTGGTCAGGCAGGCTTCCTAGCCCATATCTGTTTGTTATTTTTAGTTTCTGTAGAACCATTTACGAAATGCCAACTTATAATAGCTTTATAGCTTGAATAAATGTTGCAATATTTTGTATACTTATCTCACCATTGACAAAAAGTTTTCAAAATTTGGTTTGAGTCTTAAACTCAGAATATTTTAAGATAATTATTATACAGGTTAATATTATTGTGACATACATATCAAAGGTGCATGTCACAAAAGTCAACCTCTGCCAATATTATGTTAGTGAGAAGTTATGATATATACATGTGGCAAACACATATCATTATTGCATTATATAAATTAATATTCATACAATGGTTTAACTATTCTCTTCAGAGGCTAACATATTAAATTATATCCCTTTCAAGAAAATGTCCTCTGCCAGGCATGGTGGCACATGCCTTTAATCTTGCAGAGGTAGGAGAATTGCCATGAGTTTGAAGCTACATAGTGAATTCCAGGTCAATGTGGGCTAGAGCAAGACCCTACCTTGAAAAACCATAAACAGAATAAAAGAAAAGAACCTCTACAGAGGTCTGTTCTGGCTAAATTCTATGAGTATATATAAATTTATTTTATTTTGATGTACTTATATGATTATATTGTAATCTTAAATTTTACATTGTAATTGAATAACAGAATTACAAGATGAATTCCTAAGTAATGTAAATTCATCTTCCACCAGGAAAGGTTGAGTGCTTTACTGCAAATGTATTTATTAGATTTGCTTAGTTAAAGTACCTGTTAGTTCTCTGCTGTGTGTCATTTCACTCATGTAGATATTTTTCTGTTTCCCATCTAATCCATGTTCAGATAAAAATATCTATGAACTGTGTAAATGGTGGCTATGTAAATGTAGTTTTCATGTAGTGAAAGAGAAAATTTCCAACTCTGTTTGAGATCCAGACTGAAACACTGCCAAGAGAAGACTGTCTATCCTATAGACATTATCTTTAGTACATTTAAAAGGTGAATCAGCTTGCAGATATATTCATTTGGATTTGGATATACCTAAAACTGATGAAAAATATTCCAAGTCCAGCTCTTCTCCAAGGGTAGGAAAGAGAGAAAGAGAAAATTAATATAAATATTTTATCACAAAAGGCACAAAAGTAAAAACAATCTATAAGCAAACTGTTCTACCTTTTCAATTTGCTTTTTGAGGGGTCATCAATAGTGCGGAAGATAATTTTTTAAAAATAATTTTAGTAGTGTTCAGTAGGAGGTCTTAGGACTCCAGTTACCAGAGTAAGAATGTGAAACAGTGAGATGGGGAATAAGCTTCAGGCTGAGACACAAATATTCTGCCCACATCCCATACCTATGTTCTAATTCTAGAAGATTTTCTTGTGTTCAAAGTTGTGATTCATCATGGCTTCAGACTGACTGAAGCCTAACCCTTCCATTGACCAAGGTAAAGAGGTCTTTGGGATGGAATTTGAACACTAATGTTATCTGTGGGATACAGGGTTTCTCAGTTTCAGCCTTATGAATGTGAGGGCTGATTGTGCCTTGTTGGTAGGGGATAGGTGGTGTCCTCTGCACTAAATGTCAGTAGCACCCTTCCCCAAGGTGTGACAATCAAATATGCTGGCACAAATTGCTCCTGGGGGCAAATTAGCCTTGGGATGAAGACCCTGTGAGACCTGAGAAGCCCTAAAACAGTAGAGAAGGGCTGAAATTGTGGTAAACTTGGAGAAGCTATGATTGTGTTTATTTTCACACAATATCACTGTGATAAATTTATTAAATCCACTTCTAAGAGAAATACATAACATTAAAAGTTATTTAAGGGGATTTTGGTTACCAGGAGAGAGAAGGAATATTCCAAAAGAAGTGTGTCCTGGTTGGGGTGATGCACCTGATGGTCAGGGAGTACCTCCTACCTCCATGCAGCCTGGTGACTAATTAGCTGGTTCTGGAAGTCTTGGGAGGAGACCCCAAAGGGAAGGCCCGTGCTCCTGCTGGGGCTTTGACATCAGGTCCCTTGAGCTTTATTGGGGGAGGCTTGGAGGTTTTTATCCAGGTGGCCTTGCTGTCTCTTTCAAGACAAATCATGGCCCAATTTAGCACTTGCCCTGACTTTGGGATAGAAATTATACATCCTCTTCAGTTTAATCTTTACAATTAACTCCTCCTTTTTGTCCTTCCTTCCTTCTCTCCTTTTCTTCTTTTTACTCTTCGCTATCTTCTGGTACTTCAGTGTGTCCAGGACATGTTCTCACTGGACTGTGCACACCCACATGTTCCCCAACCCCTTAGAGAGGTGTGAAATGCGCAGTGACACATTGTAAAGAAGTGCCCTGGAATCTGGCAGCTCAGCATACAGTCTGCCTGCCAAGCCCTGGGACTCAGCGTTAAGTTCCTGTCAGCAAGTTCATTAACGTGGAATTAACTCAGTGACCATGGATCTTTAATTTACTCCAAACCAGACATGATTATTTTGTCCTTTCATTTCTAATCAAATAGATAATTAAAAACATAGGCAATATATTTATTATAAATTCTAAGGAACCAGACAATGTACACCCTAACTGTTGGAACATTTTGATTGTACATTTCAAAGGGTACACATATGGAAATCAAACATTGCTAATATACAGGGAATGTCAGAGTTTTGTAAGTGAGCAAAATAATTTCCAAATTTGTCAAAGGGCTCTGCTCCGGCTAGAAGGGTTTCTGTTAACAGACACCAATGACGAAATGAGATCCTTTTCAACAAACAGAATGCATTACTTGCTGAAAGTGATTTGCATGCAAAATCTGGCTCCTAGGTTAGAAATAACCATTTTCTTGTATTAGGATGGATGGTATTAGTAAAAAATCATTTCATTTTCTGTAGTATCTTTATATTAAATTGAAAATGGTGACACCAGGTTTGATTTGGTTCTGTGATTACAGTTAAGGTTCAGAAAGAGATTTGTCATTTCTAAATTTCTTATTTTCCTTCTCCTTTATTTCCTTCTTTAGTAATCTCTGCTACTTCATATTCCTTTTTCCTTATCTCTAGGTTGTATTGGCTTTGAGGAATGTTACATTTTCTCTCTAATTAAAAAGCGTATGACAAAAGAAATATTCATTAATCACTGTAGCCAGTAGCCAAGAAAATATATGTATTCATAAATTTAAAGAAATAAATTAAATGTATAGGATGTTTGGAAATGCCATTATTTGCATTTATGTTTTATAGTATAGCCATGATTTTCATTCAATTAATCTTGAAAACTAGTTATTTTGAAAGAACAATCATAAATTCTCTTTCATTTACATTTTGTAGCAAAGTTACTGCTTTCCAGTTTATTCTTGTTTTACTCACAAGTAGAGCTTTATGGGTGGCAAAGAAGGCATGTATGTTAATTACCTGAATGAGATAGATTCGTTCTTTGGGTTTAGCACAGTGGTGGCAAGTTTTGCAAGGTTTGTACTCTGGTACTATGAGTAGAATTGGCTTTTAATAGGCAAAGTGCTTATAATCATAAGATTAGAGTGACATTTTTGTTTTAGCAATTTAGAATAGTGAAAAAAATTGATAACATATCAGAAATAAACAATGGTTCTCCTAGGTAGTATTTCTGCTTAGTTACTTTCAGTTGTTATAAAAATTATATGATACAAATTTTCAGTTAAGATAGTGTTATACAATGAGAATATCAATTTTGTATATTAAAAAAATTTCTGACCATCTACTTTAAACTTTTATTTCTCAAAGTTAGCCTGCTTCAGATATTGAAAGCACAATAATGTGTGTGTGTGTGTGTGTGTGTGTGTGTGTGTGTGTCTGTGTGTGTGTTTCAGCCATAGAAGATGATCAGAATTTGTTGTTTGCAATTGACTCCTATATTGAGTTTTTATTATCAAAATGCAAACTCTGTCTAGATACTGCTTTCATTAACAAGTAGAACATTTTATCAAAAATATTCAAATAGGGACTGGAGAGACCTATGAAGCCTAAGGGGTCCTAGAGGTTCAAGGCTTGATTCCTCAGTATCCACATAAAACAGGTGTGCAAGGTGGCACATGCATTGGGAGTTCGTTTGCAGTGGCTGGAGGCCCTGATGCGCCCATTCTCTCCCTCCCTCTCTCTCTCTCTCCTCTCTCTCTGCTTCTTTCTCTCCCTGTCTGTCTGTCGCTCTCAAATAAATAAATAAAAATAACCCCCCTAAATAGTCAAATAGGGATGGGTGTGGTGGTGCACACCTTTAATCCCAGCACTTGTGAGGCAGAGGCAGGAGGATCACCGTGAGTTCGAGGCTACCCTGAGACTACATCGTGAATTCCAGCTCAGCCTGGGCTAGAGTGAAACCCTAACACACACACGAAAAAAAAAAGAAAAGTCAGATAGAGTTGAGAAAGTGACTACTATGATTACAATTGATGTAAATATGACAGAAATATCTCCCAAAAATTTGAATCATTTTCTTGGCTATTCTTTACATACTTCTTAGAACAGAGGTGAACTCTATATTTATCTTAAATCTGATCCTTAAACCTATTTTTCTCTTGGGATTATAGTTTATTTGAAGAATGTAAGCTTTTGTCTAAACCAAATTATAGTTCCCTTAGCATCTATGATTTCCTTTTTGTAAAACTACTATCCATGCCATAGTGAATGTTACCAACACAAGTTGAATTACTTTTGTTTTTCTTTAGATTATGTAGTTTCAAAAATGAAAGGTAGAGGAAGGTTGTTACACTGAGGTATTTGTAGAATCTAATAGTTGGGAGATTGATAAGTAATTTGACCAATAATTTCCTAGGATTTTAGCCATATTTTACTATGTTTTGATCCAGGTAATAACTATGTTAAAATATACATATATGTTCATGACAGACAATATGTATACTGAGGTTGAAAAAAATTTTTTTGCAATACTTATGGTTGAATCTATGACCTAATGAACACTAGACAAGCAGTCTACTGCTCAGTTTTAACCCCAGCTAATTTCTTTATTTGATTTTGAGACACATCAGGTAATAACTATGTTAAAATATACATATATATATATATTCATGACAGAAAATATGTATACTATCTATGTATATTGAGTTTGAAAAAATTGCAGTATTTGTGGTTGAACCTATAGCCTCATGAATGCTAGGTAAGTATTCTACTGCTCACCTTTAACCCCAGCTCTTTTCTTTATTTGATTTTGAGACAAGATCTCACTAAGTTGCCCAAACAGGCCTTTGACTACTTGCAATTCTCTTGTCTTGGTCTCTTAAGTAGCTGAGATTACAGACCTTATCCACTGGTCCTGACAGAGGTTTCTTTGTGTTGTTTTATTTTGTGTTTTAATTCATAAGCAGTCATCCTATATATTCAATGACTTTTATTACTGACTCCTACCTCTAGAACCCTAGAACATAAACCTTTGACAACAAAGAATTTAACTCACCCTTTTATCCCCAATACCTACAATAGTGCCTTGTACAAATTAATAGTTGAATGAGCAAGTAAGTATTTATAAAAGGAAAGTACATAGTCTTCAGTATGACATTAAAAAATGCTCATAATTATGGGCCTATGGATATGGTTTAGTGGCTAAAGGGCTTACTGCACATATTGAGGACTAGAGTTTGGATCCCAAGCACCCCACATCAATGCTGGGTAAGTGTGGTGGCCCATCTGTAATCACAGTGCTTATGAGGAGACTGGATCCTTAAGGGCAAGCTGTCTACCTAAACTAGCCACTTCAGAGACCTTGGGTTTAAAACACAGGGCAATAGAGGAACACATTCCAAATTGACCTATGGCTACAACACACACACTCACACACACTCACCACATATAAGCACACACCAGAAGAAGATCAAAATTGTGACTAAATCATAATATTCCAAGGATTTTCATCAACTTCATACAAATATTCCTACATATTGAAATGCTAGGGGCAGATTATTTTTTATTCTATTGTGAAAATTTGCCAGAAAATACTCATGGATAAACTGTAATGAGAAGAGGAGGAGAAAAGAGATTTCAGTAGAGATAGTATCTGTAATCTCCCATCCACACATTGAGGCATTCTGGGTTGCTAGAACAAGTAAGTCATAATCCTTGGCTTGAGCTCATAAACAAGTGGTTTTACTTGCTAACCATAGGTAGAAGGTCCTTGAGTTGACCTCCCTGCACACTTCAGGGTTCATCAGACTCATTTGGCCTGCTTATTAAAACAGAAACTGCTAAGCCTCCTCCCTCCAGAGTTTCTGACTCAGTTAGTAGATATCATGTCTGTGAAGTAGTGTTTCCAAAAAATCTCAGGTGATAACTGATTACTTGATGCTTGGAACTCTCCATCTAACCACCACAGATGAAGTCAATTATTCAAGTTAAAAATGGTAGTTCAAATACCCCAGAAATGTATGTAGTTAGGTGATGGCTAAGCTGGACATAAACGCAAGTTCCTGATTCACCCTAACCCCTGGAGTCTGCATTATATAATGCTCCGAGGAGAGAATGTCCACTTATCGCACTGTGATTAATATCTGTGTGAGAAGAGGATTGATAATGTGTGCTACTTCATCTGGCTCTTGTTCATATTGCATTTTGATCTTGTATTCGAGAATCAATATTCCCAATATGTACAATGTAGTTGTGAACCTCCTAGCATCCCATTTTGTATATGAAGATGGATCTATATATAAAAGTCACACTTGTTACCCAACTGTACTCTCCAAAGACAATTCTAAATCGTCTTAATATTATCTTTATAGTAATAGGGGTTCCTAAGGTTAATAGGGAATACCTGCAACCCCACTGAGGGGCATCATCAATGGAGTGGGGGCAGGGACGAGGGAAAAGAGAGTACTAACAATGATGTATCCATTTAAAATATGTTAATAATAATAATAAAAATAGTTCATCACAAAGGCTTTTCTGTAATATCTCTGTGTTAGAAGATTGATTGTGGCACTAACCAAAAATACATAACTATGATTTTTGAAAATAAGGAATTAAAATTTATCCAGGGATTAATTAATGGAGATAATATGCTGTTATTCCATAGTAATTCCTTCCTATTTTGGAAGCTTGTGTGCTTTTTCTATAAATCCATGATTAATTTCTCGAACTCTATAAATTATAGTAAATATGTTAATCTCTTTATTAATGGCAATAATATAAAACCCCACAAATTTAATTAATCTACTTTGCATTCCTGAGTGAATATGTGAAAAACCAGGCCCTGCAGCGCAAATCACGTAATTATATTTTAAATGATAATTTAAAAAATATGGACATGGATAAAAATAATGCATTCTTAATTGTTTCATGGTTATTACTGTACTTTCAAATAAATTTTAATTGCTTTTATTTTAAGTCAAGTCTTATAACAGAAAGTCCTTTGATTTTCTGAGGAAGGACTAGACATGACAAAGAGAAGTGGTAGACAGCTAGTTTCTTATCCTCAGTGGCTAACCCCCGGTACTTGCTGGAAGCAACCTCATTAATCCAGTAGTGACTAATGGACAATTAAGGGATGAAAGCAATTAGACATTTATCTCAAATACATATATGCTAATTTCCTACCACTGAGCCAGTGTTATTGCCTAAAAGATAAAGGAAATATCTCTGTCACAAAGTGTCTCTTCTCCTTTGTATTTAATCTCTCATTTCTTCCATTTTGTCAGCTAGCATATAAAAAATACTCAGAATCCAGCACAGTTAAATCTTCCACACTTTCTCTTGTCACAGCCATCATACAGTCTCCCAAATTAAAGAGCAGCTGTTCAAATTCTCTGAGATAGGACACGATGAGCTTATTCCCCACTTCCTGTGGAGCTCATGTTGAACTATTTCTGATTCTCTAGAACTTAAGCAATCATCCACTCTTTTAAAAAAGACAAAACTCAATGTTACTTCTGTGAGTAGTTTTGATGATGATTTATTACTCTTATACTGAGAATAATGGCTGGTTTATTTCCAAACAGCATTAGTAGACTCAACATGGAAAAGTTTATTTCATGTACCTATATTATGTTGCTAGAAATAGCACCAACTTTCTGCCCTTGTGAAACGAAGCCAAATAATTGTCCTGATTTCTTTTCTAAAAGAGGTTTATACCCTCAATAATCCCACTTTGCTGGAAAGCTACTTTCTAATGCATTTAGCTCTGTTTCCTGAAATTGGCAAAATAAGAAAAAGCAAAGTGATAGTTGAATGAGAGGAAAGAGATTGTTTAAGGATTAAAATGGACCTGTAATAGCTCTCTTCCTTCTTTTTTTAAAATTTTTGTTTCTTTTTATTTATTTATTTGAGAGCAACAGAGAGAGAGAGAGAGAAAAAAAAAGGAAGAGAGAGAGAGAGAGAGAGAGAGAGAATGGGTGTGCCAGGGCCTCCAGCCACTGCAAACGAACTCCAGATGCATGTGCCACCTTGTGCATGTGGCTTACGTGGGTCCTGGGGAATCGAGCCTCAAACCAGGGTCCCTAAGCTTCACGGGCAAGCGCTTAACCACTACACCATCTCTCCACCCCATCTTCCCTCTTCTGGATGTTTGTGGGTACCGGTTGAGGAGAAATGGGCTTTGAAGTACCGTTCAGCTCAGAATCATAACTTTGAAGTATGTAGAGTAACCATCATAGAATCAATTTAATGTTATTAAGACATAAGAATCACGTGTTTCTCATATTAGTGTATCAGAATATTTTATAATTACTGCCCAAATGTGAACATTTGTGTCAGTCATCCAGGCATCTCACTAATGCAAGTTCTAGTTGAGTTAAGTTTCAGAATATGCAATTCCACTAACCTCCATGTTGGTTCTGTGATGAAGTGAATGGACCATGGTGGATTGATGATGATGCTAATAGATCATGATGGTTCTTTGGTGATGTAAATGGACCATGATGGTTCCATGACGATGTGAATAGACCATGATGATGGACTCATCACCATGGTTCGCACTTGAGTAGCTAGAGTATACAGTGCTTAGAATGAGTTTACTTATTGTTTCACTGTCTTGACATGTGTAGACAACTTTCCAAGGTTAAATTGCTCTAAATTGTAGGATTTTAAGGTTAAAAGGTGATTATGGGAAAAAGAAAACTTGAGTTGGTTTTCATGGCAGAAAATTTGGGCTAAAGTTTTTTTTTTTTTTCTTTTTAGTGAGATTCTCAAGTTGCACACAATAGATTTCTCCTATAAATTAAGAAAATTGAAAATGTGTCTACTTCCCAATGATTCATTTTGCCTACCCTAAATAGCCCTGGTTCAATGACACATAAATTGTTCAATAGGATTTTTTCTTAATAAAAACATATTTGAAGCAATAATCCAAAGAATTTTGGAATACCACTTAAAGTGTAGCATGTTCTTGTATCCAAATTATAATTAAATTGTGTACCAAAGAGCCTTACAGATAACATGAGCCAAGTTATCTAGATCAGATAAATACAACACCTCAGCATTTTTAAAGCTGAAAATAGCGTGTTTTAAATTTTTATTTATTATTTATTTTCAATCAGAAAGAATGGAGGAGGAGGACAGAGAGAGAAAGGCAGAGAGACAGAATATGGAGGCACCAAGCTTCTTGCCACTGCAAACAAACTTCAGACACATGTACCACTTCGTTCATCTGGCTTTACTGGGTACTGGGGATTTGAACCCAGGCAATCAGGCTTTTCAAGCAAGTAGCTTTCACCGCTGAGCAATCTTTTCAGCCCCTGAAGATAAGATTTTTATTAGCCCTAACATGAAACAAACCAAAAGGGCTATGTTGATTTCCATTGACAAATTACATAAACACAAAGTTTAGAGAATAAAACTTAACTGTTTTATAGTTAAGAAAGCTATTTTTCTCTTTTTAAAAATGAGTACAATTTTAGTTGACATAATAATGGCACATATTTATGGAGCACAATGTAGAAGCCTGATATAAGTATAGAATGGACAGTAATTAAAATAGGCTAATTATGAATTCCACCAAGAAAATTGCATTCTAAAAATAACTATTTTTCCATTGCAGCTTAATCTTGCATAGCTTTATAACATCCACAATATTATATTATTCCCGATGGAAAATATTTGCTTTTGACAGAGTGTTTACAAAACTAAATAGAATTAGCACATCACATAAGTAAGTTTCACATTCAGTTTTATGGTACCTTTATAAAAATTTTAAGTGTTCAAGTACTACAGCATAGTGACTTGGATGTTTATCAATGAATACAACAAGGTTTGTCAGTATAGATGCAAAGTATAGCTGATGAGGGACTTTAAAATGAGAGCTTGTTCCTTTACATGTTTGAATCACATATGGACAACTTTTCAGGATCAAATAATTGCTCTGGAATTTAAGGTTTTCATTACAAGGAAAAAGGCAACTATGAGGAATTATAGATAACTTTCAAAAGGGGGTTGTTGGTGGGAAAGTTGTTTTCTATGTTATTGGAAACCTGTGCTGTCCTTACAACATACAGAATGGCTTCTGTGGTAGTTCTGGGTGGATTCACAGAGATGTAATGATTAATTACAGTTGTTCATTATATACCAGCTATTATATGTGTTTATTCTCATGTAACCCAGAGCGTAGCCCAACATGTACTCAATATCCCTTCTTTAAGCCAGATAGTTCAAATAATTTATGGAATAGCCAGGTAAAAAGACACTAAATGGGTGTTTTGATATGTCCACTTTGTCTTCAAAGATCATGTTTTTACTCACATGGATCCACTAAGTTGCCACTTCTGAAATAGTAGGTAATTGAAATATTTGTCCATAATGGATAACAACCATGACTCATGTTGTTAGTCTTGCAAAACACTGAGTTGTATTTCATTCTAATGCTAAATGATATGCTATGATTATTGCATTTTTAAGACCCCATCCTGTTGTTTTACTGTTAATTAAAGGCAACTAAGCTGCATCTTAAAAATCATTAAATGATCATTAGAGTAATTGTTTTAAGATGCCAATCCAAGTTTGTAGCTCATTAAAGACAATCGAGACAAGCGAGGCAGCTGTCCATGCATCTCTGTCTTGGATATAATTATTGGCATTTCTTCATGACTTTATTGCCCAGTTTTTATGATGAGAATGACAAATGTTCATTGTACTAGTAATTCATACATCAATTTTTCATTTAAGGTACAATTTCTCAAATGAAATTATGTTTATTTTTTCATAGCAATTTCCTCTACAGTTTCCTCTGAGGAAACTCCCTAAGGATAATGTGTTTTGTCATGTTCACTTATACAATTCGTCATGAGAAGGTGGCAGGGGAGAGGATGGCAGATCATATTTTCTGAAATAGCTTGCATTCTCCTGTTGACTCTTGCATTCCCCTCTGTCCAGTAAAAGTCCATCTCTATCACAGTAAACCAAGTTTGGTGTAAAATTCTGCTGCCATTTTGGTTTCCAAATAGGGGAAAATAGTGCATTCATTAACTTACTGTTGCAGTCAGGTTCGCATTGCTGGCAGAAACACCCAAACAAGAGCATCTTGTGGAAAAAAAAGGAGGTTTATTTTGGCTTACAGACCCTACAGGAAGCTCCATGATGGCAGGGAAAATGATGGCATCAGCAGAGGGTGGACAGCACTCTATGGCCAACATAAGGTGGACAATAGCAACAGGAGAGTGTGCCAAACACAGGCATGGGGACACTGGATATAATACCCATAAGCCCACCCCAACAATACATTCCCTCCAGGAGGCATTAATTCCTAAATCTCCATCAGCTGGGAACGTAGTATTCAGAACACTAAGTTTACAGAGGACACCTGAATCAAACCACCACATTCCACCCCTGACTCCCATAAACTGATAACCATCTTTGATGCAAAATGCAATGTATTTAATCCATCTTTTAAAATCCCCATAGTTTTTATTAATCCTAATGATGTTCAAATATTCCCATCGTCCAAGATCTTTTAACCGAGCCATAATACCAAAAAAATCCCTAAAACCCATAATGGCACAGAATAAACATTCACATTGCAAAAGGTGGCATTGGGCGTAGCAAAGAAATATTCAACCAATACAACATTTAAACAGGGCAGACATCAAACTCTGTAGCTCCAAGTCCAACAACTCTAGTCAGTGACAAATCTTCAAGTCTGATAATTCCAATCAGCAACATGTCTCTGGAGTTCTAATTCTGCCCCTCCAGCTAGGCTACTCACAACCCTGGGAAAAACTCCATCCTGGCAGGCAGCTATCCTTAGCAACCATTTCATGGTCCTAGCATCTGCACTGCAACCCACGGCCCATCCTCACAGCTCCAGCAGGTTTCCATGCAGGCAATCCTTAGCAGACCTGCTTCACACTGCCCATGGCCATTTCCAAACCACAAGACTGTGTTGCAAATTCAATGACCTTCTCTTTCCTGTATTTCATATACTCCATAATACCAGGTAGGGTGCCAATTTGTTAATCCAGCAGGGGGGTGGGGAACAGATTTTGAAGAATAAGATACTCCTTGAGCATTCAGGCCTCTTCAAATGAGTCTACATTCTTCCTGTTGCTCCACTGCAGGTCAACTAGCCCAATCTCAAAGTTTATAATCTCTCATATAATTGCAGCTGAATGGGCAGAAGTTTCAGGCCAAAGATTTCATTTCTGTGCCATATCCCTCTGCTCATGCCAGTCCATTTATATGCAAACCAACCCTGCACAAGTTCTCAGGACATGGGTATATCAGCAATCCTTTCACACAAACTGCTTGTAGCCAAGTCCAGGCAAAGCTCTTTCTCACCCTCAGAAGCCAAACCTCACAGTCCATAGTTCTTACTGCATTCAGGTCTTTCAATTCTGACTAGAATAGTCCATCAAGCTGTACTTACAGCACTGCAAGGCATCTCTCAGGCCAAGATTTCAAATCCTTTCACATTCCTCTTTCAAAGCAATTCCAAAAGGGCAAAGCCACACAATCAGGTTTCAAGCAGTTATGACACCACTCCTTGGTACTAAGTTTACTGTTGCCGTCAGTTTAGCATTACTGTTACAAAGCTCCTGACCAAGAGCAGCTTATGGAAAAGAAAGGTTTATTTTTGCTTATAGACTTGAGGGGAATCTCCATGATGGCCGGGAAAATAATAGCATGAGCAGAGGGTGGACATCACCTCCTCACCAACATCAGGTGAATAACAGCAAAAGAAGAGTGTGTCAAACATTGTCAAGGGAACACTGGCTATAATACCCATAAGGTCGCCCCCAACAATACATTGCCTCCAGGAAGTATAGTTCCCAAATCTCCATCTGCTGGGAATGTAGCATTCAAAACACCTACATTTATGGGGGACACCCGAATCAAACAACTACACTTACCTATAAATAATCGCTGTATAAATAAATTTTATGATTGTAATTGTAACGCAGTATTTAAAACAGTTAACTCACTTGCTTAGAAAGGCATTTCCCTAATAATTTTTAAGGAAAGTTTTCCATACATTATATGATTCTCATTTGAATAATCGTGATTCAAGATATACCTGCAATATTTCCTTAAAGTTATGTCTGCTTTGTGATACAAATGATTACCTAGCCTCACGTATATGTGAGAGCAGTAAGGTGGAATTCACTATGGTTCACATTGCTTAGCAGCTAGCCATCCAACACATTGATCTGGTGTGGTTTCATTTTTATTATTCATTTATAAGGGTGGGGGGAGAGGTGCCAGGGCCTCTTGCCACTGCAAGTGAACTCCAGATGCATGTGCTACTTTGTGCATATACTTTGTATGGGTACTGGGGAATTGAACAGGACATGACAGACTTTGCAAGCAAGTGCCTTTAACTGCTGAACCATCTCTCCAGACCATGGTTTATTTTTTATTCCACCATTTATTTGTTTGGCATCACCATTATCATTGAAGAAAATAATGCTTGTTACATATTCACTTAGGCAAGATGACTACTCTGCTCTATGCGTTCAGTTACTGCTTAGGGACCTCTTTTGCATTTACCAGCAGGCTCTTCCCCATAACTCTCCCCTGTGCAAGCAATAAACCAGAGTCCCTATCAGTTCACAGTTGCCATAAGTGGATTTGTCATTTGTACATGTTGCAAGCACAAACTTTTTCTAAAAGTGTCATTTTCGGCACTTAACATTGTTAGCAAATGTGCTCCCTTAAGTAGCCTTGGTCTTGTTTTTAATTAAATACTTTGGGTGAATGTTTATGCATTTAACTGAGACTTTATTGAAGGGGGCTTTCATTTATTCTGTTGAGTCAAACTAACCTACAATGTTTTAATTAGCACACAGCAGCAGTCAGTTATGGTTTAGGCTTAAAAGAGTAACAAAGGAGTTATAAAATAATCTGAAGAACCCAGTCTAGTCACGCATTCCAGATTTTAAGATAATTGGTGCCAGTCAGATCACTTTTAAAGAGTTCTTTTCAAACAATAGATACAACCTAAAATAAGACTGTGGGGGTGAAGGCTGTGGGCTTAATGTATGATGAATGCAACTGAATATATTTTTATAGTTCTTAGTTTTAAATATTCTATTTATTTATTTGAGAGAGAAAGAGGGAGGGAGGAAGGAAGGACAGGGGGAGAGAATGAGCATGCCAGGGCCTCTTGCCATTGCATACAAACTCCAGGCACATACACCACTTTGTGCATCTCGCTTTATGTGGGTACTGGGGAACCAAACCCAGGTCAACAGGCTTTGCAAGCAAGTGCCTTTAATGTCTGAGCCATCTACCCAGCCTATTTTCTTAGTTCTCATATAGTAAAATAATTTTAATAGCTCTAAAATATATATGTTGAATAGGAATAATGATTTTAGTTTTTGAAATTGAATATGTGCAATGAAAGTTTATCAGAAAAAAACATCTGAAATATGATTGTACACTGAAAGGCATCAAAATATCAGTATATCCTAAGTATTATTTACCAATAGTAATTACATTATGATCCTTTTTTAACTTATACTTTCCTGCGTGTGCATGTATATGTGCATGCACAAGTGTTTCAGGGGCTCTTGCTGCCCGGCTTCACATGGGTGGCCGGGAATCTGAACCCAGGATAGCAGGATTTGGAAGCTAGTACCTGTCATTACTGAGACATCACCCCAACCCACATTATGAATGCTTGAGAAGTGTTATTTTACTCTTTGTTTGTTTGTTTGTTTTTGAGGTAGGGTCTTGCTCTAGCCCAGGCTGACCTGGAATTCACTACATAGTCTCAGGTGGCCTCAAACTCACGTCAGTCCTCCTACCTCTGCCTCCCAAAAGCTGGGACTAAAGGCGTGCACCACCACGCTCAGCTGCTTTACTTTTTTTTTTTTTTTAAACAGAGCAGTGTATATGCAGGGTTAGCAATTTTATGATGCCATTCAAGTTTTCATTCACTTATGCCTTAAGAACTTTCTGAAAAGGAGCCAAAAGGATAAAGCTGGAGTGGAGGCCTTGCAAGCTGTACTGGGCAGTATGTCAGCAGCGTGTGAGCATCTTAGCTTGAGGAGCTTCTGCAGCAAAGGGGCTCATTGCTACTCTTAAGGGTTCATGGCCACAGTACAAGTTGCCAATTAGCATGCGATGCCTCGTTGTACCAAAAATACAAAGTAAAATATGTTTCTGTGGAGATCATGAATGCTTATCTTTTCCTTTTTTCTTTTTGTTTTGTTACTTAAAATAGACTTGATCCATCTTCAATTGATTTGGGATGAAAAAAAGCAAGGCCTAGTAGGATATGATGGTATAAGAATGTAATCCCAACACTCCAGACGTGGAGGCAAAAGGATTAAGAGTTCAAGGCCAGCCCTGACTACATAGCAAGTTTGAGGCCAACCTGGGCTATGTGAGACTATGACTCAAAAAAAAAAAATCTAGGTGGATGAAGGTGTTTTCTCTTTCTTTGTTTCTGTTTTATTTTCTTTCCTTTTTCTTTTTTTTTTCTCCTTTTTTTTTTTTTTGAGATAGGGTCTCTCTGTATAACCCACAATAAAGTGAACTTGTCAAATTCAAGGAATTGAAGACATGCACTACCATGCCTGGTTCAATAATATTTTTTACAAGTACTTTAAGCAAGGTGATTAAACATAAAAAGAAATGTTTTCTTGGCTCTGAATTCCTTTCTGTCATATCTGCGTTAGGATATGGGGAGAACTGATTTACAGACTTACCTGGTGCAAAAGACAAAGAAATATGCCTTTCAGTTATGATCATGAGACTGCATGTCCACATTCAGGCACCTTTACAGTATACAATTCCTAAATTAAACTTCTGGAAAGTGGAGTATTCTGTGGGTGTGGCAGGGAGGGGGGAGGTCATCATTGTCACAGAATTACCTTTCACTTGTTTTTGTAAGAAATAAAATGTAATGCCTGGCTACTGTTTGGAGTTCAGAGAGTCATATAGGCTGTTTTGCTCCTCTAGTTTATTCTCTCGCTTCTTCCTCCTCTGTCTGAAATACCTACATTCAGTAAGCGTCCAAGGACACAGCCTGCCACTTTGACTCCATCGGGAAGTCATCAATAGGCGTGTATCAAATCTGGAAAACAAAACCAACCCTCACAAACAGCAGGAGATTTTCAGAAAAACAGCATATATTATTTAATTACCAAAGATGATTTATTCATAAGCATTAGGAATACGAAATAAATTCAATTTATGAAGATTGGTTTCTTACCCAGTGCTGCTACCGCAATAAGATATAAGGTTAAGTGTCTTATCCTTAGTGACATGACCTTTCTCTTCATTTTCATTATCCCAACAATTTGATTTCATTAAAGAAGCATTAAACAAGGCATTTTATGGTGAATAACTCAGGTCTGGCACTTCAAGATTTATTTCTTTGGCTTTCATTACTGATTAAATAATACATCAGTGACTTCTATAGTATTAAATTTTTTCTATTCAAAATTCCTAAAACCTTCATATTAAATTACTTGTGCTTTAGAAATTATGAAGTTTTAGCTACAGTTATTTTTGTGTCAGAGAGGAAGATGTTTACAAAAATCAGGTTTATTATCTACATCTTATATTAATCATAAAAGCAAGAAAATTTATAACATATGTCCCTTGTCCATAAATGTATCACAAATGATGTTTTTACCCTGTGATGGGAAAAATAATGCATTAGAGGTATTGCATCCTGTTTTTGTCTTAAATTGACTTTCTACCCAACAATTTATTTGAGCCTAGTTCCTAACACATTTATTTAACTCTGGAAAAACCCATCCCAATTTGTTTTTTCCTCCAAATATTCTTATCGTTTTGTTATTTTAAATTGTAAATAAACAAGTCTGGTTAGAGGTGAAGACTCAAATCTGTAATCCTTACCATTATATTGATAAATATGTTTTACTGTTTCCCAGGTCTACACTGATAGAGGCATAGCTTCAGGGACCAACCCATGTGCAAACTAGCAGAGAGATTATAATATCCAAAACCAATGGCAAAATGTTGATTACTTATAAAGTAATTGTGGTAACATTTTTAAAATACTAAAATATTTCCTTGTGCTTATTGTTTATTTGTTTGTTTGAGACAGAAGCTCATTCTGTAGCCCAGGCTGATCCAGAACTATGTATCTAAGGCTGGCTTTGGAGTGTTAATGGTACTCCTACCTCCATCTTCCAGGTTCTTGGCATTACACATATGAGCCACCATGCCAAGCAAATTTTAAAATATTTCTGAAACTAGCCTACATTTTTAAATTAAATTAATGTGTTTAATGCTATCAAATTCATGTCATGCATTTTCAACTTTTAACAATTTTTGTGTACATGCACACATGCATGTATATGTGTGATGATGTACATGTGAGTGCATACATGCCCTGGTGTGCTTGTAGAGGTCACAGAACAGCCTCAAAGTATTTGTTTTCCCTTCTGCCTCATTTGAGACAAAGTCTCTCTTATTGTTTTTGTGCCACCATTAAAGATAGGCTGGCTGGCCTGCGAGCTTCCAGATTTTCCAGGTTCTGCCTTCCATTGTCATAGGCACATTAGGATGACAGACATTGTACATTTTGCATCTGGCTTTATTTTAGTGCTGAGGATTGAACTCAGGTGAGCAGGCTTGCAGAGCAAATGCCTTTAAGTGCTGAGCCATCTCCCCAGACCCCATTTTCAACTTTTATTAATTTGAAATCACTGCTTTTTAAATTAGCTTTAAAAAATAATTTAACTTCTTCATTAAAAAAATTGGCACTTGGCCATATCATCACTGACAGATTGCAAATTAACTCTATTGTTGGAAATAACCCATAATATTCCTGCCTGTGAAACAGAGAAGTAATTATAGAAGATTCATGTTATCTATGATCCTTTTTTTTTCTTTGAGACAAGGTCTTTTGCTAAATTGCCCAAGCTAGTTGTAGAACACAAAATCCACCCACCTCAGCCTCCCAAGTAGCTGTGACTTCACTGTAACCCACGCACCAGCATGCCTGGCTCTTCAATCTCAGTATTAAGGCTAAGCAGTGACTTAGTTGTTGCATTTTATTTGAGGGAGACTTCTTTTTGTACAGCTTTAAGCATCCATAAGTGTATCTTCTCCCACTTTTAACTTACTGGATTATGACATACTATACTGATAGAGTCCACACATTTAGGGAACAATCATATTCCCAGCTTTACTTTGTAGAAATAAGTGATGAGGGATTTTGAGACTGAATTGTATTGTTAATCTCAGATGCCTACATTAAAGTCATAACTGTAAGTACCTCAGTGTACTTAGACAGTGGCTATATTTGGAGAGTTATAGAAGTAAGTAAAACTGAAGTCATTAGGGTTGACTATTATGCAAACTAATATCCTTATAAAAAAGGGAAAGTTAGACACAGAGAGGAAAGACCACATAAAGTCACCAGAGGCCAGCAGCCATCTATACACCAAGTAGAGAATCTCAAGACGGCACCTATATTTCAAGCTACTTGTCATTAGAGTTCTCAGAAAAATGCATTTTACTCTTCAATCTACTCATTCTATGACATTTCCTAACAGAAGCCCTCATAAATGCATACAGAAATGATTAGGACCAGAAAAAGAATGATTGGCAATTAGAAGTGGAATTCTGTTTTAAATATTCTTCTCGTTTGTTTTACTACACAATAATCAAATGTGATAGTAAAGGAAGGTTGCCAAATTTGGTTTGTATAAGAGGCAGAAAACTCATTATGCAACCCAGTCAAGCACAGCTACCACTGTGGAAGTTGAGGTAGATGTAACAATGATAAAACAATCATTTGTGCTCAAATAGAGTGTGTTATGTGCCAGACACTGTTTCTAACCTTTCGTATTTGTCAAGGCACTTACTCTCAACAACTGTATGAGGTCTAGGAAAGTAATTATATTCATTTTTGTAGATGTGAGAAACAAAGCCAATGAGGGTAATGAATAACTTTTCTAAGCCTATACACATACTAAAGGGCATCTTTGATCCAAAATAACCTACTTTTAGGAGCTGTACTCTTAACAAGAGTGAAATATTACAGTAATCATGGACAATCTAAATTTCTGTTAGCTTTCTCCCATATTGCCCTCTGAGGGTGCAGTAAGTCTATGAAAGTAGTCTATGGAACTCCAGAGATGAGCACCTAATCTGTGCATGTCAGGGAAGGGAATAATTTTTTTGGATGGGGGTAATTTTTGTCAGGGAAGACTCAGTCATGGTTTTGTCTCTAGGGGATGATATTGGGTGATGGCTGGGACTTGTAATGGTACCCTTTGTTACTTGGGACTTAGGAAATAGACTTCTTAGTATGGTCAGTGGATACAAAGATGTCACACTAGAAACAAGGAAAGGAATTAGTTGCTAAAGTGGCCTAGTCTAGAGATTGAATTACCAATATTACAAGTGACAGTGAGATTGCTGAGGATGGCTTTCCAGCTGCCCAAAGACATAAATTTAAGCCTATCTTGTCCTATCACAGTTTATTATCTATGTGCCTTGACTGCTTTACTTCATGTGGATCCTGCATGTTTAAGGCTTCTTAGAAACCAAAGCTCTAGCTTGAGTTGAAGGAAGAGAAAATAACAACTCTTTAAGATTTTTTTGATGAATACATTTGTCAAAATTAATTCTGCTACATGTTTTATCATGGTGTTGGTAAGCTTTCCATAGCTGTGACAGACTGTCACAAAAAACAAGTTCAGGGAGGAAGGAAGTCTTTTGCTAGTGGTTGCAGAGATTTTGGTTCACTATGGTGGGGAGGGTGAAGAGAAATGTTGTTCATAGTACATCTGGCAGACAACTGTTCCCTGAAATCTTCAGGGAGGCTGAAATATAAGACTATAGATTAATTAACCTGCTTTTGAATTTTTTTAAACTGTCCATTATTCAGGCTGTGGCATGGTGTTTGTGGATAGCTTTTAGCCAGTTTCATAGTGAGAACTAGCAGTAAAAAGCATAGCAGAAAAACAGAAAAACTTTTTTTTTTTAAAGCAAACAAAAGCCTATAGTTTAGCTAGGTGTGGTGGCACATACCTTTAATCCCAGCACTTGGGAGGCAGGGGATCACTGTGAGTTCAAGGCTACCCTAAGACTACAAAGTATATTCCAGATCAGCCTGGGCTGGGCTAGAGTGAAACTATATATATATATATATATATATATATATATATAAAAGCAACTTGTTGTTTAGTCAGAAAAGCCCAGATAAAGTTTGGGAGACAGTGGTAAGTCAGAGTAGCTCAACCCCCTCATAACAGCCAAGAAGCAGAGAGGAGAATGCTAAGCAGTGTCATTCTTCTTTTCCCTATTTCCTTCTATCCTTCTATCTGGGCTCCAGCTACAGGTATGGTGGTGCTCATATTCAGAGCTAGCTTTCCCCTTAATTAATTCTCTTTGGGAATGCCATAGATTAACTCAGAGGTGTGCTTTGCTAATCTCCTAGGAGCTCCTCAGTCAAGTCAAGTTGACAAGATTAATCATCACACTGTCATATAAATTAATAAAAGTTATATTTGCCAGATGAAGGACACATTCAAATTTCCCATGCCATGACTAGAGAAAGCATCATGTCCTTAGACATCCTTCTGCAAACAAGTAAATAAATAAACCAAAAAGTCAACAACACACTTGATTATTTCAACATACACATCATTCCAGAAGAGGAAAACATATGTGTCCAGTAAAATGATCAATGGTCATCAGGGACTAAGAGGACTATAAATAAGCAGAGCACAGGTGGCATTGAAGGCAGAGAAATGGCACTGTGTAATTTAATGATGAGCAAATGCCACTATCCATGTGCCAAAGTCTATACAATATAGGGTTCATAGAGTGCACCCTAAATAAATGATATGCTTCTGATAACAATAAAAATCAATGCAGGTTCATTGGCTGTGACACTTCTATGTGGTATTCTAATAGCTAGGGAGTCTAGTCAGTGGTGAGCAGAAGGCATATGGTAAATGTCTACCTTCAGCCCTTCTTGCTATGAGTATAAAACTGCTCTAGAAATGAGGGTACCATACTTGATTCATTCTGTCCTTACTGATTCCTTCTATAATTTGATAATTTATCAACTGTCAACTGTGTACCCTGGCATTTAAAAGCTTAGAGATGGCCAGGAAGCTCTATATTCACAGAGGTTAACAGAAAGACAGAAAATAAATGGATATAGTTATAATATCAGGTAGTGATAGGTACCATGAAGGAAACATAAATATCTGAAGGGGATGGAGAATGATGTGTGTAGTGAGAGGAGCCATTTCTAGAATAGGCTTTTGGAAAAGACTTTACTGAGGAGGGGTTCTTCAATAGGCTTTGGAAAGAATATGAGAGATGGTGACATGGGATGTGGAATTAGATCAATTAAGATAATCTGATCAGAAAAAGACTTGGGACTATGGTAGGGGGTTGATTGGAGAGGTCAGCCCTCTTTGGTCCATTTTTTTTATCAATAAAAGAATTTGTAGAAGCATAAAGAAAACCAGCCAGGTGAAGATTAATTTAGAAGAGGGAATAATTGAGAAAGCAAAACCATACAACAAAGGCCTCACTGAGAGTGTTTGGAGTGCTATTTTTATGGGTTCAGAGATGTTGATGAGTCAGGCTTATAGGTATCACTTGACTAGTTCTACCTGTTGTGATAATTGATTTATATAATCATACCTTGGTCACACATATAATTGATGTGAAGTCATAGCACATACCCTACAGGGCCAATTTTCTCTGAAATTTGATCTTGTCCATGAATTGCTTGGACAGATATTGCTCATTTTCCCTCAGTTGCCCATTAGCAGCAAATAACCTGTCTTGATCCTCACACAAGTGCAATAGTGGCACACAGCCATGGTGGGAAACCAGCTGCTCTTGATTTGGCTAACTGATCTGCTCAGTGGAACGGGACCCATAGCTGGAGCTGGGAAACAAGTCAGAACCATATCCAAACATGAGCCTGCTCTCCATTATCAAGCTACCACCAATCATGGGCTACAAGAGGGCCTACAACTATTAAATTCTCTATAACAAAAGATAAGGCAGCACTTGGGGGGCAGAGGTAGGAGGATCACATGAGTTCGAGGCTACCTTGAGACTACATAGTTAATTCCAGGTCAGCCTGGACCTAAGTGAGACTCTACCTTGAAAAACCAAAAAATAAAAAATAAATAAATAAAAATAAGGGTTATCCCATTTATCTGTTGCTAACTATACACTCTGTCAGAGAATTTGCTTCTCTTTTTCAGATAGATGCAGATCCTAAGGAGAGAACCACCCCATCATAACTCAAAATGGCCCCAGCTGAAACTAAGAATAATTGGCAAAATAAGCAAGGGTGCTGTTTTCTTGGTGAACCTGGTACCAGCACAAGGGTGAAGGAGATCAACACAGAGAACAATCAACACCTACCAAATCAGATATCCAGAGACACAGAGGTTCCCAACACCTCATCACTGAAGCAGACCCAAAATGAAGCCAACATGGCTCAGGGAAATTTTGCGGAAGAGGGGGCAGAAAGAATGTCAGAGCTATATGTTGGGTCATGGTACACAGAAACATTTCCTCCTACCCATAACTGTGGGCTAACTTCACAATGCATGACCCATATACTTCAACAATGAGGGGCCAGGGGGAGGGAGTAGGACATGGATGAGCCTAACAATGGTACCAACTTCACTGTATTCACTAAGTACAAAACTAATTAATAAAAAATAAATTAAAAAATTGATCTCGTCAGTACAGCGCCACTAATGGAAGGTCACATGGTGGGGGTCTTAGGACGTGCCCATGCTCAGGGCTTTGTGGTTGGAGATAATTCTAAAGATTCCAGTGAGCATCTACGAGAGAAGTTCCTTTCCTTCCTGAATGAGAGGGATGGATTTGTCTCACAGTGTGTCAAGTAAGGAGAGGGTAAGATTAACGGGCAGTTGGGCCACTGCCCCTGATCCCTGATCCCAATTACTGATTTTCCTCATAGCAGCCAATCCTGAAGACTGGGCCAGACTAGTTTCTTTTGAGGGAGATCCAGGTGGCCTGTAAGCCTGGTGTGCAGGGAGAGAAAGACATGATTAAGACTGGAACTTAGGAAGGAAGCCAGAAGCCAAAACCTGCTCTCTATTGCTGGAGAGAGTCTTTTCTTGTAGTTAAAAGCCAATGGATGCTTATGAGCCTAGGAAAGCAATAAACCCACCAAATGCAGGCTCTGGGAACAAGAAGTAGGAATCTATCAGAAATCTGTGTATAGGATTCTGCTTGAGAGTTTGACATCTTAGAATAAACAACTGCATTGAAATTGATGGAAAGAGCAATGCACAAGATATGTTTTGTAAGGTACCTCTGAAAAGATGTACTAATAATGTACATATGAGTTGAGACTGAAAATCAGGGATGCTATTGAGGGTTGATCACACTAGGTAAGTGTGGGTGTCATTTCCTAATTTAGAGAACACTAACTGGAGAAGTATCAAGTCTCAGCAAAAATGAAGACTTTGGGTTTAGTTGAGGTCAAAATTTTTATTTGCACTCAGAGATGTTGAGGTAGAACTTGGGAATTTGGAGTTCAAGAAAGAGGACAAGCTTGGAGGTGGAGAGTAAGGTTTATATCTTCATGGACAATCCAGGTTTATGTGTGATCTTCGAGTTTCAACACTTAGAGAATGAGGGCCCAGCAAGGGAGACAGAGATGAGCACATGTTGAATTTTAAAGATTTTCTTTAGATCACTAGAGTCGTGGATTGTATTAAAAATAGTACTTTTCTATGCAAGAAGTATAAACCAACTTAGCTTAAAATGAAAAAGAGAATTGCTTTCTTATTTAATTTATTTACTTGAGGGGGATGGGAGAGCCCAGGTCTCTAGACACTGCAAAGGAACTCTAGACATATGCACCATTCTGTGCGTTTGTCTTTACCTGGGCACTGGAGAATCAAACTCAGCTCCTTCAGCTTTGCAGGCAAATACCTTAACCATTGAGCCATGTCTCCAGCCCACAGATTTCTTCTGTGTGTAAAATGGCAGGATTCAGTCTAGTCTCTCTTGCTCCTGCTGGTCAGTATTGCAATTTCCCTGGCTGGCTTTATTCACAGGCAGTTTTGGAACCAACTGATTTAGATTCTTTTCTAAAACTCCAGCCTGAGATTGGGATTCATTCTGATTAGCTCAGCCTAAACTAATAACTTTGGCAACTATGATTAGATTGAAGACTTTTCATGAGCCTGTGTGAGGCTCATGTTTGAAGTCCCACACCAGACAAGTATGAATTAAGACCTGTACTCTAGAGAGATGCTGGGCAAGTAAAAGCCATTCTACAACACAGGCTTGAAATGACAAAATTTGTTAACATGCATTCATGTTGATATTCCAACGTGGTGTTACTATATTTTTGGCTATTGATCTACCAATACACAACACATTATTATTATTATTATTATTATTATTATTATTATTATTTTAGTTTTAGAGGTAGGGTCTCATTTTAGCTCAGGCAGACCTGGAATTCACTGTGCAGTCTCAGGGTGGTCTTGTATTCATGGCAATCCTCTTATCTCTGCCTCCTGAGTTCTGGGATTAAAAGCATGCACCACCACGCCCGGCTCACAACACATTATTTTAAAAGCATATTTATCTAAATAGGATACTACAGAATATTTAGATACTTGTTCATTTTTTGCTTTGCTGTGATCAATTACATGACAAGAAATAAAGGAGAAAGGGTTTCTTTATGGCTTATAATCCTAGAGACTACAGTTCATCATAGTGTGGAAGGCGTGGTGGAAGGTATAAGAGGTGGCTGGTCACATTACATTATATTCAGGAAATAGAGCTAGGGGAATTCTGGTGCTCAGCTCACTTCTCCTCTTTATACAGTCCAAGTTCCCAGCCAATGAGCTGGTGCTGCCCATCTCCTCAATTAACCTAATCTGGAACATTCCTCACAGACATGCAGAGAGATTTGTTTCCATGGTGATTCTAAATCCTATCATGTTAAAAACTGACATTAACCATCGCAATTTATGAAAGGAAAAATAAAGAAAAATTAATGGTTTTTAGAATAAAAACTGAAAACATATGTTTAAGATTTCTACCTACAGGGCTGGGGAGGTGGATTAGAAGTTAAAGGCATTTTCTGGCAAAGCCTGCTGGCCCAGGTTCAACTCCCCATTACCCACATAAAGCTGGATGTAGAGTTGTGCATTCATCTGACTCTAATTCACCTATGACAATGGGAGGCAGATCCAGGAGGACCTGAAGCCCCAGGGCCAGTTTGCCCTTCCTTCGCAGCCTGGCAGTTCCTTTGCAGGAGCAAGAGACCCTGTCTCAAAGAAGGTAGAGCACTAACACCTGGAAGTTGTCCTCTGACCTCCACACTCATGTCGTGACACAAAAACACACACATACACACAAGTAACTTTAAAAATGTCTAATATATATCCTTTTTCTTGTCATCTGCAGGGTAGGATTTGGCTAAAATGCTTATTCATAGAATTGGAAAAGCTGAATGTGCAGGTGTGCATATGTGTGATATTTTTCTAAATGTATTGTGCCTCTACAAATTGGGCCTCTACTGAATTACAAATTGAGGATTAGCCAGCAGCTCCCAGGACCACATCCTTTTGATTGACTGGTGCTTTACTACCGAAATAAAATATCACTTTAACCAGCTCACTATCAAAAGTGAAAATGAATTTTTAATTGTGTAGTTGAGGTGTGGCATGGAATACTCCTACCTAAAACATTCACCTTTTGAAGGGGAAGTGGGAAAGCAATGTAACTATCTCTGGCAAGAACCAGCCCATTACTTCTGTGACACTAGATATAAGAGAGAAAAGATGGAGATATTTACATGCATTTGAAAGAGTTCCGAGGTACTAGAATTGAAAATGTGATAAGGACAAAATTGGATCCAATTTTCCTCACAATAATACAGAGACATTTGATTACATGAGAAAAATACTGCATGCTAAGTTTGATACTTTGTTTTATTGATATTATTGTTATCAATGTGGACTCATAGCAGCATGTCCCATTCCTATGATGTATAAGATTGATGTTACTATACTATATTTGCAACCAGACTATATAGGAAGAAGTATTATTTTTCATATTTTTCTTGAATGTTGACAAATTTGGGTCCTTTGGTATGAGAAACAGTGAAAAGACAGCAAGGTAGAGAAATCCATAATTGTGAAAATTATAATATTTTGAGATCACAAGTCTGTACTAGATTTTATATAATCTCAAAATAACTAATATAGTGTACTTGCTACAGATAAATGTATAAGAAAATAAAATTGGTGTTGGGAAGATAGTTCAGTCAGTAAAGTACTTGCCTTGAAAGCATGAGGAATTGAGTTCTATCCCCAGAACCCACGTAACAAAAAAGATGAATCTGAGAACTTGAGAATAGTAGTACGCATGCTAGAAAGGCAGGAACAAGCAGAAACCTGGAGGTTTCTGGTTAGCCAATCTTAGCAAACTTCATGAGTTCCAGAAACTCTTAGCTCTACAGCTGGAATTATATATGTAGCCTGGGCACAGACAAACTTCTTACTCTAGGTTTTCAATTCTTTAAATTGTTTGGTACTACCATACAATCAGTTATTGTAAATGTCCCAGTATCAGATATCATATTTATAGATGATCTTTAGAATTCTGTATTTATTATATGAATACATTATTGCAAAATAATTAATTAATTAGTTCATTAGTTCATATTAATTCATTAATTAATTTTTGTAGATAGAATCTCAGTATGTTGACCATACTAGACTCACATTCTCTTGTCTTGTTACTTGAGTAGAAGGTGAGAATATAGGCTTACACAACCAGCCAGTTGGTTGCTAAAATAAGACCTAAAATGTAGGACTGGTTCTAAATGCCAGTGTGATTCTAAAGCCTTTACTTGACTATTGGTATCATTTCACAAGTAAGGAAACAGAGTCAAGGGAAGTTTGGTTTGTTTTTGCCTATGAACACAGCTTGTAAAGAAAGGCATCTGGGGCATGTGCCCAGCATCCTCTGACATCTTAAGTCTGACCACCTGGAAGGTAGAACTTCTCTCCTAAGTATGAGCCCAGGTGTCTGCCTATAAAGATGCCACAGAGAGGCTAAAGATCTAAGTTTACAGACAACTGAACTTTTCTTCCTTTGATACAAACTAATAGACTCAGAAATAAGGTTTTGACCTTTGAATTTTTCCTTGTAATATAACATTTATAAATTCTTCAAATACTATTTCTTTTATGAGGCAAATATTGAGACTCATTTTAGTTATTTCTGTTGAGTTTATGGATCTTAGCATTGCTTTTGCTAAGCATTATTGAGGAGTTGTGTGGATCATAACATATTTTCTCTCTCATTAAAAAAAAAAAAAAAAAAAACAACCTTAGGACTGTGAGAGCCCATTACCTTGGGAAGTGCATCATTACAACACAGCCTAGTCTCAGAATCAAAAGAAGATGGTGCACATCAAAAATAGGAAGTCATGCTGGCTTGGTGACAAAAGCATGTAATCCTAGCTACTCAGGAGGCTGAGGCAAGAGGACAGCCAATTCAAGGCCTGTCTGAGCTACCTAGTGAGACAGTGTCTCAAAAAAAAAAAAGTTAAAAGAGGTCTGGGGATGTATGAAGCTTGAGGTCCTGGGTTAAATCTCAAGTACTACAAAAAAAATCATTTAATATTAATACCTATGTTTTAATGAAGGAATATGTTTCCTAATTCCATGTGGATGATGAAAATGGCATTGTTTTATATTCTTCAAGTCTCCTTAATGTTTTGAGAATTACACAAAATTACATTCTGTTGTTTCTGTATTGTCTGCTGTAATCCTTTTGACAGAGAAAAAGGGAGAGAGAGAGAGAGAAAGAGAGTGAATGGGCACACCAAGGTCTCCAGCCACTGCAAACAAACTCCAGACACGTATGCCCCCTTGTGCATCTGGCTAATGTGGGTCCTGGGGAATCGAACCTAGGTCCTTTGGCTTTGCAGGCAAACATCTTAACTGCTAAGCCATCCCTCCAGCCCAGCTGTAATCTTTTGAATGAATTATAAAAAGAATATCTGGCTGCACAAGGATAGGTAGTTGAAATTATCTCTTTAGAAAGATAATTAGGGAATATTTTGTATTGGTATTACACTCAAACTTGCCAAGTGGTAATTTCTCAAATGTTCATTAAATGCGTATCTCAGTCCATGAAGTTCTCCTCCGCTATATTTAAATCCTTTGGATATCTTGAACTTTAAATGAATCATTGCTCTTTCATAGTTCAAGATCATCAAATATTAGCCATTTGAGAAATACTGGCTTATTAACACATTCCATTGCATGTGTGTGTGAGGGGGTATTACAGACATGAACAACCATGCTCAGCTGTTTGTGTGGATGTTGAAAAATTGAACTCAAGATCAATCAAGTCTTCTCAGACCCTCATACTTGCCCAGCAAGTGCTCTCACCCACTAAGCCATCTCCTCAACCCTGCATTTCATTATTTTTATATATATATATATATATATATATATATATATATATATATATGTTACTGTGCTGGCTTCGGCCACACATATACTAAAATTGGAACGATACAGAGAAGATTTGTATGGCCCCTGCGCAAGGATGACATGTAAATTCGTGAAGCGTTCCATATTTTTTAATCAACCCAGATGTCCATCACTAGAAGAATGGATAACTAAGATGTGGTATATCTACACAATGGAATTCTATACAGCAGTAAGAAAAAATGACACAATGAAATTTGAAGAAAAATGGATGAACCTGGAACAGATCATTCTCAGTGAACTTACCCAATCACGAAAAAAAAAAAATTGCCACATAGTCTCACTCATCTACAGTACCTGACCTGAATCTACCCAAGATGCCTTACATACCCAGCAAGCTTCTCATGGACTAGACAATAGGATGGGTGGGGAGGGGAAGGGGGGTTGGGAAGTACAAATCTAGACCCAAACGGCAATGGTACCATAAAATTCTACATCCTAAAAGGCAGACCAAATGTCTGAACCTTCACCAGGCCCTTAGAGGGAACACCTGATCCACAAGACACTGGAGAGGGTATGATGAAGACTGACCTTACTCTTCTACAGCTTCTCTGTCTCCCTCTCTCTCTCTCTCTCTCTTCTCTCTATCTCTTTTATATTAGTAATCTTTTTCTTCCTTTTTTTAGTGGGCACTGACCTGTGACTCCCAGTACCAGCATGTGTCTATCATCCACAATGAGCTTTTGATCAGAAAGACCTACAAGGTTTCCTAAAAGACAGATTTCTGTCAGAGTACTTGATGACCCACCAAAGGTTAGTGGTAAGACCCTACTGCTGAAGACTCTTTATGCGATTGACACATAAAATGGAATGGCATGGCTGGGAGCTGGAAGAGAGTCAGTCCCCAGACGGTCAGCGCATCTAATGCCAGAAGGTGCTACATGGGCGACTGGGGGAATATAACCAATATCTGTTCAAGCAACTCATGGTCTAACCTACTTAGCAGCAAATAACCTGTTGTGATGCTCACACAAGTGCAATAGTGGCGCACAGCCATGGTGGGAAAGCAACTGCTCTCCATTCGGCTAACTGATCCTCTCAATGGTACGGGACCCATAGCTGGAGCTGGGAAACAAGTCATAACCATATCCAAACATAAGCCCACTCTCCACTATCAAGACCACCAATTGTGGGCCTACAGGAGGGCCTACACCTATTAAATTCTCTATAAAAAGGTAAGGGTTATCTCATTTGTCTGGTGCTAACTTACTCTCTGTTGGAGAATCTGCTTCTCTGTTTCAGATAGATGTAGATTCTAAGGTGAGAGCCACCCCATCATACCTCAAAAGGGCCCTGGCTGCAACTAAGAAAAATTGGCAAAACAAGCAAGGGTGCTGTTTTCTTGGTGATCCGGGTACCAGCACAAGGGAGAAGGAGATCAACACCGAGAAAAATCAACTCCTACCAAACCAGAGGCCCCCAACTCCTCATCACTGAAGCAGACCAAAAAATGAACCCAACATGGCTCAAGGAAATTTTGTGGAAGAGGGGGAGGAAAGAATGTCAGAGCCACATGTTGGGTCATGATATGCAGACATTTATCTTACCCATAACTGTGGGCTGACTCCAGAATGCATGACCCATATACCTCAACAAGGACTGGCCAAGGGGAGGGGTTAGGTAATGGATGAGCCTAATAATGGTACCAAATTGACTGTATTCACTGAGTACAAAACTAATTAATAAAAAAAAATAATTTAAAAAGAAAAAAATATGTTACTATACATACCAACCAATTTCTTCAGAAAATTCTAAGAATTGGGAAATTGATGAGCTTATAATGGAGGTTACAAGTTTTCTAAAATCCTAACTTTTACTTAAAAGGTTGAGTTCTGTCATTGGTGACATGAAATGCAAGATATTTTTCTGAAAGTTGCAGTTGAATGACCAATTTGCTCATCTTTATCCAAGGCCCCTGCAGGTTTGCATATCTCGCTGTGCAAACCCCTATTCTAACAGTTTATCATGTATACAGTACACATTAGAGTATTCATATTATTTGATTTAAGTAAACTTTACAGTTGTGGGTCTTCCTTCTCTGTCTTCTCACTCATTGTGGAGTTCTTTGTTTCTGTTGCAAACCATATTCATAGCTAGGTGTATCACACCTGCAATCTGATCCCAGTTACTCAGGGGCCTGAGGCAGAAGAATTGCAATTTCAAGGCCTAGCTGGGCAACTTAGTGAGACCTAGTGTGAAAGTAAAGTAAAGAAAGGTCGGACCATAGCTTATTTAGGTCATTTGCCTACTATGAGTGAGGCCCTGGACGGATTTCCCCTCTGAAGCGTAAAAACGAATGGCAGTATTAAAACAGTGGTGTGTGGAACACTGCCGGACCTAAATAAGGGTTGCAGCTGTCATAGCTAGGTAAGAGGGACGAGCGAGCTCTGGGGAAAGCACAAAGTTAATTCCAGCAGGTTCTGGGCAGCCCCAGGCAGCCCCGTTGGGGAGTTTGTGTACAGCACCATTGTCCTTCCCATAGTAAATTTTCTACCTTATGAAGTGTGAGTGAGTTCGACAGCCTCCACGTACTCCAGGAAATGTCCAGACAGCCCGTGAGCAGGGAAGGGGAGAAGAAGACGTCTAAGTCCAGATACAGCACTTAGGCGGCCCCGGGCTAGGTCGGCCCTCCTCTCTCCGCTTTGACGCTTGCTTGTCTGCCAGCTCCCCGGGTGAGCTCCTCCGCTCGGAAGCACAGAAGCCGAGGCCGCTCAGTGCCAGTGGGGAAGGACTCTGAGCTGTTCATGCCCCAAACCCACTCGTGCCAAATATGCGTAGAAAAATACTTCAAATAATGGTGCCCTCTGAAGATGCAGCGATGGAACCCCCCATTTACTGCGTGACCTATAGCCAGAGACTCGTTCACCACTATGGCTACATTTCCTGGTTTTCTTTTGTCGGGGCTCAAACCCAGGGCCTTGGGTAAGCTACATGCTAAGGCAGGCTGAAATTCAGAAACATGTGGAATAGCCTTTTGTTTATTTGAACTGGTTGTTGCAGTTGGTAAGAGGGGAGTCACTGACATTCAAAACCCCAGAATCAGGGATGTTCCATGTCGGCCCAGCCAGCAAGTCCCAACTCAGTGACAAAACAGCATCTTTGAGAGGCCCTGTGTGCTTACCCGGCTTCTCCTGCCCGATGACTAATGTGCTCCTCCACGGGGACACCATGGCAAGGAGCAGTGAGCGATGTGCGCACGCCAAGGAACGTGAGAACACTGTGCTAGCAGCCGTACCTGTGGAGGGGAAGCTGTTGAGCCATGTGGCCGAGTCGGTGGCTTTGTTAACGATGAGGATGCGAGGAGTGAGCTCCAGGTCTTCCCCCTCTACGTCACAGCCCAGCTCTGCTTCAAGTTTTATTCATAACGCTTTCCTCCTTCATCATGAAATACGGCGTGGACAAGTTCTAAAACAGAAATAAAATACTTCTCTTCCTAACCTATGTAAAAATACTAGAATAAAAAGGTCATATTCAGATTTTTTTTTTGCCTCTGTCCCCAGTGTTTGGAAATAGGAAATTGACAATCCAAAGACATTGACAAAATTACTCAATACCCAGGTGAAATTGACTACCAGTAAGTAGAGATAACTGGAGCTAAAAGGTCATTGCTAGATTTGGTAGCTGAAATTTATTAGAATTCTAAAATTTGATTCACATAATACTTGTTCATTTTGACAAACATACAAGGGTAAAACCTAAGGTTTTTTTTTTTTTTCTTTTTTATTTCATTTCTGTGTCTTACAAAACTCAACTCCTCAACTCAGCCTTTAACGTTCTAATGACTATCAGGAAATACTAGAACAAAAGTCTCA
The DNA here is from genome assembly GCA_036346955.1 of Dipus sagitta. Classification (NCBI taxonomy): domain Eukaryota; kingdom Metazoa; phylum Chordata; class Mammalia; order Rodentia; family Dipodidae; genus Dipus; species Dipus sagitta. Next base: position 107,777,849 of record CM070783.1, read on the forward strand.
AGTGTTCTGCATTTTTTTTCCTGTGGAACATTCAATTTCTAGTGGATTCATTCTTTTCATTCTTGAATTGTCTGGGACCTTTAACTTCTGCTTAATTTCTATTACAATGTTTCATTTGCTTCAAGACTCCTAAGATATCATCTACAAATAAATTGCTCATTTATTTTCTATTTCTATGGTTTAGCAAAATAAATTATTGAAGAAAAATTTTAGACAATAAGCTTTTATCTAATGAGTCACTAGCATACTTATTGGGTTCAGCCATTTCATGACATGTTCCTCCTACTTCCGTTTTTCAGTATGGATATTGTGTTCACTTTCCTTTACTATAACACATACCCAGATAAAGCGAATTATGAAAAGGAAAGGTTTATTTTTGCTTATACTTTGAAGGTTTTAATCTGTGAGGAATGGCCTCTTCTGGACTAGTCACGGGGTAGTACATGGTATAGGGACTGTGGTAGAGGAAAAACACTCACCACGTGGACAGGAAGCAAGGAGAAAGATGGTTCCCTGGGCAGACACATGTCCAGTGATGCGAGACCTCCCTCCAGATTCTGTACTCTGACCTGGGGACCTGAACTTGAACTATTGGCCTTTGGGGGATATTTCTGCATCCATGGCAGGTAAGTGTTGAGTTCATGTTATAATTAAGCCACTTTATCCTAGATTTAATTCAAAGTGCAGTTTTTTTTTTGAAGTCTTATTTTTAAATGATGCTGTTTGAAGATACTGTTACATTTTCGAACAAGATTAGAACCTGAAATTCAATGCTGTATTTCTAATGAGTTGCCTTTAGGACATAAATACTTCATCAAAGTCGTCCTTGGAAAATCAGGTTTCAGTATTAGTGAGACAACATAAAGATGAATAAAATGTTCAGAATGAAATGTTGGTAACTTTGAAGAATATACAAGCCTTAAGAACTGTTTCTGAAAATTTGTTTACCTGTGCAGGTATGTGTGTGTTTGAGTGTATGTGTATATACATGTATATGTGCATGTATGTTGGGTACATGTGTGCATGCCTGTGTACAGGCACTCAGTGTATGTGTGGAGGGCAGAGACAACCTCAGGCTGTTTCCCTTCTTCACCACTTGAGTCGGGGTCTCCCTTGTTTTGCCACCACTGCTTTGCAAGTTTCTGAATTCTTCTTGCTCCACATCGCATTGTGCCTCCAGCTTTATGTGGGTGAGGAGGAGAATTTAACTTGAGGAGGATCTAACTAGAGTTGGCAGGTTTGCAAACCAGTGCTTTTAACCACTAAGCCATCTCACCAGTCCTCCCTAAGAATTCATCTCTAAGAATATTAAAAATCTTCAGTTTTCAAAATTTTGAGTTTTGTTCACAAATAGTAACATTTAACAATATTTTACTATTTGTTCAAATTCATACTACAGTACTTATCACAACATTTTTATGAAGTATTAATTTGGATAATTTTTTGAGCCTTTTTGTCTTGAGAAGGGGTTTTGTTTGAACTATTTCTGAGCTTGTATGCCAGATACCCTCCTCCATATGGAATGGAGGGGAAATGTCTTCACTCATTAACTCCAAACTTTTAGCACAAATTTCTGTCTATACAGGTAGTGTCATTGCATCTGCTTACAAACATGCCGATAGCCAGGGTGGTTATTGATTTCAGGTGTGCCACTCCAAAGGTGACTAAGACTTGGGAATTGTCCCAGTGATATGTGTAAAGTCTTAGATTTAAGGAATTCTGTGGCCATTAGTAAGTTGAAAGAAAACCTTGCCTTGAAGTTGTATGAAGATTTCCCAGGGCAGTGAAACGTATGCATTGTGAACCCAGCCCCCAAGCTCATATTGGAAATCATTTTGAAAATTTTGAAAACTGTTTATTTGAGAGAGAGCTAAATATATAGATAGATAGATAATAGATAGATAGATAGATAGATAGATAGATAGGTAGTAGATATGGAGAGAGAGAGAGAGAGAGAATAAGGGCACCAGGACCTCTAGCCACAGCAAAAGAACTCCAGACCCATGCACCACCTTGTGCATCTGGCTTTGCATGGGTACTGGGAAATCAAACCTGGGTCTTTAGGCTTTGCAGGCAAGTGCCTTAATATCTAAGCCATCTCTCCATCCCTAAAATTCATTTTCAATAGAATGTTAGTGTTCTAACAATGTTAAGTTATAGCAAGTAAAAATCTTTTTACTTGTAAGCATTACTGAAATATTTTTCCCTAAAATTCTCCAATGGAGAGTAAAGTTAGCACCAGATAAATGAAATAACCATTTTTTAAGAGAGAATTTCACATGTGTATGCCCTCTTGTAGCCCATGATTGGTGGGAGATAATGCAGATAATTGATAATGGAGAGCAGGCTCATTTTTGGATATGGTTCTGACTTGTTTCCCAGCTCCAGCTATAGATTATGTTCCACTGAGTGGATCTGTTAGCCAAATCAAGAGCTGCTGGTTTCCCACCATGGCTGTGTGCCACTATTGCACTTGTGTGAGCATCATGTCAGGTTGTTGCTGCTAAGTAGCTTAGACCACAAGTTGCTTGGACAGATGTTGGTCATTTTCCCCCAGTTGCTCATGCAGTACCTTCTGACACTAGATGAGTTAACTGTCTGGGGACTGGCTCTCTTCCAGGTTCCAGCCAGGTCACTCCATGTTCCATCCCAACAGTGTGTGGTGTCTTCAGCAGTAGGGTCTTACCACTAACCTTCATTCTAAATATGCCTCTTGTCCGTTGGGCTGAAGGAGCTAAACACCTGCACTCCTGTAGCAGGCCAGATGCTCTGTGGTGTTAATTGTGGATGCACAAGATTCAGAGAAGTGGTCAAAGCTGAATTGGCCGTCATCACACTGAATTCAGAAGTATAAATCAGCTTGCAAATTCTTTAAGAGTTTTAATATGACTGACACCAAGTCTATGTAAAGAAACAACAATGAAACAAGGGCACTATATTTAAAATAGATTTATATTACTTTCTCACATTAATACCAATTATTTTATTCTTAAGTTGATTTTTTACTTATCTAAACTGGGCAGTGAGAAACATTAATCTTCCCTTTCCTTTCCTTTAAAAGAGTGTCTTGCTTTACTTATCCATTTCAAATTCGGAGATTCACTCATGAATATACTCACCTCTCATGAGGCTGTGCACAGAAGTGAACTATGACACAGCAAGTCAAAGTTATCATTATACAGAGCATCGATCTTTCATGTGGTATTTTAGAAGTGGCTTATCTTCAGTTTCTGTTTAGAAAAAAGTCAAAAACAGAATGAGAATTCTGACCTTGATTTTCATCTTGTGTACACAAAGATGTGAAGAAGAGTTTTTTCTGAATCCATCTTGTTTGTAAAACGACCTTCCCAAAGGATCTGGTACTGTTGTTTTTCCTGGACCTGCCACTAACCGATGCAGGAAGCTTTCTTAAAGAATGGATTTTTCTGCTTTATCATTATCTGATGAATATGCTACACATAGATTGTCAAGATTTGAATGTGATAAAATGAATATCAAACCATCCACAATGAATGTCATTCAGTCCTTAGGATGTAGATTTGCAGCCGTGCCAACATGCATTTGAACATCCATTGATGATAATGCACTGCCTTCCTCCTTACAGAGAGGGCTGATAGCAACACAGGCGTGTGGGTACCGACACTTAGTTAGGACAACAGCTATGCGAATTACAGGAAGTGGGTGGGAATGGCCTTCATCCTACAGTACTCTGCAATAATAATAGTGAAGAAATCCTTTCCATTGCTTGCTACCTTGTTTCTCATACAGGAGAAAATGGAACCGAGGGAGTAGGGAATGGGCAGTAATGAACAGAGGATAGATGGGTCTTGGATGTCTTCCTTTCATGAATGTATTAAAGTATGTAAGAGTTAGTCATGTTAGGATTCACCCTAAGTGTAACCCAAAACAGGACCAGACAGCAGCACATGGAGACACAGGACGTGCTGTCAGGCCTGGGACACTGCCACCTGTCCTCTTCCTTCAGGAGCTCAGGTCAAACCATGAGTGGAAGACGTGCACAGTTCGTCACCTGGGTCATGGCTCGAGGGTCAGTGCTATTTTCACTTCCTTTTACCACACAGGAGGTAGACTGTGTCTCCCTGAACTGCGTGCCCACCAGCGTGTGGGAGACACATTGCAAGGCTCTTTGTCACTCTGAATCAGCCAGACTTCCCCTCAGGCTTCCTGAGTCAGCTCCTAGGAATGTAGTGGGCAAGGAGCCAGCGTGGCAGGCTTCCTCCAGCAGCCAGCGAAGAAGTCTTCCTCCACAGCCCGAGATGGAGGAGGGCTTCCTGCAGCAGCCAAGGATGGTGGGGGTCTTCAACCAGCAGCCAGGGATGGAGGGGGCACCAATTCGGAGCTTCTACTCCCCACTTCCTCTTAGCAAAGCCCTCCTTAGTCCGTTTCAGAATGTAATCGGTGGTCATCCCCTAAATTCCCAGCATTACCACGTTTCCGGTCAGGTGAATCAGGCGATTCTGCTCACAAACCGCTCCTTCCTGTTGAGTTGTGTTCACTCGCCCTGTTGAATGGCTAACGAGAGATGTCGCTCCTAGCAAGTGTGCTTTCCAGACGACTCCTCCAGCTGAGGCCGTGGTGGGAGGAATGTTCCCTCACCTGTCCTGTTCCCACTGCACGCCACCGAGGTCTCCTTGAGCGTCACCGGGACTTCCTCTCACTCTAATCTCCAGGAGCAGGCTACCTCCCTGCAACCCAGCAGGTCTGCACAGCTAATCTTGCTCCTAACTTGCCATGTTTTACCAACGTTTTCTGCCCAGCCTCCATTCTGTCTTTAACCTGGCCTTCTCTTCCATATTCACTTATTTCATTACCTAAAAGAAAACACCAGGACCTGGAAACTGCCATCCAGTCACGCTACTGGACTCTCCTTTAGCCTTGAAGCCTCTTGTTTTCCATCCCTTCCTCACTATGACAAATGTGCTAGCTGGGAAGCCTTGGGGAGCCTGAAATAGACTAAGGGATGGAATGAAGACAGGGGAGCACGGGAAGGGAGGTGCGTCTCGTATCCATGTAGCACTATGGGATGGCTCCCTGGCTAAAACTGCAAATGCACTGCCTTCCTCCTTACCGAGAGGGTTAATAGCCACGCAGACGTGTGAGTTCCTACACTTGATTATGACACAGGGTCAGTTAGGTTATTCTCTGGAACTGAGTTTCACACTGTTGAAGCCAGTGGAGGATTGCCCATTCTTAGATCTAAGTGCTGCACAGATGCACAAGCGTTGTCTGCACCGCTGGTTTCACACTAAGAGTGGTCTAGGCTAGCTGCTGTTCTTGGGCAAAGACCCTAAATCACAGTTGCTTGCCTCAACAAGAGCCACTTTGTGCATCTGGCTTTACCTGGGCACTGCTCTTAGATTTATATTCCTTACTTTCTCTGCTAACTTAAAAACAGTCAAGTTTTAAAAGAAATGTTATTTAAGTTGAAAATTGGCCACAAATTGACACATATGTGTGTTCTATTAGTAATAACCATATACATTTTGAGCTGAATTCTTATGAGTGACTTATGTCTCTTTAATTAAAATAAAGCCACAATTAAAACTATTAGCACCTATATGGGACCATACCCTAATAGTTTTCCATTTTATATTGATTTTTCATATTGTAAACTTAATGTTTTGCATTCACGCTTACTTTTAAGTTATTTCAAATTTCTTAGAGACCTCCAAGATGCAGTGTATTATCTTCATTTGCACTGAGGAAAAAATACAAACTTCTGATCACTTAAAATATTATGTTGCTAATTGATGGTTTGTTTTGTAGACCAATTTTCTGTGGTAATTAAAACAACTCTTTTTATAAACAGTTCAGTAAAATTTTGTGCAATGAATTAATGTTCATATACTCCCTAATTCCAGGAAAATTGTATAAAGAAATAGCCACAAAATATTTCCATGCTAGTATAACTAAGTCTAGGTACAGATTTATTTTTTTGTTCCAGATTCTGTTTCTTACTGAAACCCCAAGTTGCATTTTAGAAAGATGTGGCTAACTTCCATGATTTCAACTTGATGGATCAGTCAGTCCAGAGGAGGAGCTGGGGCTTCCTGGAGAAAGGCTGAGCCTAGTGCTGTAGTAAGGAAGGGACATGATAGGCCTGGGCTTTTCTTTTTTTTTTTTTTTCTTTTTTTTTTTGGTTTCAGGAAGTAATAAAATGTTCAAAGAATGAGGAGGGCATCTAAAGGAACACAGGAGATAGCTTGAGTCTATTCTTCATGGACAAATATGAGAAAACTTCCTTAAGAGAATAAAAGAGAAAATAATGGATTATAACTGAATAAAATAAGAATTCATTGGTTTGGAGAGATGCCTCAGTGGTTAAGGAACTTTCCCATAAAGCCTAATGGTCAGAGATCGATTCCCAATTACACACACAAAGCCAGATGCACAAAGTGGCGCATTCGTCTGAATTCATTTGCAGTGGCCGGAGGCCCTGATGTGTGCGCTCCCCCCACCCACAGGGTTTGGTGGCAAAAACCTTTAACCCCAGTACTCCAGAGGTCCAGGTGGGAGGTTCACTGTGAGTTTGAAGACAGCCCAAGAATACATAATGAATTCCAGGTCAGTGTGGGCTAGAGCAAGACCCTACCTCAAAAAAGGTGCGGGGGGGGGGGGGGGGCGCACTGGAGAGATGCCTCAGTGATTAAGGCACTTGCCTGCAGCCCTTAATGACCCAGGTTTGATTCCTCAGTACCCATGTAAAGCCAGATGCACAAGGTGGTACATGCATCTGGATTTAGGGGGAAAAAAAGGAAACCAGTTTTATTAAACATGTGAACATATTAGTAAAATATTCAAAGATTTTACATAGCCAATCTGACAAATAAATAATAAGAAAGAAAAACTGTTCCTTACAGTAAAAAGGCTGGGGATGGCAAATACAAAAAAAAAATTAATAGAGTTAGAAATTTACCATTTTGTAGCCATCACAGTGAGTGAAATGATCACAGCTAGAAAGATCAATAGAAAATCTCACACGGAATTTTGATCAACAAGTTATTTGTACAAATGGTTTAACAGTTATGAACATGAAAGTGGAATATAAGGAAACATGACAGCAACTTGCTTTATATTACTATCATCCAAAGGGAGATCAGGTGCCACCCAGTGTGAAACCACAAGAAAGCCACACAGCACATGCTGCTTTCTAATACAAAACGAAGCATCCTCATATAACTACAAGGAGACAGCAGAGAAATCCCAGCCTAGAGTATGAAGGGATAAAGAAGCATGGTCTGTGCAACCTAGGCTCACATGCTTCACAAAGGTACATATTTTAAACTTATAAGAGGTAGAAGCCAAGTATGCTGGTGCATAGCATTTCCCCAGCACTCAGTAGGCTGAGATAGTAGAATCACTGTAAATTTGAGGCCAGCCTGGGATACAGAGTGAGTTTCAGGTCAGCCTGTGCTAGAGTGAGACCCTGCCTCAAAACAAAACAAGGCAAAGCAAAGCAAAGCAAAGCAAAAAAAAAAAAAAAATTAAAATAAATAAAAAATAAAAACATGATGGAGAGATTGCTCAGTGGTTAAGGTGCTTGCCTGTAACACCTAATGACCCAGATTCAATTCCCCACTATGCACATAAAGCCAGATGTGCAAAGTGGCACATGCATCTGGAGTTCTTTTGCAGTGGCTAGAGGCCCTGGTGTGCCTCTCTCTTTCTCTATGTCTGTCTCTCTCTGCATGTAATAAATAAATAAAATAAAACATTAAAAAATATCTCCACCCATAAATTTAAAAAACAAACAAGCCAGACAAGACAAGGAGATAGAGATGAGATAAATAAAGTATGAAAACAGTGAATAAAACTAGTCAGGTATTCCATAAGTTTGAAATTACTCCAGACACATTTTTAAAATTTTATTTATTTGTTTGTAAGCAGGGAGAGGGAGAGAGAAAGAGAGAAAAAGATAGAAGAGAGACAGGCAGAGAGAGAATGGGCATGCCAGGGCCTCTAGCCACTGCAAATGAACTCCAGATGCATGCACCCCTTGTCCAAACACATTTTTAAAACAATAAACCAACTTTTTTATTAAACATTTAATACAACCCTTAGATGGTTGTATATATGGATATGAGTTGGGGTGTCTTCCAAGGGCCCAGTGAATGAGTTTTCTTCCCCAGGGCAGATGTGTGAGGAAGTCGTGGAACCATTAGTAGAACCTGGTAGGAAGGTCTGTGCCACTGGATGACCTTGACCTCAAAAGGGATTTATACATTTTTGTATACTTTATTTATTTATTTGAGAGAGAGAGAGGGAAGGAGAGAGAAAGCGGCAGATAGAGAGAAAATGGGCACACCAGGGCCCCCAGCAGCTGCAACCAAACTTCAGACAGACGCATCTGGCTTACATGGGTCCTGGGGAGTTGAGCCTGGGTCCTTTGGCTTTAAAGGCAAGCACCTTAACCTCTAAGTCATCTCTCCAGCCCTCAAAAGGAAATTGGTTTGTTTTTGTTTTTTGTTTTTACAGGTAGGTTCTTGCTGTAGCCAGGGCTGACCTGCAATTCACTATGTAGTCTCAGGGTGGCCTCAAACTCCCGCTGATCCTCCTACTTCTGCCTCCCAAATGCTGGGATTAAAGGCAGGCATGCGCCACAAGGCCGGGTATAAAAGGGATTTTTTTTTTTTTTAAGTGTTTTGGAGAAAAGGGTCTGTAGAGGTTTGAATGCGATGTCCCCCACAGGCTCATGTGTTCGAGGATTTGGTCACCAGCTGGTGGCAGCTCGGCTGGCGGAGCCTTGCTGGGGGAGGTAAGTGTGCTCTTGGGGGCGGGCCTAAGGGTGTCAGTCAGCTCCTCTTTCCCGGAGCTCAACTCACTCACTTGCTGCTGTCTTCTACCTAACGTGACAAGGAGCGATGCCCAGCCTCTGCTTACGCCACGTTTTCCCTGCTATCATGAAGCTCCCCTTTGAGACTGTAAGCCAAAATAAACCACCCCCCCACCACCACCACCACAGCTGCTTTTGGTCTGGTGTTTTGTCTCACAACTATAACAGGAGTGTTTGGAAAAGAACGAACTGGTATGCCTCATTCTCCACTTCCTGTACATCTGCCTGTGCATTCTCTGCTTCCTGCACACAGCCTCTTGACATCTCCCGTGGAGTCTTGGCCAGCCTAGGTGTGATGGATGTTACCCATTTTTTTAAAAAAATTTGTTTTTTTTTGCTTTATTTTATTTATTTGAGAATAAAAGACAGAGAGAGAAAGAGGCGGGGGGGGGGGGGGAGAGAATGGGCGCTCCAGGGCCTCCAGCCACTGCAAACGAACTCCAGATGTGTGCGCCCCCTTGTGCTTCTGGCTTACGTGGGTCCTAAGGATGCAAGCCTTGAACCGGGGTCCTTAGACTTCACAGGCAAGTGCTTAACCACTAAACTATTTCTCCAGCCCCCGGATGTTACCCTTTTAAACATAAGCTGAAGCTGGTCGTGGTGGCGCATGCCTTTAGTCCCAGCACTCAGGAGGCAGAGGTAGGAGGATCACTGTGAGTTCAAAATCAGCCTGGGCTAGAGTGAGACACTGGCTTGAAAAAAAATAATGATAAGGGTTGGAGAGATTGCTTCGTTGTTAAGGCGTTTGCCTGCAAAGCCAAAGGATCCCGGTTTGACTCTCCAGGACCCATGTAAGCCAGATGCACAAGGAGGTGCACGTGTCTGGAGTTGGTTTGCAATGGCTGGAGGCCCTGGCTCGCCCATTCTCTCTCTCTCTCTCTCTCTCAAATAAATAAATATAATATGTTTTAAAAAATAAAATTAAATTAAAAATAAATAAATAATGATAATGAGCTGAAGAAATCTATTTTCTTTCTGCACTTTGTTGCTTCAAATATTTTACTGTAGTGATGAAATGTTAACACTGTCTTACCAGTCTAAAAAAGAAACCAAGACATGTAAAGCATTCACTATAATTTTAAGGTCTAATTAAGGATACCAAATTTGCTTATCAAACAAGTGAATAAATGAATATTTTGATGTAAAACACTGACCACATCATGCAAGTTATAAAATAAACCTATACAAGTTGAAAATGCCCCTATTCACCTTTCCCACAATATTTTCCCTGCTCATATGCAGGGTTCTGATTTTTTTCTGAAGATATGTGCACTTATTGTCTGGTCCTTTTCATAGTATTTATTCAGGCAACAAAAATGCATTTCCTCAAGATTTAGGCTACAAGTTCCCAGACTATCTTTCACTTAAAAACTGACCTTCTCTAATATCTTAACTTCGCATGGCCTCACTTTCTTCCCCTGTGAAATGAGCAGGTGAATTCAAGTCTTCAAAAGCACTTTGAACTTTATAGACCTGCACTTCTACATGGATGGATACTGTGAGAGGTGTGCGGATAGGAGAGCAAATGAAAATAGCTACATGCATTATGTCTGCTTTGCAGACATGCAGGTGAGATTCCTATGCATATGGCCAAACTTTTATGGAAGTTCACATTCCGATGACAAAAACCTTACATTCTAATGTTGCTTGCATTTCTTCACATGCCTGACTACTGTTTGAAATTTTCCAACAAATCTGTACTGAGGTGTGTATGGCTTCAGCTCTACTTTCTCAAAATGAAAGCGCTTACATGATATCTTTACACCTTTAAATATTAATATTTTTTCTTGATCTACCAACTTCAGATACCTGTATCCCCAACTAAATAAAATGATAAAATTAATGTCTCATTTGCTTTTTTCTCTTTTCTGTCTACACTTCCCCACAGCCTACCTTTTAAATATTATTTTGTCATGAGCTCTGCCCTCAATGATCATTCTATACTTTAATAATTGGTTATTTAAATATTTTAAGTAAAACTTATCATGTTATTATAATAATGTGAGTATTATTATTATTTAAGGCAAACTGTAGTATGATGAGCCCAAAGGAGAAATAACCCTGTTAATAAACCTGTTCTACATAAAGAAGAGTAGCTTGTGTCAAGGTCAAATTGTTTCTTTTCTTGAATTTATTAAATATCACTGTATCATAGTTTGTTATATATTTATACCATGATTTATTTCTGAAATCTTTCCATGTATTTGAAATTTCAAATTTCCTCAATTTTTATTATAGATAATATTTTTAATTTTTTTATTTTATTTGCTTGAGAGAGAGAAAGAAAGAGGCAGCTATAGAGAATGAGAGAGGGAATGGGCTTGCCAGGGCCTTCAACTGCTGCAAACGAACTCCAGACTCATGCATCACCTTGTGCATCTGGCTTACATGGGTCCTAGGAAATCAAACCTGGGTCCATTGGTTTCACCTTGTGCATCTGGCTTACATGGGTCCTAGGAAATCAAACCTGGGTCCATTGGTTTCACAGACAAGCACCTTAACTGCTAAGCTATCTCTCCAGCCCCAGAATCATACAATGTGCTTTCTTGTCACAGATCATCCAGGGTTTTTGTTTGTTTGCTTGTTTGTTTTTGAAGTAGGGATTTGCTCTAGCCTGGGCTGACCTGGAATTCACTATGTATTCTCAGGCTGGCCTCAAACTCACAATGATCCTCCTACTTCTGCCTACTGAGTGATGGGATTAAAGGTGTGCACCTCCATGCCTGGCTCATCTGGGTTCTTCACATGTATATTTCCTACACAGTGACCGATGCACTGGAAGGCTTATTCCAATGTTCTGCTGTTACTATCTGGGGTGTTGATTTTCTGAGCTTGTTAAGTATCTCTCACCTGATATTTATTTATTCCTTATAGATTTCTAGGTCAAGTTCACTTTTTCTTGCTTGCCACAATCTTCTTTGTCTTGAGTTACCTTCCCATTTTTACTTTAATATATCCCAATTTGTGTGTGCTTTTTTTTTCCTTTCAGAAAGTATACAGGGCAAATAAAAAGCCCTAAGCACTTGCATGTCTGAAAATATCTTTTGAAGTAGAAAAGCAATTTAGATTGGTATGTAATTCTAGTTTTAGAAGAAATTGTCCTCAGAACTTTTAAAGATATTTTCCATTATCTTCTATCAATCAATTTTATCAGGGGAGAGAATGACAAAGTCTTTTTCTCACTTTTGATCAGATAACTTGTTTCTTCTCTCAGAAAGTTTGTAGATTCTTATCTCTGGCATAGTGAAGTTTCACAAAATGTGCTCAGGTATTGAGTCATTCTTTTATATAATATTTGATAATTACCAGGGCTGCCTATTCTGATGTACCATGTGATCTGAGAAGTGGCCTTAGAAGGTAAACTGTTGAAATTCTTCAGAGAACATGTTTTGACTTTATTTAACTGAAGGTACACATAACTCCTGTATATAAACATGGGGGCAAGGAGTGGGGTAAAGATACTTATATAGCTTTTCTTCAGCCATTAAAACAATACTTGTGACTTTTGCTTTACTTTATCCTGGAATCCATACTAATTCCAAGCCTCGAATATCCAGCTTTCATTTGTACACAACTGTCTCTCTGAATATGTGGGTTAAACACACATGCATTAAACTACTGTGGATATTGAAAGGAAATTGATATCTGAATTGAAAGTACACAGATTGTTTTGTTGCCATTATTCCCAAAAGGAAATAGTATATAACTTGTGTAGGATTCACATGCTTATGAACAATAAATAATCTGGAGATGATGTACAGTGCTCTAGAGGATTACGTAGGCTATAAGAAAACAGTAGTTCATCTTTATGTAAAGGACTTAACTTTTACAGATTTTGGTGTGTGTGTAGAGTCCTGGAACCATTTCCCCATGGACAATGATGGGCAATTATACTTTCTTGCTTGTAGATTTTATTTTTGCTTTAATTTGTAAGAGTAAAAATCTAACTTTTTTTGAACTATCATCCAGGAAGTGTCTTCAGAGCTTCTTGTGTAGTAATTTGGCTAATCCTCACAAAACCCTATGAAAAACATACTATAATGACCCGTATTTAGTAATGAGGACACAGAGGCGCTCCGCCACAGCTCATGATGGTCCAGCTGTCATGTGAATCCAGGCATCCATGCTCCTGTCCCCCCCTGGTCCACATAAGTTGGGCAACAGGAACAGGAGAGTGTGCCAAACACTGGCTTGGGGAAACTGGCTATAACACCTATAAGTCCGCCCCCAACAATACACTCCCACCAGGAGGCCTCAATTTCCAAATCTCCATCAGCTGGGAACCTAGCATTCAGAACACCTAAGTTTATTGAGGACTCCTGAATCAAACCATCACATCCACTTATTCTTTCTCTGAGAGTCTGTCTCTTAACTCTGTACTTAAATCATGCTAAGCAAATATCTTAATGAATGCTGACTTTTCTTTGAAAACCCACACTTATACTGTACAGTATACTTTTGTTCTTTCTAATTTTTACTTTATTTATTTGAAAGAGAGAGGCACAGGGAGAGAGAAAGGGAGAGAGAATGGGCACACCAGGGCCTCCAGCCACTGCAAACGATGTCCAGATGCATGTGCCACCTTGTGCATTTGGCTTATGTGCATCCTGGTAATTGAACTGAGGTCCCTTGGCTTTGCAGGCAAGCGCCTTAACCACTAAGCCATCTCTCCATCCCTGTTCTTTCTATTTTCCGCCTCTACCCCTTCCCGATGCCTCTAAACTGGCTCAAGTGCAATGCCCCCTCTCCTCTTGCCGAGGGCAGCTTGCCCGGCCACAGTGAGGCTGTTGGGGGCAAGCAGTCAGGGCTTTGGGGCCACACTGGAAGGGCTAGCAGCCTTCTGGTGGCTTCTCTCAACACTTGGGACCAAATATATTTAATGGTTAAGGGACTTGTCAGCCCGCAGGCTGGCAGTCCGAGCATCCGAGGGCTGGGGCCCTCTGTGCGGTCTTGTGCCTCCTCTAGAACCTGGGCGGAGGGGCCTGATCTGTACTCTTGACTCGAGCTTCAGGTCTGCCGCCTGCACATATATTTTTGAAAGAAATAAACAAGGTTTCCTTTTCTCAAAAAAAAAAAAAAAAGAAAAGAAAAGAAAAGAAAAAGTTTGCAGAAGGGAAGCAAGTGCCATGATAGAAGGACTGGGTAATCACTTGTGTGGGTTTGGGTAATAAATGTTTGAGTGTAGGCAGGGAACCCCCCCAAGGAGAAATAAATACAGGGCAGTAGGAAGGAAATACTCTCAAAACATAGTTCACTCTTCCTCTTGACTGGCATCTATAAGTCCAAGAAGGAATGTTTAGGACATCAGCATTTCATGCCAGTGTCACAGTTTGGCTATAGTTTGAACAAGTCAAAATAGTTCTGGTACTGTAGTCCAGAAGAGATGATTATTCCTCAATGGATTCATTGAATTACTCTTGACCCAGAACTTTCAGCTGGCACACAGCCATGGCATCATCTGTGACAAACTCCTGTCCTCTGCTCTGACTTTGTACCATGTTACAAAACAGCTGACTCTCCTTAATTGATTATCACAGCCTGAGTTGGGCAATGTGCTTTTTGGCCTTTGCGTTCAGTACAATGCTTTCTCTGTCCTGTAATGTAAATGGTGTATGGTACACACTGTAGTCTGCGCTTGGTGTCTTCAGGGACTAAGCTTTCTAAGAGTGGGGACTTAATTTTATTCATTTATTCTTCCATTAGTTTGTTTATACAAGGAATGTTCATAGTGGAATGATGGTTCATCTCTTCTCTCAAGGATCTTACTATCTAAGCATAGAAAAAACATAACTTGGCCCAACTCATGCACCTGAACATGAACTCTCTTCCTGCTTCTATACTTTCTTAAAATCCAATGGTCACTCAATTGTCACAGTGATTAAAAGAAAACACATTAGAATATATCAAATCTTTGAGGTGAGTTTTCAACCTAAATTAGTTTTACAAAAGCAACGGGATCTTGGTTTCTCATTGTCGCTCAATAACCCTGGCTCATTTTATTTTGGAGAACCCTAACTTGTTCTCTTTGCCTAGCTTCTTTGGGCAAGTGGTTCTCGATGCTAACAAACTTTCCCTATCTCTGCCTGATTAGTTCCTTCTCAATTAACTTATACAGCTGGATCCCTGACACATAGTTTCAACCAGTCACTGGATGTCATACGCCACTGAGCAACACTGAACATGATATGTTAATAATGTCTTTCTTTTCTCTTCCCCTTCTTCCTTTACTTTCATTTTCCCTTCCTTCTTTTCTTACTTCCATCCTTTCTTTTTGGTCTTTCCCTTAGCTTTGTTTCTGTCTGCTCTAGAATAAAATTTGTTTGTACTATATGGGTCACCTTATCTTTCTTGCTTCCATGCCCATCCTGTAGCAGGTTATCAGTACATACTATTTAAGTACACAGGCAGTGAGACAGAAAATTTCTGTGTGTGGGGGGGGAGGCATTAGCTGGTACTCACTGAAGAGGAAATGGCTTTTTAGACAGAGAAAATAGCACTGCATTCAAAGACACGAGGGAGCAAACAAGCACATGAGAAGTGTTTTAGAATGGCTGGAACAGAGTACCCATTATGTTTGAGGAGACCAGGACACTAGTGTAAATTGAGAACTGAAAAATTCTTTCTCATTCAATAACCACTTAAATGTACATGTGCATGTGCATATGCATTTGCATGCACACACATGTGTGCACACGCACACAAACACATTGCTGACTTAAAAGAATGAGATGGACTTCAAAAAAGATCCTGATATGTTTGATATGTTGTAACAAGTCATTGTAGAGTTTTGAATTGTACATGAACAGAAAATAATATTTTGTACAGTTTGATGAGTGAACTCAGAGACCTCCCAGGACTTTGCCAAATGTGAGACATGTAGGTCATCATTTCATATCCTTATTCATTTGAATTTTACAACAAACTGCTCCAGGCAGCAGCTACAATTTTGGTGAAGAGGTGGATTCACTTTAGCTTCCTCATCTATAACATGGAAATAATAACTCATATGCCCAAAGGCCTCTTCCTGTAAGACTTCAATGACTTGAGACACATGGAGCATACAGAGCTGTCCCTGGATGAGTAATTGTAACACATTCCCTGCTCCTCCTTCCCATCATAGATTGGAGGTGAATTATGGAGAGAACCATGATCTTATTGAAGGAACTTTATAGTACTTCAACATTCCATTGTAAATATAATTATATTTTGCAACTCTGAAAGCCTTGTTTGGTAATAATGCTTTGATGTCATTTTCTTTCTTTCTCTCTTTCTTTCTTCCATCTTTCTTTTTTTTTTTTTTTTTTTTTTGTTCTTTCTTCTTTCATTGTCTTGTCCACCTGCCTCAACCTCTGTATCTGGGAGTACAGGAGGGCCACCTTACCTAGTTTTGATAGTATTTCTGTCATGCTTTGTAAACATGCTATCACAGAGAACAACACAACTGTATCATGTCCATTGTTTCCATGTTTAATACCAGCACCACAGCCAGAATATGCCACTGAGCAGAACTGGGAGAGGTCTCCATAGAGGTGGTATCGTCTAGGACAAAGAGATCACTGCAGGACCACTGCAAAAGTTTCTACTCCTGTCACCAAGAGTCTAAGCGCATTGTGGTTCTGCAACTCAGCTCTTTGAGAAGGCAGGAAGGAAGGGCGGGCCTGCTTGAGATCTCCTGTCACTGAGTCACTGACACAGAGCCCTTTGCCCACACTTCACAGCCTGCCGCCCACAGGTCTTACCAGAAGATGTGCTGTGCACAGTGACAACTGCTTTCGGAGCTGTAAACAAAGGCCATGGCGCTTCTTCATGGGCACTCCTGTCCCTGTTGGGCAACAGACTCAATGAATGGTTGTTCCTTCCAGTTCTAAGAAGATAACGAAACTTTGGAGGAAGGTCCTTTGTACGTGTCACTTTATTTAAGCGGAAAAGGACCCTTGGAGACAGAAGGATACCTCCCCATTCTGACTCCGCTGGGTAGACAGTATGCCTGTCTCACCTATACTACCCTTCCACTCTGTTTGCCTGTATTGCAAGAGCTGAAATGGAATGTGGGGGCTGACATTCTTGTAAGTAAATGCTTTGTAAATAAATGTAAATAAATTATTCTCCTTTGTGGAGTACAATGCAAAAGGGATTAATTTTCACTGAGGAATCCTGTCAAGAGGCAATGATGCTAGTAGCAGTCCATCATTTCTAAACCTGGTGGGAGGATCAATAGTAATAATCATCACTATTGAACCCATGTTTGACACTAGACATTATGGTTTTTATACATGACTGCTAATCCTCTCAACCTCTACAAACCCTGTGTTCTGCAAGCTGCTTTGACATGGGATGATGAAGATGGCAGTGCTTTGGAAATCTTGAGTCATTAGCAGTAAGGATTACAACTACATTTACTAGGGAATGTGCCAGGGTCAATGCTTTATTGAGGTCATAATGAGCATAATTTGGGATTTCCACAGAACTAGGTTCAAATTTGGTTTTACCCCCTAAATTTATTATTAACTTACTTCTCTGGGCCTCAATTTATTCCCATGTAAAATGAGTACAATAT
This sequence comes from Dipus sagitta, assembly GCA_036346955.1. Classification (NCBI taxonomy): domain Eukaryota; kingdom Metazoa; phylum Chordata; class Mammalia; order Rodentia; family Dipodidae; genus Dipus; species Dipus sagitta. The sequence goes on from CM070783.1 coordinate 107,795,260, forward strand.
CTACTACTTGTGATGATATCATTGAGAAGGGTTGTATTAAAAATGTCTCAACCCTGTGCTTTATATGAAGATAAACCACAAATATGAATCCCCTTCTTTGTGTTCTTTCTCCTAATGATAAGAGAATAGAATCAAAGGCTTCTAGTATTAGGTGTTCCGACATATGTCAGAGTGCCTGCAGATATATCTTTAGAAGGAGGAAAGGCAGACAGAAGAATGAGGAAGAGCATCCCATTAAAGATGAAGTAATCTGCAGCCCATGAGAATTAGATAATTCTTTTTTCTATAGATTTATTTCTTGATAAATTTTTTTTTTTGATACTTGAGACAGGTCTTGTTATGTAGCCCAGGCTGACCTATATAACTACAGGCTGTCCTCAAACTCATGATCCTCCTGCCTCAACCTCCTGAATGCTTGAATTATAAATTGTCCCACCATGCCTGACTCTTACAGTATATTAGAAAGTATTTGTTTTCATAAAGGCCAGAAAGTCATATTATAAAGTTGCAATGGGGCTAGAGAGATGGCTTAGCAGTTAAGCGTACTTTCTTGCAAAGCCTGATGGCCTAAGTTCAATTCTCTAGTACCTAGGCAAAGCCAGAGGCATAAAGTATAAGTGTCTGGAGTTAGTTTGCAGTGGCTTGAGATCCTGGTGCATCTATTCTCTGTCTCATCTCTCTCTCTCTCTCTCTCTCTCTCTCTCCTTCATTTGCCCTAGATCTCTCTTGAATAAACAAATAAAATATTTTTAAACAATTGTAATGGAAGAGAAATTACTAAAAGTGAAATTTCTTTAATGTTGTTTATAATAATATAAACATAATGATAGGGCTTCGGTAGGGAAGTTACAATGAATTCAGTTGTGATATGAATTTAAATTGCTCGTTGTTAAGTGGCTACCTCAGAGAGGCAGGCCTGGCCTCGCGGGTGTTCGTTAGAGGAAGATTAAGTGGAGAAGTGGCTTCTGCCATGTATGACAGCGTTAGATATTATTTCAATGGTTTTTATTTTGCTCACACAATTAGGCTTTCCTTTTATCCATGACAGAACTCCAAATGGTGATTATTTTATTAAGAAAATAGCTCCCTTTTTTCAGTTCTACTCTACACTTACACTGTGGGATAGAAAGTAATCAGACACTTTTTTTTTTATATGCATCTGTTACCCTCAATTCAGGTTGAGACATTCTGTACTTTTCATGGGGCGTTTTATGAATGTAGAGTGCTTTTGAAAAAAATATATCTTGAGAATTATCTCAGCAAACATGTTGTCATGACTGTGGAGCAAGCCTGAGGCTGTTTAGTTTTCTGCAAGACAACCTTTTTATAAACCTGCACATCTTATTATTGTCTGAGGCCCAAAGATTAAATGAGGAAACAATAGTGTTTTCCACTTTGGGGATCTTAAATATCTGGGTTTCTAATTATTTTTACATAATTAGAAGTAAAATATACTTTTAAAAGTCAATACACAAAGACCTAAGTAAACATTCTTAAATAATAATAAATGGTCTACAACAGGGCCTTCATTTTCTTTCACAGAAACTCCACAGCAAATTCCTACACTGTACTTTCACATCTGTTGTAATAATGGCCCTAGTTTGGGGGGAGGAGAAGGTAAACAGAATGATCTGACACAAAACAGAAAGAAAAAAAAATTTGACAATTTAAGTGGTTGGCCCTGATAATTATCTTGAATAGTGTGGCTGCAAGTGTTCAGAGAGTTGTATTTCCCTGAATTAGGTGATATTGATTGCTTAAATATTTGGTAGAGAGTTTAATAGATATCATCTCTTGCCTAAAGAAATTCCCTAGACCTGTTTTTCCACAAACAACTAGAGTCCCTCCTGGGAAGGACTTCCCCTTTCCTAGAATTTAAACCTAACCCTGACATTGTGGTTGGTTAAGTTCAGTCCCCAGACTTGGCATCCTGGCTGGCTTCCTCCTGAGCCAGCTCCTAGCTCAGGCAAATCAGCCCTCACTCTGGCTAACCTGAGCTGGAAACTTAACATAAGGTTATAAATAGATGCCTGCCAGGGGCCAAGCCTCTCTCTTGGCTGGCTCCTGAACTTCGAGGTTCTAGTAAACTTGGGACAGCTGGGGTGACAATGGAAGCCCCCTTACTCCCACATAAGCTCTCAACCCCTTCCTGCCCTCCACATGGCAGGAGTTCTTTGCACGTTCTTCTCTTTCCTTCTCTGTAATCTAATAGTCGCTCTAAACATTTTTTTTTTAAAGACATCATCTAGACATATGAGAAAGGATTGGCGGCGGCGGGGCGGGGGGGGGGGTGACAAAAGGAGATGATAAAAAGGAACGGTGGCGCACACCTTTAATCCCAGCACTGGGAGGCAGAGGTTGGGGGATCACAGTGAGTTCCAGGCCAGCCTGAGGCTGCACAGTGAATTCTAAGACAGCCTGGGCTAGAGCAAGACCCTATGGAGGTCACAGAGATGGTTGAGAGTGTAACCCTCTTTTCTTTTAGGAGCAGCTTAAAGATCTTTCTATGAATCAAGTTTAACTCGGTGTAACAGTTTATTGAAGTGTTTATTATTCCTGGATGTCCTGAAAATCTAAGTCAGCAGTATTTTAATGCTATTAATACTGCTAAGCTAAATGTGAGAATTTCAATCTTGAAAAAGAGAGCTTTCTACTTGTTTGTTTTTTATGATAGAATTATTCTTGGATTAAAGTGTAAGCTGCACATTTTTTTCTTTCATATTTGGTTATTTGATATCCCAGATCTGCACAGTGTAGAACCCACATCTAAGGAATAGAAATTTGTTGAGTCATATGGAAAATAAACTTGAGTCTTTTTCAGGGCAAAGGAATTTCACAGTGATGGTATGATGTCAAATCAATGAACTCAAGTGTGCCCTTTCTTCAACAAAATCATTTTCTCCTTTTTGCTTAATATTCCACATATTATATAAATGAACTGTAGAGATGCGTGTCATTTCAAAATATCTACACCGAAAGCAACAAAGGCCATTTTCAAAGGTGAAATCTTTTGTCTTTTACTCATTTTCCTATAATATTAATTCTTATTAGTTTCCTATAAAGTTATAACTATGAAATTAGTTCTTTCAGTGAAAGAGGAACCTTTCAGTGGAGGAGTAAAAAAGGCACTAGACCCAGGCCATGACAGACGGGTGGTCCTTAGAGTACTTACTGCCCCTTCTTCCTTTCTGCCACAACTCTGTTAACACTCCATCTTCCCAGAGTGATTACTAATGCATACAAGATGCAGCCCAGACCTTGGCTTTCTGACTGCATGATCCAAATTATCCTCTCCTGCCTGGTGGTAGAACCCCATCTGGGTACAGTGGTTGTCCACCTGCTGGTGCATTAGAACTGCTTGGAAACTTCTTGGAACCCAGTTTACTTTGGCCTAGGGCCCGGAACTGTGAGTCACTAGGCCGGAGGAAGCAGTCTGAAATCAGCATGTCTGACAGCACTGATGGGGGCTAATGCTTCCAGTCTGAAACCCCACTTGAAAAGTCAGGGTGTGGTGCAAAAAAACCAGAAGTGGAATTTAAGAAATCTTGCTTTCATCTCTTTTCAAACCTCCCTGCCACTGAACACTTTCAGATGAACTTCATGCTAAAATCCTTGTTTTTAAAACAGGAGGGGGGGGCAAGGGGAGGGGGTAGGCACGAATGAGCCTAATAATGGTACCAAATTGACTGTATTTGCTGAATACAAAACTAATTAATAAAGAAAAAAAGAAAAATAAATAAAATCACTGATGACAAAAATAAATAAATAAATAAATAAATAAATAAACAAACAAACAGGAAGGGTTATGCTGGGCAAGTCTGGTTCAATGTTCCCCAATGATCTTTTCACTCTTTTCACATGTGTACTGAAGACTCATTTCACAACTACTACAAAAGTTCAACGCATCCTCCTCAGAGATTTCCTAGTCTCTTGGATATGGTTACAGGGTGTGGGGCTAGAAAGGGCATCTTATTTTTGAGTTTTAAATAAAATACAACCAAATTGTAAGACCAGAGCTTCCTGCATGATGTGCAAAAACAGATGACAGATACCCTGCAATATGGTACCTCCAGTTTTCCCAAGTAATTTATCTTCAGAAGTGTTCCCTCACCTTCCTGGGTCACAATTAGATTTTGTACCATAGATAATAAGACAGAGTTTGGGAAGTCCTTCTAGGCTAAGTACAATGACTTCTATTTTCTTTACCTAGTCTATAAATGTGCTCTTTTTGCATTAAATTTATTTAGGAATGAGTTTAGATATATGAAAAAGTCTGACCATAATAATTTTGTTGCCAGATTGGCACCATTCTTGATATAAAAGAAGGAAATTGGGGCTGGGGAGATGGCTCAGCATGTAAAGGCACTTTCTGTAAAAGCTTGATGGTCTGGGTTCGATTCCCCCATGCCCACATAAAACCAGATACACAAAGTAGCACATGTGTCTGGAGGTCATTGGCAGTGACACTAGGCCCTGGCATGCCCATTCTCTCTATATATTCCTGCTTGCAAATAACAAACAAACATATTTGAAATGCCATGAGCTATGTTAAACAAAAGCAGAAATTTATAGTACAATGTGGGGTTTGGTTTCCCAGAGGCTACCTATCACATGGGAAATTCCTTCACACTGAAAGCAGTAAACCACTATCACCAGTTTTATGAAAACCAGTTGGGACAACCCACAAGTCTCCTAAGATTGGGCCTATTGCTATTCTCCCATAGAAAGAATAGTGTGAGAAGGGTTACTAGAGCCCCAAGTGAGATCTCAGGTGCCCGTTCTGCCAGCTGTAAGCAATGATACTCAATGTCTCACAGCCTCAGGGAGAGATGGAGCATATAGAGGGCGGCTGATCAAGGGACACTGAGCTCCACCTAAGTGGCCATGGGGAGGTTGTCATCCATGTTGGCTGCCTTGGGGGCTCCATGTTCCTGTAAATAATCCCTCACCCTACTCTGTAAGTAACTATTAAACTTATTGATTCACCAAATCCAGTGTTAGTATAATCACATTTTGGTCTTTCATCTCTCTTATCTGTGATGAAGAGATGTGTATTCAAGTCTCCTCAGGGAAAATGCCTCACATGCCACACCTGAGAGGAGTTCTGCTGCTTGGCACTTTTCTGTTATCTCCCAGCTGCACATTGGGCCTTACCCTGAACATGAAAAGGAATTAAGGCCAGCTGTTGACAGGAGGTGGGGGTTCTTGCATACACATGCAGTGACTGAGTTTGGGTGGAGAACAGGGAAGCGTGTTGCAGAGGTCCTGAAAGCACAGGACATGCCACCTCATGGATATAACAGAGAACGCTGGCATCCTTAGAAACAGCAGTGAGCCTTGAAATAAGATGGGTGCTGAGAAATGTCTTTGAATAGCTTCAGGAAAGCTTGTTGAGAATAGTGAGTTCTGGTCTACTATGTGGAAGCCTGTATCATGAATGCTGTAGGCACATAGGAGCGCTGGGGTAACAGACATGTGCTACCATGTCTGGCTTTAGGTGGAGTGTGGAGATGTGAACTCAGGCCCTTATGCTTGCCCAGTATACACTTTACCCATGGAACTATCACCCAAGCCCATTTTTAAGATTATTGGATAGGGGCTCACAGATAGTTGTTTGTCTTGAGTTCCAGAATACTCTGAGAAGGGGTCATTTGATAAAAGTCACAATAAAGATGCTTGCTTGGGATGGTCACATGTCTCAGCAACATAGTGCAAGACAGTTTTTTATTTTTCTAATAAAAAGCTCTCTATTTATTTCAGACTACTTCTTTTGTGCTTTTTTTCCCCATGTGAACTTGTGTACAAATAACAAAAGCTACATCTGAGTCCATGACTAATTTTTAAATACTAATTCAGTGTTTCAGACACTGGTTCTTACTGTGCATTCTCTGGCTTCTGGACCCTGGGAGCATCATGTGCAGGAAGGAAGGCAAGGAGGTCAGCCTCCTGAGATCGCATGACGTGTGCGGAAAGGCAGCTAGTTAGATACTACCAGGTTTGAAGGACATCGGGGCTGGATCATTATCAATTATAATGGGCAGTTAAGTTATTTGCTTGCAAAGCCTAAGGACCCTGGTTTGATTCCCCAGGATCCATGTAAGCCAGATGCACAAGGGGGTGCATGTGTCTGGAGCTCATTTGCAGTGGCTAGAGGTCCTGGTGTGCCCATTCTGTCTCTATTTATCTGCCTCTTTCTCTCTCTCTCAAATAAATAAATAAAATATCAATTATAATTATGAATTATCATTATCAATTGCTTCTAAAACCAACAGGTCACACTGCAGAACTGTAATTATTGGTCAGAGGAGTGGGACATGGGTTCTGCCTCTGGCCCTGGGAGAAGACATGTCCTCCTGAACTGTCCGGAAAGTCATTAATTGATAACTATCAAAACCTGTTTCCAGGAGCGCTAAATGGTACAAGACTGCTAGCCAACAGGAGGCCTTTTAATATAGAACAAGGAGGTATCACTGCTCCCCCCTGCAAGAGTCAATCCACATGGGGCTGTTAATTAGCAGGAAGATAGAAGACCCCTTGGGATAGTTGCTCCTCCCAGACTTCTGGAAAAAATAAAGCCTACCTAAAATGTCCATCAACACGGTGGTTCCTCTGGTCAAGTCTACTGTCTTTCTCTAATAAACTCTACAGTATATATTATCAAACTATACTATGCTCTGGTGTCTCCTTTCAATTCTTTCAAGACCACAAGGGCCAAGGAGCCAGTGGGAAGCCAGGAGTCCTGGTGCTAGACACCATGCCACTTGGTCCACAGGCTTTTGTGCTTGGGCTTCCTAGTCCATAGCCTCCTCAAAGTGATGCCTTCACTGCCTTCCAGGGTTTGAAGTCACCCCATTAACCTCTTGTTTTTGCAGTTCTGTTTTAAAACTTCCCCATTTTATCCTTTCTCATGTCCTTTCCGGGGATTCATGAGTTCTTCATAGTCAATAATAATTACTGAGTCATTGAATACAATTTAAGTCTGCTATTCTTTGTGTCTAGTATGAAAGTCTCGCATGGGATCTATTGAGTATCATGATAAAGATAGTTAAGCAAAGTAACTGTTTAACCAAATTGGGCATTGCACATAATGCAATGCACACTGAAGACTTGGCTGTTTCCTGCAACATACTCCTTCCTCCTTCCCTGTCTTTCTTTCCCTCCCAACTTTCCCTGTTACCTCTCACTATTTCTTCCTTCCTTCCTTCCTTCCTTCCTTCCTTCCTTCCTTTCATTCATTCATTCAAACAAGGCATCTGTAAAAGGCATCAGTCACATTAAAGAAAAAAGCATGTGGAATCTCTCATTGTGTAAGAATACTTACGTATTTCTATATGGCATACTTTTATTCTGTCACATTAGCTTTGAAAAAATATTTTTTAAATATTTGTGGAAATTGCATGCTACATGATATGTATTTGTCCCAGAGACAACTTTACCTGTAGAATTTATCTAATAACATAAGGTCAGACAATCCTACTTTTGTTTTCAGGATTAAACTGCCATAATTAATTTTCATCTCTTACCTTAGAGATCTTTACATTCACATGGTGGTACTTGGAATGAACACAAATATATATACACACATATATACATATAAGTCTATAGAAAATAAAATTATACCTGTGTCTGTGAGAAAGCTGCTTTTATGTAATTTATACAAAATTGGATTCCACAATAAGGCTGTGACTTTTAGTTTTCTAAGGCCAAATATTCCTTTTGTAATCTCATTGGCATTTACTCCATGAAATAAAAAGCTGACAGTAGTCTTTGCTGCTTTGCTATATATAAATATATTTTACAAACTCACTTAATGGGTCTCTGTTGTAACTGCCAAATCTAAAACATTTAATAAAATAGCGATTGTACCGGAAGTTTGGCACTGCTTAGCAAAATAGCAGGGAGCAGGCAGGTTTTCTTGTGTTTACAGATTTGATTACTTGCCATTTTTATATAGAGTAGAACTGAAAGCAATGTTTCACAATGTTTGGGTCCAGAATCATCTAGAACACTTGTAGACTGTGCAGATTGCTGGGCAAATTCGAACTCTCCAAATCAGAACCCTTGGGAACAAGGCTTGGAAATATACATTTAAAAAAGCATCTCAAGTGATTATTATACTTACTAAATCATAAAAACACTGATCTCAAACTTACATTAATTAACTTAAAATGTGGTATAGGGCTGAGGATGTACCTCAGCAGGTACAGTGCTTGCTCACCACAGATGAAGCTCTGGGTACAATTCCCCATGCTATATAAACAACCTTGGTTTCATAGTGAGTTTGAGAATAGCCTAGGATACATAAGAGTACATTTAAACAAACAAACAAAAAATCATCTCCAGGGCTGGAGAGATGGCTGAGCGGTTAAACGCTTGCCTGTGAAGCCTAAGGACCCCGGTTCGAGGCTCAATTCCCCAGGACCCACATTAGCCAGATGCACAAGGGGGCGCACGCATCTGGAGTTCGTTTACAGAGGCTGGAAGCTCTGGCACGCCCATTCTCTCTCTCTCTGCCTCCTTCTCTCTGTCGCTCTCAAATAAATAAATAAACAAACAAAAATTAAAAAAAATCATCTCCATATATAGATAGACAATTAGATATATAGATGAATGATAGTCAATGATAGATAGATGATAGATAGAGAGAGAGAAGGACAAACAGACAGTTGAAAACTCACCTTTGGTAAAACATTGTAGCCTTCAGTGTGTTCCCCATTTAACATACTTTGTGATTTCCTGTTTCCTGCCTCATAGAATCTTAGAACTGTATATTATTAGAGTTCTTTGTCATAAGCAATAGAAGCTAATTATGGATTAGTTAAGCTAAAGTAAATGGTATGGCAATGTACAGAGTGGGTACAAATAAAAAGTAAATTTGTAGACCCAAAGTTAGGAAAAGACAAGCAGAACAACCTCAAACATTGTCAAGGAGTTGTCTTCATGTATTTGAGTTCCTGGGTAATTTTATTCAAATTTCAATGTACATTTAAAAAAAAAAAACTAAGCTTTATCTAGCTGGTCATGTGCTTATATCTTGGCCAAGGGAGGGGGTGAATGTGAGGGAATCTCTCCAGAACGTTATGCCTAACAGTATTCAGGTAGGCATCCAAGGAGAAGTAGCAAGCCTTCCACAAGGGGATGGAGGATTCTGCACAAGCTACCTACAACGCTGGGCCTTGAAGGCTTAGGAAAAACAAAGCACTCATTTAATTTCAAAATCTACTGACTCCTGAGAGTCAACAAGTGCTTATTATGCAACAAGTACTCTGAGTCAGGTACTAAGGAATTAACACTTGTGTTAGTGGAAGTCCAGACAACAATTTATGCAAGCAGTGGGTGGGCAGATTAGGTGGAGTCAGTTTATAAGAGAACCCCTCCAATCAGGGAAAAGCTTGTCTAAACAGTCGAGCCAGGATGCCCCTTTGTTTACATGGATTATTGTTCCCATTAACCCAGGACCTGCAAAGGCCAGCATTTCATCTGTCTGCTAGATGTGCTTTATGGGTGTGCCTTCATGGGCTTGTGCTTTGGGGAAGAGTTGAATTAAATAGTTATTGAGTGGATAAAATTACCTGATCATTAGCTTTTCCCCTCTTTTGAGTAAATGAATGTTCTCTCTGAAATCATATTGTGTCATTCTGTATTATTTACTTAAGCAGACTATCAATCAATAGTACCTACCATGTACGAGCTGTGGCTATTGAGATGTTTCTGGCACTGTGAAAGATCAAATTCATTATCATGGAATAATTTTCTTCAGAGCCAATAGACCTTTAAACTTTAGCATGGATCTACCTTAATTTAGCGCACGTTCCATTGTACTTCACCTTCATGTAAGTTATCCTGTTGTGAGGCATGCTCCCACCATAGCCTTCAAAAATCTACCTAATAACCATCTTCCTTTATATTTAAAACCAAAAGACTCTTTGGCCACAGTTCCTCATCTAACCCTGGAAACTTCAGTCTCCCTGTGATATTTTGAGCTAGTATTTCCATCTCCTATAATTGCTCACTTATCTTCTTCCTCATTAATTTCTCTAAATTTATTTTCCATATTCTTGGAACCTACATTCGTAACACGTGGCTTCTGTTTGGAAATGTTCTCTCCTAAAACTCATGCATTAAGAGAATGGTCCCTAGCAGGTGACTCTGTTTGGGGGAGGTTCTGGAAACTTTAGGATTTGGGGCAATTAGAATCCATATAGCAATGGGGTTGTCCATGGGAGCTGCCCCTGGCTCCTGCCTTGTCTCTGCTTTCTTTCTACCATGAGGTGAACAGCCCATGACTCACCACTGTGATGCTCTTTGTCTTAACTTAGGCCCCCCAAAATCTCTGAAATCATAAGCAAAATAAATTTATTCTTCACTAAATCATTCTCTCAGGTATTGGGTTTCAGAATCAAAACAATCTGATGACAACAGCTCCAAATACCATTTATTATACTAAAAGATTTCAAAGCTATGATGTCAGCTCGAAGTGCATCTTGATTTCTGTATTTACACAGAGCACTGCAACCAGACTTTCCAAATCTTGTTTGATTGATTTTTTTTTCCTCACAATCCTTTTTCCTCCTCGCGTTTCTCAGTGTAGGTCTGGTATTTCCTGCTTCCATATAGTTTCCCAAGACAGAAACTGGAGTCTGCCTTGACTTCTTTTCCTTCCAGGCACAGAGCACAAAGCTAGAGGGCAGAAGAGCATGATTTTGTAAGAAGTGCAACACCTTCTAAATTAGAGCCTAATAGGGTAGTTCTTGTTCCCCTTCCAGAGACATCAGATATAGACATGATGTCTTCAGTTTTACATATAATTCTTCACATGATTACTTACTGAGGTTTTTTGAATTTTTTTTACCACATTGTATTTTTTAATTTTTTACTTATTGTATTTTTATTTTATAAAAGGTTATACTCTTTTATCCTCTTGTCCCTGTTACCATTTCACAGAGGGCTTCCTCCGTGGGGTTATTGGTATTCACTGTGAGGTCATGAAGGCTTCAGTTAGTCTCTGTGTGGGAGGTGAAACCATGCCCATGGCTCTTACAACCTTAATGCCCCCTCTTCCACAATGTTCCCTGATCCATACCGTCCTGTTAGCAGTCTGATTTAATGTTGAGTTCTCTGTAGCCTCTGGATTGTCTGGCTAGCAGTGAGAGCAGTACCCATATCCTGATTCTTTTGCATTTTGTTGTGGTCCCTGGCAGATGTGATAGAGGTGGCATGTCATATGGAAGGCAGGCAGCTGTCTTTTCTTGGGTCTCTTCAGTTTTCTCTTTTATTTATACAATAAAATAGATTCTCCACCCAGGAATGAGAGCAGCTTGAGTAAAAGGTGATGCGCAATGTTACTTAAGAGACTCTCTGGTGTGCATGCCACTCTCATTATTCCAAGAACAGTAGAGACTTCTCTCTAGAGTTCACTAGTTTCATGTTCATGGGATTCTGACTTGGCTTTCAGTACCAGATATCAGTTCTCTTCCACTGAGCTGGCCTCATGTCCAATCCAAGAACAGTTGGTTATCTGCAAAGGCTGTGTGACACTATTGCACGAGTGTACTTCTTGCCAGGCTGGCTAATTTCATAGTTTGCAAGATCCCATGCTTCTTCATGTTGTTGGTGATCATTGTGCCACAGCAGGTCCCAGGGGCTTTCCAGCACCATGGGCTTAGCTAGAAGGGAACTGCTTTCCCTTTCAGTTACAGTGTGGTATTCCCTTGTCCTGTGACAACAATGTGTCATGTCTTCAGCAACAGAGCCTTACCTTTTAGCTCTGGTAGGTAATCAAATGTCATGGCAACGGTATGCATACTTTGGGGGATCTCATGGGTTTTCCTGGCCAATGTCTCACCATGCATTGGGGGTGGGTAATCCAATTATCAGCCTGAGATTAATCAACCAGGGCTTGTGGTTTTAGTGTTAAGCTTTTGTAGTTTGTTTTTGATACAGAGTTAAGTATGAATATTTGAATAATTTGGCACATATGTTGAATTCCCTTACTTTTGGAATAGATAAAACAAAACAGTACAATATACTGCTGCAATTCCCAGCATTTGTCAGTGTGGTGATGATCTATATAGCCACAGTGGTATTAGGCAGGTTTGTTAGTCTATCCTTGCTTTCTATCCCCACCCCTCAACTTAACTTCCCTTATGCCACTGTTCGCTATATCCATCCCAGTAATAAACTGCACAGCTCCTTGTCAGGACTGTTGATTTTGATGAAATCAAACACGACACAGCATATGTAACCTCTATTCCCCCCCTCCCGCCAACACATAGTTCTATGCATTCAAAATGTTATTTAGGATTGGAGAGATGGCTTCATAGTTAAGGAGCTTGGCTGTAAAGCCAAAGGACTGGTTCAATTCCCCCAGGAACAACATAAGCCAAATGCACAATGTGGCAGGGGCATTTGGAGTTCATTTGCAGTGCCTGGAGGTATTAGCATGTCCATTCTCTTCCTTCCTCCCTCTCTCTCTCTGTCTCTGTCTCTCTCTCTCTCTCTCTCTCGTTCTTTCATATCTGCCTTTCTCTTTCTCAAACAAATAAGTAAAACTTTTTAAAAATGCTATATGTTTTCCATTTTTCCTCCCTACCTGGAATGATTCTGGCTCGCACCTCAACTACTACCTAAATTTTACTAATTTCCCCAAGTGATGCCCAAATACCATCTCCTGAGAGAAGCACATCTTAGCACTGAGTTACAGCTGGAGCTCTACCCCACCGCGTCTCAACTCCTCTGTATTCCAGTAGACTCACTAATCTCTGATTTGTTTGTCTGTGTACCATCCTGAGGGCAAGGATAGAGATAAGTCTGAAGTTTTCCATGTGCTCCTATAAAATTGGAGGAAGATAGCATTGATTAAATTATTAAATGTTTGCCTGAATGAAAGGTTTTCATTGAACACATTTATAAATGTATATAAAACGCAAAACCGAAAACGTGGCCAGCTTTTATTAGGGAAAGGAAACAAATGGTCAAGTGATTTATACAACTAATACCAAGATTTAAAATAATGAGTTTTGCTTGCTGTTTATGTGTATCATTATTATTCCTAGTAATTGTGGGTAACAATAAAATTAAGGCACACAGCACTTTAAAATGTTAGACATTTAAATTTTCCTTGCATATGCCATTATTCTGTATTATATTAAATCTACTAGTTTAATCTACTACTATTATTACTGCCAATATTTCTACCACTATGATTAGTGTTAGTTTCATTTTCTTGAAGATAAATAAAACTCTTGTTGGGAATTTTAAGGTAGTTTCTTGTCAGAAGACTATCTCAGAGTGGCCCCATTATGCTTTAACCAAATGGGTACAAAGCAGGGAATTTAAATGACTCACTGGCCTTGGAAACTACCTTCTGCTTGTCTTGCTCAAAACAAATCACTGCTTTGTGATTTAATGTAGCTAAAGTACTACCTTTCAACTATGAATTTAAGTTTCCTAAAACAAGTTTCAGAGAGTTACATTTTGTAATCGCATTCAAAATACAGGCCCACCAAGTAGTAGTGACATCCATTTGTTCAGCAAGCACATATTGGATCCTTGTTGTATATTGCTTGTCATTAGCTTCTTGGGATACTTTTAGTCAAGTCAGGCCTCTGACTACTGGCAAATTTGCTTACCTCAGTGACAATTGACCCAAGTCATAATTGACCCAAGTAACAACTGCCTTTGCAACTCCAGGATAAATGACCAAAAGATACCATCTATGTCTTTATATGTGTCTGGAATTAAAAGTGGAAATGGATTTGGTCTTTGGAAACTTGGAGTTTATTTAGAATCTTTCTGCTATAAAGTTCCAGAGGCTTGCAGATATTAATATATTCATCTTGAAATGACAACTCCCTCAGTACCATAACTGAACTAAAACTAGTTTAATTTTATCTCTAATTCTTTATTGATTTTTGTTCTTATTTTTACTTTTGTTGACCTTCCTATTTTTCTCCATTAAGAGTATGTTCTTGGAGGAAAGGAATTGTGTCTTATCTATCTCTGTACTCTAGGATTTTACATGAAACTGGGAACCACATTAGCTCTGTATAAGTCTTTCTGCAATGGAAGAAACAAGTATCTTCTAATAAATTTCATTTAGTGTTTTAAAACTGAAAAATCAAAAACGTCTTTGCAGGTAGTTCCATATGAATTTTATTACTGTATATATTGATTCAATGAACTCATGTGCACTCTCATTAATCCTCAACCCAATATCTTCTTCATACATAATTCATAGCTAATGACAAATTCCAACTCATAGAACTAATCTAAACTGTCATACCCTGCCTGCTTCATTCACAAGTTTCCCAACAGTCATCAGAAGCAGCCAGTGTGTGGTAATCATGAAACATCTCCTGGTCTGCATCTCAGCCAAGTCATTTATGAGCCTAGGTACTGTTATGTGACACAAACTGGGCTTGACCACATGAGTGAAAATTCCATGTATCTTAACTCACAAAATATCAGTCTATAATTTACAAGGTGTATTAGGAGAGTTCTCTACAGCAAGAATGTCCAACTTTTTGCTTCTCTGGACAAAAAAATTATCTTAGGCCACACATTAGTTTAACAAATACTAACTAAATTTGATGAGCAAAAACAAGGCTATGTATAATTTTTATGATGTGTGCTACCACAAATAGACAAAAGTTCTCCTATAATAATTCTAATTATGTGAAGCCACATTCAGTGAATCTTTTAAAATTAACCTCATAGGCTATTTAAAAAATTAATGAACCAATATTGGTTTCAATGGAAGTAAATACAATTCTCAGTGAGTTCTTAGTAGATAGCTTGGATCTAATTTTCCTCTCAGTGTGCTTCATTCTGGAAAACAGTTGTTCACAGATGTCTGCACTACTAAGAAACTAGGACATGAATAAGGCATAGTTGTGCAATGAGGGAAATTTGTGTCTGGGAGGATGAGACCTATAGAAGTCTTATAAAGAGACATAATTTAATTTTTTTTCAAGTTGGGTATAAGAATGCAGGGTTATGCTTTCCATTTTGAAATTTTACAGGTAACCTATTTATATAGACTGAAAGTAGAGCTGCAAATATACCAAAATATTGATTATTTTTCTGGAAATCTTCAAAACTGTCTTCAGATTTTTATATTAAATCAATAATCAAAGCTACATGTATTTTTGCTATCCACAGGACTATGTTTAGCTAAGGCGGAAAAATGCACAAATTGTTTGACTTAATTTGAGCTTGCTGTCATTTCAGTTTCATTTAGAATGCTGTTGTCATTTGTACTGTCATACATGAGTGGTTAAATCCACCAAAAATGCTAAATCTGCAAGCCAGTTTTCATTACCAAGTTCTGGCAGAAATTTTACTTTATTTTTATTTACAATCAGAAAGAGATAGAGAGAAGAGAGACAGACAGAGGGAATGAGCACAGTAGGGTGTCCAGCCAGTAGAAATGAACTCCAGACACGTGGGCCACTTTGTGCATCTGGCTTTTCATGGGTAATGGGGAACTGAACACAGATTATTAGGCTTTGCAGACAAGTGCCTTAACTGCTGAACCATCTCTCCAGCTCACAAATTTTATTTTTGATAGCATAAATGACTTGATAACACATTGGAAATCATAAAATATTTTTAATATTTGGCCTCAACTTAGCCATCATACTTCTGAAAAGTAAACTGTGGCCAACCCTAGCAGCAACATTTTAAGGAATTCATGGAATTGGTGATCATTTAATTCCTTGGCCCTCATAAAATTCTCAGGTTTGATGGTTTGCATGAAGCTATGCATTTAGATACTTTTATGCATGCATTTTATTTTGCTATTAAATATGCTACCACATAACTAGCTTTTACAACAGAATCCATCTGAGTTGTAACTTGAAAATATGTTTGTTAAAAATGTAATTTTTTTCAGTTCTGTTATTTTGTCCTTATGGCACAACTCTAATGCACACCAAATTTGTTAGAATGTTTTTGCATACAATGCCTTTTGAAATTATTGTCTTTGAAAACTTGCATATATTCCCTGCCAATTGAGCAGAATGCCTATTTGCTTCAACAAAATTAGTCTTCTGTCTCCTTTTCATAAAACAATCTTCCTTCACCTGTAATTGTTCTTTCTTTGAATTTTATTTTCTTTTGAGATGTTGTGGAAGACACACCAAGATTATCATAATAATAATACTAAAAGTTAAGGTACTATATTAACATTTATTGTGAAAATTAATTGATAGGAAAATAGATAGGTAAATAGACAACTAGATTTTGGCTTTTCAACATCTCTGCTACCAATGCTGTGCAAAATGGAGGCGTGATTCATGTGGTGGTGGTGCATGAGATGCAGTTAAGGTGAGGAAGTAAACTTTTTACTTAAATCAGAATATTTACTTGCATACTAAATCATATTAAATGCTTCCTGTTGCAATGGTAATTTTGAATAGTATTGATAATCACTGAATTTTGCTTGCCAAATCAACAGGAGCCCATACAATACCTGATGTTGCCAATTCAACTGGCTGCGCTTAGAAAACAACACATTGGAAGATGCACATCATCATAAAACTGAAGTGTTACATGTGTATAAATAGTAAAACCATACATCTGTTTACTTTGAGTGACATTCTAACATGATGTCCTCTACAAAGTTTGCAGTCAAGAACCATGCAATTGAGTATGAAAAATGTGCAAAAATAAATAACAACGTAAGTTTATTATTATGTTTACCTGTGGCCCTCGGGCCACAAACTAGACACATCTACTCCAGAGGAACAGAACTCACAGAGTGTATGAATATTATATGACTTATTATATAACTTTATGTGAATATTATATGACTTATTAGGTTGACATAAGTTAATTATGTATGCCTTACATGATATGGGCTGGGCAGTTCAACAATGGCTATCATCTTTCTAGAAAGCCAGAGAACCCAGTAACTGTTAGTCCATGAAGCTTGATGCTGCAGCAGTCCCAAACTGGCACTGAAGGCCCGAGGATCACCAGTATTAGATAGTCACTGGCATTAACTCATACTGGAAGGCCAAAGGAACCAGAGTTTGATGTAGGCGTAGACTGCAATAGTAGACAGGCACATTTGTGCAGGAAGATGAAGTAATACACTGCTGGTCTCCTTGTACATCTTTGTACCTTGGCTGCCCCTTGAAAAGTACTTCCCACATGAGACACTTTCCAAGTCATCTAATCCTCTGCAAAAACACCCTCAGAGACCTGGTTTGAGGTGTGTTCCTAGTGATGCTAAGTCCTATGACCTTGACAATCATTGACCAACTATCACACAAAGGAGACTGATTTTAGATGTTTGCTTTCACACCCCTGTGAACATTTCTTTCAAATTTTCATACTAGTTTACCAAACCCTTTCAAAACTCATTTTAAAAGTTGCTGAATTAGCCAGGCGTGGTGGAGCATGACTTTAATCCCAGCACTCGGGAGACAGAGGTAGGAGGATTACCTGTGAGTTTGAGGCCACCCTGAGATTACATAGTGAATTCCTGGTAAGCCTGGGATAGAGTAAACCCTACCTCAAAACAACAACAACAAAGTTGCTGACTTAGAGCAATTATCCAGTCAAATTAGAGGGCGTTTGGTTTCCCCTATAACAGATATACCACTATTGCACCCGTTGGCTCATTTTGCCTGGCTGGCCAAATTTAAGGCTTGCAGTGTCCACTGTTGATTATCATCACTGGTGATTTCTCTCTCTCCCATTGAACTGCATGTAGCATGGCTTTTTCCAGCTTTCTGTCAGCTGGTCTATATGGAGGAGGTTTTCAGCTCTGTTCCAGCAGGATTTCTCATGATCCCGCAATCTGAATTCCTTGCAACTGCTGATGGTGTGATGTGTGTCTTCTGCCCACATTATAAATTCAAAGGTTTTCTTCAATGTTGGTGGATAAAGGGTTTATCTTCCATCTGATGGTATTGACTCTGTCTTAAGGGCCTAAAAGTCAATGGCAATTAGAAGAAATGCAGGTATTTAGATAAAGGAGAGCTTATCAGAACAGGAATCTTGCCATTGGATATTCTAAACCAGTTAGAATAGCCTTTTCCATTATTACCAAGTGGTCTGTTTAGAGCAAATGGAATATGGAATGATGGCTTGCCACACTCTGTAGTCCTCAGTAAGGAGGAAAGTTTTGCACTGAATTCTTCATGACAATGAAATTTCTTTTGGTCAATATCTTCTTGTTTACCTCATTTATTTAATTTTAACAACTTTCCTTTATTTGCATAGCGCCTGCTTTATTCTAATATAATCTACATGGATTGAATCATGGTGACTCATGTTTAGTCACAATATTTAAATAATTTTTATTGACAACTTCCATAAGTATGGAAAATAGACCATGATAATTTCTACCCCCATTTTCCCCTCTCAAATCCAGCCTCCATTGTATCCCCTCTTCTTTCCAATTAGTCACTCTTCTATTTTTATGACATCATCTTTTCCTCCTATTATGAAGGAACCTTCCTTTGTCTCTTACATTCTTTCTGCCTTCTCTTCTACAATGGACCCTGAGGCTTGAAAGATGTGATAGAGATGTATCAGTGCTGTACAGTCCTCTATCACTTCTTCTCAACACTATGGTGACTTTTGAGTCACCGAAGTGGTCACTATCATCTGAAAAGAGAAGCATCTTTAAGCAAAAGTAAAAGTAGCATTAATTTATAGGTGTAAGCATTTTTAAAAGTGCTTAGAAGGCAGCTTGGTGGGCATAATATATGTTTTTAGCCAGACAGTAGCAGGCTCATGACTTCTCCACCCACAGGCTGAGTCACAATTAATTATTAACTGAATATCTTAAGAAGACTATTAAAAAAACAACAGATTCACCAGGCCTAAAATACAGATGCATTAATTTGCTTTCTGGTTCTTTTAAAAATATTTTAAGTCTGGAGAGGCTGCTCAATGGTTCAGGACTTGCCTAGAAAACCCAACAATCCACGTTCAATTCCCCAGTACCCATGTAAATGCATATATACAAAGCGGCACATGCATTTAGAGTTTGTTTGCAGTAGCTAGAAGTTCTGGCACGTCTATATTCATTATCAATATCCCTCTCTCTCTCTCTCTCTCTCTCTCTGCTCGTAAATAAAATTTTTAAATTTTTATTTACTTATTTAAGAGAAAGTGTGGTCATACCAGGACCTCCTGCCGCTGCAAAGAAACTCTATTTTGTGTATCTGGCTTTATATGAATAAATGGAAATGGAACCTGGGCTTTGTAAGCAAGTACATTTAACTCCTTAGCCATCTCTCAAGCCCTGCTTTCTGACTTTTCTTTAACAATACAGCTGCAATACCTCTACATGATAATATAATTGTCACTTTTATTTGCATAAGATGATTTCACATACTAAACACTTTTCATATCTAAAAGTTATACCATAGTTCCAAAAGATAATAGTTTATTACAATGTTTCTGATTTCAAGGTCAGATTTAACAAAAATTGATAGTGAGTAGATAATAATAAAGGTAATTCTGTACATATTATATTATTAAGGAGTCTAAATACACTGGCACCACCATGGAAAATACACCACCTTCCCTTCCTTGGAAAGAAATAACCTCCAAGGATAAGACAAGGTAATTTGATATTATTGCTTTTATACTATTTAACTCATATAGTAAGTCTTAAGAATATATAATGAAAATACTGTATAACACACCATAAATCATTAATATTTTATCAGTTGAAATAAGGCATTGGAGACAAACTGAAACAAGACCTTAACTCATCATATACAAGAAATTACCTTTGGCAGAATGCCCTGATTCTATACTCATCGCCAACTGTTTTTCTTAAGGACTATTTACCTTCTGCAATAGTGTCTGCTTGCCCTGCATCTAAGTCAGTGGCTGATATCTTCTAGCAAACACTATGAGAGTTATACATATTTATTAAGCTGAAAAGACTGTCTCATATGAAATATAATTATTTACATTCATCCTATGGGGGAAGGGACACATAGATATTCCATGGCAATAAATAGAGTAAGATTTATGAAATCTTCCTGTTTTAAATTTCCCCTGATTATCAAGCAGCAATGATTCCTCCGGGGATTCAAGTGTGAAACTTCTTTACTCCTATACATATATAATAAGAAATGGTTGGTTCTACGGGATAGTGCTATTCTGGGCATGTTTCTTATATTAATTATTTATTTCTCCCAACAGTTCTCTGAGACAAGTTTCCTATTAATAGCTCCATTTTATAGTGAGGAAACTAAGCTATAGCGAGGTTAAGTACTTGCTCCAAGTCATAGCTAATGACAGTGGGACAAAGATTTCAAAGGGGAGTGTTTTACTCTAGAGCTCATGCTTTGACCACTGAGCTTTCTCATACACATTCTGCATTTTATAGTACAGAGCAGAAAAGTGTAATAAACAAAACATCTATGCTGTCTGAAAGAATTAAGGAAAAAACAAAGATTAACAGATTAACATTCCCCATCATGAAATGGAAAAATAGTCCAAAATAGAGGAGGGATTAATTAGTTCTAAGTGGTTGGTTATATATACAAAAGATAAATATGTTTATTTTTTGACTTGCAATGGTAGCTTACAGGAATTTCACTCATCTTTAAACATATTTCTGAAAATACTTGTTGTCTTCATTGTAGAGATTTGCTGTATTTAGACCCTCACTAATGCTTTTATGCAACCATATTTATTGCTCTGAGCTTTTTTATGCTATTTTCAGCCTTTTGAGAACAGGGAACATTAATCTTACAGTCTCTAAAACGCAGATGGAGCATGAGTTAGTTTTCTACAGCAAAGGGGTAGGGAAAGAAGAAGGATAGGAACCCTTATCTCTCTTCATGAACAAGAATCAAGTCCAAGTGCATCAAAGACCTGAATATCAGACCTGAAACTCTGAAAGTGCTACAGGAAAAAGTAGGGTAAACACTTCAACATATTGGCATAGACAATGACTTTCTGAATATAATGCCCGTTGCTCAGGAAATAAAACCATTAATCAACCACTGGGACCTTATGCAATCAAAAAGCTTTTGTATAGCAAAGGACACTGTGGATAGAACAAAGAGACAACCTACAGAACAGGAGAAAATCTTTGCCAGCTATACAAAGGACTAATATCCAAGATATACAAAGAACTCAAAAACTTAAATAATAAGAACTCAAACAACTCAATTTAAAAAAGGGGGGGCTATGGAACTAAATAGAGAGTTCTCAAAGGAAGAAATACATATGGCCTGTAAACATCTACAAAATGTTCTACATCCCTACTCATCAAGGAAATGAAAATTAAAACTGCTTTGAGATTCTATCCCCTGTTACAATAGCTGTCATCAAGTAAACAAATAAAAATAAATGCTGGTGAGGATGAGGAAAAAGAGAAACACTTCTACACTGTTGGGGGGGATGTAATCTGGTCCAGCCATTGTAGAAATCAGTGTGCAGGTTCCTCAGACAGCTAAAAATCATTTAATATGACCCAAATATACCACTCCTAGGCATATATCCTAGGGACTCTTCTCACTACCTTAGAGATACTTGCTCAACCATGTTTATTGCCACTTCATTCACAATAGCTAGGAAATGGAACCAGCTTAGATGTCCCTCAACTGATATAATATATAATATAATGTTGATATAATGATATAGTGAAAATGTGGTCCACTTATAAAATGGAGTTCTGTTCAGCAATAAATAAAAGTGAAATTATGAAATGTGCAAGGAAGTTGATAAATCTGGAAAGGATTATACTGAGGTAACCCAGGCCCTGAAAGCCAAATGCTGGTCTCTTTCATATGTGGATCCTAGCTATAAATGTTTAGACTTTTATGTAAGTTGGGGTAAAAATCAGTAGCACAGGCCACTACACTAGAAAGGGGATATAAGGGAAGGAGGAGAGGGGAGGACTTAAGGGGATGGTATTGTATATATGTAAATAGATAAACAGATTGCTGGGGGTAGAATGGCCCAACTGAGGACAGAGGAAGAGCTTTAGTAAAGGTTGGGGGGGGGGGCTTAATCTAAATTTAGGAGGGTATGAATAAGCCAGATTGAAACCTAGTTGTTTATTTTTTTCCCAACAATGGTACACCCAGAAGCCATAGATTGTTACTAGAAAAATTTCAATGCCAGAGATGGGATACCTTCCAGTGAGTTGTTGACCAGGGAGGTCCCTGATGCTCCCAAAACATTACACGCCATTGCCAAGGCTCTTGGTTTCTCATCAGGAATAGATGGTAAGACCCTATTGCTGTAGACCCCACATGGCTGGGCTCCAAGGTCACTGAGAAATCAACCTGGAGCTCAGCTGAAAATTTACTTCCTGTAGACTAGCTGAGAGAAAGCTGGAAAAAGCTATGCTCCATGAAGACCTATGGGAAAGAGAAGTTATCAGTGGAGATAAACAACAGTGGACACTATAAGCCTTAAGTTTGGCCAGCCAGGCTAAATGAGCCAATGGGTGTAATAGTGGCACGTCTGTTATGGGGGATACCAATTGCTCACTAATTGAACTGGAGGCTTCCTCCATGGGAGGGAATACATTCTTGGTACTTGAAACCTATAGTAGGGGAGATCATGAGCCCTAGGGGTATAACATCTGCTGGTGTCTGGCTAAATACATATACTATGCTCACCAAACTACCCAGTAAGCACATATCTTAATGTTCATACTCATATATTAATGCTACTCTCACTTTTGGGTTAGAGAAACTTCTTTTTCAGATGGTGGTGACCCCTGGGATGACTCAAAAGGCAGCATGCTGCTGAGCAAAAGTGGCAGGAGTGTTCAGCACTGAAACATCTCTAACACACATTGCAAGGCTCAGGGTCCATTGTGGAAGAGCAAGCAGAAAGAATATAAGAGCCAAAGGAAGGGTAGGGCTACTTACAATGCAGTCTTCCAGACACAAAATGACCTGGACATCCATGACCTCGCAGTGCCTGTACTACCTTCAGAGGACCCTCACAATTGGAGGAAAAGACGATGACATCAAAATAAAAGAGCTGCTGAAAGAGGAGGAGGGGATATGATAGAGAGTGAATTTGTGAAGGGGAAGAGGGGAGTGGAGGGAATTATCATGGTTTATTTCCATTATTATGAAAGTTGTCAATAAAACAAGTCTATAAAAAATAAATAGTGCTGGAGAGATGGCATAGTGGTTAAGGCACCTGCGAAGCCTTAGGACTCTCCAGGTCCCAATTAAGGTACAGGCACAGTGATACAAGCATGCAACATTGCACCTGCACACAAGGGAATGTGTCTGGAGTTAGACTGCAGTGGCTGGAGACTCTGGCAAGCCAATTCTGTTTCTCACTCATAAAAAAAGACCAGTCTATTGGGCTTGCCTCAAAACATAAGTAAGTAAAAATTGCAAAAAAAAAAAAAAAAAAAAGAAACCAAATAAACAAAAGAGACTAATTGAGAGGGGTTGGGGATATAATGAAGAGTAGATTTGTGAAGGGAAAAGTCGGGGAGGGGATTATTGTCATGGTTTATTATCATGGCTTATTGTCATGGTTTATTGTCTATAATTATGGAAGTTGTCAATAAAAACCCTGTGAGGCTAATGCAGTCTCACAGGAATTTTTGTAACCAGTAGATTCCAGGAATGCAGAAGCATTCAAAGTTACAAAGTGGAGCTAGCATTGAATTGGAGCCAGGAGGGCTGAAGTTGAATGTTGGTGGAGTACATGTTCAGCACATGAACTTGTGTGAACATTTATCATCTTAGAATTCTGTCTTTAAGGTTCTTAGGACTAAATGGAAAACAAACTTAAATATCCCCTGCCAAATACATTTGAGCAAATTAAAAAAGAAAGGTAATGGGCATTGAAATAGGCATGGAAGTTAATTTTAGTCCCTGAGGTAGTCTTGTAGCACAGTTGTGGCCAAGTGCCATGATGGGTAGTCAGAGGAGAGCTAGATTTTAGTTCCACACCTTATGGACACCTTTGAGCAGCTTTGGAACTCTAGTCACTGTGCTGGGGCACAAGTATAGAACTCCAATTTCAACTATTTATAAATTTGGTGATATGGTGAATTGAACCCAAGATCTTATGCATGCTAGTCAAGTGTTCTAAGGCTAAGATGTATCCCTAGTCCCAAACCTTTGAATATATTGTGATGCCAAAAGCTCTGGCTATTCAAAAAGACGGGGAGAGACCGGGGCCCAGACATGGGTTATAATACTAGGAAAAGTTTAAGGGTCCCTTCTCCAGTGCCATTTGAGTTGTGGGTCTGTCATTCCTTCTGCCTAATAGTGTCAGGGCTGTAGGGGAGGCTGTGAAAAGGGATTTGACCCAGTTTGGCAACCTGAAACATCACTGACACTAATGGATCACACTTGGATCTTGGATTTCAGAAATGGATACAGCTTCAAACAGATGAAAGGTGAGGACTCAAAGGTGATTTTGTGTTTTTTTTTCTCCACAGTGGTTAGGGCCACAAAGTACAGGGGCCAAAGGTCAAAGGTGAGAAGAGAGATGAGAACAGAATAAAATTCTGGTAAAGCAAGAAATGCTTAAACTGTCAGAACTACTGTTGAAACGGTAGATCTAGAACAACAACAACAACTAGGACTAGAGGTGTGAAATGTGGAAACTGCTTAAAGAATCATTGCCTCCAAGCCCTGAGGAAGCATGTTTAGATGCCATAACTAAGTACTGGATGGCTTAAAGAAGAAAAACTGATTGGCCTATACTTCTGGATACTCAGTCTTGAATGAAGGTCTGGGCTTAGTTACTTCTGAAAGCTTTGGGAGAAAATCTCTTCACATCTCTCTTTAAGAGGCATAAATATCTTTGACATAATGAAACAAAATAAATGCTTTTAATGGTATATTTCATAATAATATCCTACATAGTGTTTTTGTAAGACTAAGACATTTCAGGAATATCAGAGAAACAAACATTAATTATTTTTATCTGTCTTCCCATTTATTTCTTTTAAGATTTATTTTCCAAATGATAAAATATAGCGATCACAGTGAATAACTTTTGCAAAATAAATACGAAAAAAACTCATATGAAGCGTCCATACAACCCTACAACTGTTACATGATTTCCTTCTAAGTGACAGTGGTTATTCAGTGCCCAAACTTTCATATAACCACTTTCCTCTCTGAAAACATATGAAAAATTTGTTGTTGTTAGTCTATATAACTATGACTTGAAAGGATAGTTTAAATTGCTATTAAGTACACGGAATCTAAGTCAAGTATTGCCTTGTCTACAATTTCAGACTCTTTGCTATTTCTGAAAAGAGTTATAAATGTCATCATGTACACATTTCCCATTGTAGAACATTGCAGAAACTGAGAAAAGTCTGCACTATTGGCATTGGGGCTGAATAACTCTTTGCTGTGCAGAACTACCTTGTGTATTGCAGGAAGCTAAACAGCATCTTTGACTTCTGCCACTTGACATCAGAGACTCTCCTCCTGCATAGTTGTAAAAACATTTCCAGACACTGCCAGTGTCATTTGACATTCAACCACTCTTTTTTAAAAAAAATATTTTATTAATTAATTTATTTGACAGAGAAAAGGGAGAGAGAGAGAAAAAAGAGAGAGAGAAAAAAAAAGAGAAAGAGAGAAAGAATGGGTGCACCAGGGCCTCCAGCCACTACAAACGAACTCCAGACATGTGTGCCCCCTTGTGCATCTGACTAACATGGGTTCTGGGGGATCAAACCTGGGTCCTTTGGCTTTACAGGCAAATGCCTTAACCACTAAACCAACCTTACAGCCCTCAACCATCTTGATAATCACTTCCACCAAGAACAAATTCATGTTTACTTATTGGAAAGTCCAAATAAAAACTTACCATCCTGAATTCCAACCTAGTACATTTTTATTTTTTATGCTGCCTTCTGTAATAGCGCTACACCGTTTCCATGGAAACTTTAGTACTCTTGGGGGTGATATGGCATCTATAAACTTAGAGTGGCATATATTCATTCCTGGAAAAAGTAGACCACTACATCATAAGACTCAAGAACATTCTTTTCATTGAAAAGTGACTCCTGCTTTAGTGATTTTGTATGTTAGTCTCTTTCATTGCTGTGACAAAACACTGGACAAAATAACCTAAGGGATGAAGTATTTATTTTGCCTTGTGAAGCCTTGGTCAATTGCTCTATTGCTATTGTGCCTGTGTTGGGTAAGGCAGAGCATCATGCCAGGTAGTGTGTAGGGGGGTAAGATGGCTCACGTTAAGACATACAGAAAGAAGGAAGGGAGGAAGAGACCATAGGCCGGACATACCCTTCAAAGATAAACCAGCAGAAACATGTGAACATATTAGTGGATTGATGAAGTCATTACCCTAATGATCAAACCATTTCTCCATAACAGCACCAGCAAGGACCAAGGATTTAGCACAAGGGCCCTTTGGGGGTCCATTTCATAGTCAAACTATAACATGACATTCACATATTATCGGACAACTTTGACCTCTCCACATGTCACAAAGAGGCTAGGAGTTCAACTGTTCAATGGGCTACAATTTACATAATGGAGACATGGTGGGAAGTGGATGTGGAATAGCCCATAAACGACACTTGCCATGTTTCCCATCCTAGTTCAGTCACTTCCTGGTGGCAGATGGAAGGGGCAGGAATTTGGAAGCCGCTAAGTTGTTTAGTAATATATATGCTGTCTCTGTGCCCTGACTCATTATTTTAAAAATGCTTCATGGAATCCTGGATTGGTTTGGTGACTTTTTTGCTCTGTTTTCCCAGAATTAGGAGGGTCTACTCATGTACAAAGAGTGTCAATGTAGAGGTCCAATTAATTTCAGTCAGAAAGGTCACCACTTCAAGCCAGCAATGTCTTACCAGTTGTAATAAACATGCCTATCAAGTGATATCACCCACAAGCTGACATTTAGAAGATTCAAATTGGTGTCATGTTATTTTTATTCAGTGATATTCAGCAGTGATCCCAATTGCCAAATTATGGCTACATCTGATGATGCAAAGAATGTGGACATATGAGGGCAAAAGATAGAACTGTTTGTTTACTATCTATAAGGTCACTGGGAAATTTTGTTAGATATGCAACTTTCTGAGCTCTGTTACAAATGCCTGTACTCAAGTTGTAGGTTGAATTGTGTTTCTCCTAAAGGACTTTCAGGCCTGTTAATTCTGTGATCAAATTGGAAAAAAGGTCAAGTGTAATATGTTAAACATTATGTCATTAGAATGGGACCCTGTACAATATAATTATGATAGTGACCTTGTGTGAAGAGGGAGATATAGGTAAGAAGAATATCACAGAGGAAGGTAAGGAACTAATGCACTGATGAGCCAAGAGTATCCCAGGTAGCAAGCATGACCACAGTCTAGCAGAAGGCACAGAATAAATTCTCCCATAGCTTCATGAAACAGTACTTTCAATGTCTAGAATGTGGGAGGATAAGTTTCTGATGTTTAAAGTAATCCAGTTTTTTGTATTTTGTTATGTGCCCCTAGGAATAGAATATACAAAATAAGAACAAATAAACACTTGATTAAAAAAAATACACTGGCGGGCTGGAGAAATGGTTTAGGTGCTTGCCTGCAAAGCCTAACGGCCCAAGACTGATTCCCTAGTACACATGTAGAGCCAGATGCACAAAGTGGTGCATGCATCTGTAGTTCATTTGCATGGGTAAGAGGCTCTAGGGCACCTATTGTCTCTCCCGTGCCCCTCTTCTCTCTCTCTCTCCCTGGCATGGTGGTGCAAATGTTTAATCCCAGCACTCTGGAGGCAGAGGTACAAGGACTGCTCTGACTTTGAGAAAATCACTAGTACCTTTTTCTAGACTGCTAGGCCTCTTATGTCATCTCACCCTTTCCCACCATGCTTGTGCATCTCTACTGTTTTCATTTTGGTGGTCAATTCCCCTGAGTGGGCATCTCTTCCTCTGCATTTATTTGATCGCAGTCCTGCCCAAAGAGTGCCACATTTAGGAGGCACAGTAGATTTGGTTCAATCCCAAAGAAAGGGTGGCATTGGAAGAGGGAGAGTTTAGCCCTTTGAATTATTGCTGAGGGGTGGGATGCTTCTGAGAGACACGCTTCTCATCATATTCAACAGAGGGAAACCTCAGAATGAATTTTGTCATAGCTTGTTCTCTATATTATTTTGGGCTCTCTGAGACACAAGTGCCAAGCTAGAAGGAGATGAGAAGAAAAGCTTTCAAGGAAGAATAACCAAAGCGAATGAAGGAGAGGGAACCAGAGAAGGTGGAGGAACAGGAAGTCAGGCTTGGGTCTGGCATGACTCCTCTGAAGACTTAGAAAAAGCCATAAGATTGGGCAAGAAGAATGGCAGGAACACAGCCCTGGGAAATGTTTTCCTGGTCAACAGGACCCTTATACCAAAGTTACTCATCAGAAAAGTGCCATATCCCAGGAACAGGCTTTCAGGACTCTTGATAGGCTATCAGCCAGGAACATTCTGGGAAAGCAGAGTCTGGCCTTGAATGTGATGGTGGATGCAGGGGGTGACTGGTCATACTGTCCATGCATCAGCTATGTTTCTAGCAGCTGGACATCTGAGCATGTATTTTCAAGACCACCACTGTGTCCAAAAGCAGAACAAATTGCTGTTCTTATGTGTAATTGCACAGAGAGCTAGCATCATTGGGCACAAAGCAGGTTTGGGCTCACTCACTTACTAATCTGGTTAATACCTGTTTATTTTGGGCAATGGCTGGTTAGAAGCAGTTTTCTTTATGGCTTCCTTGGTGGCGTTATGTTCCTGTCAATGGCTCCTGTCGGTGCTTCTAGGAAGAATCTTTTGTCAGGACATCTCCCTAAAGGCATTGAGGTCCTCGGTGTATGCCAAGCTGGCTTACAAAAGGCTTCCCCATAGCTGCCCCTGTCTGCATTGGCACCAGATGTGGTGCTCCACTGTTTCCTGTGCCCACCACCCCACGTCTTATCTCACTGTTCCCCATGCCCACCACTCCGCTTCAGCTTTCATTGCTCCTTGTGACCCCCACCCAGCTTCTGCTCCCATTGTTTCCCTACTTCAAAAACCTCCCTTCCATTTCTGCTCATGGAAATGCTGCTCACCCTTCAAGTCTGGCTTGATTTCAGAACTCAAGATGCATTATCTATATAACCTCTTCATCATTCAATTGTTTCTTTGCTTATTAGCTTGTATGTGTACTTTATCTGATTTTCTAACAATGGATATCATAAATTCTGAGATGTTTGGACCTGGATATATATTTCTCTATCTGGATAAGGTTGACCTTTACAGTGACCTTATGGAAGTTAGTATAAGAGCTTCAATTAGGCCACATGCCATCTTGGTTTAGATTCAAATTGAGTTGCTATATTATTCACAGCCTCCATGTTATCACGTGTTCCTTCCCTCCCTGCCTAAGAGCTGAGGTTTTCACTGATGATGCTAAGAAAAGCCCTCTGAGGGGCTGCTCTACTCCTCCATCCTCAGCATTGAGAGCCTATTGCCAGTGTGCTGTCCCCAGGAGTATGACATTTCCCATTTGATTGGGAACACTTTAATGTTATCAAGTAAATGGATAGTCACTGAGCAGTCAAAGTCCTATACTTTATTTTTGCCAAATGCCATAATTTTCTCCATTCTTTGTAGCAATCTAGATCAGCTCAGCCACCTCCCACCTGAGGCTCTAGCCATCTAACATAACTAAATGTCCTGTTCTTGATTTGTATTTTAATAGAAAATGAAACAGTATTTACATTAAGTAGACCAAAACTATTTTTTAAACCATATATATAATTGTCATTCATGATCTTTCTCTAAAACTTTATGCTTCAGAAAATTATTGGCTAGCCTATTATTAAAACCTTTATTCAAAGATGTGACAGTCTCTTGTAGAATATATACAGTAGCTAGATTGGGATCTTTGTGATGAATTCCCAATAGGCAGCAAATGCTAGTAATGCGCCAATATTTCACTGATTGCTATTAAATACATTTCATGTATGCTTTTCTGGCAGAAATATGTTATTTCACATTTAAACTTATCTTTGAGGGTAACATTGTTGTTATTGTTAATATAATTTTATTGTAAAGAATCAATAATACTTTATAGACATGATTTCACTAATGATGATTATATATAAGATAGATATCAATAACCATGACAAATAGAAGCACAATATTCAAGCTGTACTTTAATGCAATCATAGGAAGCAAACTTATAGAATGGCCTGGGCAAAGGACATCCTCTACCATAGGTATGGTCTGTTAATTATGAGCTGGGCCTGGTTTGCTCCTCTGTCATGCCCTGTCTTGCTGTGGGTTTATTTTGGACATGCATGAAGATGGTGGCTATATACAGTTGTCCTCCTTGTCCCAGTTTTCCTGAGTCAGTCCCTACTAGTCCTCCTGTAACTACTAATTAAAGTCTCCCTTATTCTCAGAAACATTTGAGTTCAGAAAATGTATATTCACTGTCAACACACAGCCGGGGAAGAGAGATTCGCTCCATTGTCCACAGGGAGGCACTGTCCACTTCAGACTCAGGGGGCTGTGCGGGGAGCAGAGACTGAGCATCTATGGAGTATGTGATGTTAGGAAGGCTGGAGAGATCCCCTCCCTGCCCACTGTCGACAAATACCCTGGAAGTCCTGATGATGAGTTCCCCTGAGTACTGGGCACTAGAAAGGAGAGGTGGCAGCGGGAGGGACTGTGATTTGAGTGGAGACTGGGGGAATCATCTTGGGGACTGCCCCAAATCCTGAGGAAATCCTTGCAGGAGGGAAGGTTTTGTTTTGTTATGGGAACTCACAAGGTTCCCCAGGCTGGTGAGGCCCAGGGAAGTTAACACACAGGCTCGGAAGTAATTGTATATGCAAAGGGAAGGGCATGTTGATTGTGCCAGGCTGTCATTTGGGAATGGGGGAGATTCACATCAGAGTGATGTTTCCCTAGTTGAATGGATCTAAATGATGCATAATTCTTCATGGAAGAGCAGAGCTTATCATTTTCTGAGACTGCATTTGGTCATTGAAATCCCATGGTATTCCAAGCTGTCATTCAAACATTCCCAAAATGAGGGCAGAGTAGGATGACTGCTTGCAGGTGTGGAGACAGCTTGAGGATAGTTATAGTACACTTCAGACTGGCTGAATCACGCGCTCACTTTAACATGATCCTGTCTGTCTGACTGGCTGTCTCACTGACTCATGTTCCCACTCTAACGTGATCGTGTCTGTCTGACTGGCTGTCTCATGCTCTCACTCTAACGTGATCGTGTCTGTCTGACTGGCTGTCTCATGCTCTCACTCTAACGTGATCGTTTCTGTCTGACTGGCTGTCTCATGTTCCCACTCTAACGTGATCGTGTCTGTCAGACTGGCTGTCTCATGTTCCCACTCTAACGTGATCATGTCTGTCTGACTGGCTGTCTCATGTTCCCACTCTAACGTGATCATGTCTGTCTGACTGGCTGTCTCATGTTCCCACTCTAACGTGATCGTGTCTGTCTGACTGGCTGTCTCATGCTCTCACTCTAACGTGATCGTGTCTGTCTGAATGGCTGTCTCATGTTCCCACTCTAACGTGATTGTGTCTGTCTGACTGGCTGTCTCACGTTCCCACTCTAACGTGATCGTGTCTGTCTGACTGGCTGTCTCACGTTCCCACTCTAAGGTGATTGTGTCTGTCTGACTGGCTGTCTCATGTTCCCACTCTAACGTGATTGTGTCTGTCTGACTGGCTGTCTCATGTTCCCACTCTAACGTGATCGTGTCTGTCTGACTGGCTGTCTCATGTTCCCACTCTAACGTGATTGTGTCTGTCTGACTGGCTGTCTCATGTTCCCACTCTAACGTGATTGTGTCTGTCTGACTGGCTGTCTCATGTTCCCACTCTAACGTGATCATGTCTGTCTGACTGGCTGTCTCATGTTCTCACTCTAACATGATCATGTCTGTCTGACTGGCTGTCTCATGTTCCCACTCTAACGTGATTGTGTCTGTCTGACTGGCTGTCTCATGTTCCCATTCTAACGTGATCATGTCTGTCTGACTGGCTGTCTCATGTTCTCACTCTAACATGATCATGTCTGTCTGACTGGCTGTCTCATGTTCCCACTCTAACGTGATTGTGTCTGTCTGACTGGCTGTCTCATGTTCTCACTCTAACGTGATCATGTCTGTCTGACTGGCTGTCTCATGTTCCCACTCTAACGTGATTGTGTCTGTCTGACTGGCTGTCTCATGTTCCCACTCTAACGTGATCGTGTCTGTCTGACTGGCTGTCTCATGTTCCCACTCTAACGTGATCGTGTCTGTCTGAATGGCTGTCTCATGTTCCCACTCTAACGTGATCGTGTCTGTCTGAATGGCTGTCTCATGTTCCCACTCTAACGTGATCATGTCTGTCTGACTGGCTGTCTCATGTTCTCACTCTAACATGATCATGTCTGTCTGACTGGCTGTCTCATGTTCCCACTCTAACGTGATTGTGTCTGTCTGACTGGCTGTCTCATGTTCCCATTCTAACGTGATCATGTCTGTCTGACTGGCTGTCTCATGTTCTCACTCTAACATGATCATGTCTGTCTGACTGGCTGTCTCATGTTCCCACTCTAACGTGATTGTGTCTGTCTGACTGGCTGTCTCATGTTCCCATTCTAACGTGATCATGTCTGTCTGACTGGCTGTCTCATGCTCCCACTCTAACGTGATTGTGTCTGTCTGACTGGCTGTCTCACGTTCCCACTCTAACGTGATCGTGTCTGTCTGACTGGCTGTCTCATGCTCTCACTCTAACGTGATTGTGTCTGTCTGAATGGCTGTCTCATGCTCTCACTCTAACGTGATCGTGTCTGTCTGACTGGCTGTCTCATGTTCCCACTCTAACGTGATCATGTCTGTCTGACTGGCTGTCTCATGTTCCCACTCTAACGTGATTGTGTCTGTCTGAATGGCTGTCTCATGCTCTCACTCTAACGTGATCGTGTCTGTCTGACTGGCTGTCTCATGTTCCCACTCTAACGTGATCATGTCTGTCTGACTGGCTGTCTCATGTTCCCACTCTAACGTGATCGTGTCTGTCTGACTGGCTGTCTCATGCTCTCACTCTAACGTGATTGTGTCTGTCTGACTGGCTCTCTCATGTTCCCACTCTAACGTGATCATGTCTTTCTGACTGGCTGTCTCATGTTCCCACTCTAACGTGATTGTGTCTGTCTGAATGGCTGTCTCATGCTCCCACTCAAACGTGATTGTGTCTAACGAGTTATCTCACCCCCCCCCACCTTAACATTATGTGTGTCTGACAATCTCACACTCCCACCTTAACATGATCATGTCTGTCTGACTTATTTGAATGATGTCGTCTAATCCAAACCTTCCCTAATACAAAAACAAAACAAAAACCTTAAAGAAGTACACATTTTTTTCTAGGGATTGTTTCAAATTTTGCTGGCTTTCAGAGAACCTCCCTACAGATTTCCTTGTGTTTCAAAATAATAAGGATTAAATATAAATTACCTTCCTCAGTCTGACTTCGGTGGTTTAATATGTGTGTTGAAAGGGCCTTTGATCTACTATCCAGAGTAAGTTGTCTTGAAACCCTCAGCTGAATGGATAAAGTGGAAGAACTTTCCAAAGGTGAATGATTTCTCCCTCCCCTATTTTATATGCACCCACAGTCCATTTTCCTTAGTTAATTAAAAAAAAAAATTCTACTTTTTTACAGTTTTGTATGCACTGGATCTACTCTCCTAGAAAAAGGCACTGGGTTCCTTTAAACATTTTATTTTCTAGAACACAATAGTTAACAAGTATGGGTATTTCATATTATTGTACTTCAGTTTTATATTGTTTTTATTTTTCTTAGAGCATTAACTCTTTATCTCCTGAATTATTCTATTTTAAGAAACCCATAATTTTATTTTCTAATATCTTAGTAAATTATTTAATTTTTCCATATTTATGTATTCTATATTTATATTATCCTTTTTATTGTATAATGTTTTAAGTAGAAGGAATCAATTTTTTGTTATTGAATTTTCCCACTGTAATGAGAGATTTATTTTAATAATCATAAAATAAGATCAGCGAAGATATTTATTTAATGCTGACTGAAATGAAGTTAGGTATGGAAATGATGCAACTATTACATCTTTATGAAGTAACAATAATCCTCAGGGATTTATCTTTTTGTACTTGCTGAAGTAACTCAGCGACACTCTCCAACATATCTTCTTCACCTTCTCAGAAGTTACCTGTCTATATGAACTAGCTTTCTGTCTCGAAATAGTTGCCTCTTTCTTGACCAACTTTCCTAGAATTATGAACATTTTTTCCATAGTCATAAAAATAAACAACAAAATAAAACCCACCACCATTCTTCACACCGGCCTGAGAGCACTTTGACCTTACTACCAATGCCTTAAAGGAAACTTTCTGTGCCTCCTTGACCTACCAACTCTCTCTCTTACCAAATAATGTTGTCTTGGGCTGTTTTTGCTGCTATATTAAAATAATGCAGACTGAAGAATTCATGAACAGTAGAAATTTATCCCTTGCAAAGATGGAGACTGGGGAGTCCACTGTAAAGCAGGCACTGCTGGGGGCTGCTTCTGCTCCCTGCTCCCAAGGAGTGGCCTTGATGCTGTGGCAGAAGGTGAGAGGGTAAAGAACTCCCCTCACCACACACCTTGTGAGCTCACTCATGTGGGTGACTCACGATTTGATCACCTTCCTGTGCCATTCCTCTTTATTTCACCACAACTTTGGTTAAATTTCCACAGGATTATTGTTGGAGAAACACATTGAAACTATAGCAGACTTGCTTGGGTCTCAATAGCCCATTCTCCCATGTGCTGCATGGCCTCTCAACAGCTTTGAGCACCTGAGCATGGATGCTGTTAACCACCTCCTCCCTTCCTTGTAACTCTTCACTGAACACATAGGATATGAACACTGCACAAGTTTGAGTCATAGCCATTTCCCCATCATAGATCATACGTGTAGCTCACCAATGAGGAAAAATAACATTTGAGGTATGTAAACAGTTAATCCTAGTGCATGAGTAGAAGTCACTTTGTGCTTTTATCATCAAGTTCTCTGAAAGTTAAGTTGAAGTCAGCAAGCCTTCTTCTGTCTTTAGTGACAAATACTGTGTGGCCTTCAGATCTCCAGGGCACCTAGCCTAGAGCCATTGTGATTCGGTGAGCAAGTTTGCATAATAATAGGATATGACAGGATTTAATCATTTTCTGAGAGTTCTTATGTGTTATTAAAAGTGAGGCATTAAGATTGAAATGAACCCTCACTGTGCCTGATGTAAGCTGAGTGGGCAGTTACCCTCTTAGCAACATCTTCCAAGTGATTGAAAGGTTAAGAGCTCCTTAATCCGAGTGTTTGGCTATCCTCATTGAGCTGTGAGACGCCCCTGCTTTCAGGTCATCCAGGCTTTTGGGAGCAGAGAGACCAAACAACAGAATATCCTGCAGAACTCTGGATGTGTTGCTCTCTGTTATCTAGAAACAGTGGGAATTTGACTGAACTACTTAGGTCTTTGTTGAAACAACTTTTAAGTCTCCTCTTTTCCTGGCCAATTGGACTTCTGCCTGGTGGTAATTACATTAAATACAAACAAAGTAATCAATATTTAAGGCAAATTATTCATTTATACTTTCTTTGGAGATATTTTGTACAAAGACAGAGGGGAGAGAATTCTCAGCATTCTTGGCCTGTTTCTTTTCTGAGTTTGGCTAGTGTTATATTTGCATGAACTTGTTTTTTTATCTACATTATTTTGTCTAAGTAGGTTCTTGTTTTGTTGCTTCTAAAAATGTGCTAATATTTTCAAACCAAGGATGTGGGAAAAGCGGTTCCTCTCCTATAATTGCTGTTGGAGTTGCTAACTTGTGTAGAGGTGTAGGGAGACATGTATGTGTGTGTGTAGTTTTGCATTAGAGAAGTTCCACTAACATCACAATAAGTATAGCTACATAAAACATGGATTGATGGACTGGAGATATAAAAACCATATGACTGGCAGATGCACCCACCCCATTGTTGAATGTAAGTGCAGAATACCATGATAGACAATCAGATATGCAGTTTTCCTAGCATAGCCTTGACACATGGAATAGTCCTGCATTAAAACCACATCTATAGACCTAGTGCAGTATTAATGTGCCTGGGATATGATCACAAAAATGACGAAGATGGAGAAATAGACAACCACCTGCATAGTCAATACTCTGTTCCCAAAAGAAAGTGACAGGAGGAAGAAATCTGAGATTAAACTAAGTAGCACAAGAAATGAAGGGTGTGTGGACAAAGCCTTGCACATGGAAAATCGTGTTCAGTAGGTTGTAAGGTAAAAGCAAGAAAGCAGCTTCTGCAGTACAAGAGGTGGCAGTTCTGTGATCATGTGGAGACGAAGTGCTGCTTAGAACCACTGATGAGGGGCTGGAGAGACAGCTTAGTGGTCAAGGTGCTTGCCGGCAAAGCCAAAGGACCCAGGTTTGATTGTTCAGGACCCAAGTAAAACAGATGCACAAGGTGGTGCATGTATCTGAAGTTCATTTGCAGTGGCTGGAAGCCCTGGCATACTCATTCTCTCTCTCTAATAAATAAATACAAATAAAATTTAAAAATTAAAAAAAAAATGCTGAGAAATTGTGTCTTGAAAAGCTGTTATTTCAGGAATTTCAAAACAGCAACAACAAAACAAAAATACTAAAAAAAAAAAAAAGGTTATGCAATAATGTGTTCATGTCCAAAGTGTTCAGAAGGGCATACAATGAACTTACTTTGAATTTAGCTGGTGGTGAGAGTCCAGGGAAGTTGGATATAAGGGGTTGACCTCCTAGAGCTGATCAAAAAGATAAAGAGGCATTAAGAAGTGAAGAGGAAGATGGTTTGAATTGTAGAGAGAAAAGGATTGTTTTGCACTTGCATGAAATGACAGCACTTGGGCTACTATTAAAGACTTAATCAAAGATAGACATAAGAATGCATGTTTCCTGGATTGAGGTAGTGTAAAAGTGGAATGTTTCCCATAGCCTCACGTGTTTGTGATGAAGCCTCATGCTCAGTCCGCAGCTCCTGGAGCCTTTGGGAGGTGGAGCCTTGCTGGAGGAGGTGTGTCACTGGGGGTGGGCCTTGAGGTTTATTAGTCCAGCCCCAGTGAGTGTTCATAGTTAACTCAGTCATGCTAATTCTTTCCTGCTCCTTGGAGATATGATTACTGGCTGTCTTGTCTGCTCTGCCATGCTCTTCCTTCAGTGATGAAACTTAACTTTTCCTCTCATAAGCTGCTTCTACTCAGGTGTTTTGTTCCACTGTCAAGAAGGTAACTACAACACTGCAAGTGATTCAAAAAGGAAGTAGGAACAAGATTATCTTCTCCTTTTGTTGATTATTTTATTTATTGACAATGTGAATAACATAATGAATATGTTTAGAGGATGTGAGACATTATTGTTTTAAATTCAAAGCCTGTATCACTCTTTTTAAAAGACTTTATCTCCAAGCAGAGAGAGATACAGAGAAGAAAGATACAGAGAGAGAATGAGCCCTCCAAGGCCTCCAGCGACTGCAAACAATTCAAGATGCATGCACCCCCTTGCCTATGTGCCTTTATGTGGATTGAGGGAATTTAACCTGGGTTGTTAGACTTTTAAATTTAGTGTCTTTTAGCACTGAGAAATCTCTCCAGCCCATGTATCAGTCTTTGTGTGTGTGTGTGTGTGTGTGTGTGTGTGTGTGTGTGTGTGTGTGTATGTGTTTTCTTATTTTTTTATTTTTTATAATTAACAACTTCCATGATTGTAAAAAATATGCCATGGTAATTCCCTCCCTCGCCCCCACTTTCCCCTTTGAAACTCCATTCTCCACCATATTACTGCCCTTCTCAGTCAGTGTCTCTTTATTTTGATGTCATGATCTTTTCCTCCTTTTATGATGGTCTTATGTAGGTAGTATCAGGTGCTGTGAGATCATGGATACACAGGCTATTTTGTGTCTGTAGGAGCACTTTGTAAGGAGTCCTACCCTTCCTTTGGCTCTTACATTCTTTCCGCTACCTCTTCTGCAAGAGATCCTGAGCCTTTGAAGGTGTGATAGAGATATTGTAGTGCTGAGCACTTCTCTGTCACTTCTTCTCAGCACTGTGATGCCTTCTGAGTCACCCCAAGGTTACTGCCATCTGAAAAGAGAAAGTTCTCTAATGAAAAAGTGAGAGTAGCATGGGTATGAACATTAAGAGAAGTGATTACGGGGCAGTTTAATAAGCATAGTATGTACATTTAGCCAGACAGCAGCAGATGTTATACCCCTAGGGCTCATGACTACCCCTGTTGTAGGTTTTCAGTATCAGGGATGTATTGCCTCCCATGGAGAGGGCCTCCAGTCAAATTAGAGGGCAGTTGGTTTCCCCCATAACAGATGTGCCACTATTGCACCCTATTTGGCCAAATATAAGGCTTGCAGTGTCCACTGAGGAGTATCTTCACTGGTGATTTCTCTCTCTCCCATTGAGCTGCATGCAGTGAGGCTTTTTCTAGATTTCTGTAAGCTGGTCTACATGGAGGAGGTTTTCAGCTCAGTTCCAGCAGGATTTCTCAGTGATCTTGCAGCCCAAGTATGTGAAGTCTTCAACAATAGGATAGTACCATCTTTTCCTGGTGGGAAACCAAGGGCCTTGATAATGGCCTGTAATATTTTGGGGGCATTGGGGACCTCCCTGACCAACAACTCACTGGAAGGTATCCCATCCCTGGCAATGAAAATTTTCTAGTAACAATCTATGGCCCCTCTGTATTCCATTGCCCAAAAAAGTAGGTTTCCATATGATTTATTTATATCCTCTTAGATTTTGATTAGCCTTGCTCAATCTTTCCTTTACTCAATCTCTTCCCCTGACCTCACTTAGGCCTTTTCGCCCCCATTAATCTATTTTTCTACTTACATATACACAATGCCATCCTATTAAGTCCCCTTCTCCCTTCATTTCTATTCCCTTTATATCCTTCTCTTTAATCTTTATTTATTTATTAGAGAGGTGGGGGGAGAGAAAGGGCACGTCGGGGCCTCTAGCCTCTGCAAATGAATTCCAGGTTCTGGGGAGTCAAACCTGAGTCCTTAGGCTTTGCTAAGGCCTCTCTGCTAAGCCATCTGTGCAGCTCCCGTGTATCACTCTTAATATGATACAATATGAAGGTGTTTTAAATTAGTGAATGATTATTAATCCAGGTATGGTAGTTCATGCTAATCCAAGCACCAGTGAGACTGAGTCAAGGAGATTGCCTCAAGTTCAAAGCACTCCTGGCTACATAACAAGACCTACAAAGAAAAAAAAAAGAAATTAAAATAAATAATTTACAAAATAGATATGCAAATAAACAAATGAAATATATCCAAGTTATTTTTTAATATATAAAAATCTGATAAGGTATATGGCATATATATGATTCCTTAACATATTCTTTATTTTTTTGGCATGTGCATGTGAGTATGTATATGTGGATAGTAAATGTAGTGTGATCTGTATATGCATTATATATGCATGTGTGTGTGTGTGTGTGTGTGTGTGTGTGTGTATGTGTTCAGATGCATGCATGTATATGCAGGCTAGAGGAGAGTATTAAGAGTCCTTCTTTATTGTGCATCCATGTGTTTCTTTAGATAGAGTCTGAGCTGTCACTTTTGGTCACACTAGCTGACCTGGAAGCTCCAGCAATTCTCTGGTCTTGGGTTCCCCACAGGACTGGAGTTACAGGCATGTGTGGCCATTCACAGCTGTTTTTGTGGGTGCTGGGGCATCGAACTTAGTGTGATTCAGGCTCTCTTGCTTGCATGGCATATAGTCTTGTTCACCACTCTAACCCTTCTCCTCAGCCCTCCAGCAGATTCTTTAAATTCAGATTTATGCTCTACTTTTTTCAGGTTGATTTCTGATAGGACAAGAAGCAAAGTTTAACTTTTCAATCAGCTGTGCTCTGTAAGGATGGTGTCTACAGATGGGTGAAGAATCCTTCCGTCCTTGCCAGTCCTTGGCAGGAAAGAAATATTCATGTAGATGGCCACACTCCTCATGGTGGTCTCTGGAATAAACAACCCGGGGCTGTGTTGGAGCCATGGTAAATGCACAGGTTCTCACAGAAGCAATGGTGCTGACGTTATTGTCTTTTATATCCAGAATCTGATGAGTAAATACTTTCATGGTCTGTATGTTTCCAGGAAGAAATGAGAAATGATGTTGCTATTTTCCCGTGTGGCTTTTTCTGTTTCTCTCAAGGAGAATGTTGATTTTGTTTTATTCTACCACACCATGTGTACAATGTCTGCTCCATGTTTAATTGTATAAACCCTTCCCCACTTGGTGGGCAGAGCAGCACTGTAAGCCACATTTTCAAAAGCAATACTGTTTTTAGAAACAAAAACGATTGTTTCATAATTTCTCCTTTTATCTTAGCAGCCAAGTGTTCACATTTTAAACCTTTTAGAAAGGCATTGTTTATAGACCATGGAAATAATCAAAGAAGGTAACTGTGATAAACAGAGTTAGATGGGAGAGGTGAAGAAACAGGCAGGACAGAACAATAGCAATGATTATTCAACGAATGAAGATGTTCAGTTTCTACACAGTAGGAAATGCACACATGGGTTCTTTCACTAGCTTTAAGCCTTCTTATCTTGGAAACCACCATACTTGGATGACATAGAAGTAAAAGATGTCTTTTTTTTTTTTTTTTTTTTTTTTTTTTAGTATGGAACGCTTCACGAATTTGCGTGTCATCTTTGTGCAGGGGCCATGCTAATCTTCTCTGTATCGTTCCAATTTTAGTATATGTGCTGCCGAAGTGAGCACAATGTCTGTGTTTTTATCCTTAGTTGATTTTTCTAATCACATGAGGCTGAGGAACCCTTTCTTCTTGGTGATCACATTACATCAGCAGAGGGAGGCAGTGTTACCTTGCTGGTGGCCAAGACCCAAGAGGCTTCAATCTAAGGAACCATATCCAAAACTGAGCCCGCTCTCCATTATCAAGCCCCCATCAATTGTGGGCTACAAGAGGGCCTCACATGTTACATTCCCTCTGAAAATAAACAAGGGTTATCCCATTTATCTGGTGGTAACTTCACTCTCTGTCGGAGAATTTGCTTCTCTTTTTCAGATAGATGCAGATCCTAAGGAGAGAACCACCCCATCATACCTCAAAAGGGCCCCATCTGAAACTAAGAATAATTGGGGAAACAAGCAAGAGAGCTGTTTTCTTGGTGAACCGGATACCAGCACAAGGGGGAAGGATACAAACACAGAGAACAATTACTTCCTACAAAACCAGACACCCAGAGACACAGAGGCTCATCACTGAAGCAGACCTAAAATGAACCCAACATGGCTCAGGGAAATTTGCAGAAGAGGGGGGCAGAAAGAATGTCTGAGCCACAGGTTGGGTCATAATATTCAGAGACATTTCCTCCTGCCAAAAACTGGAGGCTAGCCCCACAGTGCACATCCCATATGCCCCACCAAGAAGAGTACCTGTGGAGGGGGGAGGACAGGGAGGAGGCTAAAGATGGTACCAACTTGACTGTATTCACTGAGTACAAAAATAAATAAATAAATAACGTGTGGGAAGTCACAAATGTTATGTAAAGCAAAAAAAAAAAAGTCGGGGGCAGATAACCCCCTTTGTGTTAAAAACAGCTAAAATAGGTATAGCAGAGTATCTGTTCAATCAGAAGTGGTAATTTTTAAAATTTTTTAAAATTTATTTAAGAGAGAGAAAGATAAAGAATGAGAGGAGAGAGAGACAGAGACAGAGAGAGAGAGAGAGACTGGGCGCATCAGGGCCTCTAGCCACTGCAAACAAACTCTAGACACATGCACCATCTATGTATCTGGCTTATGTGGGTCCTGGGGAATCGAACCTGGGTCCTTTGACTTCATAGGCAAGTGCTTTTAACCGCTTAGCCATCCCTCCAGCCTGCAAAATTTTTATTATTATTTTGATGTTTCTTAAATGAAAGAGAAGTTACAAATGAGATTCTTAGACTTCCCATTATGAAGAGAGGGTTCTGTAATTTATGCAAATTCTGCATTAGATAATCTATTTGTAAACACCCCCCCTTGGTAATCTATCATGTTAGAGGAACTGGTGGTTGTTACCTCAAGCACTGGTATGCACAGAAGTAGTCAATGGCTTGGTTTGTCTTAGTTTTCATCAGGATTTCAGTGTGAGCCACTTGGCAGGCTCTCTGTTTCCACACATAGGATCACAGGATCACACTAGCTAGCCACAGAGATCCTTTTCCAATAGGTGACATTCAAACCTTTCCAGTGGCTTCTTACTCAGAGAAGTGATCAAGGTTCTTATGACGGCCTTGAAGATCTTGCACAATTTGGTGATCTCAATACCTGGTGGCATCTGCTACTCATGCCACTGAAGACACCTGGCCCTTGCTGCTCCCCAAACACTTGAGCTCATTGTTTCTTCCAGACTTTGCAAAGCTGCTTTCCTCCAGGTTGCTGTTTCCATGGGTGATGGCAACTGCAGCCTTTCCTCAAATATCACTTTTAAAATAAACCTGGGCTCTTCCAGGTTCTCTATACCCTACCCTATTTTTTTTTTTTTTTGGTATAGCACCTAATCACATTCTAAACAAACATATAATTTACCTACTGTGTATATTATTTTCAACAGTTTCTAATCATAAACACTCCCAAAGGTAAAGAATTTTTTAAAATACCTTTCATTTTCAGGTGATAGTTAAATTCTTACACAGTTGTAATGCATGGAAATCCTTTAACCAATAGCTCAGTGTTTCCCAATCTCAACATCTTGCAAAGTACAGTACAATATCACAAGAAAACTGATGGTGCTAGGATCCATCAACCTCACTCATTTCACTAGTTACAGCTCATTTGTTTGTAAGAGTTTAGTTTCATGCAGTTTTCTCACATGAGTAATCTGTATACAACACCTCAACCAAGGCATAAGAAATTCCTTCACAAGGATCAAGGGTAATAATGTTTTATTCATTAGCATATTTGAAAGTCTGGGAACTGACAAATGAATTATATTATATAGTGGGCTTGTATAAAATATTAGTATTGTGTTCTCCAGTGATTTGTTTGAAATTACATTCTAGTTTTTTCTTGGGTGTTGTCAATTTAAAATGTTTATTTATTTATACACAATATATTTAGAAATGATATTCTTTTTTTTTCTTTATTAATTAGTTTTGTATTCAGCAAATACAGTCAGTTTGGTACCATTATTAGGCTCATCCGTGACCCACCCTATTCCCTTGGCCCCTCCTTGTTGAGGTATACGGGTCATGCATTGTGGAGTTAGCCCACAGTTATGGGTAAGATAAATGTCTCTGCATATCATGACCCAACATGTGGCTGCTGTTCTTGAGAACATGCACATTGTTGTTACTTTCTCATTGCTGGGACAATACATCAGACGAAAAGCACCAATTTTGAGGAAATATGTCTTGAGGGGACATGTTTAAGGTCTTGAGGGGAAACTTCATGATGGCAGGAGAAAGATAGTAGAACAGAGGCTGGACATCAACCCCTTGCTACATCTGGTGGAAAACAGCAGCAGGAGTGTTAGCTGAGTTCTGGTAGGGGTGAGCTGTCTATAACACCTCGAAGCCTGCTCCCAACAAAATATCTAGTCAAGGCGCTACTTTCCAAATTACCATCAGCTGGGGTCCAAACATTGGAAACACGTGAGTTTATGAGAAAATCTGATTAAAATCACCACACGCATTAGTTTTTTTATTATAAAATATTTATTATGCTATGGTTACTAGAAATGTGATTTTGTGTAAATTCTAAACACACAATTTCCAGAGCATAGATACATAATGTTGAATAATTCTACACCTATTTTGTTTTTGCTCCTCTCCCTGTTTCCTTCCTTCACTCCCCTCTCTCTGTCCCTTTTTCTCTTTTCTTTTTTTCCAGTCCTCTTGCATGCTAATCATACACTCTACTCTTACAACCAGCTCTCCACTTGAATATAGTATTTTCTTTTCTAGAAATAAAACGACAAGTATTTTGCTATGAAGTTAACCACATTTCCTACATAGTGAGAGTGAATGAGTACAGTAGAACTAGCCAGGAATATGTTGTTTTGTTCTCTTTCTTAAAGGAATAATGTATTAGTATAGGAAAACTGGAATTAGATCAGTGCTTCTGCCCCCCCCCCCCACCATCCCCTGCACCCAACAGGACCCCACCATTGTCGTTTGCTTGGACTGCTGCTCTGCTGGTTCTCAATACAAGAGCTTTCAACTTTGCCTGTTTGCTTGTGTAATTAGTGACTAGATTGCTTAGTCTGGAAGCAAGGAGAGCTTTCCTGTTTCTATTTTTTTTTTTAATTTACTGGCATGTTCACACATGGAATTCTAACTTTTCACTGTGTTAAAGCCACAAAGCCCCAACAATGTGTGGCTGGGGAAGATGACACTGCCAGACAGTATGAGCTCAACAGTTCCTATGACAAAGATTCTCCAACCAACTTTAGAACTGGTCAGATGCTTTGTAATAGGAAAAGCCACCTTCCCATCTCCCACAAACCTGAAGTACTAAAAGCAGCCCAAGGCTTCTCTGCATTCCTAGGATTTTATATCTCTTGTAGTCATGGAGAACACTGTATAGTTGATAAGAAAAACATTAGAAACAAAATTTAGCACAGTTTAACCATGAAATGCAGCTTCCCCAGCCATACCTTAGGCGTTTTATTTTATTGGGGGGATGCAGATATATCAAATTTT
Organism: Dipus sagitta; assembly: GCA_036346955.1. Lineage (NCBI taxonomy): Eukaryota > Metazoa > Chordata > Mammalia > Rodentia > Dipodidae > Dipus > Dipus sagitta. Next base: position 107,839,991 of record CM070783.1, read on the forward strand.
GTTCATACCTGAACTAATTTTGATAACTTCAGTGTTTTATCTAGAATACATCATAAGTCTCATTTTCTTAATCAAAATGCTAGGTACAATAGAGCCAAATAATTTGAGATTACAAATAATCTAAGGGCTATGGTTTGTTAACATTAAATGAAAAACTAGAAGAAAATATTAGTTATCTAACTGGGGAACAATTTCATAAGACAAAAAGTAGCAAACTATGAACAAAACATCAGTAGAGTTAGTTTAAAATGAAACGTTTTGTATTAAAGTGACTGTCATCTATTAGTCCAACATCATCTGTTAAACCATATGATAACATATTTCAGACAAAGAAATGCATAAATAGTTAGTATCTTTATTACATAACCATTTTTAGGTCCTATACCTTAAGTACATTACAGGGTTAATTTTATAAAAATTTGAAAATATACAACAAATCCTGAAATATTATCCTGAATAACCCATCTCTGGTGTTTTACTCATGTTAATTAATCACAAATACAGAAAAGAATTAGCCATAAAATGGTGTTCATCACATTACAGAACTCCAGACATGATAGCATGTATATAGAATGGGTTTTATATAACTATTAAAGTTACATGTAAGTAATGTTTTAAGTAATCTGGAAAAAATTTATATGGTATCATATAAAATGATTTTACTGCAACTATATGAGAAAAATATAGAAAGGCTTTGGAAATAAAATTAGCAAACTACTAAAAATAGTTGTCTCTATATGAGTTTGGGGGAAGGATATACTTAAAAATTATGTAGTCTGGATAATTACACAAGCCATAATTATATAATTTCCAGGCACTATACAACTTAAATAATAGATACAACATATGTGTTTTCAGTGGAATCAGTGAACAATATACATTAAAATCTACATCCATTATGGAGGGCCAATAAGTGGTAGATTCCGATTATAATGAATATAGGTATTATTCAGGAACCCTGGATATGAAAGGCTACCACCTACACATCTGACAGAGGATTAATATCTGGAATATACAAAGAACTCAGAAACTAACCTCCAAAACATATGAATATCAAAAATAATAGGCTACAGAACTTAACATAGGGTTCTCAAAATATGAAATACAAATGGCCAAAAATATTAACCATTAGGAAAATTTGAATTAAAACACTTTGAGGCTCCATCTCACCTCTGTCAAATTGACTGTCATCAGTGTCAACAAATGCTGGTAAATGTGTGGGGAGAGAGAAATCCTATTGATTAGGGCTTTAAACTGTTGCGACAACTATGGAAATTAGGGTTCTTTTTAATATTAAAAATTAAAACTGGAGAGATGGCTTAGTAGTTTAAGAGCTTTCCTGGAAAGCCTAACAACTGGAGTTTGGTTCCCTGGTTCCCACATAAAGCCAGATGCTGACAGAGGCACTGGCACTCCAATTCTGTCTGTCTCTCTTCTCTCTGTCTCTCTGTTTGAAAATAAATTAATTTTAAAAATATTAAAAATTCTACAATTAATTTGAACTGCTAGTAAATGCATATTGTTACTATCTTTGAATGATAGTTACAGATGAAGGCATATGCCTTAAGTACACTTATAATTATTCTTTTTTTACTTCCTGTTATTGCTAAAAGCAAAAAAAAAAAAAAAAGCATACATTCTTTTCAATAACCATCATCACCACCTTTTGAAGTTCCTACAAACAAAAGGAATGATTATTCATTACTTGGCATTTTGTCAAATCAGTTTGCAGACATTCCTTGATTGGTAGGAAGTTGTTTATTAATGTTTTATAAAGAAGTGATGGGGAATACATTCTCAGGGCTCTTGCATATTCAGATCTTTTTTTTTTTCAAGTCATTTACACTGGAATCGTGTTTTGACTGAGCGTAAAATGCTTGGGTCACATTTTCTCTGCAGTCTCTGATGAAATATCTCTAATGTGACTAAAATTTAAAGGTCTCTTTCACAGAGGGTCCCAGCTCCCCTGCCTTACTGAGGGTGTATTTCCTGCTTCATTCAAACACACTGTGATGTTAATCATTCAGCCCTTCCTCATCTGCCTCAGAGTCCACCTGAAAGCAGAAAGGCCACAACCACAAAGTCTCCCACACTTTTTTTTTTAAAAAAAATCTGATGTCATATCCAAGCAGTTGTTTAGAAATCAACTTTTTTTTTTTTTTTTTTTTTTTTTTGCTTTTGAGGTAGGGTCTACTGTAGCTTAGGCCAACCTGAAATTCACTCTGTAGTCTCAGGGTGGCCTTGAACTCATGGCAATCCTCCTACCTCTGCTGGGATTAAAGGCATGCATGACCACACCTGGCAGAAATCACCTTTTTTTCTTTTTTTAAACATATACTTAGGACTGCATTTCCTCAATTTTTTTTTAAGATAGTGAACCTATAGAAATCTTTTCAAATCTTTCTATTTACTTGTCTGACCCTCACAATTTCTGAACACTTTTATCCTGATTTGAGTTTTGTTTATGTTTTAGATGTATCAAACATGGGGTTTGCATTTTGTTCCTTGTTCTCTTTGTGAGTTTTGGGTAATTCTTGAAAGGGAAATAGAGGAAAATCTATCTTTATTACAACTATGTTTTGTTTGTACTCTGAAAATAATTGTAATAATTGTCACCATATTATTAAGATTTTTCTGAACTTTTCACTAATTCTCTCTATATATTCCAGGTATAACTGGATATGTGTCTGTTTCTCTTTTCACTGGCCCCTTCTATTTATTCTCTAGATAATAGAATGAGCATAACTTGTGTGAGCTACTGAAAATAGGTACAAAAGAAGCAGGTGGCCTTGACTTCTGCCAGTGCCAAAGGTGAAAAGCACATGAGTAGCAATCAGTGCTGAGTTGTCAGAAGGAACCTTGAAGATTTGTGCTTAGGTATCCTGTGCAAACTGTTCACAACTACAATTTCATAAGGCTAGAAACAGGAAATCACAGTATCAGGAATTTATTTTCAAAAATGTTATCAGAGTATTGTATACATGTATGGAGAAGAACAGATTAATGGGGGTGAAAAGGCCTAAGTGAGGTCAGAGGAAGAGATTGAATAAAGTAAAGGTGGAGGGAGGGCTAATCAAAATATAAGAGGACATATATAAGTCATATGGAAATCTTCTATTTGGACAATGGAACACTCAGAAGCCATAGATTGTGACTAGAGAATTTTCAGTGCCAGGGATGGGATACCTTCCAGTGAGTTGTTGGCCAGGGAGGTCCCTGATGCCCCAAAATATTACAGGCCATTGTGGAGGCCCTTGGTTTCCTACCAGGAATAGATGGTATGACCCTATTGTGGAAGACTCCACATACTTGAGATGCAAGATCACTGAGAAATTCTGTTGGAGCTAAGCTGAAAACCTCTGCCACATAGACCAGCTGAGAGAAAGCTGGAAAAGGCCATGCTGTGTGCAGTTCAATGGGAGAGAGAGAAATCACCAGTGAAGATACTCAATAGTGGACACCACAAGCCTTACATTTGGCCAGCCAGGCCAAATGAGCCAACAGGTGTAATAGTGGCATGTCTGTTATGGGGGAAACCAACTGCCCTCTAATTGGACTGGAGGCCTGCTTCATGGGAAGGAATATATCCCTGATACTGAGAACCTACGTCACGGGTAGTCATGAGCCCTAGGGTTGTAATGTCTGCTACTGTCTGGCTAAATGTATATACTATGCTCATCAAACTGCCCAGTAAGCACTTATCTTAATGTTCAAACCCATATATTAATGCTACTCTCACTTTTGGTTAGAGAAGCTTCTCTTTTCAGATGGTGGTGACTTTATTATAACTCAGAAGGCACTATGGTGCTGAGAAGAAGAGACAGAAGAGTACTGAGCACTGAAATATTTCTACCACACCTTCTAAGGCTCAGGATCCATTGCAGAAGAGGTGGCGGAAAGAATGTAAGAGCTAAAGGAAGGGTAGGACTCCTTACAATGTGCTCCTCCAGACACAAAATGGCCTGGATATCCATGACCTCACAGTGCCTGACACTACCTACACAAGACCATCATAATAGGAGGAAAAGATCATGACATCAAAATAAAGAGAGACTGATTGAGAAGGGGAGGGGATATTGTGGAGAATGGAGTTTCAAAGGGGAAAGTGGGGGGAGGGAGGGAATTACCCATGGGATGTCGTTTACAATTATGGAAGTTGTCAGTAAAAAAAAATAAAATGTTATCAGAGGACATCAGACTTGGAACTATTTCACATATATTTGCTACTTAGGCACTTTTTTTTTTGGATGGATGATTAATAAGATAATCTTATCCCAAATCATTTGTCTTAATAAAACCCTGAAAATAACATCATTTCTGAAACATTATATATGTGTAAATTTTGTAATTTGTATATATATATACATATATTTAGTATATGTATGCATGTCAAGAATCATATCACAAATTTTTATCTTGGAAAAACTGATCTCATGTCACCAGCCTCACACTTTTGGACTAGTCCTTCCACTGAGGAGATTCTGGGCAACATGCCATGTTATTGGCCACAGTAAGAAGCTTGAACGTGCCCTAACCTTTCAGAAACATACTGATAACTGGGCATTTAAAAAGCTTTCTGGCAAGATCATGTGTAGCCCATCCTCGTCTTAACCTCTGTATGTGGCCAAGGATGACCTTGAACTCCTAGCCCTCCAACTTCTACCTCCTGAGCACTGGGATTGTATGCATGTGTCACCATACCTGATTTATACAGTGGGTACTAGATATTGAACCCAATGCTTCATGCATGGTGGGAAAGCACACTACCAACTGAGGTACATCCTTCATTCTTAAATGGACTCAAAACTCTTGATTTATTCCTTTGTCTTTAGGTATACCTTAATGCGTAATCTTTTGCTGATGACTATTCACTTGCTTTAATCTTTCAGAGCTTATTGCCAGTAGCATGGCATGATGGACTAAAATTGATCATTTCTGGTAATTTCTGTTTCCTCTGGATATTTTAAGAAATGGTATTTTCCTTACATTCTTCTTGTAATCCCTGATAGCTCCTGACACTTTCAGAACAAAAGCTTTCTCCTGCTTGTTTATACTTGTATATTTAACTCTCTTCCTGGAGTGAAAGACAGAGCCTTTCTTTTATTTTTTGGTTTTTCAAGGCAGGGTCTTGGTATAGCCCAGGCTGACCTGGAATTCACTATGTAGTCTCAGGGTGGCCTCAAACTCACAGCAGTTCTCACACCTTTGCCTCCCAAGTGCTGGGATTAAAGCTGTGTGCCACTACGCCCAGCTCAGGGCCTTTCTTGTTCACTAAAATCTCCAGCATGTAGGGAAGTAAAATAGGAAAATTATTTAGACTATAAATATATTACAGTGTCTGGTTAATAAAAACTTGATCTTCCTCAGCCACAATAAAAAGGAAACAGTCATGTCTGAGAGTAAAATTCTGGGGCCAACCAGTTAGGAGCCAACCTTGAACAATTTTTACTTCTCTGCCACTAAGTTTTATAATTCATAAAAACAGTTAAGTAAAATATCTTAACAGGACACACTTTATAACTTTGATGTGAGGGTTAAATAAATTACATTTGATATAATGAGGGTAGTACTGATATGTGTCATATTTGCCATTATTACTATTACTAGGGAGATTACATTGTTGTTATATTTACATAAGGCAATTGGGAGTTTGATAAGTTTCATCATGGAACAAAAGTAAAATTTATCTGCTACCAGTTCTTAGAAAGTCAGATGTAAATGTCCACATATTTGGCATGTAACGACATCAGAGGGGCCATGGAGCCATAGCTAAGTGAAATAGTTTTATAAACAGATGAGCATATCTTCAGGTTGAAGCACTTTGGGGCCACCTTATTTGATGGGAAAAATTTTTCCCAGTAATTCCTTAATGACCAAAACAAATAATAACCAGAATAACAATGTCAAGTAGACTTTAGAATTAATTTTTGGGCATTTTAATTACAAAACTTAATGTCTCATCTACTTAAATCCATTTCAAGATAGATCACATTTTGTTTTATTTGACTTATGACCTTCTGAGAATCTGGAGTCATGGGTTCTTTTATTTGGGAGAAGAGTCTATCTCCTGTGCACTCAATGGTTGTATATATTTCTGTCTTAATTACTTGAATTTCCTAGAAGCTAAATTCCTGATCCTTATCTCTATGATAAACTGTGATACAAAAATATATGGTAAAAAATAGTCACCTTGATCAATGAAAAGTTGAAAAGAACTTCACGTTTCCATAGAAACGGAAGTCTAGCTGGCCTTTTCTCATCATTAATACACCAATATTATAATGCCCTAGTCTGAACATCCCCTGTTACAATAATGAAGTAGGTAAAGATAATTATCTTAAAACTTTATGGCAGAAAAATGTCATGGATCCTCTGTGTCAGCATGTCATGTAGGAACACTCCACAAAGGTGAATATCTCAATTTTGGGTTCAATCATTTGCAAATATGTTTAGGGCTGAAAACATTTACTAGCCTATCCTTTTCAAAGTTAGGCAGGTATCTCACAATGCGTGGACATTCTTCCTTTATAGTGGAAGACACAGGAAGTATCTTCTCCTGTTGAGTCAGTGGAATGTTGAATGAATTATACACACACACAACTCAGCAAATATTTAAGCTTGTGTTACATGACAGGCACTACCCTAGGTAATGCAGACACATTAGTAAATAAAATAGAATAATTTTTTGTGAATAGCGCTCACATTCTAAAGAGGAAAGATTGATGATTCTTATGCATTTTCCTCATTTTCATCTACATTAAAGTAGCCATGAAGAAGCTAAAGTGATACATTATTGCAATCCCACCTGAGAGACAAGAGAGTTATGAGTTAGGGGACTAGGGACCACTTGAAACCAAATCAATCTTTCTCTCTCTCTCTCTCTCTCTCACACACTCACTCATACACACACACAAAATGAGTCTGACAGAGTTTTTTAACCACAATGCTTTGTCAATGAGCACAAAGTGGAGAAGGTAGAATAAGGAAGTTCAGATAAGGTAGAATAAGGAAGTTCAGGGTGTATGCAGGGGATAGCATAGGCTTAGCATGGAATTGAAGCAAACCATATTGTATGGAAAGATGGAAGTGGAAGAAAGAGGCCAGAGTAAAAGAATACAGATCAGTGGTTTTTAGGTTTCAGTGTAGTTGTGACTAAAGGAGAAAGATGCTCAAAATTAAGATTTTAGAATGATTGCTTTATTTGTCATGATGAGATCGAAGATTGATCATAGGAGTTAGTTGACGAGGTAGTATAGTGAACACGACAATGGGAGCATCACAGGATTTCAGAGAATTAAGTGACAAAGATGCTGGGATGGTAATGGAAGCAGATTGAGTCCTCAGGCATAACACTGAAGAGGGACAATAAACTCAGACCAAAACCTTCTCAGAATACAAAGAAATAAGACACCTTCAAAGACTTTAACAGTGGAGTGTATTTTGTACTTTATAAATAAGGGATCTAAAGTCCAAAATTGTGAGCTGATTTACCCAAGAGTATATGTCTGTGATTATTTTCAACTCAGTTGTACAACTCACACTCATGCAATCTGTCTCCAATTTGAGTGTTATTCCACTACATCACACTATCAACCATGTTAATTTTGTGAATTTAATACTGAATGATGCAAATGCCATTAAGAAGGCATTTATATAGTGGTATATAGGAAACTGATGATATATATGTATAGTACCTGTGGACATTCTAGTGCAAAGGGCTGACAATGTCATATACTCTAGTGGAGAAGTTTTGAAGTATCTGGAGGTCATAGAGATCTTAGCGATACAGTTTTGTCAGATGTCAGTCTCTAAAGACATTTGAAGCAGTAAATATGAATGACAATAGAGATTAGAGAAAAAATGAAGGGAGTTAAGTAATTAAGAAACATAATTTTATTATGTGGATAGAGAAAAGGGAGTTGTACTGAAGAAGTAAGAAAGAAAGATGAAGAGATAGATGAACTAAGAATTTAATGCTTTCAAACAATATTGCACAATTGGTGGCACTAAACGTCCCCCTGCAGAGTCAATGACATAAGTAGTCAAGAGTGAAGCTGGTTAGTAATGAAAACACTAGACAGCAAAACAATAGTATGCAGTTAAGTGTCAGAGATAGGAAGATAGAGGAGACCATTTTGACCACATGGCTCTTGACATCATTAGTCCCTAAAACTGTGGACTGTTCTTGTCCTCAGAGAAGTATCTAGAAAAGTGTCAGAAGTTTGCAGACACAATCTCTCCCCATCTCTTCAAAGGGTCTACCCGCAGGGACTCCTGAAGCCATGGATGGTCTGGAATCCTATATGTTATGGTATTTTTCCTATGTATGCATATTGATGATAGTTTAATTTGTAAATTAGGCACAATAACATTTAACATCAATAGCTAACAATAAAATAAAATTAATCAATAAGCTTAAATATTGTAAGAAAAGTTATGTGAATATCTCAAAATCTTACTGTACTTTCTCTTTTTCACTTAAAAGAAGATGGCATAAACACATCCCTGCACTTAGGCTCTGAGGCCGTTATGAAGTGCAGAGACGTTTATGTGACAACAAGCGCTGTGACATCATGAGATGATTACACATCACAATAACCACGGAGAGCCTGAGGTGTGAGGTGATCTGTGCAAATTTGCCTGATGTGGGAATGATTTGTGTCTGATAGGCCCAGTCTGGACAGGACAAATTCCCCGTCACATTGTTCCAGACAGTACACAATTTAAACTTAGGACTTTTTTTCTGGAAGCTTCCACTTAATGTTTGGATTGTGGTTGACCATGAGCAATACCCTTTGGAAAGTGAGACTCTAGAGGCTTTAGTGAGTTGCAAAAGCATTCTCTAGAATACTTGTCTAAAAGATATGTCTTCAAATAATAGCGTAGTTGTCAGATAATTTGGAAAGCTAGTATTTAATTCACTTTAGAATAATCAATTCTGTGAGAAGCCTTATGGCAGAAAAGCTAAATTTTTGTCAGTCTTTCTTACCAAAGCTTACTGATCAAAGAATTTGTTATTTATTTATGATAGTTATTATTGTTATTTAATATTATTTTCAGCAGCAGAAGGAACAGCAAATTACACCATGAACAATTCTAACCTTCCAAGAGGAGCTTATTGGAGGAAACTATAACTTATATTATTAGGTCAGAATGCTCTGGCAAATAAGATACCCTAGTTATTTGGGTACATTTGGTCATCGTATGTAAGTGAGTGAGAAATATGACTAAGGGAGAAGAGTTATGTAGAGCTATTCTTAAGTGCAGGACATTGGCTGCATAACTATACTCCCAAAGTACACTACTGTTACTGTATGGTCATTAGTACTTTACATTTATGGTCATTATTATTATTACAATCAAAATTCTTAACAAAGCAGAATTTTGGCTCAATAAAATTATGTACACTTTAGTTGTCAAATCATGCCAATTATCTCTTTGAATCTTAAGTGTGTATAATAATGACTTGGAAATCTCATTAAAATGATCTAATTTAAGCACACATAATAGACTGATCAACTCAGAGGAAAGAAAGAAAAGCCTCCAACGACCTGGAGGTTTGGATCAGTTGTTTTTCTGTGAGGGAAGTGTACCATTCATCTCTGTCCATCCAAGGCTTTCTCTAGGATTAGTAGGTAGGTCTTGCTGAGTGTAGTAAAGAAACACATCACCTGAATTATTTGTGACTCACATTCATCAATTTTCAGACTAACATGTTGTCAATATAGGAGCTAGGTAGAACATTATTGATGACAAATCACACAAAAATTGAATTTTAAATGTCCAATGAGAGAAATGGCCATATAGACAGAAAGAAAGAGGTCTATAAACTCTTCCTTTTAAGGTAATTTTTAAGATTAAAATCTTACTTGAGGAATGAAAATTCAAGTGTTCTATAATGCATTTATGACTTATGTTTCAGTAATATTTATGATTATTTTATAACACAGTATGCACTAAATAGATTTTATGAATGTGGCCATTATTTCTCTTCTCTTAGCAACCAGCACCAGATATTATGTCCTGTCACAATCAGAGTGGATTATTTTTCCTAAGAAAGATAAGGTAAATAAAAGTAGGCATTAGTGAATCACAGGCATTAATGAATGGAATTCTAAAAGTGAAGCAAAGATCTAGGAAAAAGATGACCTTTGTAATAATAACCCCTCCCCCCATAAGTTAAGCAGAATAAGTGGGGGAGATAACAAAGTTAGTCAGCATCTCTGAGGTTTGGGCAGAGGACCAAATGACAAGGTGTGGTCATGAGGTGCTGCAGGGAGAGAGAGCCTTCTTGGCATAGTGAAGAGTGAGTAGAGTGGGGCCAGAAACCAGTGCTTAAGCAGGAGAAGAAGGCAGGAATCTATTGTGTCTGAGTTCATTGAGCAATTTTGGGGGTGATGGAACCCATGAGGCTGGGGAAGCAGAAGGGTCAGGTTACGATGACCCTGGTCAAGCATTTGAAGTTTGTTATAACCTTGAAAAGAGGTCATTTGTCAGTCGCCATCAGAGAAGATGACCAGGGCTGGTGGACATCTTGCACATTCCCGTTGGTGCATTGCCTAGGGAAAGAACCACTGTAGGATGCATATGGATGCATGCAAGTCTGAGGGAGGAGACGCTGCACTGACCACAATGAGGAAAAGTGACCACACTCTACATTAGGGATGTGTTTGGGTACATGGGTGAAAGGCCTTGCTCACAATGCCTTTGATATGGAGCCTGGAGATGTTCAGAGAAAGCAGAGAAAGCTCTGGGCCTGCGTAACTGGGTCAGTGATGCCAGAGTTAGGGAGGTCTAGGATAAAACCAAGTTTGCACCAAATGAGAAAGAGAGACAATTTCATTAATAGAAGAGAGAGTTCTTAAAAATTTAATGCCAGTTTGTATACAGCTAACTTACTTTGATAAAGGACACCCCACTAGGATTTTAATCTTTAATTGCATCAGTGCCCTCATTGGAGAAATGGGTGCAACCATGCATGTGTGGGTTAGAAGCTGCAACTTGCAAGGAGTTTTACTCCTCAGGGGACATAAGTATTAAGAGCTAAACTAGTTCATAATGAGATACGGTTTTATATCTCTTCACAGTAGAAAGATCACAAACTCTTTTACATGTCTTCAATAATCTGTTCCAGGCTACAGTAGATAGCATTTTCCATGAATACAAGGGTTTATTTATACTTTGGGGAAAAAAGAAAACAAGTATTTCCTTCCATAAAATCACAAAACCACCAGCTAAGGAGTCTTCCTTGTCTGAAAAATAAAGCTAGTTATCTTCATGCTGGTTATACACGGGGAGAAATAACCACTCATCTTCCCTTCACTGCATCATCACAGGGGAAAGTTCTGGAAATACTGAATGGAATTAGGCATGGACAAAGAGTTTTGAACAAGTCAATGCTAGCAAGAGATTGGACTTTACCTTGACTGAACTATTTTTGTAATGACAATCTGATAAGGAAGCAATAAACATTTCATCTCCATAGGAATCTGTTCTTGTAATTATGATTACATAAGAGGGAATGGAGAGTAATTATGTGTATCTAAAAATAAACTAAACTTTCCTCAGTGACAAGGAGCATCTTCATGACACTGAAGGCTTGAAATTATCTTGGAGGTTGTGCAGGGCACTACTGAATGATGACAAGTTGAACCACACTTCTGTGGGCTGCTTTGTATGGATAAGTGAACAAACTGATGTTTGGTTTTGAGGAACAGTTGGACTGCATGGTCTTTTCTAAGATGTTCCTTGTAAGTATCAGTGTTTTCTTTTTTTCTTTTTCTAAATTTTATCTGTTTTGGATATATAACTACTTCCTGGTTCAGGAAAAAATTTTAAAAACTGAGGATAGGTTTATAGCTTAGTGGTAGAGCCTTGAGCATTCAGGAGACCCTGAGCTTGATATCTAGGAGTATAAACAAAACTTTCTAACTGTACATGGGCTTATAGATTTGTGTGCATGTGTGTGTGTGTGTGTGTGTGTGTGTGTGTGTGTGTTGAGGGTAGATATCTAGTTCAGGCTGGTCTGGAATAAATGATTCTCCTGCCTAAACTTTCTGAGTGCTGGGATTAAAGGCTTGGACCACTATCCCTTGCCCCCTGGTTTGTGGCTTTAGAAATATGGTAATAAGCACTGCATGATCACAGCTTTTTGTTGAATCCATGGTATTTTAGTTATTATGAATTCAACTGAATTATGAAGCACTAAATTCTTTAAAGATTAAGGAATTTCATGGAGTAGAATTGGAATGTTCTCCACAATGTCCACTGTAGATACTGGAGGTGAGGTTTAGCCACCTTTCTAGACTTCTAATGGCAGTAGATGTCATCTTGATCACTTATGCTTAGCTGTGATTAAATCATTTACTCTACTCATATTTTGAAGGTATAAAAAAGTAGAAAAATATAAGATAGAGAGAAACAAGTTTTTCATGCAAAATGCTGCCAGCCACAGGAATCTATTGCCACAAATTGTGATTTCAATTTTTCTGTATTCCCACTCGGTAGGCCAGCATGGAAAGTGAAATTTGTTCTATGATCATGTGAATTCACAGTAGCCCTCATACTGGTGGAGGTCATATCAGGTCCATTTCAATAGTGCATGGTCCACAGAATAGTTATTTCAAATTGAATCAATCCTCATGATACACATTTATCACATTAAGGTTGTGATTTATTGCTTTATCTTAATTGCATGCTAGTTGCCTCACTTTTATATTCATTGTAAGTGCATAATAAAAAACATTGATTTAAAATGGTATAAACTACTGAATAAAAGTCTAACTCAATTTGCTTAGATTAGAGAGGTTAGTCAGTTAAAGATTCTGTTTTCTTTGTGTTCTTCACAGTAGTGTAAAATGCTTAATTAATTCATACGTTTTATGAAATTAAAGTAAAATATTATTTAGCTGTCCCTATGCCTTATGTTACATGTATTTCAGAACAAGAAGTAGTTATTAAAAGTAGACCTGTGAAGTTATAATGTCAAAAAATTGTTCCCATGGCCTTTTTTTCAAAGTAAACAGAATTTGACTCACATCTAGAGAACCAGGTCGCTAGGTTGGATCAGCCTCAGTAAGGTAGGATGAGGTGACCTCAGGCTGACCTTATCTGGCAGGCAGCTCTCTGTGTTGAATGACTGTGACTTGGGTAAAAACGTAGATCAGAAGTTATTTTCTCCTCTCAAAATATAAGCAAAGAATGGCCAGCCAATCTCTGTGTGCTTTGAAAATATTATACACAGTGGAATATTTCACTTAAAATACAAGCATTTTGACTCTCACTTTAAGACCTCATGTAGAAACCCTGCCAACATCAGTAATTACTGCCAACCAAGGAACCTTGCCAAGTCTCAAAAGATACCAAAGGGCTGAAACAGCCAGAAAATCCTTTACCAAAGTAAATCTTCAAGGTCAAGTTGACAGGTAGTGGAGAGAAACATGAAGGGTTGTATCAACAATATGACCCTGCTTCCTGGCTTTGGAGAAAGGGACTTTGGGGGAAGAACTCCCTGAGGACACCCCTAGAATCTGCCATGAGGGCCTTTCTAAACACAAACTAGAGAGATCTAGTTCCTGAGTACAGTGCTGAGGGGTATCTCACTGCTCAAAACAGGTTGAGTTTAACTCAACAAACTGAGGGATGTGATGGAATCATACTGGGAAGCTGTGATCTATCCTGTCTCTGAGAGTTGCCAAGGTAACTCAGGAGGATTGAATTAGGTATTGGTGGGGTAGGGTTTTAAAACAGACATGGAAGAGGTAGAGAAGGGAGAGGACCAGACAGTACAAACAGGTGGTATTGAACAGTAGCAAAAGGCTAAAGGACTGCCAGGTTCAGCTTGAGAACAAAGCTGGTAGGGCCTGATATGCATGCTAGGACTTTGGCACTGATACATGAGAGAATTTGAGTGATACACTGGCTGGTCCTGCATATATGTGGGACCAAATATTGTGTAAAATCAAGGCTGTACATTAAATGTGATATGGCATTTAAAAGGCTGCTTTATTGCTGTAACCATTGGTTGTATATGTCACCACTTGTTTCAACCATTTTTCTTGCTTGTATGCTCATAAGAATGCTGAATTTCAAGCAGACAAAAATAATTCCCTTTTAAAAACTAGATCATATTTAAACCACACAGGCAATAAAAAGAAAATGTAATAATAGAATTGTGTTTTATGTAACCCCTGCAACTTAGAACCAACTGTTTCATTGTGCTATAGTAAACCTCTAGCCTCCCACAATTTGATTTCTTCAAATTTGCACTGACTAGGGCTGGAGAAATGGCTTAGTGGTTTAAGGTTCATGTCTGTGAAGCCTAAGGGCCCTAGTTCGATTCTCCAGGTCCCACATTAGCCAAATGCACAATGGGCCGCATGTGTCTGGAGTTTGTTTTCAGTGGCTAGAGGCCCTGGCGTGCCCACTCTCTCTCTCTCTCTCTCTCTCTCTCTCTCTCTCTCCCTCTCTCTGTCTCAAATAAATAAATAAAAATAAAATCTTAAAAAAAATTACACCGACTAATAACAAACATGCTTCACCAAAATTCCTTCTTTTTTTTAACCTCAATTTCTTTAGGATACTGATTCCTTGTGCAAGAAAAAACGTGAGACCATAAATATTTCTGCTTTATGCCACTAGGCTTTGGGAGTATTTTGTGATATGCAACAAATTATTTCTTACATTAATTACTATTAAAATCTCATCTAACCTATATTACCTTTCAAAAACATTGATCTTAAAAAGGAGAAGTTGAATTCTTCTATCTTAAACTTATTTTGATCATTAAAAGCAATTTACTTAACACAAAGGCACACATTACTTATAATAGTTAACATGGAGATTTCTACTCTGAACTCTTATTAGAATTCAGAAGTCTACATATGCTGATAGACTTTTTAGTGCTCTGTGGCCACACATTCAGAGGAAGCAGTCCCCATCAAGCACTGCGGTGGCACTGTGATGTCAGGGGCTCAGGCTTGACAGTAGCTAGCCTTGTGAACAGGCCATAATGATGCAAATACCACATGGTGCATGAAGTTATTCCTTTCAAGGTGCACCATGGGTGAAGTCTAGAAGATAGTACTCAAGGCTGTAAATCAAAAGCCCACAATGGAAACATGCTATTTCAAGACAAAATTATAATAACCTACCTCCTCAGCCATTCAGAAGAGGTGAAAATATCTGGGCATGCACTTGTGAGGCAGAGATAGTAGGGTTGTTGTGAGTTCGAGGCCACCCTAAGACTACATCAGTATGGCCTGTTTCACAAGGGCCTATAGTCATCATTTGTCTTTCTGGTTTTGTTCATTTTCTGTGTTCTTATAGTCCCTTCTCCTTGCAAGTTTTCTAGAACTCTTATTAACATGAGAGATGGATCTGGTGTTTTGCTGTTGTTGTTGTTGTTTGTTTGTTTGTTTCTTTCTTTAGGGTTCATCTTTCAGCAAAAATCCCACCCAGAGCCATGGAGCTAAACCCCAACCACAGTGAGCTTTCCATCACCATCTGAGAATCCAGCTTCTGAGCCTCCATGGGCTTCCCCTCCCCCTGCTGTGGAGCTGTGTCATCTCTATCTGATACCTAGACTTCCTCTTTCTAGTTGTATTTCCCCATTTTGGTGTACCACATTTCCAAAAGCTTCAAGGGAAGGGAGCAAAGGTCATCAAGCATGTGAGACTTGCTAGTCTAAAGACACCTTCACACTGTAGTATGCTTTGTAGAATTGTATAAAATTTTCCCTTTTAATTTTGCAAAAACTTTATATACCATTTTTGTTTTATTTTTTTATTTTTTATTTTTTTAAATTTATTTATTTATTTATTTATTTGAGAGTGACAGAGAGAGAAAGAGGCAGATAGAGAGAGAGAGAATGGGCCCACCAGGGCCTCCAGCCACTGCAAACGAACTCCAGATGCGTGCGCCCCCTTGTGCATCTGGCTAACGTGGGTCCTGGGGAATCGAGCCTCGAACCAGGGTCCTTAGGCTTCACAGGCAAGCGCTTAACCACTAAGCCATCTCTCCAGCCCCCATTTTTGTTTTAAATTTTGCCATTCAGTGGCATTACTGAAAAGTCCAAAGTCATAGGATTCCTCAGATGTGTTGACATTGTTTTTGTTTATATGATCTTCATTTGGTTGCCAGTGTTACTAGTTGTATTCTGACCAATATAGATTTGGGTCTTCTTTGAACTAAATGCTGCTGCTTCTGCTATAATGTGGACACCCCACGTACCCATGTGGCTAACTCCCTCACCTATTCTTAGAGGAGCTGCATGCAGACTTCCCGCCCCACCCATGGGACTGCTGGTCTACCTTACTCAGCTCTGCATTTTTCACAGCAAAAATAAGATTAAGACACCAGCTCAAGATTCCAATTTATTGATTTTTTTTGTTGATGTAATCTGCTGTTTAGATCATGTAGTTTATTTCAATAATTGTGTACTTAAAATATATTTTGATAGTATTTCTGCTAAATTCATCTTTTAAAATTCTCTTTTGTTTCTTTAAACATGACTCTGCACCTAATAGACTACTATTATTCAGCATGATTCCCATGTCTAAAGACTGTTTGCATTGTTTGTTTGGGACTGCTGACTTCTGTTTCCTTGTCTTGGTATGTTATTGATCATGAAAGCTTAATTTTTTTTTTTATTCTTTGTGGGGATTTGGTGAGGACTTGGTTGAGAGAGCACATTTTCTTCTATTGCGATGCTGAGAACACTCCCTTAACAGTTTTACTAAGAGCTTGCCCTGGAGAAGCTCTGGGTTGACATAGATGTGTGATTCCAGGTGGGCAATGCCTGGTTTGTTCTCTTTGTTTAGTCCTAGGAACATTTTTGTTCCTGTTAGATAAAATACAAAAATTAGACACTTGTCTCTTAGATCATCATTATTAAAAAGAAATTCTATGGTTTGTCTTATTTTTATATGTACAGTGCTAGAGATGCCACAGCTTTATAAAGGGTAAGTTCAGACCTTTCATCCCACTTTGCAGCATGTCCTGGGGCTCTTGACAACCTGCAGGGATCCCACAATACCTCCAGGCTGAGCATCACATGCTGTTTTCTGTGATTTCTAGTTCTCCCTGTCTATGGAATATAACTTGAACATTTTAGGATTCTAGTCCTTCATTTAAAAATATACTACATGGCATTTTTAAGAATCATTTTACACTGGGCCCATCAGCATTTCTTTTTTAAAAACTTTATTGACCAATTCCAAACAAATATATAGTATGCCATAATCCCCTCTACTACGATCATTTACCCACTCCTCCCTTTTCTTCCCCTGCTGCATTCTTCTGCTTTTCAGCTATTCCCTCTTCTATTTTTATGCCATCATTTTCCCCCTTTTATTATGTAGGTATTATGCAGGTAGTATCAGCCACAGTGAGGTCATGAATATCAAGGCCACTTTGCATCTGGAAGACAGTATTGTAAGCAACCCTCTTCTTCTTTGGCTTTTGCATTCTTTCTGTCACCTCTTCCTCAATGGCCCCTGAGCCTTGCAGGATGTCATAGAGATGTCTCAGTTCTGAACACTCCACTCTCTTCTCAGCACTTTCATAAGATTTAAGCTTCTGTAATTGTCATTTCCATCTGAAAAGAGAAGCTTCTCTAACCCAAAGTGAGTATAGCATCCATACATGGTCATAAACATAAATATTTAGAGAGCAATTTGATGGGCATAGCATACCCATTTAGCCAGACAAGAGTATTCGTTTCCCTCCTAGGTTTCATGACCTTCCCAGCCATAGCTTTTGATTAGGTTTTCAGAGCCAAGCATGTATTTCTTCCTATGAGAGCAGGCCTCCAGTCCAATCAGAGAGCAGTTGATTTCTCCCATAACAGACATGCCACCACCACATCACTTTGCACATTTGGCCTGGCTGACCAGCCCTGAAGCTTGTAGGTTCCCTGCTGGTTAAAACTGCCAGTAACTTTTTTCTGTAGCTAATGGAAGAGAAACAAACAAACAAAAAGCAACAGAATCCAAAGACTAGTTGTAAAGAAGAAAGGGCTCAGTGAAAGGGAAATTGAGGGAAGGGGTCAAAATGAGGAAATGGAAAGGGATTATGATAAAATACATTATGTAAAAGTATAAAAATGATGAATAAAATGTAGCTTTAAAAGAAGTGATTATGGATTGAGGAATGGCTTGGAGGTTAAGGTGCTTGCCTGCAAAGCCAAAGGACCCAGGCTTGATTCCTCACTACCCACATAAGCCAGAAGCACAAGGTAATGCATGCATCTGGAGTTCGTTTGCAGCAGCTGGAGGACCTGGTGTGTCCATTCTCTCTGTTTGGCTCTCTGTCTGTCATTAATTAATTAAATACTAAAGAAACAATTGATCATTTACCTAGTGTACGCAATGTGAAGTCCAACACACAGAGCACCCATGCTCCTGGCAAGAATCTTAGGGTGGGGCACACTCAGAGCTCTCAGTTTACTCCTGGGATTATATTCTGCACACCGAGTGCACCCTGTTCACCTTCCAGGATTAAACTTCCCTTCCTCCTTCTGGAGATGAGGAATGAACTCACACTGATTTTTGTGGTATCAGAAAAAAAAAAAAAAAAAAAAAACTAGAACAAGTATTACCATTTAAGAGAATACATTGAACCATCCTGTAATCATTCTTTCCTTTAAATTTCAGGTTCCTGGTGGGTACCAAGCCTCCACAGGCCATTTATCTTTTCTTTTTTTTTTTTTTCTTTTTTTTTTTCTCAGCAAAGAGAAAGTTTGGACTTGAAGTTATCAGAGATCTGGGAAGGTGGTGATAAAGACAGGGCTCTGTGAACACTTCTGCCTCTCGCTGACTGGGTTTGTTTGAGTTTTCCAGCTTCACAGGGAACATGAAATTACTCAGAGATCTGTGTGGGTCTTTCATGGAAATGTTTTAAGCTAGGCATAATCAGCTGCATTTCATCTTGTGTTCCTGAGAGAGAAGCTCCAGGCATAGTGGCCCTGGGTTTACCTGCGTTGAGTCCTCTGCCCCCTCACATGGTAACGAGGAAGAACAGTGAAAAAAAGATTCTGTTCCTCACTCCTCCTTGTGACCAGAAGTATGGGCAGCACTTCTTAACTTATAAAGGTTATAGTATGTGCTTGTACTGTGTGGTTTTATTTTGTTTGCCTCATTTTATTTGGGAAAATTTGTGAAGAGCTAATGTAGGTTCTGGGGAATTTTATGGTTAATTGTTCAATTTGTCCTCGTGTCCTAGTTTTGTCATCATTATGACTTGAACTTTTGGCAAAGTTTATTTTCTGTTTCTATTTTGTTCTTCCTGGGTCAGAGAAAGGTCTCCATTGTCACCTGAAGAACAGAAATTCACCAGCTTATCCAAACTGGGAATTACACTTTTGAAAAGAATAAGAAAATTCTTACAAGAGAATTATAGTAAAGTACTCTCCACTGTCACTTCCAGAAGACTCCAAGATAAACAAGAAGCAAGAATAAGAAAAGATAGGCCTAACTCATTATTTACATACCTACTTTCTCTTATCTCTTGGGCACCAAAAATGATGTGTTAATACTTCGTTATGAAATACACTTCAGCAAACCATTCCATACCTGTATTTTGTTTCCAAAAATTCTCTGGCCTGTAATCACATAGCTATACCACTTGAAGATACATTTCATGCAAAGACCAGTTAAGGAGCTCTGCATAACAAAAACAGAAGAGTGGGGCAGTTGCGAGAAAACATTGCTAAGACATATTGCAAAGATAAGTTTGGAACTACACACTTCTTGAATTCAATGGACTCTGCAAATACTGGAACCTTGGGAATGGAACTCATTGTGAGAAGCTGTGTGAGTGTCATAGACCTGTGACAACCCATTCATGTTCAAACAAACAGGCAATTTAGTTTTCCTAGATGTCAGGTTGAACAAGGAGTTTAGAAGAATGGTAAAGCTTACTTTTAGGTTAAAAAAAATTAGGTAAAATTCATGGCTAATCATATATTTACACATTAATTTCTGTCACAGAAGCACATCAGGTGAGAAAACAGGATTTCCACACTCTGCAACTGAAGACATGAATTGTTAACAAACCTTCATGAGGGGCAATTTTGAAATGTGTATCTAAAATCTTAGACATTTTCTCTTTCCCTCATTAATTTCTCTATGAAATATGAATATAACTAATTTATATATTCTATTATGCTTACACTAATGAAAAGCTAAAAGCTTATGGAGACAAATGTAGAAAAACTTCATCACACCACAGAATATTGTGTAACATCTTCAAATAATATAGATTTATAACTACTAAGATGTGACTTGTCTGTTAATAAAAGTATGGATAGCATAAATGACAGGTTATTATTTTGTTATTAGTACAATCATCTTCATTTCCTTGTATATATAAATAAAATATTCTTAATCACTATAAATTCCTTTTAAATTTTGTCATTGGCTTAAAATTTTATATTTTCCAGTCTTTGTCACTAGTTTATTTTTTGACGGTTACATGACACTATCATAGATTAAAACTAACAAACAGTCATACCATATGTTTCATTTATCTATGATGCATAAAAATGTAGTAGCTAAAAACGAATCATTTACTGTTTTTAAGATATTTTTAATTCTGATATTAGTAAATGTGGTGGTTTAAATTAGGCTTCCCCCATAAATTCATGTGTTCTGAATGTTTGGTTCCAAGGTGATGGTAATTTTGGAGGTGGAGCCTTGCTGGAGGAGGTGTGTTGGGATGTCACATAGCCAGCTACCCCTTGCAGAGCTGAGCACAGTCTCCTGCTGCTGTTTTACACCTGTTGTGCCAGAAGTGATGACCAGCCTCTGCTCATGCCATCCTTTCCCCTGCCATCATGAAACTTCCCCTTGAGACTGTAAGCCAAAACTAAATCTCTTTCTCACATTCTGTCTTTCCATTCATTGATTCTGGTTGGGTGTTTTGTCCCAGCAACATGAAGGTAACTGCAACAGTAAAGTTTTGCTTATTCTTAACATACCATGAAATTATAAATAAAAACAATTATAATTTCCCATGTATTGGGATTCTGTAATTATATTTTGTATAGAGTCAGTGGGGTCCTGGTTGAGCAGAGAATCTACAATATCTATGAAGTGTGGATGACAGTCATGCTTGGTCATCAGTTGAGGGATTAGGGGTGTCTTCCAATGAACTTGGAATATGTAGCTGCTTAGGATTCTTTCTAGAATTTGGTCCCAAGAAATATTTCAAGAGTCAAGGAACAAAGGCTACTAGTACTGTGAAGAGCTAGACTTAGAAATCCGCCCCCCAAGTTACTTCTACCTCTTATAGGCCAAAGCCTATCCTAAGAGAAGTCCCAATTCAAGGGCAGAGGTGTGGAGTGGTTTTCAGAGAGAGGGGCTAACATAGCTCAAGGCTGTGTTTGGTAGATAAGGCTGGAAAGCTCATCAGGCCTGAATACCCATAAATGTGTATAAAACTGAGCTGAATTTTAACAAAGAACAAACTTCACAGGTTCCATGTTAAATTATCACTTGTCTTATCATCAACAAGAAGATTTCTGTGACTCCTCACTCCATGCTGGCTGTGGGAAAAGTGAGAGAATGGTGCTCTCTACAAGAGAGGGTGGAGTAGTTCCAGGATTGGATTCAAGTAAGGCTTTGTATATATCCTGAGAATTCTGTCCACATGCTCCCATCACCTAATTCTAACTTTTGAGCTTTATTTACTTCCTTAAACCATACTCTCTGTTAAAAGAAAAAAAATCTATATCTACTCTGAATCCATTTCCCCCTGAAGACAGATTTAGAGCCCCCAAATTACTCATGGAACATGTCTTTTCTTCCTAGGATCCTTGATAAGACTGTTCTATTGCAGTTTTAACGACCAAGACATAATGTCACTTAAACATTAACCAGCAAAACTGTGAAGTCGGGCTGGAGAGATCTATCAGCAGTTAAGGGTGCTGGGGTTTGATTTCCTAGTATGCTCCTGAAACTAGATGCCCAAAGTAGCACATGCATCTGGAGTTTGTTTACAGTAGCAGGAGGCCCTGGTGTGCCCATTCTCTCTCTCTCTTCTTCTTTCTTTCTGTCTCTTTCTCTCTCTCTCTCTCAATTATATATATATATATATATATATATATATATATATATATATATATATATGTATATATACATGCAATGGAGTTTAAAAATAAAATCTCCAGAAGACTATCTGGGTGTTTTCCACCTATGAAATTTCAGGGAACTAAGTAAGTATGTAACAATGTGGAGATGAAAAAGACAAATACTACCTTTCTTGCTAACACAGCTTTTTAGTTGTCCTGTGGCTTGCACCTGTAGTCTCAGGAAATAGCAAAGCCTATTTTAAGGTAGATAAGTCATCATAAGTATTTTTATATATAAAACCCAAATATCACAATGTCCTGTCCCAGCAGAAATCTAAAACACATGAAAAGTAAGTTCTGCTATAGCCATGAAGATGTCATAAAATATTTATAAGCAGATCTATCTCTATAGAAACAGAAAAACCTGTCATGTGTGCAAATTAGCTACCATGATGGTTAAAGAATATGTCTGTGCTATTAAACATATTGGGAAACTTAGGTTACAAACAATGTAGACTTTATCCCAAATTAAGTCCACAGTGGACTACAGCATGTACAGTTAGTCACTGTGTCTAAAGTATTGCAAATATGTTTACACAATTATGAAATGTGTTTTGAATATGACATGGTTTCCAACTGTATTAAGTGTTGATTGGAAATGCACTCAACCTAGCTGGTAAACAAACAAAAAGAATTTGCTGATTTACAAGCCAGATACTTTGGAATATTTTCATTAAAATTAAAATGGTGCCACACTACTTCTGATTGAGGAATTTCTATTGCTAGAATTCAATTATTCAACATTGGCACATATATGATATAGTATAGGACACCTAGTGCATACTAAGAAATGCTTATAGCATTTAATTTTTCTATTTTAACTCAACTTTAGTTATTCAAATAAATATGATCACCTAAGTCATATACAGAAAATAATTTTTGGGGGGGCTGGGCTGGAATCTTCAAGGGTAGCTATTAGCCAACCTTGAGATGATTATTCAGGACCTGAACAGTTTCAAAATTAATAATGGCTTCTATATTCTCATTTAAAAATCACAAAATTAAAAATAACATACTACACGGGAAATCATTCCTATATCATATTTGCAAGTAAAATACTCATAATACTTTCTTTGGTTTACAAAGATTCCAAAAATAGCTATATTCACACTAAAATGATTTTGGAAAGAATTATGATAATGAGGTAGTTGCTTATAGTTTGTGGATATTTCATTTAGATATAGCAAAATAAATATTCTGTAATAACATTGTGCTATTCAGATGGAAAATATCCTATCATTTCTCAGTCTATGTGTTGTTGTTTGAATGTGATAATTTAAAATGTTTGGCCCCATAGGCCCAGTGTTAAATAAAAAAAAAAAGAATGATATTTCTAAACAGACTTTTATTGATGATTGGATTGTTTTGTTATTTTGTTTGTTTATTTTTTATACAAGGCTAGAATTTCATTGCCTAGATGGGAAGTTATTGACAAATAGACATGCATAGTCCTGCCTTATAGTCCCTTGCTGAACTTTAGGGCATTCGGAATATAGAAATATTAATAACCAGTAAAATCACTCAAGCTTGTGCAGTTATGGAGCATTTGAACATTCTTCAACATTTTTGAAAGATGTTCAGGCAAACTTTCTTCAAATGTAGCCATGGTATTGGATGTAGGATCTGTGCAGTGGTTCACAGTCAAAGGAATGACTAGATTTAAATCATCAGTGGTCTCACCTATCTTCTTTATACCCTATGTTGCCTTCAATACAACAGTGGCCAATGCCATCTTTCCTTCCCATAACAGGATCTTTGAGCCACTGAAGTCTCTTCCTAAAGTGCTCATATTACTGTTGTAACCTAGCTAATGTTTGTCATTTCAGAGTTCTGATCAGTGTTTGTGTCCATGAAAGCCATCTGTCCTCTGTTCATCTTATCCAATCTATGCTTCCACACCACTCTCTCCCTCAATGTACTCTCACAAACTTGATTAAATAATTTTATGTATTCATTAGCTAGTATTTCTTTTGCAGCAAGAAGATTAACTTCTTGAAGGTAGAATTGTAATGGATCTTGCTTAATATTAATTTTCTGACAGCTCCCAAAAAGCCTTTTTTCATAATAAAGGGTCAGCAGACATTAGTTCAAGAAATAGAGAAGTAATGGAAAAAAAAAACATGGAAATACCTTGAGATTCCTCCTTCACAGTCAAGAGGAATCTAAAAATGTTGATTTCATAAGCATTAATAGAATGGCAGTTACCTGAAGCTGACAAGAATATAAACAGTGGGTAGAAGGGATAGAGAAAAGTTCAACAATGTTTACCAACTAAGTGTGAGGAGCACAGACTTCCAGTGTACTTCTGTGCACTCCTGACTATAGGAAACGATACCATACTTTATATTTCCAAAAGCTAGAGGAAAGGTTTTTGAATGTTTTCACAAGAAAGCAATGGTTATGTTGGGGAGGACAGAAGATATGTTTACCCTGATTGAACATTACATAATCTACATATCTGTTGAATTGTCATATAATGTCTCATACTGATAATAATATTTTTGCTTATGTGTATTAGTTAAAAGGAATCTAAATTACAATTTTAACAGAGTACTATAAATTTATTACATGTTGCAAAGTTGATAAAACTTAGTAGATTGGTTAATGTTGCTTAACTTAGAAGAAAACCATTTTGTAAATATTTAATTTGTCACTCAGGGATATGATATTATGTATTTACTCAACAATTTCTATCTTTAGTGTAATTTCCATCTGCAGCTTAAGCCAGTGTGCCTCAGAATTCTGAAAGTATGAGGCTCTGTGGGAAGTTGGCAAGTAGTCTCTTGGAGCTTCAAGGCAAAGAGGAGGTCATCAAGAAGTAAGTCAATACCAAATCCTTGGCCATATGTGATGAATGGCAAGACTGAGAGGTCTTATGAAAATGAAGATTTTATCCCTTTATCTCACTCATTCTTTATTCCTACCTAAATATCCTATATGAGAATATTGGGAATAGAAAGGAGAAAATGTCCTGCTCTCAAAAACCACTTAGACATTTATTTTACATTCATATTATTTGAGAATATATGTGAGTAGGACAGCACTGTGCAAGAAAGTGCACAGTGAGTAAACAACAGGAACCAATGGGTGCATTGCCCAATCCAGGAGAGGTGGCAGCTGTGCCCAGTGTTGGAGAGAGCAGGGGGAAGGTCATTCTCAGAGGAAATTGTACAGCTTCCAACAGAAGCTAGAATTCAGGGATGCTGTTATGGACCAAGAGAAGGATAGCAAAAACCTATGGCATAAATAGAAGCATCTCATCTACCTAAAAAGTTCCTGGAGCACCAGGGTTCAGCTACAGAGGTGGTAAGCATGGGAGGGGTAGAGAAATAAGGCTAAGTTTTTCAGGAGAAAGAGAAGGTGGAATAAGTGACTGAGTTTGTGTTGTTACAATTGGCAAAACAAAACCTTTAGGGTAAACAAACTATAGTACTTTGGGCAATGGTTTGGCCCATTTTATTTTTGGTAGCTATGGTAAATTTGGATTTTTTTTCTAGTACTATATTTTAGTTTATACCAATTTATTTTCCATTCATTTCTCAAAACTACTAAAAATTTGAAAAAAAGTCAAACATTATGATAAATGAACAAAGACATGCTAAAACTAATATGAAGATGATAAAAGTAGGAAATGAAGAGAAAAATTACATTTAAAATTCAAGAAAAGAACTATGAGGTGGGGGCTCAGGTCAGCTAGAAAAGTTAGATGTAAAAATTAGCTTAAATAATCTAGTAAGCAAAGCAAAGAGAAAAGTATGATAGGAATGTTCACTACTAAGCATACACTGTGCCTCACACATTTTGATAACAGATCTTGCTTTCAAGCTCGGTGATAACAATCAGTTACTGAAATAACTGACAGTTAAAGCTTTGTGTAGCTCCAAAACCAGGATGTAACATGAATCTTAATGAGTTAAGATTGCACTGTAGGCTGGTATATTTCTTTTTTGATAATTAATATAACTGGTTCTTCATCCTAGTACTGGCAAAATATATTTGAAAATTAATAAATTAATAAGGTATCCTATATAATTTTTTCTTAGTGTTTGGAATCCTAAATATGAAGTGTTACAGTTAGGCCACTGATGGTAATTTGATCTTAACTCTGTTAGCAAGAATTCTCCAGAGTTTGAACTGAAATTATCTCCAATTGCTCCTCCCTACCTCCCTCCTCCCCCCTCTTTCTACCTCACAGACCATTCAAAATTTGAAGGAAAATGCATGAGTGCACTTCAGACCAAGCCTTCCAGGCTCTTCCCATGCTTCAGTATCAGTGAGGTCTTTCTGCAGGCCCGGCATCGTGGATGATATTTGCCTAGCTTATTTGTGCTGCAGAGGTGCACAGCATGCTGTGATATGCCCAAGAGCCAAGGAAGGAACTGGTTCATTTTGAAAAGAATTAATATCCCTTTGAGACTTAGCTGATAAGTACAAAAGACTTACTAAACCACATAAAGGACTTATAGGACAATGATTTCCGTAAGATTTTTAATTCTTTCTGTTTAATATTCATGAATGCTGATCCATGCAAGTTTTCTCTTTGCTCCAAAAATCCTGATTAAATGAGAATGGAAGTATGGTATCTATAGAATCTATTTTCTGACAGACTGCATGATGAAAAACGTTTACCCAGATTGAGTGTTTCAACACCTATTTAGTATATTAGTAAGAATAATTCTTTTTCATAAGAGCAAGTGGAATTCATCTTCCAAGCTTGCAATACATAGTACCTTGAATAACTCCCAAAACGCCCACCTATCTTAAGACATATTTGCTTATTTTGACTGTGAAGTGTTAACATTAAGAAATAGCAGCTGAATGTTCTCAGTTCCCATTCAAAGTAGGTATGATATAGTAAGGAGTATGTCTTTGGCTTTTGTCACTAGTTTCTAACAAACAACTCCTAAAACCTTTGTACTTTACAAGATGTTATGGATGTTAAGGTCTTTTTGTTGTAATATTTGGACTTGGTCCTTGGTTCCTGATATAGGGACTTCTGAGATTTTAGCATCTCTTGAGTGACAAATGTCTGTTTGGAGGCTAAAGCATGACTACCAGAGGACCCCTGAGTAGCCTTAGTTCAGAAGATGGTCACTGAAAAAATGATGGCGGGGTCACAACTTTCAGCCATATTTGCAGACCTACAGGAAGTGGAAATGGGTAATGATTAAATCAACCGAGTTGAGGATTTAACCAATCATGTCTCCATAAAGGCTTGAATAATGGAGCCTTGCTAGGAAAAACCCTAACTGGGTTTAGACCTTCAGGGTAGTGAATGCATCTACATGCCGAGACAGTGCCTCACTCTGATCACAGAGGGACTTTTCTTGACCCAGCTTTGTTTGGTCATTCATTTTATTAGATGACACTCTCCTTTATGATAAACCAGAAACAGCAAGTAAAATATTCCCATGAATCCTGAAAATTATTATAATAAATTAACAATCAGGAGGTAGAGTTGGGTGAATCTCCAGTTTGTAGATGTGGTGATAGCCTTGGAACTCTCTACTTGTAGCTGGGGTCTGAAATGAGCAACAGAAATGTGAGATCGAGCTAGTGATCTCCAATATCTACACAAACTCCAGGAGGTTGGTGTCAGAATGGAGCTAAGTTATAGGACATCCATTTGGTGTCCAGAGTGTTGGAGAACTGATTGTGGGGGAGAAAATCCCACCTAATCCAGTGTCAGAAATGTTGTGAGTATAGAGGCAGTTGCTTCACTAGTAGGACATGTAGACATAGATGGAGAGAATGAGCTCTACAGAAGAGCCAACGGAAGCTATGGAGACTGGTAGGGTCCTAAATGTTTGATACAAGCTATCTGGTTTCAAAAATAGTTCCTTTCCCAAGTCAAAAGTGAGTTTTAATCTGTAAATTCAAGGTAAATGCAACTATGAGTTGGGATGTTATAAAAGAAGATGGTGTAGAGGTTTCTTAGATGACAGGTAGTCTACAGAGTACTGATCAGAGATATAAGGAGTGTGTTTAAATTAGTGGAGGAAAATAGAATCTCTTGTCCGAAGCAGAATTTGAACCAGCAATTTCAAGGGGGAGGAGAGGAGTTGTAAAAAGTAGTGGATATTTCTGATTTAAAATTTAGACTCCAAGATGTAATTTAATTCCACCCAGGTTGGCAATTTGTTAATGGGATCTGTAGAAATGTTTTAAGTGTATGGAACAGAATCAGCAGATACCAAAGTAACAGGGAAGTTGCCAGATTGAGAGCCAGGAGCCTGATAAAGTAAGGCGTGGAAGCTTAGTCCAAAATGGTAACAATCTCATGCAGGTTTCCATCAACTGGCTCTGGAGACTGCCTGAAGTCTTACAATGAGAGAAATGGACCCTAATGAGGAAGAGACAGATATCAATTACAGTCAACATGAGGTAATAAATTTAAACCTGTGCTGAAATACCAGGGATTACTGTGTGAGTTGTTGCTGGTTGGCATAATAAGTTAAACCCCACATGGAAGGTGCTGGGAAGAGTGCTATGTTAAGTCACATGGTGTAGTAGTCAGTTTCAGGTTGCTGGGAAGAACCTCCAGACCAGCCAGTTTATGAGGGAAAGGGAATTTATTTCAGGCTTACAGATCCATGGGAGGTTCCATAATGGTGGAAGAAGCTGGCTCCCTTTTCCAGATTCACACACAGAGAGAAAAAACCACCACCAGCACCATCAAAAGCAAGAGCAAAACCAGTAGCCAAACAGCGGGGAACCCAGACAGAACTCACTCTGCTTGTCTTAGGCTGGAATTCATATCCCCCCAACCCTACGTTTAGGCTGGACCCCAGGATCTGGCCCCAGTAGCACCTCTCCAGCCAGGCAGCTGGAAATCCAAGTTACAAACTTTAATAAAACTCTTAAGTCTGTTGGGGGACATAAATTCAACCTAGCACACATGTACCGTGGCTTTTCTTGTTGATTTAGGTGACCTATCTTCTGTGTCCTGCTGGCAGCATCCATTTCTGCTGTCACAAGCTTTGTGCCTGTGGCTCTTGATAGACATTGTGGTTTAAAGTCTTGAAATCCTTATGTTCTTCCTGAATGTATGCTGGTTATCTACCCACACATATTCCTATTTTTAGTCATCTGGAAACAAGGCACTATCTCTCCACAAACAGCTCACCTTTGTTAGTTTTTGTTCATAGTTTTTGCTGATTTCAGGTATCTTGGGTAACTCATTTTTCACACAGTTTCAAACTGATGTCAGGGACACAGACTGGGAAAGACTTTGTAGAGACTAGAAATCTTGAAAAGAGTTCCAAAGCTGGCTTGAGGAAAGAAAGTTTATGGATAAGAGGAGGGGGATTGAATGGAGGATAAATAAGAGGAGAGAATGACCCCCTGATGTTAGGATTAAGAAATATGATCAAATACAGTCTCATCCTCTTCAAACATGATTGCCAATGCATGTATTGATCCTATTTGATCCCCCCTTCTTTAGCTGTTCATACATATCAATCATGTCAACATGTCTGATGTTTTTTGTCACTTTATGATAATCTAGATAAGTGTCATATTTGGCTTGCATTGTCTTTCTGTTGGGCAAATACTGATCTCACCATCAGTTTATGAACAGGTTTTTCATAATGGTTTAACAAGAATACATAGTTACTGTGCATGGCTGTACCTCTCATGCATCTGACCACTAGATGGTTCTGCCTTCTTCACCATACCTGCCTCTCTGTGTTGGCTCGGCTAGGCTAATTCTCAGGTGCTTCTAATTTCAGAAAGATTTTCTAGCCATTCCAGCCTATGTTGACTTTTCCTTGACTGATAGCAAATAAGACATTTAGAAAACAAATGTATGTTTTACCTTCCCAGCTTCATGCAGTGAATTCTCAGGGACTCCTGGCAGGGAATCTGGCCTTGCTACACATTATCTACCTCTGAAGCTCTCTGGAACTGTGGCATCAGACTCCATAACCTCAGTCATTCATCTTTTCTGCCTACAAAGCCAACATGAATGACACTGCCAAATTCTATGGGCAGCAGTGAATGGAACCTAGTCCTTGCTGACCCTAGTTGCATCAGCCGTTATGACCTTCTATGCTGACACTGGAAAACACTTTCTTAGGTAATTGTTTTTAAACAGGGAGCCCCTTCAGCAGCTTTCTCAGTTCAGGTACTCTCCTTTCAAGTAAATTTGCATTTTCACAAGAAGCCTTCCACCAGTGGGGTCTTGCTCTCAGGGAACCTTTCCTATTGTCCTAATATTCAATGCCAGATTTCTCATTAATGGTGCAAATATTCTTAATTATTACACCCACCTCAGTTACAGCTGCACTGGAACCTCCTTCACTCTTTTCCTTGACAAACTGAATAATTTTCCAATGTTTCTGACCCACTTGCTCTCTCTCTATTGTTATAGACCTGGTAGATCATTGCAGTGACGATAAAACAGCATGAATATTATTCTGCTTTTAAATTTTCTCTGCCAATAAGTTAGTCCATTACTTTTGAATTTAACTTTACTCATGTTCTCAGGACATGACAGAATGCAGCCAGATTCTTTGCTAGAATATGACATAAATGACCTTTAGCTCAGTTCCCTATAGAGTCCTTTATTTCCCTCCAAAACCTCTTGAACTGAGCCACTAATGTCCATGTTTCTTTCATCTTAGATCTTGTCAAGTTTACAGTGATGATAGAAAAGTGACCATGTTAACTGATTTGCATCATTTGTAGAAATCAAGCCATGTCCTTGGAGCTTCTATGGTGGTCAAACTACAGGTGACAAAATATTGAGCATTTTATTCTATTTTGTGTATGATCTTAAGGAATTTTATTACATATATCCCAGGGTTTATCTTACATCTGACATAATTTTGCCCTCACAGCATAGAAGAGAGACTAGATGACCTCAAAACAAAATTCTCCTCTCTTCTCACTGTCTGTGTCCTACAGGGCAGACAAAGAACAGCTTCATTTCTGGGCTACTGAAATCCTTTCTCCTTCTCTCTTCTATTTTTTCTAGAATTCTCTTTTTCATCTCTGCTCAAACCACTATCAGGCAATATTAAGACAGAAGGAAGAATAATGCTATGGGGAAACAAAAGGAGGGTTCTAAAGTGAGGAAAGCAAGCCATTCTTCTTCCAGTATATAACTTACTATCCTTCAGAGCACATAAATTAATTTCAATCTTTTTCTAATCACACATTTTTAGAAAGTTAGCATTTAAGACTTCCCAGAAAGGATCACTTAATCCACAAGGTTTCCCAGATGCTTTAACATTGCTTTGGGCTGTTGCACAGGTTCTTGCAGGAAAACACTGGTTTGATCTTTGAAGGTTCCTCATGGGGACAAGAAGGACATTCTGAAGTGATCAGAAGTTTCTGGCTCCACGGTGCTTTAATCTTTCTTAACAGCAATTTCTACTTATAAATAAATTTAGACACTCAAATAGTGATGTGCTAAATTCAATCAAGAGCAAGAATCCTAAGACAGTGAAATACTTGAATATGATATGATGATATGATAAAGTCATGTTACCAAGTTCTCATCGTCACGAAAAGCAAATTTAAATTTGAACCTTATTGCAAATCAAATTGTAAAATATGAGGCTAACATGGAACTGGGATAAAGCATTTCCTGAGAATATTCTTAGATAACCTCTTTTAAAAAATTATTTTTATTTATTTATTTATTTGACAAAGAGGGAGAGAGAGAGAGAATGGGTATGCCAGGGCCTCCAGCCACTGCAGACGAACTCCAGACACATGAGCCCCCTTGTGCATCTTGCTAGTGTGGGTCCTGGGGAATCAAACCTGGGTCCTTTGACTTTGCAGGCAAATGCCTTAACTGCTAAGCCATCCCTCCAGTCCAATAACCTCTTTTAGTGATTACCCTTCAGGTTACCACAGAGAACCCACTGTCATGGTGACAATGTTTTGTGAAAGTGTCAATGTGATTGATAAAGTTGAACATGAATTAGTAGACTTAAAATTCAGAATTCAATTTTGAATAGGAAATGAATGATAGAAGTGGAACATTTTCAGGGCTAGGCACAGTGGCACACACTAATCCCAGCACTCAGGAGGCAGGGGTAGGAGTATCACTGTGAGTTCCAGGACAGCCTGGACTACAGTGAGAACCTACCTTCAAAAAACAAACAAAAACTAAAAGGTACTTTTTTGTTTCCAAACATCTGTTTTCTTTGTCACTTTTACTTTTTATAACTTTTTTTTAAACCTACCATCTTGGTTTATCATTTCTCAGGAATTTTTCTGAAATGTTGACAAAAGTGTGTAGCTTACATCACTTTTCAAAGTCAAGTGGTATTTCCAAATCTCTTCCCTAAAAATGGTCGAATATTGTGAGTCCTCCACACTCTCAGTTGTATAAAAAAAAATCTTACCCATTTGGAAAGTTAGAGGGGATACCTATATCTCTTCAGAACACCCTCTAGACATTAATAATAAAAATTATGCTTTATTTATTTTAACATGCAAAGCAGAAAGATCCTTTATATGCAAGTAACTTTTGGGCTGTAAACTTGCCACAGAGCCCTGGGTTAGGTCTCCTTTGGGTAGCTAACTCTTTGGAGACTCAGCATCCTAGCCACCTATCTTTTCACACATTTTAAAAATGCCTATGATCTGGACATCTGAATAGTGTTTTCAGGCAATAGAGTTCTTCCCATCTAAGGGCTCAATCTCCTAAGGGGAAATTGGTGAACTACTTAAGGATCTGAGATCTATCAGTCTTCCTTCCCCTGCTGTGCTGAGTGTGTCAAAAAACTGCCTCTCCTCTTGCAGTGTGGGACCAGAAATTACTGGTGGTGTTTCTAGTTTTCATCTCTTTCAAGGTTTTTGAAATTTCCTGAAGTTTTTTTTTTTTTTTTTTTTTTTTTCTACAAGTCCAGTTTCTGGTGCCCTCTTCCTCTGTCTCAGCCACCTCTGTTCAGTACCTGCACTGTCTTGTTTCTACAGACTCGTCTTCCTTATTGCTCTGGTTGCCTCCCCATTGTATAGGAGTGGAGCTACTTCCTGCTGCCCTGACCCTCTGGGTGGTCTCCCTATCGCAGCTTTCAGTCTTCTGTTCTTCCATACACTAATGCAGGAGATACTTTTGCTCCTCTGACTAGACTGGTGCTGCTATGAGCCTGGATTAGAAAGGTCTCTAAACTAGCCTGTCTTCCACAAGAGTTGCTTCCGGGCTGCCAGAACAATTTAGTGAGCGATCAATTGCAGGCTGTCTTGCCTCAAGGCGAAGACATTTCTGAGGGAATCTTCTTGCCCAAATCCCTCTCATGTTGAATCAAGGCACTACACCTGCTTTGGCCTATGCACAGTCTTGCTTTCTTCCTTCCCTCTATCCTGCTTTCCACCCTTTCCCGCAAGCTTTGTGTAAAGAGGAAGCCCTCATGCTTGCCCCAGCAGCCTAAGGGGCCCTTATTACCAAAACCCAAACCCAAAGGAATGTCACCAAGAGGAGAACTCCCTTCCCCTCTCATCTCTTTCAAAATCAGAGTAGTTGGTGTTTTCTGGGTTGGATCCTGTATGACAGAAAATTTAAAGTTACTCTCAGCATCTTGCTTCTGAGAAAAACAAAAACAACAACAAAAAACAGGTTAGCAATTAAAATACCTGCTTGGAAATTTTGGGACAAATGTAATTTCATATTATTTACTCATTTGTCTTAACCATTCTCTGAGATGCAGCTTTCTCCATCATCTTCCAAACCCAGTGTTGTTTGCCTCTTCTTTTTTGGTTCTTCCAGTGCAGTATAGCTCTTTTTACCTCAGAATATTTCCAAAATGCTCTTCTTCCTGGGCTGAGGGTATTACCTATCTTGTCTATTCAACTAATCCATGATATAAACATGAGTCAATGAAAATTCTGAGGTTCACAGCAGTGACATTTTTTCTTATTGCACATCCTTCTACTTAGCATGCAACCAGGCATAGAATTATTTATAAATTAGCACCATAAAGTAAAATGTCCTTCAAGTTTCATCACTAATTGCAGGTCCTTGTGTTGAGAGGTAAGTTATCTTTTCTTGATGTCCTTTTGGGTACCTTAGATCTTTCTGGAAAGCATTATAGGAACAACATAAAACTTTCTTTCAGAGAAAAATCTTGTGAACATTACATTCTTCAGATAGGGAGAAAGCTCCACCACACACACATACATATGCATGCTCCCTCATGTTAAAGTATACCATAGAGATTCTGTAAACATAATTAAATTTCCCAGCTACTTCCTAGATTTAAATAAGCCACAATGAAATCTTTAAACACTACTTCTCACTTGAGGTTTCCAAACCCTGTAATAACTATTCTCAAGGGTCTCACTGCTAACTCTGACTTTACCACAAACTTTTAAGTAAAGTCAGATAAGAGGAGAACACACTTGTCCTCTCATAGGAATCAGAGATTCTGGTTCTAATGAAAGAAAAAACTATGCTGTTAGCACAGGTCACTTGCAAATTTCCCAACACAGCCAGTACTTGATTTTTCCAGGATATAGATCCAACACTTCTGAGTTTTCTGTAGTTTTTAATTCTAGGTTAACTATTTTCTGAAAATATCACCCAAAAGGCACCTGGATACAATTCTCCAGGTCAAGATCTGTTTCTAATGGTATCCAGCCTAATGTGCTTGATGTCAGGATTGGCTCTGGGGAAGAGGTTCTGGTGATTTTGGAGATGTTATACCAAAACCTTGCTGGAAATGGGAATCCTGTCACAGATGGTACAATATGGATAACCCTTGAGCTCAGATTGTCAACACTCTCATAAGTAATAGATGGATGGATCAACGGAGTAGGTAAGTGAAATATCACAATCTTGAGCACAGCAACATGAAGAAGTAAGGGTTCAGCTACCTTAATCCATCCAAGGAGTGTAAAGAAACATTCCCCTAAAAACTAACCAGTCTGACCCTGGAGATAAGACGAGATTAGGCCATAGCTAAATAACAAAAATGTGAGGGCAATTAATAAGAATTTGAGGCAAAATGTGAGTTAGTTTTCATGGAGAAAAGTTAAGAAAATCTCTGCTTCCTATTGTGAAACCGTGGAAACATTTGAAGAATTACTTATAAGGACAATGGATGTTTTGAAAGGTTGAATTCACCACCTCTGCCCATCAAGCTGTTACACTGAGACCAGAGTATGAATAGAAAGGAATGTAATCCTTGGGCTTCTAACGGGATCATATGAGCTATCCCATTACAAATTCTTGAAATTTCAGGTTTGTCTGGGCTTTCTTGTGTCACATCAGTGGACCTATTCTCTGTATAAATATTAACATGCCATCTCTGCTACAAGACAATTTAGGAGGTTTGCCTTACATAGCATCATAAACTTACCCCGTAGGGTCTAGTGCTGTCTTCTCTCCTGCCCATCAAATAACAAAGTAGGGTCATAATCCAGTTGGGAAAGTACTAGGAACTCTTGTATGACCCAGAACACATGGGTTGTCAGGAGTTTGAGAAGATGAGAAACTAGATCCTAAAAGTGTTGACTCAAGGGGGATTATATAAATTAGATAAGGGAGGTTTTGTAGATATGAATTCATTTTATATTCTCTAGGAATATAGTATGATAAATTATAAATGACCAGTTTCTCAGTTACTGAGTTTTAGAAGCATGGAAATCCAGTGGTTCTTACTGAGACATACATTCTACCACTTCATGCAAGTCATAAAATGTAGAAGTAGGTGTGGTGGGTTGTATATGCAATCTTATGCAAGGTCAGGCTAATTAACTGTTGACTGTATTCTATGGGAGGGAGCAGAGAATACCCCATTAACATTACAATAGGAAATATGCTGGTGACAGGGCCTTCAGCATCAAACAAAAACCCAGCATCTTTTAACAAGAGGCCATGCTAGCAGTAGATCCCCTATAGCAATGGGGATTGTTGTATCTTAATATTTTAAAAAAGGTGAAGGGTGGCATTGATGGTCAGACAAAGGTTGTCATTGACTTAATGATGACTTCCTTATTTTTTCCTCACAGAGGCTTATGGCAATGAACTTGAGTTACTCTATACTAGGGCAAAGAGAAAACACCATCTTCATGATGTTGGAACATGGGTTTAACAAGCATTGCCATGAGGGACTAAAGTGTCATAATGGCCTCTGTGTTGGTATGGGGTCATAGATGGGCAACTAAGTAATTCAGTCCTCTTTCAGGTCTGCTTCACATAATTCCCACAATTGTGGGAAGCCCAATATTGAACCTTGGCCTGATGGAGT
Source organism: Dipus sagitta (assembly GCA_036346955.1). NCBI lineage: Eukaryota > Metazoa > Chordata > Mammalia > Rodentia > Dipodidae > Dipus > Dipus sagitta. The sequence goes on from CM070783.1 coordinate 107,876,324, forward strand.
AAAAGCTATTTCGGTGACCAGGCTGTGGAAACTGGCCACATCCCGCAATATTGTAACTCAAAATATTGCATCCCAGAAAGAAAGGCAGTGATTAACATCAACCTAAAAACAAAGGTTTCTGTGGTGGAGAATGGTGTAATATATAGTCCAGCAAACTCTGCGGCTAAGAGGTAATCTCCATGCCTACTGTATGGCTTCAAATTTCTCAGCATTCCAACCCTCAAATTCCTTGAATACATAACAAAACTGAAGTACAGTTGGGAACCACATGGTCCTAAATTCAAATTGACTAGAGATATATCTTCCTTTTTTCTGTGTGTTACGCATATTTTGAACTTCATTAAACAGAGTACAATGGTGTTTCCTGGGTTTTAGAAGCATGGAAATCTCATGGTCCTTATTGATATAGAAATTCTACTATTCTATGAAGGCCAAACATACTATTATTGAAAAATAACTATTCAGGGCTGGAGATATGGCTAAGTGGTTAAAGGACTTGCCTGTGAAGCCTAAGGACCCAGGTTAGACTCTCCAGGTCCCATGTAAGCCAGATGCACAAGGTGACGCAAGTGCAAGGTTGAGCATGTGCACAAGGTAGAGCAGCTAGTCTGGGGTTCTATTGCAGTGGATGGAGACTTTACTTGGATATGGCAATGCCAATTTTCTCTCTTTCTCTTTCACACGCATTCTCTCTCTCTCTCAAAACAAAAATAATAACATGGAAACACGGAAGCAGAAAGCCTAGCATCCTCTTTCTCATTTCCTCCTCTTCACAATGGAACTATTTAAAAAAAATAACTATTGGGCTGGAGAGGTGGCTTAGTAGTTAAGCGCTTGCCTGTGAAGCTGAAGGACCCCGGTTCAAGGCTCGATTTCCCAGAATCCACGTTAGCCAGATGCACAAGGGGGCGCATGTGTCTGGAGTTCTTTGGCAGTGGCTGGAAGCACTGGCATGCCCATTCTCTCTCTCTCTCTCTCTCTCTCTCTCTCTCTGCCTCTTTCTCTCTCTCTGTCACTCTCAAATAAATAAAAATGAACAAAAAACCTTTTTTAAAAAAAAAATGACTATTCATCTTGTATATTATGCATGCAAAGTACATTTTCTTTCTCTTTTACCATCAGCATCAATATTTTACTTAAATTTTAATACCCATTTTAAGGATTAAACTAAATGCAGAATTTTGGTTTTCTCTTGTTGAATCCTTTTTCCCAGAATGATGGGAGGCTCTCAGGGAAAGTGCATGCTGTTTTTATATTCATGTTGCTAAGGTGATTTTGTGGGATAAAAGCACATGGGCAATTTTCCATTAATTTGTTGACACAAGAATATGAATGAGTTTCATGTGAAATGAATAACCTCCTACAGTCAGGAGCATTTCAGCTTCTGTTTAACTATTTGCATTCAACCATAAGGCAAGGTCATTCTCTAGCAAACCATGTGTCAAATAGCAAGTTAAGTAAAAGTTTTTTGAGTTTCTGTTGAGAGTTATTTTCAGTAGAATCATTGGCAATCTGTTAAATAGTCCCAATTAAACAACTAGTGCAAAAAGTGAAAAACAGAAGATATGGGAAACCAAATTAAAAAAAAAAAGATTATTCGATTCTAAAATGCAATTTACCATGCTTTTCACAGTAAGCCTCTTAACTCTCAGTAAATTAGAATGCTTTATAAAAAATGGCCAACAGCCAGGAGTGATGGTACACAACTTTAATCTCAGCACTCTGGAGGCAGATATAGGACTGCCATGAGTTGGAGGTCAGCCTGCAGCTACAGAGAAAGTTCCAGATTAGCCTGAGCTAGAGTGAAACCTTACTACAAAAAAAATAAATCAACTTGTTTACATGTGTGTGGATTATAGTGTAATATATTTGTTACTTAATGAAGTAATCAGTTGTTTATTTAAAAACTGCAACCATGAGAAATGGGCTGCAAAGCATAGTGGCTACAAGGTTTGTATGAATTATCAGAGAAACAGGGAAGGGCTGGAATCCCAGGCCAGTGCATCTCTGTGGAAGGGCTCCATATTACTGCATGGCCTTGCTGAAACCCTGCACACAACTTTATCACTGGCCTTATGCTTATGAGCTTAGGCTCTGGTGTTCAACTGCCTGGAATTATTACTTTCTCCTGATAAAGGGGCATGAGGCAGCCTCTGTGTTGTCTCAACAGCTCTAAAAAGAGTAAAAGTGACCACATATACTAATATAGGGTCAGCAGTGAATCACTATTATGCCAGTAGTTACTCCTTCTTAAATATTTTACATTTATTTACTTGAATAAGAGAGTGGTGGTGGTGGCGAAGGAAGAGAGAAAGAATGGGCACACCAGGGCCTCCAGCCATTGCAAACAAACTCCAGACGCATGTGCCACCATGAGCATCTGGCTTAGGTGGGTTCTGGGGAATTGAACCTGGGTCCTCAAGCTTTGCAGGCAAGTACCTTAGCCACTGAGACATCTCTCCAGGTCCAATATTTGTTATTCTTAATACAGGCATAATAGTTTGACCAGTTCCATAGATATATAGAGCAAATTACTCCATGCTTTAAACTCCAAGGTCCAAAAGCTTTTTTTCTTAATAATATCTGAAAACTACATTTTAAATAAAGTTTAACACAAATTTTCTTCCAAGACTCATTCTCCTTAATTTTTATTAAAATTTTAATCAAAGTTTAAATCGAAGAACTCCACATTAAATAGAAGAACCCACATTAACTGAAAGAATGTCATATGGATGGATTTCTTAAATTATTTTATTTACTAGAAGCTCCTCAGTGTGGCCCACATAGTAGCAACCTAGGAAAATCCTAATATAGAACAGTGATTCCCTTTTGCTTTTTAATCTAGAGTATATTTTTTTTCAGGAAAAGAATATGGGTTATATGTGCTTTAAGCTGGAAATAGTCTCAGGAGGACAAACTTTCCCCAATGCAGGTACCTTCACTCTCATTCATTATACTGAATTTATTACACTGAATGTGAGGGTAGGGGCTGTCTTATTTCAATTCTGTTGTGTATCTTGCTGTTGACATAGTACTGGCAATGTAGACATATGTATTTGCAATAAAATGCATTTATCTTCCCTTTAAGCATATATTGAGGGGCTAATGAATTTAATACAGTCAGATAAGCCATGGGAATACAGAGATAAACAGAAGGCTCTAAATAAGAGCTCATCATATCCAAGTATTGTACAAACTCACTGAACATTATAGAGTTAGTTCTAGATGAGACTGACTGACGCAGTGTCCATGACAGCAGTAGATTTTTACACCTGCCCTTGGTCTCCCATGTTAGCCAACAGCCCAGTGGAATATCTTATGACAGGAAGCTCCATGGATTAACAGTGGGTAATTATTAAGTATGGCATATAAAATAGGGAACAGCTACATCTTTTCACAATCTCCTGTCTTTGGCAGTTTTGAAATGTCAGTCACACAGTGAAATCAAGGGTCAAGGTGGGGCCTTGTTTAAGATGGCAAGATTACTCCATGAATCAATATTAATCACTGAAATTTTGATTTATTGACAACCTGAGACCATGATGAAAGGATCGTGGCCTTTGCACCAGGAAACTCCTTCAAGCTAGGCAACCCTTTCTACTGTCTGAGCTATCTCTAAGTGTTGGAATTGCCACCCACAAGTGCTAGTTCTGCCACCTGAAGCAAGAAAGGAAGTTAAGCACTCGCCTCCACATTAAAAAAACTCTTGAAGAAAACATCCCTAAGTTATGATGATTTTTTTTCCTTTTGTTTACATATTTCTGCTTCCTTCAAACATTCCTCTTATTAAAATTTCTGAAGAATTTCTCATTCACTTTTCTCTCTTTGGTACCCCTTAATCCTTAGAAGCATGTAGCTTGGGTCTGGTCATGTATAAGGGTTCCAAATCAACATTTAAATAGCTTCACAGGAGGCTGCAACCACATCTTGAAGAAGAGAATAGTTTGTAGAAGAGATCATGGATCACTTTGCAAACTAAAAAGCCCTTGTAAAAATGTAAGGTATTTTCCCTCTGTCCTTTAAACCACATCAAAGTGGTTAAATGTTCAAAGTCAATGCTCCAGCAATATCTATAATATGAGAAGGCAATCTTAGTTGTTCCTTAATTAAGACTCTTGGAGTATAAGTAGCGTTGGGAAATTGGTTTGGCAATCTAAATTATTGTGCATTACTTTAGCAATTATCTCCAATTCATTTTGGAGAAGCTAAGCAATTTTTGATTCATTTCTCCTGTCTCTTATGAGTAATCTCATTCAAAATAAATAATAAATCATGAAGAACCTATTTTATATGAAAACTAACATCATGCTGAAGATACACATGTCAGAATGCATTGTAAAGCCAGGTGTGGTGGCACACACCTTTAATCCTAGCTCTTGGGTGGCAGAGGGAGGATCACTGAAAGTTCAGACAACTCTGAAACTACTTAAATAGTGACTTCCAGGTCAGCCCGGGCTACGGTGAGACCCTACCTTGATAAAGAGCAACAAAAAGCACTAAAAGAACTATTCTGAGTTGATTTTTTGATAACTCTAAGGAAATCTCACAAAACATTATCTAGTTTCCATGTTATTTTTCAGAGAGATACCACATTTCAGGGTTATGAAACAAAATTGCAGGACCATATAACTATATTCCAAGAGAAATCTATGAAATTAAGATTTGATAATCATAAAACCTAGGTATCTAACACCTCCCATGGTTTTTGTGTCAATCTGGCCTTTCTAAAAATGTGAACAATTAAATCTCTTGATATTTAGATATCACACAGAATTAAGTATGACTAAACTGTGGTTAAGCACTGAAACTTGCTGACTGAAATTAAGGAGGAGAGGCTACAAGGACATAATAAAAGGTGATGGTCCATTTCCTCAACTGGGAATGTCCTGAAATTCACAGTTGTGTTGATTCTGTTGGTCACTATACACAATGTGAAAAGGCTAGTGAATGTAATATAATGATTTTTCATTATATTACAAATTTGAGATTTACTGATGCAGTGAATATGGGATTTTAAATTTCTATTTATTTGTTATAGTTTTATTTATGAGAGAGAGAGTATGGATGTGGCATGGCCTCTTGCCACTGCAAGTGAACTCCAGATACATGTACCACTTGTGTGCATCTGGCGTTGGCTTTATGTAGGTACTGGGGACTCAAACCCAGGGTTTCAGGTTTTGCAATCAAGGACCTTCAACCATTTCTCCATCCCTGTACTACTTTTTAAAATCTTTCATGTGTGTTTGTATGTATGTGATGTGAGTATGTGTATGGGGGAGGGGAATTGCTGGTGCTGCTGTTTCACTGTGCTGTGTATGTATGATGAAGTGAGACATGGGGAAGCTTCCCCTCAAAACCGGAAGCCTGAAATAAACCCTTTCCTCCCGTAAGCTGCTTCTGGTCAGGTGTTTGTTCAAGCAAAAAGAAGGTGACTGCAACAGAGAGTGTATGGGCATGCCTGGGCTTCTTGCACTGCAGGCAAACTCCAGATGCATGCACCACTTTGTGTATCTGGCATTACGTGGGTACTAGAAATCCAACTAGGGCTGTTAAGCTTTTCAAACCAATTCCTTTAGCCACTTAGCCATATCTTACCCCATGTGATTTTATTTATTTATTTTTTTGAGGTAGGGTCTCACACTAGCCCAGGCTGACCTGGAATTCATTGTGGAGTCTCAGGGTGGCCTGCAACTCATGGCAGTCCTCCTACCTCTGCCTCCAAAGTGCTGGGATTAAAGGCGTGCGCCACCACACCAGGTTATGTTATTTTATTTTGATTTGTAAATAAGTTGAGCACTATTATATTTACCAACTGATGGATAAATGTGGTCTTTTATTACTTTTTAATATTTTTTAAAAGTATGTGCAAGGAGAGAGAAAGAGAGAGAGAGAATAGAGAATGGGCATACCAAGGAACTATTTCCACTGTACACGAACTCCAGATGCATGCACTACTTTGTGCATCAGGTTTTACATGGGTACTTGGGAATTGAACCTGGACTGCCAGGTTTTGCAAACAAGTACCTTAACCACTGGGCACATAAAATTACATTTACTTTGTGTCATTCATTTACTTGTCTATCTTCTTTTCTTTCTTATCAAATGCTTTATTTTATGATGCATTTTGTGGTTAGAAAGATATGTTAAAAGGATCACTTAATTTTAGTACATTTATTTAATATTCTGTTATTTTATTTCAACTTTGTTAACTTTAAATGATTTCCTTTGCCTTTAAATAATGAGCATATCTGTTGCATTTCCTTTGTTTTATGGCTTTGACTTTGACAGAGAAAGGGATATTTATATACTAATCATTTTCTCATTTCCACCTATGCCATAGCCATAGGTCTATAATTTAGTGTATTTTATCCTTTTTACAAGCTCTGCTGTGAGTTTCTGTACTCATCCCTTTGTTAAGTGAAATTCCTCCTTCATTAAATTTCCAGAAAGACTCCTGAGAAGTCTTGATATTTGAAGAACAGCTTAGTCAGATACAAAAGCTTTTTATCACCCGTTCACTTAGTTTTGGAAAGTGTTGCCTTGGTTTCTTGCTCTGATAGTTGCTGACAAGAAGCCATGTGCCCACCCATTTTTCTTCCCTTTGTAAATAACTTAGGCTTTGCCTGTAAGTCTGGTGGGATCTCTACTTTACTTCGTAAAAGTTCAGTAATTTTACTGGGATGTGGCTCACAGTTGACTAGTCTGGACTGATTTTGTTTTTTACATTAAAGGTGGATTCATTCAATATGAAGCTCCATCTTCTTGAATTATGGTCTTCAACTTCAGTTCCACTGGGACACAGGTAGTCAGAACACCAGGTCAGAAAGACATTTGTCTCCATTTTGCCTCTGATGCTGCCTTAGTTGTGAAAAAAATAAATAATATAACTAACTAGATACTGAATTTTTAGTATTGTCTAGGATATTCTGAGCAGCATTTGTGATGTAACAGTAGAAATTTTCTGAAACATTTCATGTGTCTGGATGATTAGCAGACGTGATGCAAACAGCCCCATGAAAGTGCATATTGTGCATCACATGAGGTCAGCTTCAAGGCTGACACGCAACACTATCTTTCTGAATACATACAAATTAAAGTTGGTAGCTCAGTAATGGAAAAAGCCATACTTCTGGTATTCTGATGTGCTTTCAACTTACAAATACTAAACTGTGCCATGATCATGTTTATTTTCCCTCTATTGATTAAAATTTTACTATCAATCTCATTATGAACTGCTACTGCATTATTAGGAGTGACATGAAATATTTGTTCATAAAGAGAATTTAAAAGAACAAGAGTCAATATTTTGGATAGGATTTTATTACATACATTAAAAATAATTCACTGCTATTCTATCCATTTTGCACCCTACCCTTGTTTTAAATTGAATGCTTGTTGTTACACATGGCTCCCAGAGAAACCTCAATAAACGTAAGCTACATAGATTTGTTTTTTATTTTTTATATTTTGCATGCATTATATTTTTTGTTATTTTTGAAGAAAGACAGCCATATGTTATAGAATTATTGATTCATAAGCAGAACCATCAAGGCTATAGGATGCTTGATAACAAAACCTCGTTTGTGGTATCCAAAGCAAATTTCACCAAGTGAGACTAACCTGTAGTTTGATAGCCCTGGGCATCTAGCATGACCTGTATGCTTTCCTCCAGCAGGATGATGAGCCTAAGAGATCTTGAAAGGCAGACCCTCTGCCTGCTAAAAAGTCTGTGGTTTTTTCTGACACCTCCAACACACATGGGGAACAATCTTCCACCTAGAACACTAGTTTCCATCAATGAGGTACCACCTGGAAGAGCAACTTAGGAAGCTGGGAGGACATTCCCAGACCTCAGAGTGCAAAGCTAAGTATGGCCAGCAAAGTCCCCAGGTATGCAACAAGAAAAGATTCTGAAAGGAAGAAGCCCTGGAATATACTGAACACTAGCTCAATACTAGCTTACGCCATAGGAAGGACATGAGGCCACAAACGCAACTCATCCCCTTTGTTTATTATTTATTCATGTGTGCACTCATGTTTGTGCTCAAGGGAGAGAGAGAGAGAGAGAGACGGGGAGAGAGGCAGAGAGAGGGGGTGAACACATGGCAAAGTGGAGGTCAGAGTACCACTTGCCGCCATTTATATGAGGCACCTTGAGTTTGAAATACATTTGGAATACCTAGAATGATGCAAGAGCAGTTTATCTTAAATTCAAGATTTTAACAAAAATCAAGGTATTCGACATGTTGTTTTCCTGTTAGTATAGAGATATTTTAAATCTTGTGATCTGAAAAGAAGCTGTTAGGATGGGACCAAGTGTGCAAGAGAGTTATTAGAGAAAATAATCCTAAACAAAATAATAGAAGGTAGGAGTGGGAGCTCCCTCAAGGAAGGTGGGATGATGTCCATGACAGGAGAGAGGGAGTTCAGAGGAATGGGCTAGAAGAGTCTGAGACTACAGAAGTCCAGCAGTGTTTGTTTCCAGTTGACAGTCATTAAAAAGTACTGTCCTATACCCTGCACACATAGTCTATCATGGAATTTCCACTATCTTCAATGATTATCTGCAAGAAGCCCTGTAGAACCAAGGCTTTGTCTCATATACACTGGTGCCTTTATCACAAAAGCTGAGTCTGCTAGTCAGCTATGCTCCACATTGAAAGAGAATTGAGCAGCAAACTTTTATGGCTACCATAGCAAGTAAAGTTGCACTTATGAGTGAATATATCACTTCAGTAGAGGCATGAGAAGGAAAGGGCTAATGAATTACCACGTGGAAGTGATTATGGAAGAAGATAAATCAGTTGTATATAACTAGAAGTGATCAGAGGAGTTAGGGCCAACATCAAAGATTGGGAAATTTGGAGGACTGTAGACAACAACATTAGACTGAATCAATCTATGGGAAAAGACATCAAATGGATTATTAAATTTAAAGCTTGATAATAGGACATTTACTTGTGAAGTGATAGGTGCAAGAGAAGAGGGATGTCATTACCATGTTCATAATGATGTTATATGGAGGAGGGAATGTGAATAAATTAATTACCTACAGTATTAATTTTGTTTCGTATATAGAAGTGAAAGCTTGAGTAGGAGTGTTTACACATAAAGTGGTTGCCTTGGCAAAGGGAGAAATATCTGAGCAGTGACAAAGGATTGCCAAGCAGCACTGAGGACAGAAGTGAGGCTGGAGATGTGAGATATGTAATAAGTCGAAACAAAATGGTTATGTAACTCTTCTCCAACAGTGTTTGGCAGCTTAGAGGTTTCTGTTGAGCAAGCAGACGATTAGATTAATCATAGGTTAGGGATTGGTAACTCACATCAGCTGGAAGGACAAGAGTTGAGGGACTGGAGGATACAGGCCATTCATTGAATTAGTAATACAGGTTAAGCAGGTGAAAATGAAATGGTGCAACTAATTCAGATCAATTGATGCCTTGAATAAAGCATGAGATCGAATGAATTTTGTACTTGCATAAAAAATGTGCAAATACATTTTAATGATAAATAGAGGAGTAAGGTAATTATGCTCTGAGTATCATGTCAATGCCTGAGTATTAGGGTAAATGGGTTTTTATTGGATCTCCTTAGCTCTGGATTTATCAGGGCAAGAAATTGTAGGTAAAACAGAGGAAATGAAAGTTAAGATTGATGCTCTCAGATATAAAATATGTGTAGCTACATTTTCAACTTGGAAAACTGACAAAGTAGAAGGTCCTCGTTCCCATCCTATCCCTCTCTCTCCTCCCACCACTGAAGTGCATCCCAAATTAGATTAGAAAACACTGGTCCACGATGCTGAACCACATCTCCAGAGAGATGCCAGAGCCTAGATACCCTCCTATTTGGGTATCCTTCATTCATTTCACTTCTAGGGCAGTCTGCCTAATGTGGAAATGAGCACTCAGAGATTTTCACTCTCTTTCAGAGCCAGGGAAAGAGGAAAAGGAGAATGAGGTGGGAAGGTGAAATAGAGGAGTAAGTGAAGTCACTTTTGCATAGTACAATATCAACATCGGGGAAAAGACGTTAATAACATGGCAACTTCATTATTTGCTACAAATGATAGCCAATCAATCATTCCATCACCCTAAAGGAAAAGGTTGCCAACAGGTTTGAAATTTATGATGGCATTCTTTTGGTGATAGAATTTATAGCAATTTTTTTAAAATCCTGTGGATGTTTTCTTATATGACTTGAACTTGCATCAATCTACATGATATTGCATAGAAATACATGGTTTTCAAAATGAGAGCAAGTGTTTGGATGTTATTCTTTCTTCAATTCTTGCAAATTGCATAAACATTTGATGCATTTCCATGTGGTCTCCAGACTGCTGAGGTCTAAACTAGGGGGTGGAAATCTTCCTATAAGTGAGTTAGTTACAAGCAGCCTACAGATTTCATTTCAGGACAACAAAACAAGAGGACTACCTTTTCTTTGATTCATGAGCAGGCACATCAGACTACATGGGTTTGTTCTCTGTTCTGAAAGCTGTAGCCCACCAGCAAGTCTCTGCTTGCAAGCTGAGAAATTGTTTTTATTTGTTCTACAATTTAGGAAGAGCCAAGGACTCTGTATTTTTCTTAAAAAGTTTTTCATCTTGTTTTGAACTATTCCAGACTAAACTGTCTGCACTATAATTAAATGGCTTTCCAAAAGTGATGGTCTAGAATCTTCTGAGAATGCCAAGCATACTTTCTATGCCACACCTTTGCTTTTATGGTTTCTATAACCAAGAATGTGACCATGCTGCTCAGAAATTAGTGGAATTCATCAGAGAATGCAGGCTGAGCCCCTGGTTCATTTCTTGGGATGGCTTAACAACAAATTGATTTCTCCCACTGCAGACAGGAGTGATGAAGTCCCTCTGTTTGTGGTGGTATGCTGTGGCTTTTAGCTGTACTGGCATTTAACTTTGCATTGTGATTTAGTTCTATGCACATTTTTCGTGGTGTTCTCTCTTTGTTTATGTTTACCCTCAGGAACAACTAACCTTTGATTATTAAGAGTTCTTTATATCCGCTGCCAAGTGAAGATGACTACTGGGCTTGAGAAATCATAGCAGAGATACTGATCAGTGTTAAGGATCTCAACTCCAGGTACCAGGCATGGGTTACAGAACAGGAGACATTTTATTGACTGGAACTACAGAGAGTGGAGGCTTAAGAATATGTATTTAATTAGCTCATAAATGTCAACATAATGACCAAGCTTTCATCCTTTGTAGATGGCAACTCTCTCAGAACTGCATGTATCTTTTGGTTATTTCTTTGGTCTAATATCACCAATCTAAACTTTAGTATGACATTTAGGAGTACTAAGTTTAGGCTCCCTGGGTTTAATCACAGGGAGATCACTTCCTATTGGTGTAAGATTACACAATATATTTACAATATATATCTCTTTCCTCTGTGGAAAAATCAGGAAAATAACAATCTACTCTGGTGACAAGTGCTCTGTTAGGGGTGTGCAGAACAAACAAGGGCTATGCCAAATGAAAGATGACTAATTAACTGGCATTAAAGGGATCTTCGAGGGAGAATTGATGCTTCCATTATTATTATCGATTAATCAGTTAATACCCGGTTAAAAGTGCTCAGTACATTGCAAATGTGATGTATTAAATAGTGCTGCTGCTGTTATTATTGGGACTAGTACTAGCCTTTTCTGTGGTGCTGGGAAGAAGTAGGAAAGGAGGTGTATCATCGTGGGCTGATTGCTTTGGGAACTGTGTCACTTCATGGCTATATCTAAATTTCAAACCCTCAGTGGGTCTTTGTGTCCACAATTCTAACATAGTACCAGAGATAAAATGTGCTTACTAGATAAATTTAACATACATGTGTGCATGTGCATGCATGCACTCATGCACACACACACACACACACACACACTTTGAACACTGTGAAAACCTAAAGACATGCTTTCACAAAGTATGAATTAATTAAATGCAAACTGCAACAACAGGCTTGCTTGATCAGAATTCCTGAACTTCTACAACCATTTTCACCAATGACAAATGCATTTGAACAAAGACCCGGCTTTTTGACTCAATAGATAAACGATATATTAAATTTTCACTTGTGAAAAATACATAACTCTTGTGTGTTTGTTTTTTGAGTCAGAGCCTTTTTATAGAACCCAAGCTGGCCTTGAATCCAGAAGCCTTCTGTCTGTTTAACATGTACTGCTAATACAAAAGTATACTGCCACACCACAGCCAAAGCATATATTTTCTCCTTTACTTTTAATTTTGTTTATTTGATCAAGAAAGGCAGCTATAAATAGGTCTAATTTAGATGGCATGATGACGAACATAAACTTTCTTTTATTCCATATAGCTGAAGAGTACTTAACCCTTCTTGAATGATATTAAACATAGATGCCCCAGATAATATTTGTAAATTACAGAATTATAAAATATTAGTATTAGGAAGGGCTTTCATTCTTATCTGATCTAGGCTCCTCACTTGACAGATTAAAATAATCATCTTTGAAGTTTCAGGAATTGGTAAAGCTTGTCCAATAACTCATGCCAATGGGTCTCAGTTTCAGTTTCCTCTTTAAAGTGATTTGAATTTTGTGGGGAGACCTCAGGATTCCATAAAATACTGGAACCCACATAGCAAGAAGGTATGGTAGCAGCAGTCATGGGCCCCTGTGGAATGGGGACAGGGAGGAGGGAAAAGATGGTACCAACACATGATATATCCATTCAAAATATGTTCTTAATAATAAAAACAAAACTATAAAAAAATGTATGGTATACTAGAAATAGCAGCCAGAGATCATTTGGAAATAATTTTAGGGGGATAAAATTTCAAAAGAGAAACTCAGTATGACCAGAATATAATGGACTTCAAATCACATTTTTAACAATTCTTTTAAAATCGTTTTTTTTAAAACTTTAAGCTCTTATATTTTTATACATTTAAGTATGAGAAACAGAGGGGGAGAGGAAGTAGTGTGGGCATGCCTGGGTTTCCTGCCACTGCACATGAACTCTAGGGTGGCATCATGAGTCATTTTGTGCATCTCTCTTTACGTGGGTACTGGGGAGTCAACTCTGGACAGACAGGCTTTGAAAACAAGTGCCTTTAGTATCTGGGTCATGTCTGCAGCCTGATATCACATTTTAATGAAGTTTATCTTTGTCCTGTAGGGAAAAATAAGAGATTTTATAGAGAACAAACTTGGTTAGTTTATGTTATAGAAAGATCAGCAACAGAGAAGAAGTTCTGTAAGGCAATGATAAAATCTAGGATATATATCAGAGCTATTAAAACAATTCAGGAAAGAAATCTTAAATGTTTGAATTAAGGAACTGGTTGTGAGGCTGAAAAGGAGGAGGTTTGACAGGGCCTTTGCACATGACACTCCTGGACATTAGTGAGACAGAAGCTGTTGGTTGACATCAAATCTTGATGGAGAAGTCAATTTGGAGACAAGTGCCTAAGTCTGAGAAAAAAAAAATGTAAAATGTAGTTGGTTCAAGTTGCTGAATACCCAGATGGAACTTTCAATCAAACTGTTCAACCTTTTCATCCAGAGATTCAGAGACAATTCTGGGTAGGAAATATTGATTTGCAAGTTTGCATAAGGAATATAGATTTTTTTTCAGGTGAAAATGTGTTTACAAGTCATTGTAATGGATAAATTGTTAAGGGGAGAGTAAAAAAATCCCAGTAGAATTCAAGAATTCTCTTTAAAAATATCAATGTTCAAGCCAGGTGTTGTAGCACATGCCTTTAATCTGAGCACTCGGGAGGCAGAGGTAGGAGGATTGCCATGAGTTCGAGGCCACCCTGAGACTGCATAGTGAATTTTAGGTCAGCCTGAGCTAGAGTGAGACCCTACCTCAAAAACAACACAAAACAAAACAACAACAACAAAATCAATGTTCAATGCCATGGTAAAGAAAGAATATGAAGAAAATGATATTTTGCAGAACCAAAACAAATGTTTATCAAAAAGCAGTTTGTATGACTGTCAGCTAAGAGGTTAACCTGTCTTCATGTTGAAGAAAAGTATTACAATGATTCCTCTACAATCTTACTTCCATAAAAATGCATATTATGAAATTCTGATTATTTAAAATACCTTTTGAAAGGTGGCTTCTTTCTAACAGGGCACAATATCTCAGTGGATTACATTTCAAGAACACTCTCTGAGAAGAAGTAGCTCTGGTGATTATTATAATTTCATATTGACCATTGTAGGGCCAAGTTTAATGAGATAAAGTCTATCATTTGAACAATTTGGAGGTTGGTTGATATTTTGATTGCTTTTTAATGACCCTTTAGGCCATGGTGCTAACTTTGACACTACCTAGATAGAGTCCATATTAACTAGCAAAAATAGGATGTATTAATGAGATCAATTCATTTTTCAGATTAATTGGGTGAAACCCACCCACAATTTACAGTGCTTAGTCACATGACGTTATAAAACAATGAAACATTATAAACATGTCATTTAGAATGAATTCATTCATTAAAATATCACAGAACCTGCTCAGAATCCCACATAAAGCCATATTGCTTAAAATTTGGTCACAGCTTGAAATCATGCATTTGTTTTTGACATATTTCTCAAAAGACTTGCAGAACTTTATTTGGTGGGTTGTCAGGAAATAACATGAAATCAAAGATGTTTTGAGACAGTCATAAGTCACACTGCCTGGATGATGACTACAAAAGAAAATACAAGTTCTTCATATGTGTCAGCAAATCCATACTTTAAGCTCATTATAAATTTGTGTATATACCCTTCATAAACTTTTTTTGAGGTTTTAACAAAACTCCAAGATATTGCTAGAATAAACCAGATAATTTAAGAGGTGGTTTTGATAGAACTATCTTACAATTTATAGCATAACACAAATGATATACATATAATTTTTATTATTTTAGAAAGTGGAGGCATATGAACGATTGGCAGGAGTTATTCCTTTCAAAACAGAATCTTTTAGAACTAGAAATGAATGTCTCTCTCCACACACAAACTCTGCTTCATAAAAGTATCCATGGAAACCCTTACCTATTAGAAGTTCTAATATGCATACACAAGGTTATTTTCTTTCACATTTTATTTCAACGAAAACGTGAACAGAATAAAAAACAGTGAAGTGCTTCAGACATTTGAGTCTTTACATAACAGTTTTAGACACAAAGCCCATTATTATGGTCTCATAGTTTCTGCTTAGTAGTAGACCAAATTACTTCACTGAATATGATCACTAAGAGAAGTAGCAGGAATTATCACATGACTGTTGTCATTATGGACACAAAATTATGATTTTTATTATTATATTTAGAAGCCATAGTGAATACTCATCCAGTTTAATTAATATTTTATCACTTTAAGTCCAAAAGTCATGTAATAAAGAAAATAAACATTACTCTTAAAGATCCCTACAAAATAGTTTTCATCTGGTTAAAAATGCACCATCCAAAGGCAGATGTCAGTGAGAATTAGAGACTCCAGTGAGACCAATGACACTGTGATGACTGATCTTCAACTTGATTTCATTGAGAATTAGATTTAACTGAAGAAGGAAAATCTCCTGAGTGTTGGCTGGGTGGCACCATGCCCGAGGCATGGATACTGGAATAAAAGAAGAAAGAGAAAACATGCTGACCATTGGCATCATCTCACCGTTTCTTAACTGCAAACACAATGTGAATAACTGCCTCAAGATCCTACTACCATGTCTTCTCTGCCACGATGGACTGAACTATAAGCCAAAATAAACCCTTCCTCTTGTAAGTTGCATCTTATTAGGAATTTGGGTACAGTAATAAGAAAAGTAACTGGTATTGAAAATTAGTAGAGAGAAATGGGGACCCGGCTGTTATGAACCTGACAGTGTGATTCATCAGCCTTTGAAACTGGCTTGTGGGAAGCATGTGGAAGAGTGTTGAGCTGTGAACTACATCAAGCACTGTCTTACATTAAATAACTTCTTGTTGGGACTGGAGGGATGGCTTAGAGGCTAGGCATTTGCCTGCAAAGCCAAAGGAACCAGGTTTGATTCCCCAGGACCCATGTAAGCCAGATTCACAAGGTGGCGCATGCATCTGGAGTTTGTTTGCAGTGGCTAGAGGCACTGGCACAACCATTCTCTGTCTGTCTGTCTGTCTGTCTGTCTGTCTCTCTCTCTCTGTCGAATAAATTAAAAAATAAAATATATAAAAAAACTTCTTGTTAGGTATTTTGTCACAGAAATAAGAAAATTTACTAATACCTACATGGTATGTATTCAAACTTTTCTGTTAACAGTAAATTCATATGAAAATAAATAAAGTTTGCACACCTGAGAAGAAATCAAGTATATGTATATATTGAGTCTGCACAGCAAGGAAGTCAGTCCCTACTATTTTAGTCTTGACTCAAAGGCAGGCATAACATTAGGGAAGCTTCAGTGGAAAGATAGCCACAATAGCCACACTTCTGTGGAAAGACAGCCACACTCTGGTGTGCCTAGTGAAGGTACCAGGCAGGGGAAGTGGGAGGCTGCCTAACTAGCAGTGGGCTTCCTATGAAGTCTATCAGGGAAGTAGAGTTGACTTTCTCCACTTGGTCCCAATTTGGAAGCTGGGTAGGGGTGGAGACAGACATCAAGAAGCTATTATTACTCAGGTCTCCACCACTTGGGACCTGATAGCTACGAAGGCTGTAGTCAGACTTCCTGGACTGGTTACTGGTGATTGAAGGTTGAAGTTCTATTTTTGTATATGATCTTACTGCTGTCCATTAGCGTAATCAGCTTCTCAAAATTAAAGACTAGTGTGTGATTTTTGTCCATGGGCTATAATGCTGAACCTTATGCAGACACACAGAAAAGTAAAAGTCAGTGGAATGAGCATAGGAAAATGAGTAGTAATGAGCAAGAATTACAGGAAACAGAAGAAAAAATTAAGGAAATGTGTGAACTACAATTTGGGAATGAGGATGGAGGTGTGACAGAAAAAAACAGAAACAAATTGGCTGTCTTTTCTCCATCTCTTCAGAAAAGAGGTGTTCCCACATGGAATCATGTATTTATCACAGCATGCCCACCATTTTTCACCAAATTAAGAAATATTCAACTAAATAAAAATACAAAATATATAATTTATGAAATAGGCAATTCAATGGAATGTGAAAACCCTTTGGTACTTCAGAAAAAAAACTTTTTTTACATTGTGAGTCAAGCATTTTTACAAGAGGGCTCTTTTTCAAAACTAGATTAAATTATATGTTTTCAGCTTTGAGAATCAAAATGTCTTTCTTCAAAGGCATATGGGCAAGAACAGAGGCATATGTATCATGGAACATCAGATCTTCTGCCCAAACTTCACCAGGATGGCACTGGTCCTATGATCTGGATCTTCCTCTCTTCCCAAACCCATCTGTGTTCTGTTGGCAGCTGAAAATTTGCATACTGTAATTTTTATCTGGTTTGTTTATCTTCTAACCAAACATAGAGTCACACAGATTTATTGCTTTTCTTTCTGCATATGAAAAGTCACAATGTTACAAGTGTCTCTGGAGTGGTGGGAACTGAACATCCATAAGAGAGTACTCAAACTGAAGGTCAGGATGTGGTCTCTAGCTCTGGCTCCTGGCTCTAATCTGACTCCAAAAACCTCCAAGAGACATAAAGAAGCACCTTCCTATACCCTTTAATTAAAAGCATTCTCTCCCCTTATCATCTTTGTTACATTTAATGACCCCCCCCACACACACACACCAAATTACGCTAAAGAGACTGCTAAAAGAACACAGTGTATAGTATTAAAATGGAATTAATAGCTTCAGAACACTGAGAAATCAAACTAGAATTTATCTGGCTTTCATAGTACTAGAAAATACTATGCAGCTTACTGAGGGAAGAACGTCATTGATGATCTTAACCAGCAGTGGATGGCTACTTCAAGCTACAAAACTGGCCACTCAAGCAAGAAGTACCCACTAGTACAATGGTGGCATTCCTGTTATGGAGTTAACCACCTGATCTCAGATGGGATTTGAGACTTGCTCCATGGGAAGGAACTCATGTCTGATACTTAAAGAAAACCAATGAAATAACAATGAAATAAATAAAAATAGAACTGAATTAAGAAGGCAGGGCATGGCCTTGGCCCACATCCATGGAGAATATTCATACTGGGGGCCAATGTACATTACTATAGATGACTTTACAGGTACCACCAATGTGTGTGTGGTTTTTGGCTCTGAATAAATTTTAATGAGCAAGCAAATTCCTATCTATGGAATGAAAACACAAAGATTTACTGTGTTTGTAAAATAATGATATTATATTACAGATAAATCTCCCTTTCACCACAGACTCTATGTGAATATTATCATCAACAGAAAAGTGTTTACATGAAATATTTAAACATCCATGACAGCATACTTCTTTGAAATGTTTTGCTGTCTAAGTTTTGATTTCCAGGTGGCCTGGGAATCCAGGTGCCATCAACAGATTATGCCATGGCCCAATGTTTAGAATGGCCCCATGTTGGTTAAATGCTCAGCTGTTGTGAATATGAAATTATGGGTGCTTCTAAAGAAATGACCTCAGATATTTGTTGTGAAGTGAGTCTTGCAAATCACCTAAACATTCCTTCTGATATCACAGTGTCAATGTTCCTTCTTTTTTCCTTGGAGAGTTCCTTGAGAGCTCTGACAGTCCTTGAAGTCCACAGCATCAGGAAAGGGGCTCTGAGGCCTGGAGAGAGTGACAGAACCCACATAGAAGGGAATTGAAGAGAGGAATTATATAAATATGATGTGGATTGCTGAGCTCATTTGTAAATGGAACATGGGGAAAACTGCAATGATCATGGTAAATGCTCTGAGAATGAGTATATAGTACAGACCTCTGCTTGGTTCCAAACTAGACCCTAGGAGCTATGTATGAGAGACAAGCAGCATAGCACTATAAAGACTTTAGAAAACTGAACTGACGTTGGAAACACACGCCACAGAAGGTAGAGCAAGGCTCAAGTTTGAATCTAACCTGCTTTATTACTTGCAAAGACAATACAGTTCACTATTGCTGAAGACATTCAAACTGTGTCTCATAGCTTCAAATTATGTTATTTTAATTATTTAACATATTGAAAAAGATTTCCACACCCTTTGAGAAAATGTACACAGTACTACTATGCAAATGGCCATCTGACTCAGAACTCACACAATTGAATACTTTAGGAACTTGGTATGGTAAAATATGAAACTTTCAATAGAAAAATATTTAGTAAATATCAAGTCTACAAAGAACTGTATACTTGGTTTTCTGATTCATCATTTTCTTACATTAATTTTTTCACTTTTTAATTTTCTTTTTGAAGTTTGGCAGGTTTATTGAGAATTTACTGCGAACCCTAAAATATATTTGCTTAAGGTATTTTTCCTGGGGCTAGAGAGATGGCTCAGTGGTTAAAATTTTTGCCTGCAAAGCCTCACAACCCAGAATTGATTCCCCAGTACCTACGTAAAGCCTGATGCACAAAGTGGCACATGTATCTGGAATTCATTTGCAGTGGCTAGAGGCCCTGATATGCCTATTGTCTCCCTCTCCTTCTCTCCCCACCCTCTCTGTGTCTTTATCTTTCTGCTTGCAAATCAATGAAATATTTACCTTAGATAACTTAAAAAATATTTTAAATATTTTCATCCAAATATAAAATAATTAATGTTTCCAAGTTTTTAAAATAAAGTACAATTTAATTTTTTGAATATACCTAGGTAATTAATTATAAAACAAATATTTATTTAGAAACAGAACATAGTAGCTACTTCTATATGAGAGTCACAGTGATTTAAGCAAAATTTACATGAATTAGTTGGGAAAAAAGTTAATTTGATTTTAGTTCTTTTCTTATATTATCAAACCTTGAGCATTAAGTAGTGTTTATTCCATGCTTTTTTGTTTTTATTTAAATCTTACATAAACACACTTATTCTCATGAATTTGAGGGTGGAAAGGCCCCAACATTGAAATGTTTATTTAGTTAGTATTAAAGCCAATGATATGGGTTAGTGGCAATAACTCATGAATTTCTATGGGTTAGAATTGTCTCTTCTAAAAGAGAAAAGTCCTATAAACTTATTATGTCTATGGATGTCAAAGTCCCAAATGAATCAGTATACTAATTAATTGGAGTAACTCTTTTAAAGTGTTAAAGAAATTGAAGTATCATAAGGGATATTAGATTCTGCTCTGTCTATACTTTACTAACCACAGGTGCTAAATACTCCTGAAAATTCATGAGACTGATTTTGTTTAATTTTTCTTGTAGCTTTGTGAGAATTCCTGTCCTTGCCTTTTAAATAATTTATGCAGACAGACAAGCTCTGATTTGTAAACCAGAACAATATTTGCTCACTGCCTTGAGAGCTAAGGGAGGAAATTCTAGGTGGTTTGAAGATTTGGTTAAGAAATCATGAGATACTTTCACATACATTATTCATTGTTTAAGTTAATTAATTAGATAATTCGTATATCATAGATCATAAGAACTGTCCATTGATTTCTTATGAATTCCAGAAACAAGTGAATAGCTGCTATCCAGAGAGCACATTTAATATTGTATTTGTATCATTCCCCTTTCAATATAACTAAAAGCTTCATTTTACTATTTTCAGATGTCCTTAGAGTAAGATATAGCTTTGTGTTAATAAAGTAATTTAATTAGCCCAATTATTACAAAATTATAAAAATTAATGATGGATTAGAGCACTTTAATTTTTTTTATTCTATAGTATGTAATTGCTGTACTCTGGAAGAGCTACATTCTAATCCAGCTTTGTGTTACTCATTAGAAATGTATCTACCTTGATCACAACCACAGTTAGCAAAAAGTGTATAGTTCTTTCCCCATTTTTCACGGTTTCTGCCTTAGATGAAGATTAACTTTTCACCATCACATGCTTATCAAGCTCTGATTTGTTTCTTTGGAGTATATCTAAAAGGCTCAATTTCCAATGGAAATTCTCTTGAGCAGCCACTGTAGGCTCAGCACCAAATGTCAAAGTCTGAGTCATTTTGGCATCAACATAGTTAATATATGTTAACTATAGTTTGCCAGGGTAACCTTCTAAAAAATAATTTAAGATTTAATTTCCTTTATTTGATCACATAAGTCTTAATTAATTTTGTTGATGTGTTTTGATAAATTTAGCTTTTACTGAAGTTCTTTGTTTTAATAAAGCCATTATTAATGAATCTTATAGAGTCTTTGCTTTGTAAACCGATGAGTTCTATATTTACATAACATCAGTTTCCTTCGTGGAAGCATATGTGCATCTTCCAAGAGACCAATATCTCCACTGAGAGGAAAGACCAGCTCCTAGTGTTCACAGGCACACCTCCAGCACCTAGTGCAATAACTGTCACCCAGCACTTGAATCAAAGAATGACTATTCTTTCTTGTTTCTTTTCCAAACCAGTATTTACACGGTTAACATATATTATCCTTAGAAATTATGGTTTCCTTTACCCAGTGTTTTGGTGCTCAGTCATTTATCTCCATCACTTCCTTCTGAAATCTTGTTTGCATCTAGTTATTATGATGAAGATTAGATGCACCTGAATTTTTCACTTTGCAATAGACTATAATTTCCAGACAGGATTTTATACATTCCATAGAAAGGATATAAACACATGCTTTCAGCCTACATTTTATTTAGGTGAAATTTTAGATATGAATTTCTTAATTATATACTTTCAAAACAATCTGTATTTATTTTCCTTCTATAGGAAAATTTCCAACACAAAACATGAGATGTTTTTGTACTCCTTCTGTAATATATATAATTAAGAGCTAATAAAATAAGATGTGCTGTTACGTTAATTGAATTATAATTAAACAGGACTATATATCTCCTTGTGGAATGCATGTTTCATAATGGGATGAGACATTCCATTTTTTATAATACAGCTGATGTAAACAGCAGACTCATTTGTATTTAATTTTTTTAATTTTATTTTTGTTCTTCCAATTTTATGCTCTTGTGATTAAAATTGTCTTACATAAAAATTAGTCTGTGGAGATACTTTCTCAGACAAAAAACGTTAAATGTAATGTTTCTCTGAGTTTTTATAAAATTTGGGAATATTTAACTTTCTGTTTGGCAGCCTATTTACAAATACTTTACTTCTATGCCAATTTCTCATCACCAGAATGGAAACAAGATTTCCAGCCATGCCCATTCAAATATTCTGAGAGAATTTGAACCTTTTGGTTTTGGAGAAATGCTAAAGTCAGTTATAACATGTAAGAACAGATAGATGTGTTCTCTCTTGACCTTGAAGAATGTATATTCTCTGCAAAGAGTGACAAATTAAAACTTTTCATTGAATTTACTCTGAAAGAAATATAGCAAAATCATACTATATTGGTATGAGTATAAAGGCATGTGGCTTATTTTTCTTGATGAAAATTATTTTTGTGAATGTCAATATTATCTTTGGGGGAGGGGAGAAAGAGAGAAGAAAGAGGAGGAGGGACACCAGGGTTCCAATAGTTCCCTCAAAATTATGCCTTTCATCACTGAAGGAATTCCTACTCTTAAAGTTTCCAATACCTCTTAAAAACACTACAGGTTGAGAAAAGTCTATAGCATGTTGAGACAGAAACAAATCAGTCAATTTCATGGTCCACAAACCTAGTGAACGCTGGTTGAGCATAGCAATCCATCTGCTATACTTATTCAGAACAAGATGAGGAGCACCACCCTAGTGACTCAGTAAAAATCCTGTGATTGGGGGATAGAGGGATGGCTTAGTGGTTAAGGCACTTGCCTGAAAAGCCAAAGACCTCTGTTCGATTCCCCAGGACCCATGTAAGCCAGATGCACAACATGGCACTTACCTCTGGAGTTCCTTTGCAGTGGCTGGAAGCCCTGGGGTTCCCATTCTCTCTCTCCCTCCCTCCCCCCTCTCTCTCTTTCTCCCTCCCTCTTTCCCTCTTAAATAAAAATTTAAAAAATATTTTTAAAAATCCTGTGATTGGTGCAATGCGAGATTGTGATTGGTTCATAAATAAGGCTTTTTATTTATGCATTTATGGAGGTAGAAGCCATGCACTCATTGGGGCAGTGATTGCTAGAAGCAAAGTCTAAGCAGAAGCATGCTGCCTCCTCTTCAGCCTACATAAACAAGCTGCATTCTTAAATCTTGAGTTCATTTGGAACTATTCACTAGTATTCTTGCCCAGCTTTCTCTAGTATTTCAACATCAGGCTCAATCAAAGCTTTTCCCTTTGCCTACTTGTGGAATTTATCGTTGGTAGAGAAAGCTGAGTTGTTTTCATGAAAAGCAAATAAAGCTCAAAGACCTCCAATGCTGGCGGCAGCAGAAGGGAAATGACCTAAGCACTCTAGAGAGCAGAAGAGGACGGACACTGCAAAAGGTGGGGACTACAAAGCGCCTTAGATGTAGTAAAGCAATCGATGGCAGAGAAGTTGAGATTGTAGACAGCAGGCGGCCGAGAAGAGACTTCAAGGTCCACAAGTCCCAGTCATTAGAAGAGCTGAGAGAGGTGCACAGAGTTAAGGACCTGAGGCTCAATAACTGAACACTAGATGTTTGAAAGCTTGGATCCATAAACCTCTAGTCATCAAGGTTTAGACCTGAAAGCCACTGAGCTTGGAATCTCAGCCTGTGAGATTGAAAAACTCACATCTGTCAACATTAACAAAGCCAACTTTTATTTTCTGAAATTTGCATTGGCTCTCAGTGAAAGTACCCCCATATCCTATTTGTGGATTGAAGGGTGTCTGTAGAAACCAGTTTCCAAACCATAGCTAGATTCCTGTACACCTTGTACACACCCAAAGTAGAAACAGCAATCAGATTCCTGTGTCAACAGGTCCTAAGAATCGTCTTTGAGGATTTCTAGACACTGAATTCTGAGAATTTACTCCTCTATTTAAACAAGAAGAATCACTTTCAGATTGATTCCACTTTCTAAGCACTGAGGGAGTTTTAAAAAGTACTGATGATTGGGTTCCATCCCAGTCTAAATAAATCATCATCCTTTTGACTGAGGTTCAGATGTTGATAATTTAAAAGACTTTACCAAGTTTCAGCCAGGATTTAGGATCACTGGATTAGAACATTAGTAACAGATATAATTTAATTTATAACCAGAGAGTTATTGAGCATATCCTTTCCTCCCTCTTTCCTTCCATATTCTCTCTCAAATGTAGAAAAACACATAGTGATGATTATGGCAAAGAGGATATAATATCAGAGCTCCACATTTTAAGACATTTTATAAAATTAAAGCAGATAAAGGTAATTTATGATGAAATCTTCACAGGGGAAAGCAAAGTATAATATATCAGAGAGGAACTTTAGTCAAAGAAAGATTAAAAATATCACAGTCTTAATACATAAGATGGCCACATAGTTCCCAGATCCTGTTTATTAGACAGTGACCTGTGAGAAAACATTTGAAGAAATTAAAAAAAAAATAGAATTGGAGGTATCACCAGAACTCCAGTAATTTTATATAGGAGGATGGGAAAGAGAAAATGGGGAAGGAGAGAAAAAATTACTTCAGCCTAGAAACAAAATTTACTAAATCTTTCCACCCCTAGGGCAAAGTGTTTCTAACTATTCCAATTATAGTGCACCCCACTTCCCTCTCTGGCCCCTTGTATAGGAAAACCTCCTCTCCATAGTCCTGTTTACCTGCACAGAAGCTGCAGGCTTCCTTCCCAAAAAGGAACTAGAGATGGGGACTCATTCAATTTCCAAAGCTGTGTTTTGAAAGATAGCCTCCATAATTGGGCATGGTGGCTCACATCTTTAACCCAGCTGACTGTGAGAGGATACCTTTTCCTCTCTGGCGTCATGTCCCCATGTTTTGGAAAGCCTCTTCTCCACATTCCTGATTGAATATGAGGCCTGCTCAGTGGGAGGGAATTCATGTCTGGTATCTGCAAACCTAGTCAAAATCCTATGGCATGGAAGGCCATAGACCCTAGAGAAAAGCTTCCACTGGTCTTTGGCTAAATGGAGACATTATGCCTATCAAAAAGACTTCTAAGTGTGTGTTTATGCCCTTTACTTACTTTTGGTTAGAGAACCTTTTTACAGGTGGTAGCAAATACTAGGGAAATCCAAGACCCATGAAAATGACAGGAAGAGAAACCCGGGGCTGAGCACTGGCACGGTTGGCTCTGTCCCAGCTGCCAGGACCCAGGGAGCATTGCGAGATAGAGCTGTTCTCACTGCTAGCCTGGGAGCCTCCTTCAAAGAGGTGGCGGTAGACACCGAGGAGAATCAAACTCATCAAAGCAAACAAGTACAGACTCTCCAGACCTCAACACAAAAGGAGATTTCTTCCTCCAGGTTCAGGGAAGAGGGCATGGAGCAGAAAGAATGTAAGAGCCATAGGGGTCATGCATGTACTTTGGGATGCTGTTCTCCCCACATTATTCCCCTCCCCCCTGCACACAGAAGTTCAGCACTGCTCTGGATCCAGCAACATTTTGACATGTAGAATGGAGGACAAATGGCATGAGGACAAACCTGAGGAAAGACTGTCTTGAAAAAAGAGGGTCATCAGGGGATGGGGCAGGAAGGGAACATTTAAAAAAAAAAAAAAAGGAAAAAGGGATAGGAACATGGTCAATCAATGTATGGCCATATATTAAAGTTCTCAGTACAAACTGATATTTTAAAAAATGTAAAGTAAAACATTCCAAGCATCAAAACATGCATTTAACCATTGCTTTGGAAGATAATGAGCCAGCCAAGTTATAGCTGTGCACAGCCAGAGAAAGTGTAGAATAAAAAGGCAGTGACGAGAACCCACTACTGCTTTGTGCATGGAAGCTTGTTTTTAAAGCAGAAAGTCTGAGAACAGTTTTCCCTCTTCTGTGGTTTATAATGATATATCATCAACATCTTTCCTTAGTTGTGTTGCCCTTTAATGAGCCCATTGATAGTATTGTTTGTTTGTAATTTCTAGTATTTCTGAATGATTTTCCTCATATTGCCATCTTTCTGCTGAAATTTGCCATGATATCTACCTTTTTCACTAGAACCATCAGCATATTAATTATAGTTGTTGAACATTCTCATTTACTACAAGCTAAAGGTGTTACCTCTAAAGACTACAGGCCACTGTTATTCCTGTGTGTGTTAGTTTTAACAGATAGGGATCTTTAGCCAATAGCTAGACCACAAGGGCTTCTCTCTCATGAATGGAACTATTGTCCTTATAAAAGAGGCTTCAGACAGTTTGATAACTTTTGTCCTTTTCTCCCTTCCGTCATGTAAGTTTGAGCATTAGTTTCCATGGGGGGAAGTAGAATGCTGGTGCTATTTTGAATGCAGAAACTGTTTGGACTTCCCACTCTACAAATATGAGTCATAAATCCATGCCATTTATAAATTAGTTGCATAGGGCATTTTGTTATAGAGCAACAGGAATGGACTAAGACACGGTCTGAACGTTCCAACATCTGCATCATATGAAAATAGGCTCTGAGACTTGCATTTGCTTTTTCTTTCCCAAGAACTTTTCCTTGGTTCACATCTTTTTTCTTTTTTTTTTTTTGAAGGGGGAGGGGGCTTGATAATATGTGCTTTTAAAACATGTCATGTTTTAAAATATATCAGGACAATAGGTTTGTGCCTGAATAGGAAGACTTCTTTAATTTCTTTTGCCAAAAGTCTCACTCAGAGGTGATTTTGTCTCCCAGGGGATATGTGACATTGTCTGAAGACATTTTTATTAACACAATTAGGGAGAAGGGTGCTAGTGCCCTCTAGTGGGTAGAGACCAGTGGGTGTTCCTAGATACCCTATAATGGGAAAGACCTCCCTAATAGAGAATTATAGAACTCAAAATCTTAGAACTGAGATGCCCAGAGGCTGAAAATGGAAGAACCCCTGGCCACCAGAACAGGCAGTGGAAGGGTCTAGCAACTGTCAGCCTGGATCCTGATTCCAATATAAATTTACCACAAATTCAAATATCTTGATCAAAGTTTCAATTTGCATGGTACTTAATATGACCAACTTTCTGAATAAAAATAATATGAAATGACCACCTATCTATTAGGCAGAGAGGAAGATAGACATAGGTCAAGTGCTACTGACTTTTTAAGAGAGACGTGTGCTCATGAACTCAACTTCTTTGAAGCTTTCCTTCAAGACTGGTCATGACAGAGCATGCCTTTAGTTCCAGGAGTTAGGAGGCACAGGTAAGAAAATAAGCAACTCTAGGCCATCCTCAGCTACATAGTGAATTAGAAGACAACCTGAGCTAGATGAAACTATATCAGAAAAAAATACTTGAGTGACTTCATGTGAAGCTTGTATTTATAATCTCCTATTTCTTTGGAATTCAAATTAACTCCTTTAAACACTGCCAGGTCAGGCACATCTGCCCCTCAAGAAAAAGAAATACCTCCCATTCACCCACCTTTCGAAAAGGCTCACAACAGACAGACCTCACTGACTAGGAAGGAACCCCATCATTCATTTATCTTAGCTCCTGACAGGAAGCTTGAGGTTTTACCTTCCATGCTTGTCTGCTCTTCACTTCTTCAGACACATCTGTGCTCAAGGTATCTCTCTAAACCTTGAATCTTAGCCCTGCTTCTGCCATGTTAAAAGCTAGATGTGACAACATATGTCTGTAAACCAGTCCTGTGGGGTGAGAGATGGGGAGTAAGCGGGGCAAATGGCAAGCTGCAGAATCAGTGAAGAGATTCAGTCTCAAGCTGACGAGCAGCAGAGGAGGGTATCCAAAGTCCTTGGGTCTTCATATGCACGGATAGGGTGTCATATCTGCACAGTCATGTCTCTACAACATGCACATATACCACATACACACAAAGATGGTTCACATATGGTCAACAAGCGTATGAGAAAGTATTCAACGTCAGTAATTATTAAGGAAACATAAGTTAAAAAATACCAAAACATGATCACTCCACACCCATTATAACAGCTGTTACATAAAACAATAACGAAACAGAAAATGACAAGTGTTGGCAACAATGTGGATAAATAGGAACCTCCACGCACCCTGCTGGTAGTAACGTAAAATGGTGCAGCCACAGTGAAACTCCTAGAGATTCCTCAAAAATTAAAACATTCAATTCACTCATGATCTAGCAATTCTACTTCTGACTTTATACCTAAGATAACTCAGAACAAGTTTTCTTTGCTTTTTGTCAAAAAACCCCTAATATCTCTTGAGAGATGATTAGATAAACAAAATATGGTATATACACACAACAGCATTTTGCTCAAACTTCTAAAGAAAAGAAAGGTTGATGGTAGACCTCAGTGTTAGAATGCTATCCTCACAAGCAAGTTGGCCCTAAGTTTGATCTTCAGTACCATATAAAGAAGGAAAAGAGGAAGAGGAGGGAAAGGAAGGACATTTGACCATACGTTACAACATGTATAAAGGTTGAGGATACCATGCTAAATGAGATATGCCCACCAGAGAATCAAAATTCTACATTTATTTGTGTGATATACTCAGTATAGTGAAATGAAGAGGAAGAAAGTAGATTGGTGGCTGGTAGGGACTGGAAGGAAGGAGCTGCTTAACTGGTTCAGAGTTCTAGTTGTACAAAATGAAAAAGTTCTAATATTGGTTGCTCAACAATGTTAACATAGAACATTTATGAACTGTATACTTAGCAACTGTTAAAATTATAAATTTTATTATGTGACTTTAGCAAAAAATTGAAAAGTGGGTTTAGTTGTGCTATCTGATTCAAATATATATTAAATACTGAAATATTAACATTACTATGCTAATGCATAATAAAAAACTAAACTATAAAATGATATAATACTATGTAAATAGGAAAAACTACATGAAAACCTCATCTGCAAAGACAGAGTCATGTTTCCGCTTGGTGGTGATCAAACTCACCGAACTTTCCTGGCAGTTTTGAGTCCTGAAAGCCCTCGCCATGCTGGAATGTTCCTGCCAATCAAATCATCACTGCAGTGTAACCAATGGCTTTCTACACTTATATTTTTATTGTTCCTTAGATTTCATTGCTGTACTTATATAAAGCTTTAATTTCCATCAATACTAGTAAAGAGATTACAGGTTATTAATGTATGAAATTCTGACAAAGTAGGACACGATGAGGTGTGGAAGTAAGAGAGACTGCATCTTGCTTTCACCATTCTATAGCTCTTAAAAAAAAGTGTGGTTCAGTTTGCTTATGTATAAAACAGGTATTAATACTATGTGACAAAGTTGCCATGAGGAAATGCGACAGCTTCTACAAAATGTGTTCTAGTAAAGTCTTTTGGACATAGAACACGCTTCTCAAATGATGCTATTAGTACTATGAAATAGCAGGGTACTGTTGCACAAAATTTATTTAAAATTCTTTTCATAACTCCATATCTGAATAAAATCTCCATTTCCTTGATACATTCTCTTCTAGATAGTTTATATCTCTATGGGATGATGAGAGAATAATCTGGATGAGTAATTCTAAGAAGCTTTATCAAGATGGAAGTAATGATATGAAGACCATTAATAATGGTGGTTTGAAGAGACATTTTACAGCACTCAGTGATGAAGTGATTGGATCCTGGGCAATTCTAATAGCAGATGGGAACCATCATATAAAACGTAAATATTCACAGAACACTTGGGTTCATCAGGCCCACATTAGATACTTTCAGGCTTTAGACAATCATGGTTTCCTTTTGTGGGGAATTCCTTAACCTTTAAGAAGTGGGACTTTCAACCTGATGGCATATTCTGGGCTATAAATAAAGAACTGAAAACAGTGAAAATTCATGAAACGTACCGAATGTAGTGGGCTCAAAGAAGTCAAATATCAAGGTTCTGAATTTGAGAGACAGAAATTTCACAAAGGAATCAGGAGACACACAAACCCATAAATTTGGAAAATACGACTGTTGAAACATGGAGGCTACATAAATACCTATTTATCTAATAAAGAAACACCCCCACACACACACCATACAATAAGAAATAAGCTGAAGTACCTATGCAGGAAATTGAGACTACATATTTTCTTTTTTTAAGAATTAGATTTGTTAGTTATCTTTTTTTCTTTATAGATGACAAATCTTTGAACGAGCAGTTCAGATAAGTGACCTCCTATGGTTTCTTATAATCCAGTGCTTCTATAACTCAAAAAAAGTCATCACTGTAGCTCTGCCAATAGGAACTCCAAATTCATGAATCTTTTAAATCCACGAAAGTTTTTAGGCAATAATATAGGCATGGCTGAAAGCCTTAGGCCGTATGTACTCAAGAGAAAATTGTGTCCCATGAATTTTTAATAAACTCAGCAGTGCTGTTTCCAAGAAGAAATAAAGTGTGCTAAATAAGAGTGACAAGAATTCTAAGGGGAAGGGCTGGAAAAAGACAGCGTGTGGCACCTTCATCTTTCACTGGGGCTGGAGGAAAAATGCTGGACCCGACAATAAGAAGAGCAGATTTTGATTCATCAAAACTAAAGTAGCTTCTGATTTACCTATTTTGCATAATTTTGCATCACAATTTGAAAGCCCTGTCTGCATCTATTTTAAAAAGGTTTAATTAATATAAATTGTTGTTTTGGCATCTCATTAGAATAGGACTCTACATGTCCTACAACATAGTAATTTATTTTTGGAGAATTTTT
Organism: Dipus sagitta; assembly: GCA_036346955.1. Taxonomy (NCBI): domain Eukaryota; kingdom Metazoa; phylum Chordata; class Mammalia; order Rodentia; family Dipodidae; genus Dipus; species Dipus sagitta. Next base: position 107,906,993 of record CM070783.1, read on the forward strand.
TATTGGCAATTTCCATAAATATTAGCAATATACCATGATCATTTTCACCTACTACCACCCTCCTTTTTCCTCTCCCAAGTATTCCTTTCACTGAATCTCTTCTTTAATTTTCAATTCATATATGCATATATATGAAATATATATCAAATATATATATTATTTCATATATTTCCATAGGATTTCAAATACATATATTTCATATATGCATATTTTTTACATAGGTTGTAGTCTTATAGTCCCCTCGGCCTGGTCACCATTTCCCTGGAGGCCCTCTGCAGGAAGGTCCTTGATGCTCCCTGAGGGGTAGTTAGGCTTTCTTAGTTTCTGGGAGGACTATACCTCAGGATATGTCTACCCACTCTGTGGATCTTACACTCTTCTTGCTCCAGCTTCTGCAGCAGTCCCTGAGCCCTGGATGCATCAGAGTTGGTTTTTAGTGTTGAGTTCTTTGCAGCCTCTGGTTCAGTGTGTTTTAGTTCACCTCCTATTTCCCTATAGATGGCTGGGGTCAGCATTGGGAGCCATATTCATGTTGTGGCTTCCTCTGTGGCTTCTCCTGGACCCTGGTCAATGTGGCAAAGGTGGCTCTTCTCCTGGTGAGCAGTCAACTATCTTTGCTTGTTGAATTGATGGGTCTTGGATCTCCCCAGTATACTCTGCCATCTGTAAAATAAAACAGATATATTTTAAAATACAATTGTGGAGCTACAGAGATGGTTAAACAATTAAGGCACTTGCCTGCAAAGCCTAATGATCTAGGTTTGATTCCCCAGTATGCCAGTAAGGCTAGATACACAAAGTGCATGTATCTGGAATTCATTTATAATGGCTAGAGGCCCTGGCAAGTGCATACTTTCTCTCTCTGTTCTTGCAAATAAATAAATAAAAATAAAAATATTTAAAATAAAATAATATTAGGTACAGTAAGTTGCCAAGGTCAAAAGTAGAAAGATTTAAAATGGAGAAGTGGAGAAAGGATCACGAGATTTCTACCAACCCAGGAAAAAGCAAGGAAATGAGGATTTTCTCATTTCTACTCTACTTATGTCTCTCTTTCTCTCTGTTTTTCTTACTGTTGCTCTCTCTACTTCTGGTGTAATTCCTACCATCACTATCTGATTTTTTAAAATACATCTTTATATGGATATTTGTTCTTATTTAAAAGATAAAAAATTAAAACATGCTTGCTAACTATGTTTAAAATATTAGAGCATGAGAGAGAGAGAGAGACATTCATTTTTAAAACCAAAGCTCAACCAAGACTTGTAGGAGTTTGTAGAAGGAGTGGGGAGTAGAGCAAAGGAAGGTGGAGAGAGGTGTTGATGATATACTCATAGATTCCATAAAATCTGGAATCTTGAGGGACGAGTTACTGTGGTTAAAATCACTTCATCTTAAGTGAGAGAAAACTGACAAATAATAACATCAACCTATTTTTCTTTAAAAAATAATAGGCTTAGGCTCTGAGGTGGGTTTCTGGAGGAATAGAGGCCACCATAAGAAGTTTCTCTCAACATGAACCTGCAAGGGAGGCTTATTCTTTTTAGAAGGAATATGGAGATTTCTGCATTGTCCATGGACAGCTGGAAGATGACAGTGAGAGTGGGGACTGGGTATCTAAAATTATTTTGTTCTTGTTGAAGACTAGGATATGCCCCCGCCCCCAAAATGATATATTACTGGAGCCAAAAAAACACCCTTCTCAATAAATGTTCATGGTGATCACTCTTCAAGATTAAGGAGCACTGAGATATGTTGGCTGACACCCCAACATTTGTGACTTGGAGGTGGATCAGAGTTGAAGATCATCTTTGATTACCCATAGCGATGTTTTGGAGGAGGGGGTTTCCTAGGTTGCCCAAGCTGGAATTCACTCTGTAGTCCCAGGCTGGCCTCAAACTCACAGCAATCCTCTCACCTCTGCCTGTCCAGTGCTGGGATTAAAGGCATGTGCACCATACCCAGCTACATAGTGATTTGAAGGCCTGTTTCCAACAAAACAAAACAATAGCAACAACAACAACAAAAAAAAACAATAAATCCTAGGGTACAATTAAATCATAATTTATTTTTATCAAGTTTTTAAAGAGGGCCATTGATTTTACCAAGATATTGGTTTATTTAAGAGTATTTTTTTCTTAGAAATATGATAATATAAAATTTTAATGCTTTTTTGTTATTTTAATATTTGGATATATTTTTTTTTCCATGAGGAAGAATGACTACTTGTCCAGGCCTGGGAAATTTCTCAAAATACAGAAGTTTCTGTTTTGAAACTGGAACTGTCTTGCCATGTAGGGATAGTCTGGTGTTCTGCCACCTACTGTAAGTGGGAAAAAAAAAACTATTTGATCTACTGATTCTATGTTTAACCTTTGACTTATCAGTTTAAAGGCCCTGTGGTGTACATGACTATGAAACAGGTGGGACTCATTGAATAATCTGCAAATAGCTTACTCCCCACATCCTGATCCAGGTCTAAAGGTGGAAGACCCTCACTCACTGTAGTCCCTTACTTTATTCCTTCCCTCTCTTTCAACATGTGTGTGTGTGTGTGTGTGTTTATGTGTGGGTATATATGCTACAGAGCACTTGGGGAGGCCAGAGGATAACTTTTGGGTGCTGGCTCTCCCCTCCCACCTCTTTGGAGGCAGTGTCCCAGGTTAGTCACTGCTACATTTTTGCCAGGCTAGCTGGCCTCTGAGCTTCCTGTGGATTTTTTTGTCTCTGTCTCCCCATCCTAGGGGTAGCCACAGTTTTTTCTGTGGGCTGAAGTTCTGAACTCAGGTAGCTACACTAAATCATCTCCCAAGTAGCATCCTGGACCTTTAACACATAGATGCCAGTAACAATGAATGCCTCACTTGCACGAAACAAACAAACAAAAAAGTCTTCAGGGCTGGAGAGATGGCTTAGCGGTTAAGCGCTTGCCTGTGAAGCCTAAGGACCCTGGTTCCAGGCTCGATTCCCCAGGACCCACGTTAGCCAGATGCACAAGGGGGCCCACGCATCTGGAGTTTGTTTGCAGTGGCTGGAGGCCCTGGCGTGCCCATTCTCTCTCTCTCTCTGCCTCTTTCTCCCTCTGTCTGTTGCTCTCAAATAAATAAATAAAAGTAAACAATAAAAAATCTTCAAATATTGTTAAAGTTTCTATGGGAGGAGCAGAATCACATTTGGTGATCACTGCTGTTGTTTGCTTCACTGCCTCAGTGAATGAAGCTGCAACACGGAGGGTCCATCAGCACCTGCTGTATCCCTTGAGTTCTGATGCTAGTATGAAGGGCTGTAGTATCACATGTGAGCACACGGTTAGTGACAATAGCCCTCTTTCCCTACTTTTAAGGCAAAAACTAATCTTCATAGGAGAAAGATACACTCTGTGCCTCAGGAAAAGCTAACCCATCTGGAGCCACTAAAGCCCCAAGCCAGGGAGAGATTGTCAGGGCAAATACCCTTTTAGCAGCTTTGGGCAAACCACAAAACTTGGCTGAGACAAGCCCAGAGGAATTGTTATGTCTTCCTATGGGGCTGCAATCCTGGAGGTAAAAATAGTGACCAGTCTACTGATTTTCTTATACCTACTTAATATAAATTGATAGCAGTACAAAATCTTTACCAAAAAGGATTTAGGAGCTATTTGTGCTGTTTAGGTTCTACTGAACATTTGGTGCTATGAACAAAGTTTCCTCACTAATAGGACAAGAATCCATCTTCAGCTCTGCTGTGTAACATTCGTCATTGCGCTCGCCGAAGGCAGTTTTGCCCCTCCTCCCATGATGTTAGTGTATCAGTCAACTTCTTACTGCTGTGACAAATGCCTGGCCAGAAGCCACTTAGGGAAGGACAGCAATTATTTTGGCTTACAGTTCCACAAGGTAGAGTCCATCATGGCTGGGAAAGCCCAGCTGGAGAAGTAGGCTGGAGTCACATTGGTAAGAAAAGTAGAAAGAGAACCAGTCATGTAGCAGGACATAACAATTCAAGGCCCACCTCCAGTGACACACTTCGTCCAGCACAGCACCACCTAATAAAGGTTCCATAGATTTTTGGACAGCACAAGTAGGTGGGAATTAAATGTTTAAACACATGAACCTATGGGGACCATTTACATTCAAACCACCACAGTTGGGAGGGGACTTATAAGCCTGTTTTTTGACAGGACTAACTGCAAGAATTAGGGTTGACCTAAGTAAGGTCTGGATAACACTTTCTTGAAAATATGTTAGTACTGTCTTTTATAGATGAGCAAGGGGAGACACTAAGATGTAAGCAATTTAGCAACGTCATAGATTCGAACCACAGCCGACATCCAAACCTAGCTCTCTGGCACAAAACTTCATGCTCCATCATCCTATAGTGAATTCCTGTCTCACCATCCTGTCACCCATGAAAAGAAAGAATATTCATTTCATTCACTGCTATGCAATTTACACATTTTCATATGACTTTATATACAGATTATGCACAGAAACTAAAGCATATGCATTCCAGCTACAATATCAGTATGTGTGTAGAATAATACTGAATGTTGTATACTAGGGAAAGTCAGAAAACAAAAGAAGCCAAAGAATGTGAGACATTTGGAAAGAAAGCCTGCTCATTATTTATTCATATAGCCATATATTTATTCAATCATATATTCATTAATTCAACAGGTGAATATTAAGCTAAGTATATGCTAATCCATGTGCTCTGGACAGACATAGCTGCTTGTTTTCATAGTAGGAGCTACATAGAGTGGGTTTGTGAGAAAACCCAGGTGGAGCCTCAAAAGGGTCATGGAACAGGCCTGTTGCTTAGCAACAGGGATACAGTCTGAGAAATGTGTCATTAGATGATTTTTTTTATTCATTATGTGAACATCTTAGAATTATTTACACAAAGCTATATGGTATAGCATACTGTATGCCTAAATCATATGCTTCATTTTTAATATTGGTTAAATATATTGTACAGTTTACTGCATTTAGGGCCATGATGAACAAAACATGAGATTACATCTAAAACAATGAAAAAATTATGCCACCAAGTAATGTGATAAATGAGAAGTGAGGATACTGCAAGCAAAATATGGCATATTGTTTTCATTTACATTAAAGTTTCTCTTATAAGTGGGAGTATGCTTTAAACTGGAATATAGTCATTTATGGTCAAGTGTCTTGTACTATGTACTTATCATGTGTTTTTACACACCATAGGAGACTTGCTCATACTAGCATTGCCACAAGCACATGAGTAATGTGGAGAGCTAGGATGCTGGGACAGCTACGAGGTCACTAAGCAGTAGGGATTTTTTGGTTCCCTTCTAATTTTTGTCATCCATTGACCAATTCCCACAGTATGGAGCATGAGGGAGAAATGAAAGATGGCAAAAGCCCGGCAGGGCTGTCACTCTAGAAGGGAAAGGAAAGAAATTCTGTAGCAACTTTGCAGATGTGTGTGGGGACTTACTGTTTGTGTGAATTAATTATTGCTCTCAGTGTGACCTTTACACCTTCAGGACCCTCTAAGTAGTCATATGGGTTTGAATGTATTTGCGTTGCTATAATACTGGATGTCACTCATCACTGCAGAAGCCTGTTTTCTGAAAGAAACTAAATCAAGATGGAGCTAGAATCATCTACTCATCTTAGCTGACCTTTATTTAAAATCACTGGTTCCTGTGGGAAATACTATCCATGTAAGTTTATAGAAAATTGAGTTAACCTGAAACTACTAAAAAAACAAAGAGAACATGCTTCAAGAAATGGAGATATACCCTTGGCATGTGGATGTGAACCAGCATTGGAAACATAAGCAAAAAAATGGCAAAGAAGATTATATAAAATAAAATTAAACACACAAACTACAAATGGAAGAAAACCTTTTCTAACTATTATTCTGACTGGATTGATATCCAGTATATACAGAGAACTAAAAATACTCAACAATCAGAAAGCAAGTCATCCCATTAAAAATGGGCAGATCATCTGAAGAAACCAGTTATACTCCATATCATTATTCATCAGTCAAAACTACAATAGCGTATGCACTCACCTCCCCCAGAAAGGTAATAGTAATAAGTGCTGGCAAAGATGTGGAGAAAAGAAGAAAGCTTACTCACTGATGGTGGGAATGTAAATTAGCACATAGTGGGAAATAGTATGATGGTTAAAAATAAAATGACCTTGTGATCCAGGTATCTCACTCCTAGGTACACATCAAAAGATAAGAAACATCTGTGCTTATGTTCATTGTACTACTATTCACAGGAACCAAGAAAGACTCAATCAAGGTACCCATCAATTTGTGAACTGATCATGAAAAGTAGCATATATACACAATGAAGTCTTGTGCAGCTATAAAAAATAATACGATTCTGATAGTTGCAGCAAATGGATAGAACCAGAGGAAATTATGTTAAGCAAAATTATCCAAATACAGGAAGAGAAATATGTTCTCTCTCATATGCCAAAATTAAATTCAGTTTATCTAGAATAGAATCATGGATCTCATGTGGTGGTGCATACCTTTAATCCCAGCACCTGGAAGGCAAAGCTAAGGAGGATAACCCTGAGTTCAAGACCATCCTGAGCCTACATAGTGAATTCCAGGTCAGTCTGGGATAGAGCAAGACACTACCTCAAAAAAAAGTGCATTATAGACTAGAATAGTGATTACCAGGGATGGATTAGGTAGTTGAGGAATACAGTGAGAAACAGTAGTAAAACCTGATTATCATATGCTTATACTTGTATGGAAATATCACAACAAACTCCTTTTACATGGATAAACAATATGTGTTCAATTTTTATTAAGAAAATTTTTCGAGTTAACATTTAGCATTTTAATTATGAGACATGTAAATATGAAATTAAATTTAGTCTGGAAATGTTATTATAAGAACTCTTAGACCACATGGGAAGGACTTACAGCCCAGTAAAACAATCACTTCTTGTTATGATACTATAAAAGCAGGCTATATTGCAGTACACACAAGGGAAATTTATTGAAATTTTATATAAAATAGCTTGTATGACTGACATATTCTTTTTCTAAATTCTCAATATTTTGGAGGCATTTATATATATGAATAGCTTCAAGTCAATGCAAAATATAGTTGACTTACTCTGGTCCTGGAATTTATAATAAATAAAATGAAACTAGTAATTCAGGTTATTTTTCCTATAGTTATCAGTAAGTATTATAGAGTAGTGTAGAATCTGCAAAGTTTTGTAATTTAAGAGGATTATTGTACTCATAAGTATAATCTTGTCACTTTCAAGTTATGGTAGGCCTGTTTATAGCAATGACAGAAGATTGTAACTATCTGAGTCAAGGCAGTTTTCTGGAAAGATGGAGTAATTTAATAATGTTTATCAAGTCACTGTTACCATTGGAGGCCAGAGTTATAATTATCAATGAAAATCCAAGGTCATGCTCTTCCTCCCACCACTGTATCCCCTCAAATACATGTCACTGAGTCCATTTGCCAGGAATGCCTTTTTCTGGCAGCACTCCCTGGGTTCAGACGCTCAGCTTCTTCACTTAGTTACTTTAGTCAGGCACTGCTCCCCACCCCTGCAAGTGTAGGAAAACCAATTTGCTTCTCCTAGGATAGGGAATTGGCTTTGTCTGAACTTAAGTTTCTCAAGCTCTCTTTACCCCATAGGATAAGGAAGTAAGTATGGAAGGCATGTGGCTGGTAGGAAAGGAAGGAGCGGCAGAGGCAAGGGTGACACACGCTGGCAATCTGGAGCTTATAAATAAGCCCTAGAAGCTGTAGCTGTTGTGACACCAGGAAGCTTATTTTCAAGTCAGTTTGCTTGAATTATTCTGTAGCTGGGTTCCCAGTTCTCACTGCTCTGTGATTACAAAAGAGATCACTTTATTAATTGCATTCCAATCTTGGTAGAGTAGCATATTCAACTACAACACAGGGTCTTAGGTCCAATCCCCAAGGGCTTCCAGTAGTCCTTTTTTTTTTAATTGGACAAATTGCATTTTGTTTATTTTTATTTATTTATTTGAGAGTGACAGACAGAAAGAGAAAGAGAGAGTGGGTGCACCAGGGCCTCCAACCACTGCAAACGAACTCCAGATGCATGTGCCACCTTGCGCATCTGGCTAACGTGGGTCCTGAGGAATCAAGCCTTGAACTGGGGTCATTAGGCTTCACAGGCAAATGCTTAACTGCTAAGCCATCTCTCCAGCCCTCCAGTAGTCCTTGAGTAGGTTCAGTATGTGGTCTCTTACAGGATACTCCTACCCTCTATGTACCCACTACTTTATGCATCTGGCTTTAGGTGGGCACTGGGGAATCAAACCTGGGTCCTTTGGCTTTGCCAGCAAATGCCTTAACTGCTAAGCCATTTAGCCAGCACAAATCCCTTTTCATTATAATGCTGCAAAAGTGTAAAACATTGAAAACACCCAAATTTTAGCTCAGTCTACTTAGTGTTTTTTCAGGTAAAATTCATTAACTGAGTGTACATCAGTCCACCTTAACTCATCTCCTGGGGGAGGGGGAACTATTAAATGAAAAGACATTACATTAAGCATCATGTCAATAAACTTAGTGGAAAAAAATTATGATGCATTGCATTCCATCAAGCTGCCTCCTAAGATGCTGACAGCATCTGATACCTCTTCCTCTGTGGCTTCCATACTGATGAATTCACACAGGGCTCATCCACTACATGGGAGGAGAGGGTCTCACAGCTAGGCTGGAATATAGATGCATAAAAAGAAGCCACTGCACAGGGCAGATAGCATGACGAGGGAACCTTATTACTCATTAAATACCATATTGGACATCACATTAGAAGCTTTTTTCATATAATTAATATAATAATTATACATATTAAGTATGATCAATTTGGTAGGTGTGTCTACCAGATTTCTAGTAGGATCAGCACAATTGTAATACAAGTGTGGTATATAATTGTAACCAAACCCTGAAGTCAAATATAAGTTCTCATGTTTATGCAGTAATGTTTGTTTGGGGTGAAAACTAGTTATATTAAGATAAAAAGGACCAGCTGGAAAAATGATAGAATGTTCAAAAAAATCAGTATTTTTGTTTTTACCAGAAGAAGTCACATTTATTGAACACTTATGCTTACTTAAGCCACATTGTTACATGAAGAGGTCTATATGTATTAAGCACTTACTCATGTCAAACTGAAGATATAAAAAGAAAGGAAATAGCAAGCCTCAAATAACATCTTTTGCATCCTCCACTTAGCATCTTCCTGTATCCTCTACATTTGTCTCAAACTCTGCCTCCAAGGCCAGTACCATTCCACTGTGACTCTACCAGCTTTCTCAGGTGGTCTGCCTTTTTTAGACTGGTTACATCTTTTTATTATCTCCTGATTCACTTGCTCAGTTTCTATTTTCTCTACTCAATTCACTCTAGACTGTGATTAAAATATGATCCTTCAGGCTGTAGAGATGGCTTAGTGGTTAAGACACTTGCCTGTGAAACCTCAGAACCCAAGTTCGATTCTCCACGAGCCACGTAAGCCAAATGCACATGGTGGCTCATGTGTCTGGGGTTTGTTTGCAGTGGCTAGAGGCCCTGGCAGCCCATTCTCTCTCTCTCTCTCTCTCTCTCTCTTTCCATATAATAAATAAATGAATAAAAACAATAAGATAAAATAAAAAGCCACTAAAACAATAATATGCGCTCTGCTCTGTCATTCTCCATCTCCTTCTGGCCCATCCTTGTCTCTAGCATCTCTTCTAGGACAAAAATACCAAGATATAAAGGGACTTACTTTGTCTCTCCTACTTCTTCAGTTCTCCAAGCCATGGATAGCACTGTGTCCTCTGTGTCCTTCACTGCCCACCCTCTTCTTCACTTTCCCAAGCTGTGGATAGCATTATGTCCTACATACTCCTCACTGCCCACCCTCTTCTTCACTTCTCCAAGCCATGGATAGCACGGTGTCCTCCATGGCCCTTCTTGACCAACCCCCCCCCCCCCACCGCACCAAGCTCAAGTACTCCTTACATGTGTACAGTACTTCCAACTTTGACTTCCAAATGAATCATGGTACACAGGGTGGCTGTATATTGGGTTAATTTCCTCAGTTTTTCTAAATACCAATGAGAGCAATATTCAAATTGGATCCTTTGATCATCTTTTCTAAAAGTCATCACAAATTATTTTTGTTTCTATTGCCAGTGCACAAATATCAACTTTGCTTTTAATAAAGCCTGATACTAAAATTATGTGAGTATCAAGGACAGATGTGCAGTGTTACTTTATTTAAGATAGATGGTGAAATTGGTTTTTTTTCTTTATTCTATGTGTTATTTTAGTCTCAAAAATCCTACATAGCTCGAATATCATTATTCAAACTATTGTTTTTTTAACTTTTGGCTGTAATAAAATGATTTTATTTCTATTTAGCCAATGTTCATTTATTATTTACATTGCTTCTCAGGTTTCAAAATAAACTCTGAAGTGATTTTGTTTCTCTTTTCCCTGAAAGAGAATAACCCATTAGCCAGCCCATGTATAGCCGTTTTCCTCTGTGTCATCCTGTCCTCAGAGAACCTTTGTTATAACCTTCAGAATGTCAGAGGAAGATGAATGGTCTTGAACATCTTGAACAATGTAAATTAAAATAATACAAGATATCTGATATTGGAAATCAAATGATTTTCTGAAAAAAGAAAGGAAATTATGGTTAAAATGTTTCATGGAGCCAGTCTGCACTAATTCTTGGAAAACTAACAAAAGAACTATATAGCCTTAGAAGAGCATTGCTCTACTCTTTAATAATGGTATCATAAGCCATTCAGAGCTTTATTTCAAGATTACTGGTCAATCTAGGTTTTTTTTTTAATGATATTAACTTTCCTGTAAAATAAGGTCATTTACATTTATTTTTCAGGTGACTGGATCATATTAAAAAATACTGGTTCTGAGATTTCATCATGCTGTATGTATTCAAAGTGTTTTCTTTAGGTCCTGTAGTACAGTAGAATTAACTCTATCTGGAAAAAGTTCTTGATGTTGAGCTCATACTTCCCTGGGTACGTGGTCTCTTTAACTCCTTGTTTCCTGCAATTTTTATTTGCCTCACTTTTCTTTGTTGCTGTTTTTTTCCCCCATCACCTTGTGCAGGGAAGGTTCATGCTAACTCTATTGAGTGCTTGTGTTGCCATGGTGAAGAAAATAGTACAATTCCACAGTTAATAAAGGGAAGCAGGTGAAGGAGATATTTCTTTCCAGCTTGCATGTTTTTTATTTCATTACAGTGAACTAAGGAACAATGACAGGCCTGTGGAAGCAAACCTGGTGTTATATATAGTTCATAATGCCAGGCTACTCACTCACAATGGAGTACTTGCCTTTGAGAAATTGTTTTAAATGCTCGCACTGGAAGAGTGTTTTCAAAGGGCTTCATACAGTCATTTCTCCCCCAAGGTTCAAAGAAACTGACATTCTACAGATTTCCATTTTGAAAACTCAGCAGTCACAGAAAATAGTGTTGCAAAGATCCTTATTAAATCATGCTTAGATAGAAGCTATTTGCAGTTTTCCTAAAGGAATATATCTTCATTTAGCTGCTCTACCCTTTGGGGTGTGGAAATCATAAAAGGACCCTTCATTTCATAGTTACAAAGGACAATGCATTGTTAGCAATTGAGTGGTCTTGAGTCTGTCCTCATTTTTCTTTCCTTTCTTCTCCTTAGTATATCTACCTCATCCTGCTCCCCAGCCTTTCCTCACAAGCACACAATCTCAGAAAACCAAGGGTGTCAAAGAGTCTTACTACAAAAGGGAAGGGAAACAGCTTAGGTCCAATGGTGGATATGAGAGCTTTTTACTCATGAATTTCATAAGAAAGTGCTGAACTGATATTGAACATTGTGACTCAAAACACCATAGCTGGACATGTGTAAAATTGTCCAATCCTCTACCAAAATAGAAACAAATGAAATGCCTTTTGAAAACTTACAATCCCCCTTGTCTCAGTCTCCCAAGTCACACTTGGCCAAAATGCTTTTTTTTTTTTTCCAGGTAGGGTTTCACTCTAGTGTAGGCTGACCTGGAATTCACTCTGTATTCTCAGAGTGACCTTGAACTCATGGCAATCCTACCTCTGCCCCCCAAGTGCTGAGTGCTGGGATTAAAGGCATGCGCCACCATGCCTGGCTTTCAAAATGCTTTCTTGACTATATTTTTTTTCTTATGTAAGTTTAGTTTACTATGATGAAATGCACATTGGTGAACATTCAATTTTACAGTACAGACCCAAATATACTTAAAAAAAAAAACCTAGACTAATGTGAGAATATTTGAAAACAAGAAATGCATACCTTTAAACTCCCTTAGTCGGATGCCAACTCCTTTATGAATACTGAATGTGTCAAACATGCAATTACTTGGAATGAAAGGTTGGATTGACTTGTGTTGAATCTGCTGAAAACATTCAGGTGAGTTACTTAAGAATTCTGCTGCCTGGATATAGTTCAATTAATGAAAAATGGAAAAAAGATAGTTGAATGCATATAAAGTTTTCTTTAGAAGAAAGGAAGCTGCCTTTCAAAATAAGTAGTAGACATTCTGTCAGGGAATTATTTTAGGGGTGGCATTATCAAGATGATGTGTGGGATGGAGGAGGACGAACTGTAGAGTACATGCTGTGAGATGCACTTTACACAATGAAGCTTCTGTAATTCTTATATTAACCTGAAAGAGTAGGTAAAAGGTACACATTTTTACAAAGAGAGGTCCAATCTTTTTTCACACATTTTGTATAAAACTTGAAGTTGGCTCTGTGGGATTTTATACCTTATTATCTGCTTTCTCCTGATGATTGAAGTGGACATTTCTCATGGTAAGAAAAAGTTATGATTGAAAGAAAAAAACCAAACAACAAATTACTGAATTTTCCTGATTAATTTAATTGACAATTATGTCTTAAAGAACAAAATTCTGTGACCACAGAATTGTATCATCTCAATATTGGTCCAGTCACTCTGAATCTCCCAACATCCCATCTATGTAACTGCCATCTATTGACTACAACTTTCTATTTTAAAGACAATCACACCATTTATTTACATCTATTTAACAATACAATCTGAGCATGTGAAAAAATCATATTGATATTGATGCAGAGAAAGACCAAGGTACTGAAGGAAGATCAGAGGTTAGAGTGCCTTCACTGCATGAAGCCTGAGCGTTGACTTAGGTCAGGGCTTGAAGGTGAATGAATTTGAAGACCTGAGGAAAGAACAGTACAAATCCAGATCAAAGCGCATCACCCCACAGACCAGGCCCAACAGTACAGACTCATGGGAAGCCGGAGCAGGTTGAAGAAACCCTGAATTCACCAAGAGGATGCTACTCCTTTTACAGGATCACAAGCATGATTTTTTTCCCCCAGTCAGTGTATCTCCAACCAGAACTGTTAAACATGTTTTGTTGTTGTTGTTTTCTTTTGGGGCTGGCAGCTTCAGGGTAAAATCACACTGCAGAGTAAGGAGAAGTAATGGCTCTTCATAGACAATACACTTCACATTCACCTTCTAGAGGTCTCTTGTAAACAGTTCTTTATCATCCTCTCATTGCAAAATAACTACTATATATATGTTGTTTAGTAGGTATTAGGTAGCAAGCGAAGTTTGGGGCTTTTTAACATAATGGAGTACATGTATCATAGTTCAGGCAACAAAATTTCATAGCTGTTTTCCACGGTTCAAAGCACCAGTCTCACAACAGGCTCTGTAGCCAAAGCCATCTGACTCACACTCTCCACCTCACAGTCATGTCTTACAGGTGCACAGAAGTAGCAGAACCTAAGAAATTCCATAGGAAAGAAGTCTCTTTGTCTCTATGAAACCCAAAATATTTTCTTAAACATTCAGTGACAAAATATGATTATATCCTAGAGATATGTCAGCTCAGAGCAAGGCCTCTGCTACAGTGCTGATTCACCCAGCCAAAGACCAAAGAAAGACCAGCTCTGGAATAACCATATGAAGAGAAAAAAAAGTGAAAGTATTTTATACTCTACTAAAGAGAGCTCTATCATGTAGCTGTTCAGAATAAAATCATCTATCTTAGAGGGCATTGCTACATAACTATGTACTTAAAATATATAAGCTTCTCTTCCTCCTTCCTTCTTCCTTCCTTCCTCCCTCCCTTCCTTCTTTCCTTCCAAGTGCTCATCCATACAGGGTGCTATAAGCTAGTTACTTATCAATAACTTGTAGATATGTGTACATAGTAAACATTTTAAAGTTTCCATTCCTGAAAATATCATCATTACTGTCTTTTATAAATATATTTTTTTAAATTTTTTGTTTATTTTTATTTATTTGAAAGCGACGGACAGAGAGAGAGAGAAAGAGGCAGATAGACAGAGTGAATGGGTGCGCCAGGGCCTCTGGCCACTGCATACGAACTCCAGACACGTGTGCCCCCTTGTGCATCTGGCTAACGTGGGTCCTGGAGCATCAAGCCTTGAACCAGGGTCCTTAGGCTTCACAGGCAAGTGCTTAACCGCTAAGCCATCTCTCCAGGGCCCCATTACTGTCTTTTAATTAAGATGAATTGAGAACAGAATTCTGGATTCAAAGTAACTTTTAATCAAAACATGGAATTGCCGGGCATGGTGACGCATGCCTTTAATCCCAGCACTCTGGAGGCAGAGGTAGGAGGATCACCATGAGTTCGAGGCCAACCTGAGACTCCATAGTGAATTCCAGGTCAGCCTGGGCCAGAGTGAGACCCTACCTCGAAAAACCAAAAACAAAACAAATTAAAAAAACATGGAATATATCACTACATTTTCTTCTATTATTTATTAACAGCAATGAGGAATCTGGAAGTCATTTCTGCATCTTTTCTTTTAATAATAATTTCTTGTTTTTAAAATTTTAATGGTTCGCATAAAGTATACTGATAAATAAGTTTCAGGATGAAAGTTTCAGAAAAGCTCAGAATATATTTTGGTCTCTTATTTATGTCACTAAAGGACAGAGATAAGCAAGAGTTTCATTCTTACAGAATGAAGTAAGGAAAATATGATAAATGCAAGCCATACAAATTTGAACTACTAGAAGTAGAGAAGACAGTAAGTCATAATAAAAGTTAAATCATTGTTAAAACATAATACTCAATAGGAGATATAAAAAGCCTTAGAGAAGACTACCACCTAAAACCTAAAACAATCACTTTATTGTTTATTATTTAAGTCATGAAATATATGAGTACAAAAATATGACCATGGACATGAAAGAAAGAAACATATTACATAAAACTTAATGAAATATGGACTGTGCAATGACCTAGGACAATACTCTCTCATAAATTGAAGAGTAATATAAATGCTAGTCTATATAATGGAGGTATCTAAATGAACCAATAGAGTGAATGCAAATGGAAGTTAATATTTCAACTTTATTTATAAATATAAATGAAAAACTATTCCAACAAAAGATGAGAAAAATCCATGTAGATAGCTTTTAAAGTAAATATTATTTAAATATTTGAAGAAAGAGACAAAATTGTCATTATTACCTAGAATATTTTTTATTTAAAAATCCAAGAGAATAAAAAGTGAAAAGCACCCCTGCTTGTTTTGCCAATTGTTCTTACTTTCAGCCGGGACCCTTTCGAGGTATGATGGGGTGGATCTCTCCTTAGGATCTATGTCTATCTGAAAAAGAGAAGCAGATTCTGTTTCTCGGTGAATCGGGTACCAGCACTAGGGTGAAGGAGATCAACACAGAGAAAAATCAACTCCTACCAAATCAGATTTCCAGAGACCCAGAGGCTCCCAACCCCTCATCACTGAAGCAGACCAAAAATGAACCCAACATGGCTCAGGGAAATTTTGCCGAAGAGGAGGCGGAAAGAACGTCAGAGCCACAAGTCAGGTCATGATATGCAGAGACATTTATCCTACCCATAACTATGGGCTAACTCCAGAATGCATGATCCATATACCTCAATAAGGAGGAGCCAGGGGGAGGGGGTAGGACATGGATGAGCCTAACAATGGTACCAAATTGACTGTATTTGCTGAGCACAAAACTAACTAATAAAAAAATGCAAAGCTTAAAAAAGGTGAAAAGCTTATTAATATAATAAGCATAAAATACATTTTACAAATACCAAAAGAACTAGTTCAAAACTATACTGGGTAAAATGAAGACCTGACTATGATAAGAAAAAATAGCAATAACAATAAAATTACAGATACTAAGTAAGTCATGTGAAAAACTACACAAATGCAAGTTACTCATCTTTACTGAAGGACATAACAGATTCAAAGGCAGGAATTTAAACCATGTTTTCCTTTTTTCAGTAAGGTCTAATGTAATACTTCTATTCAAATCAATCTATGAGTATATATTTTCCTCCAAAATCATAAAGGGATAATGTTTTGTAATGGAATCTTGTACGTTATATTGAAATAAAATTTCAAAAGCATAAGGAAGAAAAGTGCTAATGCCAACCAAGAAAGTTTTAAAGGGATTGTTGTGACAAGAGGGTGCTATTCACTCGGAAATGTCAAACGTACTGTCCATTGCAGCAAGACGATAGTCTGCTCTCTAGGCTGCAGTGATCAAACCCATCAAAAGTACAGAATAGAGGTATGGATGTAAATTCGTACGTAGGTAAATTTTTAGTTTATAATACAGGTAATACTAAACTAGTGAAAAAGTCAAATTGGTAATTGGTTTTAAACAATTAACTATCCATCAAAATAAATTCTAGATTATTTAAGTAAATTAGCATAAAATAATCTAAATTTATAGCACGTGCAAAAATATTTGTAATCCTATCATATGTTTTCTGTGACATAAAGTTTCTTCTACAAAACCCAGAAGCTATAAAGGACAACTGATTTTCAATATAATGGAATATATTTTCAATAACTTCAACACATATGGGACCAAGATAAAGAATACTTCTAAATTTATAACAAGGCATTGAGAAAAATACCAACCAAAAGACATTGCAATTGAAATTTCTAGATAAAGTAAAAAAGCCACTCTTCAGAAAAGGAATCCATAAGTATACATACTTATGTTGGAAATAAGAGAAATGAAATTTAAATATCTTAAGATAGAAAATAAATGATTTGCATTGTCATATTTGGCCAAATATTTGCATAATTAGTAGGACCAAAAGTGATGAAACATTTTGAAGGTGAATTAGCAGCTTGTGCAAAATACAAATAGAACTTGGATTAAGTCAAAACTATACTAATTTAAAAGTTTATAATATATATGCATAGAAAATTAACTGGGTATCTGTTTTCTAAAATTTGGATACCACTAATAGTTGGACATTGGAAGGACAATGTAGGGAAAAGGGCTGTTTAATGATTGGGCGGGGTTAAAGCTTAAAATTAGTAAGCAATAAGGATAGAGAATGCTTAAATAAAATGATATGATTTTATTTTTTAAGAAAAGATTTTGATAGGACATATGGTTAAAAATAAGTTATCCAGATGTGTTTATTCCAATATTGATCTACATCTAAAACTACAGCAATCAATTTAGAATTGCCATGAGGATCAAATGATATAATGCATGCAAAGGCATCCAAAGTGGTAGCCCATATATTTGCAGATGTAATATACATTTTAACTTTCACTTGAATTTTTAAACCTATAATAAATGCAATGATTGAGAGGTAAGATTAATATCATCCCATAACACATCTTAGTTATTCATTCTTCTAGTGATGGACATCTGGGTTGATCCCAGCTCTTAGCTATTACAAATTGAGCCACTACAAACATGGTTGAGCAATTTCTCTAGCCTGTGGTTTGAAGGATTTAGGGTAGATGCCCAGTAGGGGAATAACTGGGTCTGTTGGTATCTCTATACTCAGCTTTTTCAGAAGTCTCCATATTGCTTTCCAAAGTGGTTGTACCATCCTACATTCCCACCAACAGTGGATGAGTGTTCCTACTTCTCCACATCCTCGCCAGCATTTATTTTTATTTGATTTTTTGATGTTTGCTATCCTTATTGGGGTAAGGTAGAATCTCATAGTTGTTTTAATTTGCATTTCTCTGATGATTAGGGATGATGAACATTTTCTTAAGTGTATGTTTGCCATTTCTATTTCTTCCTCTGTGAACTGCCTGTTCAGCTCTTTGCCCCATTTTGTGATTCTGATGTTTGACTTCTTACTGTTTAGATTTTTGAGTTCTTTGTAGATTCTAGAGATTAGGCCTCTATCAGTTGGACAACCCGCAAATATTTTCTCCCATTCTGTAGGTAATCTATTGGCTTTGCTTACTGTATGCTTGTCTGTAACGAAACTCCTCAGCTTCATGTGATCCCATTGGTTGAGTGACGATTTAAGATCTTGAGCCACTGGAGTTTTGTTCAGGAAGTCTTTTTCCATTCCTATATCATGGAAAGTACTTCCTAAATTTTCTTCCAGTAGTATTCAAGTTTCTGGTCTTATATTGAGGTCTTTGATCCATTTGGACTTGAGTGTAGTGCATGGTGAAATGTGTGGGTCAAGTTTCAGTTTCCTGCATATGGTTATCCAGTTTGTCCAGCACCATTTGTTGAAGATACTGTCTTTTTTCCAGCCTATATTGTTCGGGCCTTTATCGAATATCAAGTAGCTATAGTTGCTTGACCCAAAGTCCGGGTCCTCAAGTCTATTCCATTGGTCTATACTCCTGTCTACACAATTAAATTCTATACAGCAGTAAGAAAAAATGACACAATGAAATTTGAGGAAAAATGGTTGAACCTGGAACAGATCATTCTCAGTAAACTTACCCAATCACAGAAAAAAAAATCGCCACATAGTCTCACTCATCTACAGCACCTAACCTGAATCTACACAAGATACCTTACATATCCAGCAAGCATCCGTGGACTAGACACTAGGATGGAAGGGGAGGGATGGGAGAGCATCAAAGGGGTGGGAAACAAAAATCTAGACCCAAACAGCAATGGTACCATAAAATTCTACTTCCAGAAAGGCAGAACAAATGGCTGATCCTTCACCAGGACCTTACAGGGAACACCTGAACCACAAGACACTGGAGAGGGTAGGATCAAGACTAACCTTAATCTTCTACATCTTCCCTCCCTCCTTCTCTCTCTCCCTCTGCCTCTCTCTCTCTCCCTCTCTCTTCTCTCTAACTCTTGTATATTAGTTATCTTTTTCCTCATTTTCTTAGTGGGCACTGACCTGTAACTCCCACAACCAGCATGGGGCTATCATCCACAATGAGCTTTTGATCAGAAAGACCTATAAGGTTTCCTAAAAGACAGAAAGATTTCTGTCAGAGTACTTGATGACCCACCAAAGGTTAGTGGTAAGACCCTACTGCTGAAGACACCTTATGTGGTTGACATGCAAAATAGAATGTCATGGCTGGAAGTTGGAAGAGAGTCAGTCCCCAGAAAGTCAGCGCGTCTAGTGCCAGAAGGTGCTACATGGGCGAGTGGGGGAAAATGACCAATATCTGACCAAGCAACTCATGGTCTAACCTACTTAGCAGCAAACAACTTGTTGTAATGCCCACACAAGTGCAATAGTGGCACACAGCTATGGTGGGGAACCAACTGCTCTTAATTTGGCTAACTGATCTCCTCAGTGGTATGGGACCCATAGCTGGAGCTGGGAAACAAGTCAGAACTATATCCAAACATAAGCCCACTCGCCAATATCAAGCTACCATCAATCATGGACTACAAGAGGGCCTACACCTATTAAATTCTCTATTAAAAAAGCAAGGGTTATCTCTTTTGTCCTGGTGCTAACTTACTCTCCTTTGGAGAATCTGCTTCTCTTTTTCAGATAGATGTAGATCCTAAGGTGAGAGCCACTCCATCACACCTCAAAAGGGCCCTGACTGAAACTAAGAAATATTGGCGAAACAAGCAAGGGTGCGGATTCCTGATGAACCGGATACCAGCAGAAGGGGGAATGAGATCAACACAGAGAAAAATAAACTCCTACCAAATCAGAGAGCCAGAACCTCAGAGACCCCCAACACCTCATCAGTGAAGCAGACCAAAAATGAACCCAACAGGGCTCAGGGAAATTTCGCGGAAGAGGGGGTGGAAAGAATGTCAGAGCCACATGTTGGGTCATGATATGCAGAGACATTTATCTTACCCATAACTGTGGGCTAACTCCACAATGCATGATCCATAAACCTCATCAAGGAGGGGCTAATGGGAGGGCGTAGGTCACAGATGAGTGTAATAATGGTACCAAACTGACTGTATTTGCTGAATACAAAACTAACTAATAAATAAAAAAAGAAAAGAAAAAAAATATCATCCCCTAACACTTACTGTCAGCTCCCTTCCTGGCTTCTATGTTGTCATCTATGACATCTGCTTCTCCCACCACAAAATTCATCCTCTGGGAGTTGTTTTGCCCCACATTGTTTTCTCCGTGATCAGTACATAATCCACTATATGCCAAGAATAAAATCATTGAGTCAGAATTTCATCCTGGCTTATGTATTGATTAATTTGTCATAGTAGTCAGTGCTTGCATAGTTATTCCTACTTCCCCAGTGAGCATTTCAAAAGCGAAGTTTTTCATTTTTGATAATATTATGACTTGCTTCCCAAAACTGAATAAGTTCAGCAGTTACCCAAAGTAAGCTTCATGAGCTGTCTTGCTGAAGCCATAAAGAAATGGATGTCTGCACAGAGGTGGGTATGTTTCTGTGTGACTCCCCTCTCCATGATGGGAATGAGCAAAACGAAATTGCATTGGTTGCCAAGGGCCCTGGAGTAGCAGCTCTGCCTGCCAAATTCAGGAAGACGCCAACATGAAAAGATGTTTGCCTTTAACTTTCCAGTATAAACCAGAGAGACCAGAGGAAATGAGAAAATAGCACTTGGCAATGTGGGTTCCAATGAATGCCAGAGGTTTGACCTTTATTTTACCTTGGAAACAGATTCTATTGTCAAAGCTGATCTGCTGAGGGAAGGGCAGTGTGTGGTAAGCACAAGGCTTCTCAAGTCCAATTTCCTCTTGAAAAAGGTGTCTGTCTTCTGTGACTTGAATTCAAGACCATGTGTTGTGTGGTTCATGTGCCAGTATGTCTTTACAGTCAGTTTTGTGACATGCACAGTCATCAACCTCTTCTCTGTTGGCACTTTCTTCTTAATCATTGGTTGGTAAGAACCCTCTTTTATAAAAACATATTAATTTTTTAATGGTGCCATTCATAAATTTTACTGTGATACTTATATTCAGAATATCAACTGCATCTGTTGTATTGGCTTTCTTAGATACTTTAATTAAGTGTGTTTTCTGCCTTGAAATGTATATGATACATTGGTTCTTTTCTATGCAGATTGTGTTAATTTTTACAGATATATCATGTAACTTTTGATGATGTTGTTGTAGTTTCTGGCTTTAATTTCATTTTGAGAGGGACTGTTACAAACCTCAGATGAATAATATAATTAGCTGTATTTACATATACAGCTTTTATGGTTTTATTCAATATTTAATAAACATATAATTTACTTTACAGAATAGTAAGAGTGATAATCATTATGTAAAAAACTCTACATTGTTCAGTAGTATTTATTAAGTAATACATATTTTAAAAATGGAACTTATATTTAATAATTCTCTGAATTGACAGGTATACTTGAGTGTTTAATGAGTGATTTTTTCCATTAAGTATAATATTTATTATCTGTTGAAAAAGATCCTTTTCATCCCATTGCTCCTTGTTTTCAAATTTTCCTTGCTATTTTTATATGTTTATTCACACAAATGGATTTTTAAATGACTTTTCGTGTGGGGGGTGCTGGAGATTGAACAAAGGCTCTTATACTTGCTAAGCAGGTGCCTATTGCTAAGCTATAATCTCAGTCCCTTAGATGATTTAAAAATGATATGAGTACATTGTAATTGTAAATACTTAGCTCAGGATAAATGTGATGATTTTCTCTTGCCACTTTCCTTATTTCTGTTCCCTACAGAAGTAATGACGCTAAACACTTTTGAGTGTATACTTTTAGAATATTTTCTATTCAGTTGCTTAAAAATATATACTTATACACTAATTTTAATATGGACAGAGTCACAGATTTATTGTTGTATGACTTACTGCTTTCAATTTTTAAGGGGCCTGGATTAACAAATTGTGGTTTTCTTGTTTTAAGAGGTATATTTTATCAAGATTCATATATACATATATACATATATATATATATATATATATATATATATATATATATGTTTTATTTTGTTTTGTTCTGTTTTGGTGCCACCACATGCCAGTTTTATATATTTTGAAATAACACCCAATATTTACATAGAAGAATCACAATTGTGTACATGTATATTTTGTTTGTGTTGTCTGCACTTCTTTTGTAGCCTTACAACTGGAGTCACTGAGCCACAGGGCATCACTCTGGGCAAACCACCAGCTCACCTTTTAAAAAGTTTTGGACTTTTACACACCCATGAATAGCAAACAAGCACCTGTTTCTTCCCCTGGGCACTAGGGTTTGAAAATAATCTGCTCAAATATATCTTCAAACTTGAATTTCTACAGGAGAGTGGCAGTAGATTAGTTGTTTTATCAGATGTCAGTAGAGAAAATTAGAAAGAAGTCCATATCATGATATCATGCTAACAAATAGAAATAACATTTGCAATTACTAGGAGTGAGGTGTACTCTGCAAACGTAACTGATATAACAAAATGGAGAACAATAGATATATTTCAATGTCATAGAAAAACAAAACAGAATAAAATAGCACAAAAGAAATGTTTCAGTATTATTTGAAAAATGAACTAAATCAAATGAACAAAAAACACAGTAATGCAAAAAATCCTCAGGGATTGATATCTTCTTATGTTTATAAGTATTAACATGACTGCTAGCAATGAAATTGGAAAAGCTGATTGAAACAAATAAGCACATTCAGAAAGGTTAGAAGGCTCAGAGCTTTATCTGACTAATAAAAATAAAACTGAATTCAAGGTGAAAATTATTAAATGGAGCTCAAGAGAAGGCTCAGTGGTTGTGTGTTTCCTGAACAAGCTTGAGGACTAAGGGGTGCTGAAACCAGTAGAGTTCTAATCTCTAGAGCTCATGTAAACAGCTGGGCATGGACACACAGGCCTGTAAACCAAGTGCACCCACGAGGTGCAGAGGCCAGGGAATCAACTTGGCCCAAGCAAAAGGGTAAGCACAGGCATCATCAGTAAGAGACTCTGGCTCAAGCAAGAACATGCGGAAGAATAATGGTGGGACACTCATGCTTGGTGCCAGCCACCACATGTGGTGCTGCAAGGGTACAAACACATACATACATTACACATGCTATACCACAGCACATTACCACACATACATACACATAAGCCAAAAATGTACTAAGTGGAATTCAACAGTCTTGATAGTGAAATAAAACATTACCCGATGTGTATATTTCTATTATTAGGTTTTGCACAAATACACCAATGAAACATAAAATGCAAATTCCTGACATTGCAAACATTTAAGGGTGATGACAAATGTTAACACTTTTCTGTCATTCACAAGTTGAGCAGATCAAAGAATCAAATTTAGCTTGGAAAATATCTGAAAACATGATGAATGGCATTAAATGGTAATTATGTATATGCAATGTAACAACTAACTGTAGATCTATTGTTTGTAAACCACATACTGTGGGGTATCTGCCACCCTTCTTTATGGTTAGCAGAAAACCAATTTGAACACCTTAAAAATCAATATAAATGGCTGTGTTGGTATAAAATGATACTTGGGATTGCTCTAATGATATGGTCTTGGTCCATGAGGGCAAATACTGCTATACAGGAAGTGGGTAGCATCTAGCTTTCTGAGGGGATGAATGGAGATAATGGGAGAAGAAGAGGGACACAAGAGTAAGGGAGTGTCCCTGTGAACATGTTATGCTTGCATGAAAATGTCATTGTGAAGCTATCCCTATGCAAAATGAATACACCTATAAAAACAAAACAATAAAAACAGGAAGAACCAACTCTGTACATTTCTACTCCTGATCTCGAGTGAGGTAAAAAACTGAGAGGACTAAGATATTATCAGAGGCTGGAGAGATAGCTTAATAAGTAACAGCACTTACCTTGCAGGCATGAGGACCTGAGTTCAATTCTCAGTACCCACATAAATGCTAGGCATGGTGTTGTATGCTGAGAAGGCAGAAACAACAGGCGCATTTGAGCTCACTGGTCAGACAGTCTAAGTTAATTGATGAGTTCTAGGCCAATGTGAGGCAGGATATCATTCCTGAGGATGACACCTAAGCTTGTTGCTCTGGCTTCCATATGCACACATATGGGTACATCTGCACACATTATACAAGCATGCATGCACACATGAACAGACACCACAGGCACACACACATACCACACACATCTGCACACATGCATACATATCACACACATGCATAAAAAGATGTGCTTTCAACAGGCTCTTCTGATTAGCTGTTGACAAAAATTGAGGCAAAACATCTGGAAACAAATTGAAAAACTGGAAAGGAAACATTTGGAAGTTTAAAAGTTCCTTCTAATGAGTTATAGATTTGAGATAGTTAAATATAAAAACACCACTGTAAAGTGTAAACATCACTGTAAAGTTCCTGCTAAACAACAATGGCAAATATACACACATCAATACCTGAGATGATGCTAAGTTGTATACAAAAGAAACCGGAAATAATGAAGACAGCATGAAATATTCAAGTTTGAAAAGGAACCCAAAATAACTTTAGAACTTCAGAAATGAGTTAATAATGGTGAATTAAAAAAAGAGAAATTAATAAATAAAATAGCTAACTACTTAAAATGAACACATGTCAGCATGACCAAAAAGGAATAAAATATAAAATGTAGGTATGCTTCCTTTTTTCCTTGGTTGGTGAATTAATTTTGATAATTTTCTCTTTCTTTCCAGAAAAAGCACACACACACACACACACGAGATTTTACACATAAAAGTACATTGGGCAAATCAATACATATGAGTCTGTAGTCTGTGTTGGTCAATTTTATGTGTGAATTTGACCAGATTATGGGATTTACAGATGGCTGGCAAATCATTTCTGGACATATTTGTGAAAGTGCCTTTGAATAAATTAGCACTTAGACTGGTAGACTGAGTGAAATGTGCCCTTAGCAGTGTGGGTGGGCACCAACCAATCTGCAGAGCGCTAAAGCGGACACAAGATGGAAAGGAGGGTGAATTCTCTCTCTCTCTCTCTCTCTCTCTCTCTGCAGAGATTTTTATCTTTCTGCCTTTGTACATTTGAGCTCCTAGTTTTTAGGTTTTTAGATTTCAACTCAATCAAACTACTGGCTTTCCTTGTTCCCCACCATGAGAAATGTAGGATCTCTCTTTCTCTCTCTCTCTCTCTCCTCTTCTCTTTCTCTCTATTACTCTCTCTCTCTCTCTCTCAAGCATGCATAAATAAATAATAGAACACATCTATATATAGAAGAAATAGAATATATGTATATGTAGATCTGTATGTATATACATAAGTTACAAATGTTCCTGTCATCCGTCTACTTTTTTAAAAGTATATTTTGAATCTTACTTGTTTCTCTGAGTAAGTCTGTATGTATGTGCCTGAGGGTCTCCCACTGCTGCAAACAATACCCATCTAGATTACGTGTGTAGTTGTGAAATGCAGGCAAGCTTTGCAAGCAAGCGGCTATAATCCCTGAGCCATATGTCCAGCCCCATGACCTCTCTTCTACTGGTTGTTTCTCTGAAGAACTCTGATACTTAAGGCTCATTGCCAATTTAGAAATGTATCTCTGAATAAAAATGTATGGATAAAGCTTTTATATTAATTTCTAGATGAAATTCACTTTTTTTCTTTTTAAAAAATTAAAAGGACTCAGATTTAGAGATGAATAAACTTGGCACAGTTAAAATTTATACACTGGTTGTTGGTTTCATGCCCTGTCTTTTGTGAACAACGTGGGGTAATTGTACTGAGAAACTGGCCCACAATGACTTTTCATGTCCATTCCCTGCAACATTTGTGTGAGGGCTGCTCCAGCCAGCATGAGAAAGAACCCCTAGAGTGCCCTGAGCGACAATCATCCTTCTCCTTCAAGCAGTTAGCGCTTCTCCAGCAGACTATTCCTAAACCCCCAGTTTACACAGTGCTCGTAGGAGGTGTCACAAACAGACTTTTAGGTCTGGAAGAAAACAGTTATGTCATGTATTCGCACATGAGAAGGCTGAGCTACTAGAATGTTGGTTTACCAGGGTTAAAGGGAGGGGAGGTGTATCTGAAAGTGAAAAGAGATGTAATGTGCCAGCCATTGTAGGACACATTATGTACAAACGTCAACAGTGTTGTAATGATCCCTTCATCACTACAATAATCAGCATTCTAACATTTTATATAAATTCTCAGCATTCACTCCCTGTCTTTCTACTTGGTTGCTTTGAAATCTAGTCTTCCCATGTTCTAACGTTTAGTTCTACCTTTCATCAAAAATCTCCTTCCTCAAAGCCTTTAGGGACGAGCAGCAGCATGCACAAGTAGATTCAGCTTTCTCCTCTCCCCAGTGACTGTCTCAGATGGATTTCACCACAGCCAAGCTCTGGCCCTTCAACACATAGTTGTGGGAAGCAGGGTCCCTCTTGCTATCTTGCTAGATGTAAATTACCAAATGATTCCTGTTGCTGCCTACATCAGATTTTTTTATTATCATTATTAGTTATGTACACAGCATGTATACAGCCATAATGGTACCATCCTTAGCCTCCTCCCTGTCCTACCCCCTCCTCAAGGGCCCGTCTCCTTGGGGAATGCAATCGTGCATTGTGGGGTTAGCCTTCAGTAATGGATAAGAGGCAATGTCTCTGCATAACGTCCCAACGTGTGGCTCTAACAAACAGATGGGGACCAATGGAGAAACCTTCAGCAAGATGAAGTCCAGAGAGAGAACAAGCAAGAATACCAGGGGAAAAATAGAAAGTCCTGGTTGAACTAGGCCTGACACTTCTATGTCATATTTTTCAGGTGAAATAAGACAAAGAAATCCCTTTATGGTCATAAGCCTGATCAGGTACTTTTTAAAAATGTTTATTTATTTATTTGCAAGCAGAGAGAGGTAGAGAGGAGACAGACAGACAGAGTGGGCATGCCAGAGCCTCCAGTTGCAGCAAACAAGCTACAGCTACAGACACATGGGCCACTTTGTATATCTGGCTATAGATGGGTACTAGAACCAGTGGTTAGATTTTACAGACAGTCACCTTAACCACAGTGCAATCCTTTCAATCTCTATATTGCCTTAATAGAAGAAGAATCTATCTGAGGATGTGCTGCATTATGTAATATGGAGCCCTTAGACACATATTGCTGTTTTTAATTAGAGTAAGAAAAATTAAAATTTTGGTTCTTCAGTTCCACTAAACACATTTTTCAAGAGTCCAATAGCCACATGTAAACAGTGGCTAACTTACTGGATAGAACAGACATAAAATAGTCTATCACTGGGGAAGGATCATCAGAATTTATCCATAGCCACACAGCTGTTCAGTGACTCAACTGTTATTTAAATCCATGCTGATATGCCTAAAGAAATACTCTTTATATCCATTAAGTCTCTATGTAGCAGTATGTTGACAAGTGGCCATTATTAATTACATGATGCAGTGGGAAATATTTTTTATATCCACTAAGCCTTATAAATTAGTGTGAAGATAGTGGCCATTATTAATTACCTAATGCAATAGGGCCAGTTGTTTCATGCTGATCCCATGACTGTAAGCACTATAAATGAATGCTCCATAGATGTGTGCTCACAAGACCTGCCATGCCTATTCACACTATGCAAGTCCTTATCTACACTTGTCTTAACCTGAGCTTCTAGTATTTTATTACCAAATATTTGTATCCACTACCCATGCCAACATTCACCAATACTTACAATTTTCTAATATTATCATCACTTCTGCTTTATTTCATCTCAAGATTCTCCAAGTTTTCTTTCCCTCATGAATATGCTCAATGTCTATCTTTACATTTTATTTTATTTTATTTTATTTTATTTTATTTTATTTTATTTTATTGTTTTATTTTCACAGTTGTGCACCAGGAGGCTTTCCCTTAGGTAACTCAGCTCTACTCTTGACAAACAGTAGCAGGAGCAGAAAAAAAATCATGCAAACTCCTCCAAGCATGACTGAAGCGAATTTGGTGAAGCTTGTTAATCCCATCCTGCTGGTGACTGGAAAATCCAGTTTCTTCACTGGAAGAAAAACTTGTTTCTTCTTTATTTCCCTTCAAATAAATAATGTACTGAACATTTTAAGTGTTTGGTGCTGCTCAAATTTAGAATTAATTATACTGCATATCTCCTGGCACATTAATATTGCCACCTATTTCAGCAGAGTGTGCTCCTAATGGAATTTTGTGGTTCTATTGGAAATAATTCTGAGCATAAATGAGCTAAAGATTTCGTTTCAAGCATGACTAAGTTCACAGTCATATTAACCAATGGATAATATGAGATTTTAATCACTTTTTATCATATTTCATTATAAATGTTATATTCTAGTTGCTTTTAAATAAATATGAATTGAAGATACATATATTGCATCAAAACTGTCATCATAAATCATTTTATTTTAAAAATTGGATATACCTTCTACCAATTTAGCCTGTATGTAATTTTTAAACTTTGACTAGAAGATAAAAGACTTTGCATTACAGCAAAATGCATTATGCATTCTCACTCAAATATAGTAAGTGATGTTAATCCTGGGTTTTGTTGTGCTCTCTTATTTTGGTCTCATTGCTGAGTTGCTTCATTGGAAATGGTGCTGTTCTAACAGAGAGCTCAATTAAGGTTAATTAGCAGCAAAGACTGGACACCATGATTAATAACCCAACTGTTACACCTATGCTCCCAGGTTCTGAGCCATGCATCCAGCACCAGCTGTGAGCTTGCTGGAGTAACTCAAATAATAAAGTGGTTTTTTTCCCCTTATACAATTAAAATAATCCCCAAGTGAGCTTTAGCCGTATTTAAGATGGTTTTATCATTTGCTTTTGAATAATAATGTTCACTTCCCACTATATTATTCAGTGAAATGATTATAAGGACAGAGCTCGTGTTATTGCTGTGATAGCCTTTCACTTCATATAATTTCCTTTATTCTTAAAATATATTTATTTGCAATTGGAGAGAGATAGAAGAAAGACAGACAGAAAGAATGGGGCCTGGGACCTCCAGCTGCTGCCAAGGCACTGAGCTCTCACCCATCACCTATTCTCAGCATTTTCATAGGTTTTGAGTCTCTTTAGTAGTCAGCATCATCTGCAAAAATAAATAAAGAAAGAAAGAAAGAAAGAAAGAAAGAAAGAAAGAAAGAAAGAAAGAAAGAAAAAAAAGAAGCTGTTCCAACCAATGGTGAGAGTTGCACCAATCTGTGGACATAAACATAATATAAATAGCAGAGGGCAATTTGATGGACATAACATACCTGTTATGCCAATCAACAGTAGTGAGTTCTCCCATTAGGGTTCATGACCTTCCCAGCTACAGGTTTTGGACTAGGTTTTTAGTGCCAGGGATGAATTCCCTCCCATGGAATGGATCCGAAATCCAACCAGAAAGTAGTTTGATTATCCCCATATTAGTTTTGGCATTATTGCATTTGTGGGTACCCCTTACCTGGTAAATTGTGTGTGTAGTACACAGGGTGAATCCATAGCTGGGTCTGCTTGTGGATGACTTTGCTTCCCCAGCATGCTGCATACACTTTCCAGAACAGACAACTAGCAGAGAGGAGGTTTCCAGCCTTGCTCCAGCATGATCTTGAAGTGTCCTAGAGGTTAAACATTGTTGTTGTTGTTTTATCAATAGGGTCTTAACATCTGGGTCTGGTGGGCAATGAAGAGTCTGTATTGCTTTGAGGGACAGTGGCCTCCTGTAGCAGACAGCTTCAGGTTCACTGAGATGAACTTCCAGACCAGGCACAGTTATGGAGGAAGGGATTTATTGAAGCTTACAGATCCAGGGGAAGTTCCATAATGGCAGAAGAAACTGGCCTGCCTTCACAGGCCCAAGCAGAGAGAGAGAGAGAGAGAGAGAAGTACAAGCCTGAAAAGCCACAGCACACTTCAGGAACTCCTGCTAGGCACACTTTGCATATCTTTAGATTAAAATCTGAAACCCACCACCACACCTTAGGATCCACACAATGACACTGCCTCCAGCCAGGTGGCTAAAGGTGCAAACTACAAGCAAATAAACAACTGAATATGTTGGGGGCCATCTATTCTATTCAAACCACCACACCTCCCCAAACAAAACTCTCTGGGAGGCATTCCCCTATTGGCACTTTGCTTATAATAACATATGGTTTCTGAGAATAGCAGTATTTATCCCCAGTAGGAAGTTTCATCCCAAACTAGAGCTCTCTCTTTTTTGTTATTATTTTAAATCACATTTTAACTAGTTATCAAAGAAGTAGTTTTCCTTATGGCTTTTTCATAACATCTGCAGTTTTGGTAACTGTCCCTCCCCTCCCGCTCTCCTCTGCTCCCCTGCCCTGACCACAATTTAACCTTTTTGTCTTCAATGTTCCATCCTTCTGCTTATGTATCTATTGTTCCCTCCCCTTAGGTCCTACCCTTATCCCTCTTGTGGTTCCTCTCTAACTTCCTGGCCTGAACTGACTCCTACTCCAACTTAAACATAAACCTAAAAAATTGAAGTTAGGATCCTCATATGAGAGTGGACATGCGTTTGTCATTCTGAGTCTGAGTTACCTCATTTGGTATGTTTTCCAGATCCATGGTATTTTAAAAGTGCTTGAAACACATGTAAAAATGCTTTTGAAGTTAAAACCTTAATGGTGGTGTTAGTTGTTAGTAAGCTATCCATCTGGAACCACATTGTTTTATCATTCCATATTTCCCAGCACTTGGGGACATTGTAAAAAATGTTTTGCTAAAGAAAGATTATAGCTGGAGCTGATAGTCTGGGGAAACAGATGCTTAGGGGATAAGATGCAAATAAAATGGTGGTAAATTTAATTTGTTGTGATCAGATGAAAGTATGTATTCACCAAGTAAATCTTTGCAAAAGCCTCCTGCTCCAACAATGAGAGATATATATACCAAAAACCAAATGTTGGGCTGGTACCAGAAAGCATCAAGCACAATTTGATGATCTTAAGCAGAAATTTACGATTAGTTTTCGCAGCAAGGGTCCTCAACTAACAAAAACTAAGAAACAAACAAACAAAAAAAAAAAAAAAAACCTAAGAAACAAAAATAACAACAACTATAAACCCAAAGCCAGATGTGCTTAGAGACTGCCTCCTGGAAGTTCTATACTGTGACCTATTTTGGTACAATATAGATCCTGTACTTTAATTAGGGCCTTGAGTTTTACCTCTCCAGTGAAAACTTTCCTTGTGCTGGAGATCATTGTCATTTCCCAAATGATTATAGGCCTTCATGATTCAGACCAGGGTTTTTAGAGGGAGTCATCTATTAATGTTAAATAATTAGCATGTTGCTCCTGTGTCATTTGAAGAACTATCCTTTTATCATGTACCCTTTTATGTCTTATGTATTCAGCTAAACTGCATTCTTCAAAGACACAAGTGATTTCTCATATAGTTATGCTGTTTCTCTCAAGTTATGATAGGGTTGTATCTATAGATGCCAAATAAGTACATGTCAGTTTTATTTGTGAACTCAATGCACAGAGTGTAAGAGATAAAAGGGGTACTACAGCTAGTTGTCATGTTTCGTATTTTAAAATGAATAGCTTCCACAGGATACTATATCTCCAATTCTACAGTCTTCATCATTTATGCCTGACCTTAGCCACTCTTAGGGTTACTTAGTCTTTATGAAATTTTTAGCTGTCAACACCTGTGGTCTGTGTTCCAGGGGACTTTGGTGAGCTGTCTGAAATGACAGTGAGCTACATTAATGACAGTGCTGGACCTAAACTGGTGGACTTTTTTTTGCTTTCACTTATTTATGAGCATCTCAATAGGTTGTTTTCTCAAGGGAACAAATATAAGACTAGCAATACTACTAAGATATTTGGATATGTGTAATATTTAGTGATATTAGTTACATTGTATAGTAAATTAGAGGGATAAATATGAACTCATGAAATGTTCATATATTTATAATAAATAAGTTTAGTTACAAAAGAATAACAAAATGTACTAGACATGAAACTCAAAAATTCTAAGTGGGATTTATTAACTCAGCTTGGAGTGCAAAATTCCAAGCATGTGCTTCAACATAGTATAACAAGCCCAAAGACATCCAAGAAAGGGTTCCAAGTCATCATTTTGCCCTTCATCTTCATTGAATGCCTAATAATCCAAGTAATTTATACTTTCAGGATAGAAACTCTGTAGTCAGAAGCATTTGATAAGTGTATATATGTGTCAAAGAGAGAGAGAGAGCAACAGGAGACAATGAAGGAGAGAGGGAGGTAATCAAATTCTATGGTTTAAACATTTGTCTTTATATTTATGCAATTGTTTCCCTATGACATAGTAACTCATTTTCTATATCAATTTCTAAACAGTACAATAAACTATTGGATAACATTTATTTATAAATTTGTATCAATTCATTTATTTCTCCATGGTAAACAGATTATTTGTTGAATTAATCATCTTAAAAATTAGAAAAAGTTTTAGAAAGCAAAGAAATTTGACCTCTACCTAACATAGAGGAGGTATATGCCAACATTATCTGCTTATCACTATGGTATTATGCAGAAAACGATAAGTAGGGTATTAGACCAGTGATTCAATTAATGTGCTTGAAAAACTGAAAATAAGGAAGCAAACATTTTTAATTGGAAAAATGTATATAGAGTGAAAAAGAATTTTAAATACAAACATGCTTGAGGATGCAAAAGAATAGAAATGAAAATGTTTTAGAGCTCTCTATTTTTAGTGGAGATTCATCAGTGGAGAGTTGTTGCAAGCAGCAATCTTGCAAGAGCACTTTGCATCTTAAGGGAGTGGAAAGGAAATTCAACAAGCCACCAGTAAGAAACACCCAGAAGGGGGAGAAAAGACTCCTGCAGGCAGATAAAACTGGCTCTGCATAAAGCCTTCAAAACATAGTGAGCTGATGGACATGGGCTATGTAGCTTCCTAAACTAATGTCTTGATTTAGGCACACTTTCCTTTTCTTTTTGAACATAGGTCTTGTGTTTTTCTAATAGTTGTCATGAAGTTCTACCCACTGCTCACACTTCATCTCTCTCCACAGCAATTATCATATCATCACCTGGCATGTATTTAGTAGTGTATCATTTCAGTTTCCCCACTAAAACATAAATTCCATAAGGTTGAAGTAGGCTGCTATGTCCTTTGTGTCTAGAATGATTAAGGGCACTCACTTGGTATTCATAGAGAATGTGAATTTAGTACTGACATTCTGTTCCTTTGTTTGGTTCTAGTTTCAATGACTCTTCCATGTGATCATTGATTTGTTATTGAACACCAGATGGAATATTATAATTAATATAGTAGTAAGCTTAAAAATGCAGAAATACTAACCACACACTGTCTCTATTTAAGAAACTAGTCTGAACTATCATCTCAGTTGCATCCTTCCTGGGATGGAATCAATGTCTGCTGCCTGAAACTGGAGTGATAATATAAGGCATTTTGTATATGAACCTTAGTTGTATATAAAGACCACTTAAATCTTTGACCTCATCAGAACAATTTTTCATCCATTGTTTAAATGTGAAGGATAAGAATGATAAGTATTTTATACACATATGAGACAAATCAGCAAACAAAATCACTAGTTTAGCATTAAGTGATGTATGTGGTTAAAAATGCATTCAGTGCACTGAGGGCATATATACAAACTGAAAAATGAGGTTTCATGAAGTTAAGTTGTCTGAAGTATCTTTGCAGATATCTTTTATGAGTGATATCTTTTGCCATGGCCATTTCAGCTTGGAGAAAAACATATCATAAAGAATCAAAATCAAGCCGGGCGTGGTGGTAAGCCGGGCGTGGTGGCGCACGCCTTTAATCCCAGCACTCGGGAGGCAGAGGTAGGAGGATCGCCGTGAGTTCGAGGCCACCCTGAGACTCCATAGTGACTTCCAGGTCAGCCTGGGCTAGAGTGAAACCCTACCTCGAAAAACCAAAAAAAAAAAAAAAAAAAAAAAAAAAAAAAAAAAAAAAAAAAAAAGAATCAAAATCCAGGGCTGAAGAGATGGATTAGCAGTTAAGACACTTGCCTACAAAGCCAAGTGACCCAGGTTCGATTCCCTAGGACCCATGTAAGCCAGATGCACAAGGTGGCATGTGTGTCTGGAGTTTGCAGCAGCTGGAGGCCCTGGCATGACTGTTCTCCCCCACCCTCTCTCTCTGACCCCCCTCTCAAACAAATAAATAAAAATTAGGTGATTTTTTCTTAATTAGCTATGTACATAGTATGTAAACTGCCATGGAAGTACCATCATAAGCCTTCTCCCTGTCCTCCCCCCTGCTAAGGAACTATCCTCATTGGGAATTGTGGGTTGTGCATTGTGGGGGTAGCCATCAGTTATGAAGAAGAGGCAATGTCTCTGTGCATAATGTCTGATCAACAGCTCATTGTTGATGTTAACCACATCCTGGTACTGGGAGTTACAGGCCAGCACCAAGGGAAAAGAAGGAAGAAAAAGATAGGTAATATAAAAGAGAAAAAGAGAGAAAGAGAGAGAGAGAGAGAGAGAGAGAGAGGAGAAGATTAGAAGATTAAGGTTAGTTTTCATTATACCCCTGCAGGACTCTTTGATTCAGGTATTCCCTCGGAGGGCCTGATGAAGTTTCAACTTTTTAGTCTGTCTTTCAGGATATAGGATTTTATGGTACCAGATCAAATGTATTGTTTTAAAAAAGAATAAATCCAAATAAAGGTGTAACTGAAATATATCACATTCCACATCTAGGACATCATTCTCATTAGTTTCCACCAAAGCACCCCATCTCCTTCAGGCAATGACTGTGAAACAGTGTGAGTTTGACCTCCCATCTGGCCATTTACATTTTCACACCTATGTACTGGGATCTGCTGTTCAGCACAGAGTAAAACACATAATAAGAGAATTTCTCAACCACTCAGCTGGAACAAGACAGTAAGATTCTCTGTGCTTCTATGAATGTAATGCAGATCCACAAGAGCTTTCATGAAACTACATGACCAACCTCCCTGCCCCTTACACACATTGTTCTAGAAAGTTATATTTCACTGTGTCCTTCAGGTGAATTTTGGATTCTGATAAATATTTTTGTACTATCCTACCTGTTTCAGGTTATAGGATATAACAAGTTTCAGACTGCTGGGAATTGCTGGCCCTAGTTCTTGCCAATGAAAAGATGAGACAACCACTTCTATTTTCTGATTTGCCAACTTTAGAATCATTTTGGAATAAGTTCAAGCTTGGGTCAAGAGATGATTTCTAGAATTTTCCTGTCAATAAAGAAAAACCTAAATAAATATTCCAACTTTGCATGATTTTAATTTATTTTAATTCAATGACTTTGAGGATCAAATGTATGGGTAATGGATCATTAGTCTCCCATCAACTTTGCTTAGATGAACCCTCAGACAGAAGCAACCTCACAATTGCAAACCTTTCTTTACAGACATTGCCCTTCCACTCCCTTCCCATTCACCCATTCTCCAGTGAAAGATACCACCCCTCTGTAGCCTTTCCTTGACATTGTTGAGATACATGAATATGCCATCAAACCTGTTTCTAATAACTATTTTATCACTAACATTTTATTGTGTGTGTCTCTGTGTATTAATTTTGAATTAGCATTGTGTGAATGCGGACACACATATACAGTGGTGCATATGAATGTCAGAAAAAAATCCTTGAGTGTTGGTCCTCACCTTCCACTGTGTTTTGAGGCAGAGTCTCTCTTGTTCATAGTCACATTCATCAGAGTATCTAACCTGGGCTTCCCCCATCTCTGCCTCCCTTCTCTCTGTAGGGACACTGCATTATAGATACACTACACCATCCACTTATACATGGGTTTGGGGCAGTTAAGTGTCTGCAGAAAGAACTTTATCCACTGAAAAATATTCTCAGCCCCTTTATCATTAATCATAATATAAGGCATTTTTCTTACTTGGTATAATTACACTTGCATCTGCACATTTTATTCTCTCAGACTGAAGAACTAGTGATATATTTTAGGTATTTTTACTGTATGTAAAAAAGAATGCTTTTATCCAGGCGTGGTGGTGCACATCTTTAATCCCAGCATTTGGGAGGCAGAGGTAGGAGGATTTCCATGAGTTTGAGGCCACCCTGAGACTCCATAGTGAATTCCAGGTCAGCCTATGCTAGAGTGACTCTACCTCGAAAAAAAAAAAAAAAAAGAAGAAGAAAAGAAAAGAAAAGAAAGCTTTTAGATCAGAAATGAAAGCTCGATGCTACAAAATAGCAGAGGAAGGAGTACAGGACATACCTCCATCACACCTGCCTACTGGCTTATATTATCAAATGCACTCAGGAGATAATAGCTCACCAAATCCAGGATACTTACCAAAAAGGCAAATTTGGAGATTTTCTGGAGTCTACGTCAGAGGACTAGGTACTTTGATTCATAGCCATCATGTGAAACACACTCATTTTAAAATCAATCATCTGGGGAATAAACTTCAAAAATAACTGCTTTCACAAACACCCACAGTGCATTATTTTGAAGTTAGGAATTTGGCATTAGTGCTTCGTGTCATAGACTACTTAGTGATGGTTGAAATAGACAGCAACCTGGAATTTTCCCAACTTCTAAAAGCAGGAAATTGACTCATCACAAAATGATCCCTGACTTGAAGTACCCCAATAATGAGGAGCACCCTAGTCTCTGCCTTTCTGAAGAAAGCAAGTATAAAAGCTGAACAGAGCATGCAAGGCAGTCCCCTCCACCATCCAGAGCTATGACAGTATGCTTTTATGTGACACCTTCCAACCGGTGTGCTCAGGGCAACTGCGTAGCTAGTTATTTATCCCATACTAATTAAGAAGTGCTAGGAGTGAGCGGATTGTTCAGGTGTGAGATGAAGAGTTAGGCAGGCAGTGACTGAGGACCAGCAGCTGTGTCCTCTCTCTTGATGGCCACACCGTCCCTGTGTGGTTAAACTTCCTTGAGGCCATAGATAGGCTATTGCCACTTTCCTACACGTGTACCAATAAAAGGACTACAAGTTGTAGTTTTGATGTCTCTCTTGTGGGTTTCTCTAGAGGATCATGGGAAGAGGTACTCTAAAAGTGAGATTTGTCCATCATGAATTGTGAGAAAAAATGACTACCTTATCACGGATATGTGACTTAATAAATATTTATTTAAAAAACTTCTTTAAAATATCTAGTATAGAAACAACTGTGCTGCCTAACTTATGGTACAGCCCACTCTAGTCTCTCTTTGGAGCACGTGCATTTTACTAAATTAATTTTGGCTTAAACTTTCTTGACTGAATTCTTTCCTTTAAGATGACAAAATGGAAGAGAAACCTTTATCCAGAAACAGTGCTGGCTTTTCATTGCGTGAAAAAAAGTAATCTCATAATCATTTACCTCAGGAATTCTCAGAGCAGAGGAATAAAACAAACCACATGATTCTATTTGGTCAAAGTTTAAATGGCAGGAAGTTAAACCTGAGGCCTGGATTATCTCTCTTCTGGTAACAGTGTTCAGAGAAATTCACTTCTGGGGAAATTGTGAAATAGCAAGCTTTGGGTTTACTGTTTCTGCTAAGCTTGGATATTTTATCTGAGCTTGTCAGAACCAGGAGGTGCTTCTCAGAATGTTTGCAAGACTTGAGTTAACTTCTCTGTCTTTTGTTTTCTGTTTAAAATAATTGTTGGTCTTATTCGGCATGTCACAAAAGAGACACTTCTCACTTTTTCTCCTGTTCTGCCTAATTATAAGACTATATATATGCTCTAAGAATTACAAGTTTCTATTTCATTGGAGATAATATAAGAAAAAATGCATAGTATAGGAAGTCAGACAAGAGGGGGATAGCTCTAGCTCCAGTCTCTGTTGTTTGTTTAACTATTGATTAAATATTTCATGCACACAATAATGTAATTTGATCATAATCCCTCCCCATACCTTCATTTGTACCCCCCAGCCTAAATTCCCTACACTGAACTCCTTTCCAATAAGACTTCCTTCTATTTTGATGAATTATTTTGTCCTTTTACATCATCCATGTCAAAAATGTTGATGAACTCATTTTTTGGAGGTCTAGTGGAGGTAGAAGTAGCCACTATGTGGTCATAATACAATGGCTTCTTTATGTCCAGAAAATAGTATACCACCGTTTGGCACTAGTTTTTTTTTTTTTTTTTCTTCCTGCTCTTCTACAACGTTTTCCAAGCATTGCAGGAGGCGTTAGAGATATATCATTTAGCAATGAGCACCCAAACTTCACTTATTCTTATTTCTTCACTATTTGGCAAGTTTGAGTCTCCCCAGTAGACACTACTATCTGCAAAAAGAAGCTTCTCTGCCCAAAGGTGTAGTTAGCACTGATCTATGGGGATAAAGACAATATAAAATTTACAGGGCAGTTTGATGGGCATAGCATATCCATTTAGTCAGTAATCAACAGTGGCTTCCTGTCTAGGGAAGGCATGTATTCTGTCCCATGGAGCAGGTATCAGTACCAGTCAGGAAGCAACTGGTTACCCCTGTAAGAATCGTGTCGCTGTTGCACCATTGGGCAAGCCTGCCGATGAATATTCTCACCTGTATAGAACATTGTAGCACTATGACAGCTAGTCAGGGGCAGAAGGCTTCCAGCTCAATTCCCTACTAATTTCCCATTGTCTTGCTATAGACAGATGTGTTGTCTTCAGCAGTCGGGTCTTACTATATAGTTGGGGTGGGCATCTTAGAGATTTTGCCATACTTCGCAATTCTTTAGGGTTACAGTGGCCTTCATGAATATCAATTAATTGTGGGGTATCCCACCCCTGGCACTGGGCTCCGCCTGCAACAACCTATGGCTTCTGTGGTCAGCATTATCTAGGGAGATTCTGCCCTGCTTAGGGTGCTCACTCTCTCTCTCTCTCTCATATTTTAATTAGTTAACAAATAATTGAGTTTCTCTATAGCTTTTGTTATAGCAAATTAAGTTTTGATTAATCTTCCTCCTCTTTCATTCACCTCCCCTTGCCCCATTTAAGCTTTTTCTTAAAAAATAATTTATTTTTATTTATTTATTTGAGAGATGGAAAGAGAGAGAGAGAGAGAAAATGGGTGTGCCAGGGATTCCAGCCATAGGCAAATGAACTCCAGATGCATGCACTACCTTGTACAGGGGAATCAAACTGAGGTCTTTTGGCTTTGTAGGCAAGCACCTTAACCACAAAGCCATCTCTCTAGCCTCCAATTTAAGCTTTTGCAGTCTGGTATCATGACTCTCTGCTTACATATATACTATCCTCTCCCCTTAAGTGCTACCCTGTCACCCCCACCTCATGGATATTTTCTAGTCTCCTAGCCTCTGATGACTCTTACTCTGACTTGTATGTAAATCTAAGAATTTGAAGTTTTTATCCACTCATGAGAGAGAACATGTGGCATTTGTCATTCAGAGTCTAAGTTACCTCACTTATGTAATATTTTCCAGCTCCAACAATTTTCCTGTGTATTACAGGCCTCACTCTATCATGTCCAGTCCATGTAGGCTCTCGTGATCCACATTCAGGAATTCATCTTTTGTGGGAAGTGCTTTACCCGCTGAGCATCTTTCCATCTCTGTGACTGGATCTTTAAAAGGCCATTCCATCATTTTGTCAATCCACCTGTCTCAGGATAGTGGAGAACATGGTAACACCATGGAATTGCATAAGCACAAACCCACTGCCATACTCCTTTCACTGTTAAATGAGTTCCTTGGTCAGGAGTAATGCTGTGTGAAATATCATGACTGTGGATAAGGCATTCTGCATCCACAGATGATAGTCTTGGCAAAGCATTACATATAGGAAAGGCAAATGTGTACACAGAATAAATATCCGTTCTAGTAATGTAAAAGCAGTCCCTTTCTACAGCGGAAGTGTTCTAATGCAGACAACCTGCCACCAAGTTGCTGACTAGATACCCTGTGGAGTAGTGAAGTACCATGGGCTCAGTGTTGGCCTCTGCTGCTGCCAGATCTTGCAAACATTGCATATCTGGACATTTTTTTCTTCCAAGAAAAATGAACAACCATGTACACTTCCTGAAGCTCTGCCTACTGCAAACCATTCCCTCCACCACTGCCCTCCAAGGTTGTCTCAGAAAGGCGCTGTAATGCTTTGGCTGTCCACTTCTAGATGGTGTGTGCACAACGTACAGATCTATCTGTAAACCAAACTTGGGTCTTCACTTTCTCAGCAAGTTGATCATAAAGATTCCCACATGAGGCCATAGGTCCATGCTTAACAACAGATGACATATTAACAGAAGTAGGAAACCAACAGAAGTTTGGGTAACTTTTTCATGCAACTTAATTTTGCCTTCAGGATCTGCCCAGTTCAGATCAGGTATGTACCACGTCCATTTGACGACAGATTGCTGAGGGTTCATATGAGTTTATGGTCTGGTGAGACAGACAACACCTAGCTCATGAAATGCAGCTCAGATCACATGGTAACTTGGTTGCCTATCTCTACTTAGGGCCAATAGCAAGACAAGAACTATCTTTCAAAGCTAGAACAGTTATCTATTGGCTTTCATCCAAAATCCTCAAAGCCCTTTTTGTGGTTCACCTGGGTTGAAAGGTAAAATTCTTCCACCTTGAAAGTAGTAAGCAACTATTTCCAGTTTCATCAGAATCAGATGGAGCAACTCACAAGAGAAGTGCATGGAGAGAGACATCAGATGCCCACCTGAGATCTCAGGACCCCCTTTGCCAACTGTATACAATGGTACACAGTTCTCATGGCCTCAGGGGGAGATGGAGTATATCTAGGGTAAAAGATCAAGGTAAAAAGAGCCCCACAGAAGGGCTGCTTTGAGGCGTCTATGCCTTGTAAGTAAGCCCTCACACTGAGACCAAGACTGAGGGAAGAGCATTCCTGGAGTAATGCTGACACAGGAAGTTCCTTGGAATAGCCAAGGTCATCATCCATGCTGTGATGAGACACCTTGGTGGTACAGCTGCTCTGGGGCTTTGTGTTCTGTATGTCAGCCCTCACCCTGAGGCGAAGGGAAGAGCATTGAGGGGGCAATACAGGAATATGGAGTTCCAGGGTAGCCATGGGAAGTTTATCATCCAAGATGAGATGAGACTTCTGGGTGGTACTGCAGCCTTGGGGGCTCCACATTCCTATAACCAAATCCTCACTCTGCTCTGTAAGTAACCCCAATGAACTCAATTGGTTCACCAAGAAGGCACTGGTGCAATCATATTTTAGTCTGAGCCCTGTGTGAGGTAAAGATTTGCATTCTTGCCTTCCAGTGGAAAAGTCTCCAGTGACAACCCAGCCATGGCTCCAACTAATATCCCTACAGACATCACAAGTTCCATGTTCTGCCAGACCACCTGGCCCAAGTGACAAAGAAGCCATCACAACTGCCTAGATGTGATGAAGAACCTTCTGTTCTGGGCAGCTTTCAAACCCAAAAGTTTTCCAATTCACTTATGGGGAAACTGAGTCATAGCTGGCTGTACAGTTTATTTAAACCTCATCAGTGAGCTGAAAAGACCCCCTGAGCAGCCCAAAGTGTGTACTTTGTAAGGTCATGCAACATTGCCTTAAAAAACTATGAATTATAACTCCCATAATGAACAGATTCAAAAATACACTTTTTTTTTTAACTCGGCATCTTATGAACTTACAGCTGCAGAAATATGACAGTTGTGGTACACAAGACATTAAGATAAAATGTGCTTTCTTTGTGAGATTTAATTTTAACAAAACCTAAAATGACCCATAAAAAGAAGTAAATTATTAGTGATAGCCACCAGAATGATACCTTTTATTTTCAATCAGTTCTGAAATATGCTGGAGTAGAAAATGCACCATGGGAAATTTGTTGTCTGAAACACTGCAGTAGCTTTCTGGAAAGCTAAGATAAAACATCTTCTCAGTGTAATATTTTATTTTAATGCAGAGAATTGTTACATTTAAACTTAGTAATGCCACATTTTCCCAACTCAGTTGGTGGTGCATGTTTTGAGATATAGGTCTGAAGAATCCAATTATATACCTCAGGGAAAAGGGCACAATGAATAACCAAGGAAAGACTTAATGTGGAAATACAGTTTTCTGTATTTTTACCTCTAAAAGGAAATAGTCATGCCTTGACAGGGGATTAATGAACAATACGCAAAATTTAGCAAATAGTTTATTTGGCAAAATAAAGAGACCACGTGAAGGACATATGTTAAAAAGCAGCCCTGTCATTTCTAGAGGGTTTAATATGTACTGAAACTGAAGTACCGATGGGGATGTGGAGATGGTAACAATGGAGCGTCCTTGCAGTGGAAGATGACAGGCACATGACTGTGGTGTTTGTGAAAACATGGAGCCGTCATGCCCTTCCCAGGGTCTAATGAACATTAACAAATCCTTAGGCTTCCTTGTACAAAAAAATCGAGTCAAGAATAGACACATGATACAGGAGAAGTCTAGAGAGAGCCTGGTGATGTTTGAGAATTTTGATTCTTTTCATGTTTAAAATGCATATGAAATGTGTTTTGTATTATCGATTAAATGCAATCCTGCAAATGTATCTCAATAAAATACATTCCTGCTCATTGTTCTTTTATGCCAGATTCATATCTAAATATACTATAATATGATTCACTCACAGTACTTTTCTGAATGGTCCAATGTCTTCCTAAGTGGCTCAGCAAACTCTAATCAAGATAGTTAAGTATCATGTTTTGTACTTATCAGAACAGGGCAGACCTTATGCAAGAAGCCCATCAGCAGCAGGATCGCAAACATTCAGAATTCTGGGGCACTTAGGAAGGTGGCAATCAGAAACTTGTGATATCCAGAAGCCATGAAAATTTGTTTTCACAAACTACCTGATTAAAGACGTTAATCAAGAGAAGACATCTTTTGGTGTTACAAGGAATGACTTTCAGACTTGATTACAACACATTTATAAATATTCCTTGACTCTATGATATGTAACATGAAATATTCAAACTGCTAGTGAAAGAATGTAAAGATAAATACATTTCTTAATCTCAAGAGGCCAAATAACATGTATTATCTCTGAGCACCACCCATGACTAGGGAACAAGTGTAAGTGACAAAATAACGTATATGTCTTCAAAGAGTTTATATACTGATGGAACTGGCAATAAATAAGCAATCAAATAAATGAACATATACTGATAACACGGTGCTGGGTAATAAAAGATGCAATGATGGAAGGGGAAAGTGGCTGGGGCAGCAGAGTCCTACTGTAAATGTAGCTGACAGTATTACTCTTGCTGAAGTCATGACATTTGCATGAAGATAGAAGGGACCTGTGGGAAATACAGCAGAAACAAGAGCTCCAGCTCCGAAGCAGTTGTCCACTTAGAGCACCTTCATCCGTCAGAAGGTCAGTGTAACTAGAACAGCATGAGGAGAGAGATGGGCAGTTGGGAAAGTTATCATAAGTCAAGTTATATAGCACCATGGAAAGGGTTTTAGGTGGATATAAGCCTGATGAGACGTCATTGGCAGATGGAGTATAGAGGCTGACTTGATATGGCCTATATTTTATAGGATCACTTGCTTTTAGAAGGTATGTTTTGCTTTGTTTATTTTCAAGGTAGGTTTTCACTCTAGCCCAGGCTTATGTAGAACTTACTCTGTAGTCCCTGGCTAGCCTCCAATTCACAGAAATCCTCCTACCTCTGCCTCCTGAGTGCAGGGATTAAAGGCGTGCACCACCAGACCAGGCTTAGAATATATTTTTAAGATTGAGTCAGTGCTTGCTTGTAGAGGAAATTGAGGCCTGGGAGGAATAAGGA
Organism: Dipus sagitta; assembly: GCA_036346955.1. NCBI lineage: Eukaryota > Metazoa > Chordata > Mammalia > Rodentia > Dipodidae > Dipus > Dipus sagitta. Next base: position 107,950,990 of record CM070783.1, read on the forward strand.
ATCCAGGCTAACTCCCATGATTCTGAGAAACTTGTGTGTCCTGTATACTTTATGCTGAAATAGGTCATACTGCAGGAGTTGCAAGAGTAGTTAAGGAAATGAGGGGTTCAATTTCAACACAAATATGGAGAAGTCTAAGAGAACAGTGTGTGCCTTGATTTTCTCACAGAGCTACAGAGAAAAATTAGGGAAACATAATTTCATATGTGTGCATGAACAGTGTACATTTTCAGTGCTAGGCAAGTGTTCTACCACTGAACTACATACCTGGTCCCAATCAAGGGTATGCACAGCTCTGATGCAGAAGGACATTTCCTCCAGGAAATGAATACATACAGAATAATCTTAGAAGTCTGAACTTGAAAGCTTAGAAAATGGGAAAGAAATGTGAGGTGATGTCAGCTAAGAAAGTAGGAGGAGAACTAAGAAAATGTCCACAGATGTTGAAAACTGTGTCAGTTATCTATTTCTGCATAGCATTTCAAGAGCAATAGCAGTCCTGGAATCACACTGTTTTTAATGTTAGGCCTGCTATGGACTCAGTTATGCCCCATTCTCCAATTCATATGGCAGAGTCCTAACTGCTAACATGACTTCATTCATCAGCTTTAGCAGTTGAGATAAATTTCCTTACCTTTCCTTCTAAACTCAAATAGAATGGCTAAATGCCCTCCAAAATACATGTATTTGTATACTATGTAGTCATCTGCTATTTTAAAATATAGTTTTTAATTAGTTCTTATTTCCCCAGATTTGTATGTTCAAATAATTTTATCCTTGGTCACTGTGGTAGTTTGAATAGATGGCCCCCAATATATTCAGTTCTTTATTGTTTGTAGTTTGCATTCTGCAGCCACCTGGCTGGAGGCAATGTCACTGGGTGGATCTTTAGGTGTGGTGGTGGATTTCAGGTTTCAATCTAAAGATATGCAAAGTGTGCCTAGCTGGAGTTCCTGAAGTGTGCTGTGGCTTTTGACCTTTAGGCTTGTACTTCTGTCTCTCTGCTTGGTCCTATGAAGGCAGGCCAGCTTCTTATGCCATTTATGGAACTTCCCCTGGATCTGTAGGCTTCAATAAATATCCCTTCCCCCATAACTGTGGCTAGTCTGGAAGTTCATCTCAGCGAACTTGAAGCTGTCTGCTACAGTCACTTTGCTCAAAATATCTTAAATACTGCCTGAAGAGTCCCATAGTAACCCTTTGTAAGTGAAGACCTAGCCCTGGAATTCCCAGGTAATGTAATAATTTGAAATGTATAGGACACCTGGGGCAATGAGAACATCTACCTGTGTTCAGTTTTACTAGTTATTTCACATATTTTGCTAAGTATTTTGCAATTCTTTCACATGTTTTATATAAGTTCAACTTTACTTGTGGCTACTACTCCAAAGAAACATAAGTGAAAGGCTAGGGAGATGTGTCAATCAGTAAAGAACTTTTCATGAAGGCACAGCACCCGTATTCAGATCCCCATCACCTACATAAAGACTAGGTTCACTGGCTGTGTACTCTTGTAATTCTTTTGAGAAATAACTCACATCAAGTACACAAGTCCTTGAAACTTAATTATATTGATTTCACATATTTTAAAATATGTATTTTAAGTATTTGATTTCATAAACATGGAATATAATCATTTACTTATTCACTATTTTAATGTTAAACATTAATATGTTTTTTATATCACCAAGAAACTGGTATAATATCTGAAGGAGATAACTTTATTTTCTTTCATCTGAACTTCTGGTTATTTAACTGAAATCTCAATCTATAGCTGGGAACACTGCCAGTCTTCCAAAAGACTACATTTCTCAGGCACATTTGGTAGTAGGTGACTTCACTCTTGTCCCTGGTTGAAAAGAAAGCTTGCTAGGCACCCTGGAAAGCCTCCTAAAATGGGAGAGGTGAGCTTTCTTCCTGAGTCCTTACTTTCTTTTGCCTGGGATGAAAATGTAGTCACCGAGACTTCCCTTTGCACTCTATAGCAATAGCACAAAGGATGGTTCTGAGGATGGCCTGATGTGCAAGGTAATGTTGGCTTGCCTTGCCTCCCCCACAGACAGAACATCTCCACCCTCTCCACTGGTGCACATCCACATAATGCTCAGTATAAAAACATGTTTGAACAAAGCACACATCTCAGGAATAACTGCTGGAGTATGTGTGTAATTACTCCACAGTGGGAATGAATAAGATTACTCCACTTCTAACCCAGAATTTATTTTAGTTTACAGAAAAAGCTGGATATATGTTCGAGCTATTACTCTCAGAAATACATAATAAAGTCAATTTTTATCCCCACATGATTGGGTACCTGCTTTATTCATTCAAAATAAAATAGATATATTGATTATGGGTGAGTCCAAATTTGATAAGTAGGCAATACCACTAACCTTATTGACTGGTAGTTGTTCATTTTCATGTTAAATCGAGAATAGTTTATGATTTTGACTCTCAAACTATCTATTTCATGTTGCTTACTTTGGCATTAATAGTAACTTCCAAATAGTTATGGTGTCTGTGCATATGTGTGCTAAGGTTGATACTGGGTGGCTTTCTCAAATGTTCTCCTCTTTATTTTAGAGAGACAGGGTCTCTCACGTGAGCCCAGAGCTTGCCAGTTCAGCTAGTCTGGCTAGCCAACTTTCCCCAGGGATTCCCTTTCTATATCTCCTGTGTGCTGAGATTGTAGATAGCTGCCACACCCCATGGTGTTTGTGTGCGCTGCCAATCTGAAGCCCACTCTTCACAATTGTACAGAGAATGCTTCATGCACTCAGCCATCCAGCAACCCAGGCAGCTTATTCTTGAAGGCTCCCTTGGGACCACTGTTGGATGAGGCTTCTACCTCACCGCTACTGAGGAACCACTCTGCTGTAGCTGTGTGAAACTCCCTTCCTTTTACAGAGTACGCCATTGTTCTGAGCTTTTCAGCTGCCCTCTCACTCCCTTTGTACATTTTCACTGCTTTCCTCCATTTTCTACATTTGGAGTAGAGTTTATTCTTCCTTATCTTAACTCTCCTCTCATAGCATGAGACAAACAGGCATCTTCCAAATTACTGTCATACCCAGAAGTCACAGCTAGTTAGTCTTGGAGCTGGTTTTCAAAAGTGTTTCAGTAACAGTTGCTCTGATACTCACACTTAATTCTTAGTCTGTATGCATTCTGTATATAGAATATCAATCAGCTAAAAATCACATTCCAATTTTGAGCTACCACATATTCAAATTGCTATCTACCAGCAAAAGGTATACATTAAGTTTAGACCCATATATATAATTCTTCTTGGAAAGCCTCACCTGGATTTGTCTCACCTTTTATTGTAGTCAACATCCCTCCCCCCCCCCAAATCATCCTGAACCTCCTCTACAATGTCCATTTGTCATGTAAAATATTAAAGGTTTTATTTGTGTTTTTCACTCTATTAATCTTTTCTACTCCTTCTTAAGCCAGCTACCAAGCTTATCTACTTTCATCCCTCCTCCTTCAATATGAAGTTCTTCACCAGGACAATTATAGATTGCCTAATGTTGTTTGCCTAGGTAAATCACTGGCTTCAATGAGTGCAATAATTTATCAGTAATCATGATTTCCAAAAGTGCAATTCTGGTCATATTGTATCTCCTCTTGTTTGCTAGATAACTTGTATGCAGCAGTGATCACCTGGATTTGCTGTTGTTTATTAATTGTAAACCTTTTCCTGTCCTTGTTAGTCTTAAGACTTAAACAGTATGAGCTCATCATTTTATAGTGACATCCACATACTATAATGGTCTGCCATCCATGTACACAACCTTAACATTTCTTTATGTAACTTAGCTCTTTGTTACTTATATAAATTGCATATATGAACTTCCCAGATTATTTGCTTGTTTATTTCTATTCCAGGTCATTTGCATAAAGTACTTGGCAGAAAGTACTCCATGTACCAAATATGTCAATAGGATTTATAATTGGCCTAAGACTTTGCTTTGTGGTTTGCTAGATCAATTTTTGTAATTTATAAGTCTTTAAGTTTCTGTCCTCTGATGTTTTACGGATAATTTTAAAAGATCTTTATACAGGCTGGAGAGATAGCTTAGCAGTTAAGGCACTTGCCTGCAAAGTCAAAGGACCCAGGTTTAATTTTCCAGGATCCACATAAGCCAGGTGCACAAAGTGGCGCATGCGTCTGCAGTTCATTTGCAGTAGGTGAAGGCCCTGGCATACCCATTCTCTCTCTCTCTATCTCACTCTTTCTCTCCTCTCAAATAAATTGATAAATAAAATATTTTTTGAACCAGTAAAAGAGATCTTTATATCAACATTAGTTATTATGAATAAATTTGAAGGGAACAGATTAAACCTTTTTTTCAGAGACTAAAGATTAAACACAGTGAAATCAATTTCCTCACAAAAATCCCATATATAAATAAATGTAGCCGGTATGGAGTGCCTTGCTCATGTTTATATTCACATACTCAATGCAAACATGGCTGCATTTGTCATCCACCTTCTCCTTACTTGGTATAAATGATTCATTTGCCTGGGGTGTGCCCATATGTTGTAATTTGTCATGTTAAACCTAATATTTAATTTGGTGTGATTTCATATTACATTACAGTGTGAGTTTCTAACAATCTCAATCACAAAGGAGAAAGTACATAAGCACTCTGTGGTCTTTCTTTCTGTCTTTCTTTCTTCCTTCCTTTCTTTTTTTTTTTTTTTTTTAAGAGTCAGATGTATCTCTTGGAAACCCCCTGGAGCCTGTAATCTTGATGTTCTTTTGGTTAAAGATCAATAGCATTAGAGGTTATGGGATATTAGGGGAGAGTAAAGTTGTTACTGGCAAATTGTAAGAGACAGAGAAGAATTTTATCTGGCTTCCTTGTTAAAATACATTTCCATAAAAATGTATTCCACCACAGCTTTTGGCCATTGAGTAGCCTACCTCTACTAGAAAATGTGCATAAGTAATCCTTTATAATCACTTAGACCCATTGAATAAGGCTCATTTACTAGTTGCAAGACCACATTAGCACTACTCCTGGCCACATGAGCAAACATGTTGCTATTTTCCCTGTCATATTTGATTGCAAATGAGTTCTCTGACTGGAAGCTCCAAAGCCATTTCTCCTTGACTGTCCTGGTTGGCTTACTCAAGGGTGCTTTCAGTCTTGCCTGCACTCTGGTATGAACTTGGATAACTAGCCAGTGTCCCAGGGCATCTGCAGCCTTATCACATCTGTATCTCTATCCTGCAGTTTGTCTAAAGAAGCCAGACAGGAACGGATGTTTTCTTACCACAGTCTAGCTCTCTGACTCCCTTGACCTCTTATTTACCAAGCTCCCTGTATTCCTGGATGAATACCAGCCAGGCTTATGGTAACCATGCCTTCCAAATCATATGTATTGCATTTATGTCCTTGAATGTTCAGATTTAAAAATCAATAATTTGCCTTACCCAGCCCTTTACAGTAGAATGTTAAGTACTGGATAACCCCACTGATTCTTTTATCTTGAGAGAGAAAAGGCAAATAATAATACAGAATAAAATAGTGGCTACTACTTGAACACATTTGTACACTACATGTGATTTCATTTGGTTGTTTTTATCATAGTTTTAAACTTACCTAATCATTACCACAGTGCAAATAATTGTTGCTAGTTAAAGATAATATTTTCAGTATTAATAAAGTATTCAAAGAATGAATTTTTAAATATTCGGCATTTTTCTCAATCACATTAGCACAATCATACAGTACCTAGCATAGAACTTCCTCTATGTGGCTGAATTTCTTTATTCCAGGTTATATTTTTGGATTCATAAAAATATAATTAGAATGACAATAAACCAGTATGATCAATGCCTAATACTACAGAAACATTGAGAGTGTATTTTATTAGTAATTTGCTTTAATAGGTTAAATCTGCCCCTGTAATTAGTTATATATTTCAGTGTAGGCCCTTTTAAACTAATGAGAACTTATTTAACTATAAGGTGGAATAAAACGTTAAATAAAGAACAGCTACAAATATTTATTTTATTGGTGTACCATAGATTTATTTTGAATCCCTAGAATTCTCTGTATTTTAAAATATTCAGCTAAAAGAAGAATTAAATTGAACTAAGCAAAAGAGTATAAGAAGAGATAAATCATTTCAGATGAGTTCTGAAATCAGTTACCCAAAACCTCAGTGCAGTTTTATTCCTTCAGTTCTAGTTGAAACCACAGGAAAACAAATCATTTACAAATAATGATGATAGTATCTTAAAGGATTATTGCAAGGATTAAATGAGAAAGTGCAGAGCCCAACACAAGACAAATTGTCAAAAATGCATAATAAGGATGTTCCTGGTGGCATCATGGAGAACTATTAGAAAACACAAGAAACTGTCGTTGATGCTTTGTGAAAAGTGGCACTCCTGGAGTATCCTGGGAGGATAAGATGGCAGATTTCACAAAACACATGGCTTTAATAGGAAGAGAGGGTAGCTCAGAGAGCACAGGAAGAGTAAATTTATGTCCTGAGACTTTCTCAGGATGGAGAAATGTGAGAGCTGTCACTATAAGAGGAGACCTGAGCTGGCTGAAATATAGCCAACACAGGTAAAGTCTGTTGCAACTTCTAAGTGGAGATTGTTTTTCGTTTTGTTTTGTTTTGTTGCACAAGCCAGAAAATTCACTGGAGTTACTAGAGGAAAAGCTAGGATGAAGGGGAGTAAACTTAGAGGATATTGCAGGAAGAACACAAAATCCTAGAGATGAGGTAGGAAGGCTAGTCTCCAGCTAAGATATTCCTTTGGCAGATCCAGAAACAAAACAAGAGTGGGGCCAGACAGTCAGGGCAAGGCTGAGCTGCTGGAATCCACAAAGGATCAGTTATCAAAATTAAATTAGGTATGGTACTTCATGGATGAATGAGTATGGTATAATTAGAGTCCAATTATTTTAAAGCACATATTTATCTTTATTAAAAGTTTAAGTTGAGAATACTAATTAATGATGATATTTTTATAAACAATCTCATGATAGGCAACTTACAGGAAGCATATACGTACTTCATAACAAAAGTGGAAGAAAGGGCGGGGTGAAAAAAAACAAGTAGGCAAAGTAGCTACATAAATGTGTTTAGTTTACATGCATATTTTTAAAAATGTTTTTAAATTTTTATTTATTTATTTATTTATTCATTTTATTTGAGAAAAAGAAAGAGGCAGGGGGATGGAATATGAGTGTGCCAGGGCCTTCAGCCTCTGCAAAAGAACTCCAGACTCATGTACCACCTTGTGCATCTGGCTTAGGTGGGTACTGAGGAATCGAACCTGGTCCTTTGGCTTTGCAGGAAAATGCCTTAACTGCTAAGCCATCTCTACAGCCTGAAAAATTTTTGATAATTTGTAAATTACTTCATAACCATTCATGTCTGTTGCAAGTCATTTCATCAGTGTTCCAATGAGGTATGTTATTAATTTACAGTTATGAGGTCAGCACACTTAAGCTGACGATAATCTTGGAGAACAACAGTGCAAACCTATCTGAGCTGTGTTTCATGGAGCCTGTGATGAATTGCAAACCACTCACCTCAAACAGTAGTGCACCACGCTCTGCCTGCATGTTTGTTGAAATCTCCATCTCATTTCTCTTCACATTGTGGGACTCAGTTTTCCTTCTGATATCACTTGGTGCATGTGTTTGTGTGGGAATATGTATCTGCATGTGCACACTCATTTGTGTATGTGACTGTGGTGGCCATAGGGTGACATCAGGTATTTTCCGTGTCTATTTTATTTTTTGAGGTGGGATCTCTCATGTGAATTCAGGGTTTGTCAATCTAGCTACTCTAGCTAATTAGATTCCTCTGTTTCTGCCTCCCAACCACTGGGATGACAGGTGGATCATTGTGCCTACTTGGCATTTGTATTGGTCTGGGTTCCAAACTGTAATCCTCATGTTGGTGGCAAGTGCTTTATCCACTGAGCAGTCTCCCCAACCCCAATTTTCAGTTTTGTTCTTTTGATGTGACTCACCGTCATATTCTCTCTCCTCAACTAGCCCTGTGTCCAGTCAGAGTCATCTCTTTCTTATTTTGCTTTCCTCTTGGCAGTTTGGAGATATTTTCACTCTCTCTCTCTCTCTATCTCTCTCTCTCTATCTCTCTTCCTCTCTCTTACCTTGAGACACTCTAGACTTCTTTTCATGTGCATCAAAGTGTCTCTCTATTTATCTTATTTTTCTGCTCTCTGACCATCACATGTTCCTCACCATGGAGGCCAAGCAAACGCTCATCACAGCAGCAAACCTACTGTGGACTGAGGGGAAGGCTTTAAAACTCATACACACATACCTGTTTCCTATTCTATAGTTATTACTGGTCAAGAACCAGGAAGCACCAGTATAAACTACCTAGAAATATTCAGTTTAATTTACACTGAAACTGGAAATATCAATATGTTAGTTAGGGGAATATTATCTAAACATAACATTTTGCCTTACATATTTATATTTATGAATATCTTTAAGATCAAATAAACAGTGTTATGGTGTTAACTATATATGTAATATTTAAGTATGGGATGTTTTAAGTTTTCATATGATATAGGAATCTTTATTTTTTGGCTCTTTGAGGTAGAATCTTTCTCTAGCCCAAGCTGACATGGCATTTACTATGTAGTCTCAGGGTGTCCTCGAACTCACAGCAAAATCCTGGGATTAAAGTCATATGCCACCATGCCCAGAAAATTACAATTTGAAAACTCTAATTTCAAAATTTCTCAACTTTTCCGCCTGGAGAGATGGCTTTTTGGTTAAGGCACTTGCTTGCAAAGCCAAAGGACCCAGGTTTTATTCCCCAACACCCACATAAGTCAGATGCAAGCTCTCAAGGACCAACCTCCTAGGTTTCTGTTGTCTCACAACAGTCCATCAAGTTATGAACCCCTCAGCTTTAATCCATGATGCAGTTACTCCCCCAAAGCATGTCAATTGGCCACCAAGTCATTCACATGGCCTGTGGGGGGTCATTTTAGGTCCAAACAATAGCATATAGTACAATATAAAGTAAGGTCATTGAATAAATACCTCTGTCCCTACTATGTTGCCAGTTTCTGTTCAGATCTATGCATTCAAATGAGTTTGATTTGGTTGTCATGGTACCTAAATTATATTTTCTAATATAGCATTCTATGCAATCTTTTTTCTGCAATATTTATGTCTAAACATAAATATTTATGTTTATGCTTAAAATACTTAAATTGTTGTAACATGTGAGTTATATGAATGAATCTTAATTTGCCTATTGTATAAATGATGATATTTGGGTTGATCACAGGTGGGTTTACTCTTTGACTATCATGTACAAGCTGATATAAACTGTATTTTCAGAAAGATGCCCACATGGCAACTTACTGTTTGGAACATAATTAGGTCTATGACATTAAAAATATTGCAGCCATATTTCACTCTAACATAAAACTTTACACAAAGGTAGTCCTAGAATCTTACATGATTACATCTTAAAGTGACTCTGTGTATGTTTCTTTAAACATAAGCTACAAAATATTCCCATATAAAAGAATCCTTATATAACCACTTTTTGAAAATAATTCTTTGTGAAATGAATAATTCAAGTTGAATTTGTAAGCTATATTTGAAGCCCTATCAAAGATACTAAAGGAGACAATGGCTACATTTTTTTGTCAAATTATAAGAATCTTTTCACCTCAGCTACTAAGGCAATGTCACCATAGCCCTGAGCCACCATGCGTATTGGCACCTTTTTATGCTGCTGAGTGCTCTAACAGCTGTGTGTGTCCACATGGAGTTTGAGAACGCTTCATCAAGAGAGCGCCTGCGAGAGCTCTTCCTCCTGAGCCTGCCATTGACTCAGGCACAGCAGGTCAGGAGCAGTCACAGCTTTGTTCAATATCAATGCGCCAAGGAGGAACTGTTATCTTTGAATCTGTTCAACTTCTTTTTCAGATGGGTACTTCTACAATAAATCCTGTTTTTCTGATGGTTTATTTCATATACATTGTGTTTATTCTCTATAAGTAGCAGGATATCAAAATTATAACTCTTGGAGCTGGAGAGATGGCTCAGTAGTTAAAGGCACTTGCTTGCAAAGCCTGACAGCCCTGGGTTTGATTCCAAAGTACCCATGTAAAGCCAGATGGACAAAGTGGTGCATGCATCTGGAGTTCTTTGGCAGCACAGGAGCCCTGGTGCAGCCACTCTCTCTCTCTCTCTCTCTCTCTCCCTCTCATGAATGAATATGTTTATATGATTATAAATCTTTGCTTTCTATTCTTTTTATGTCCTTCTTTAAATGGGGTATGGTAATCAAACTTATAGTGCTCAAGGTGATTTGAAGTAAAACCATAATTTGATAGATATAAAATCTGTTTTTAAAAACTATGCATGATAATCAAAGGAAGGTAGTTATTTGTCTAATTTCCTATTAAAAAGCAAGAATCATATTCACCCACAAGACGCCATCATGCACTGGTTCATCAGTAGGACTGTTTAACAAGGAGAGACAAACAGTTACTCAAAGAGTCACTTATTAATTCATTTTGTGCATCATGTTTTATAAAACAATCTGAAGACATTAGTGCAATATTTATCATACTTTTCTCAAAACATGTAGACAATTGAAGTAACATAAAATGGTCACTTTATGTTTTTATTATAATTCATCTTAAATATCAACCACACACCAAGCTCTGTTCTTTGTATTTGAGTTATAAAGAACAAAATGGCCAATGTCACTGCCTGCAGGAAGGTGGTATTCTAACACCCACAAATGAACACCACACAATTACTAGAGATCAAACTGTGTGCATCCTTGAACATGTGTGTTTACAGTGCTCTGAATGAAGGAGAGAGCTGGGATGGAGAAGATTATCATAGAAGATGCATCCTCATGGAAGTAATTTATTATGATGCTTTTTTCTAATGACACAATGTCTACAGTTTCCACCCATTGCCTTGTGTTGACACATCATACATCCAAAACTTGCAAAATGAGTTAATAACATTTTCATATACGTCCATATTGAATATATGAAATTGAATATTTGTTTAACTATTTGTCAATCTTTTCTTTTCTTTTTTTTTTTTTTTAGTTTTTTGAGGTAGGGTCTCATCTAGCTCAGGCTGATCTGGAATTTACTCTGTAGTCTCAGGGTGCCCTCAAGCTCACAGCAATTCTCCTAACCTCTGCCTGAATGTAACATGATGAGAGATTTGGGCAGCCTAGAGAAGAGACAGGTGAACTGTGCAGGCAGTTCCTGGTGATTAATGACACTGATAAATTTTGAAAGAGTACAGTGTACTTCAATTTTGCCATATTTTAAGTAATTATGAGTGTTCTAATAGATGTATGGTAAAAAATAAAAAGAAGAAATTTAATATAATTATTTGACTTGTTATTTTCATATTGAGCTACTTTCTACCATGAATACTCTTCATGTTAAAAAGGAGTAATACAGGGCTGGAGGAATAGCTTAGCTGTTAAAGCATTTTCCTGCAAAGCCAAAGGACCCAGGTTCTATTCCCCAGGACCCACATTAGCCTGAAGCACCAGATGGCACATGCATCTGGAGTTCATTTGCAGAGTGTGGAGGCCCTGGCAATCCCATGCCCATTCTTTCTCTCTTTCTCCTCCCCTTTATCTCTGGAAAATAAATAAAAATATTTTAAAAAGAAGTAATATAGACTTCCAATGCACTATTCACTGTGCTATAGAGCCACAATGATTACCAATAACCCCACTGAGGAAGGCCCTCAGTGGAATGGGGGTGGGTAAAATGAGACATAAGAATCACTCAATGGGAATATAGCCAGTTGGCAATACGTTCATATATTAAAGTCACCAATATTACTTTTTAAAAAAGGAACAATATAGTGGGGCATAGTGGGGCATGCCTTTAATCCCAGCACTTAGGAAGCAGAGGTAGGAGGATTGACATGAGTTCAAGGCCACACTGAGTCTACATAGTGAATTCCAGGTCAGCCTGAGCTAGAGTGAGATCCTACCTTGAAAAAACAAAAAATAAAAATAAAAATAAAAAGTAACAATATAAAAATATGTTTTCACATGGATTATTTGGTGGTAATGAGACTCACTCTATTAAAGGTATAAGTTCATTAATTTATACATCCATATGTTGTCAAGATTAGCTTTGAGCACTGGGGATATGGAAGTGTACCAAAGGTATTCCCTGCCTTCGTGGAACTGACATTTAATTAAGGAGATACAAGACAGTTGATAGAGAATTAGATGACATTTTTGTATATGGGAAAATCAAAGCAAATTAAGGGAGATGAGTAGTATTAGAGTTTAAAGTGGGAAGCTTTTGTATGTTAGCCAACATCTGTCATTTCAGCTGAGTTCCTATAGACACTTAGAGGGCATCGTGTAGCAGCTCAAGATAAGAGGTGCAGGCCTGGAGCACAGGGAGAATGATGTACCAATGCCAGGGTCTAGGTCAGAATGAGATGGGAAATGTCTGCTTTGTTTTAAAGAATTATATGCCTTGTGTTAGATTGAATGTTTGTTCCCATAGAGTCAGTCACTTTTTCATTGAATTTCCTGCTTGAGCATCTAGCAAGCCGACCAATAGAGAAACAATGGAGGCGAGGAAATGGTGACAATCTGAAGACTTTGGGGATGTTAGTAAAATAAAGTCTTAGGAAAGGCCAATTCTAATATTTTTAGCTTGAACATCTAGATAGATAGAGTGGATATCTATAGGGAAACATAAAAAAGAAAATTTGTAGGGAAAATAGAATTTGAATATATATGTGATCCATTTGAAATACCTATTCAAAATTCAGTTTGAGTCAGGGTTGGTGGTGCATGTCTTTAATGCCAGCACTTGGGAGGCAGACATAGGAGGATTTCTGTAAGTTCAAGGCCAGCCTGTGAGTACAGAGTGCGTTACATGTCAGCCTAGGCTAGAGTGAGACCTCTACCTTAAAAAAAAAAAAAATCAGTTTGAGTTTTCTTTTTTTTTTTTTTTTTGGTTTTTCGAGGTAGGGTCTTACTCTAGCCCAGGCTGACCTGGAATTCACTATGGAGTCTCAGGGTAGCCTCGAACTCATGGTGATCCTCCTACCTCTGCCTCCCGAGTGCTGGGATTAAAGGCGTGCGCCACCACGCCCGGCATTGAGTTTTCAATACAGGATTCTAGATCTCAGGTGATGTGGAAAGGGAGATCCCAATTAAACTAGTGATCTTGGGATTGTCAATATATAGATAGACTTCAAATCCATAAGGCTGGGTGAAGTTACATAGAAAGTCATTGCACTTGGAGAATGAAAAAGGAGAGGGAATTTAAGTGAAATACTAAATTCAGTTTCCCATCATAGAGCCTATGACAAACAACGTGGACTCTGTGGTTCCAATGCTTGACTTGAAATCAGTTTTAACGTGGATTGATAATTTGACCTGGAACTACTGAGACTTCTATAGTTTCTTATATTGTGATGCTGAAATGAGAACCCAGTCATAAGTACTGAGCAAAATCGTAGTGAATTGATGTGAGTTATCATTATTGACATCATTTTCCTCATCACTGATAAGTGACAGATTCTGAGGAAAGAAAATTTTGACATGCATGCTAACTGTCTAAATCTATAAGGAAATTTTAGTCAGATATCCAAGGTTTTTAAATAATATTTTATTTGCTTATTTTTGAAAAAGAGAGAGAGAGATTGGACACACCAGGGCCACCTGTGTACATTTTAAGATCATAAAAGGACCCTGTACCTTCAAGTGAATCATGCTACATGTATAATTCCAAAAATGTGCTAACCAGTCACTGGTCTAAGGATCTGTGCACTGATTAAAAGGAACAAACCAAGAGAAGTGACTATGATATTAAATTGAATAAGAGCCCAGGGAGCCAAAATCATTCTTTCAAGGGACTCAGAAACCAGCAGAGCATACACAAGAGATTGGGAACTCCCTGCAGGACTAACTGGGGGACACAAAGTGTAAGTGAGAGAGTGGTAATCTTCAAATATGATCTAGGAGGAGCTGTTTATTTCCAGAAGAGGGATAAGTAATATTTTTCAACTGGGGAATTCAGCCAAGGACATAGTGGCATTGTGGGTAAAAATCAGTTATTTTCCTTTCTGTTGGTTCCATTAAAATTCAGTATTACAAATTATCATACATCCCCAGTTTAAGCAAAACATAGGCAATAAGCCTAAAAGAATTCAATATCCATTGCTTCTATTTTGGCAAAATGGCCTCAGTAGTAAACAGAAATGGAAGTTTAAAGATCAGAAATGTAAATTTTACAGATTTAATCATGTATGTATTTTAAAATTATAAGTCATCCTACAAAAGAATCCAGTACCACTCTCTTTTTGAAATCAGCATTTACAAACTCATTTAGATCTCATAAAATATGTTCTTTATCTAGCCATACTTTTAGGATGTTACCTGGCAGCTACTCCCTCACTAGAACTGTCTAAGAAAGAAAATGATATTTAGGGGATGCGTGAAATCATGAGGGCTCTAGGGATAACTTTCTGTTCTGCAGGCCTCCAGCATCCTTGAAACTGAGTGGCCCTTCTGTAGCTGGAATCAAGAGACGTTGTAGGATTCTCAAGCAAGTGCCTTTAACTGCTGAGCCATTTCCCCAATTGATTTATTAGATGTTTAAAATAGTAATAAAATATACATTTAGAACACTTAGCAGTAAATAACAGGGAGACTCATAAACCATCAGAATAACAAGAAGAGATAGCTGAGTGCCTAGCACAGGACAAGTCATCTCTATCACACCCACCAGTGCCCAGGAAACATGTCAGAGGAAGTGGTGGACAAAATGTGAGTGTTGCTCTCACTGCTAGCCTGAAAGCTTCCGCCAAGGAGATGGTGGTCGACACCGAAAAGACTCAAAGTTCATCACTCATCAAAGCAGAAAAGAAGAGGCTACCAGGAGCTCAAAAATAAAGGACAATTATATTATACCCTCCACAGCTCAGGGAACACTGTGGAAGAGGAGGCAGAAAGAATATAAGAGCCACTGGGGTAGAAAGGTATACTGTGAAGCATTGTCCCCCTATATAGACTTATTGGTGCATCATGACACCACGGTGGTTACGGACACTCCCACTGAGCACTCAGTGGGATGGGGACGAAGGAGAGGAGATTTAAAAGGATAATCCAATATATAATGTGTTCATATTTTAAAGTACCAAATAAAACAATAATAATAATAATAAATGTAACCTAATGAGTGGATTGAAAATAAAGCAGGGCATAGCGGTATACACCTTTAACCCCAGCATGTGAGAAGTTGAGGTAGCACAGGCTAGCCTGGGCTTACAGACTGAGTTCCAGGTCTGTCTGGGCTAGAGTGAGACCCTGCCTCAAAACAAACAAAAATAGAATAAGTAAATTAAATGTTTGTCAATTAAAAATAAATTTTAAATAAATAAAATCCATTTAGAACATCAATGGATTCTACACCGGAAGATTTGAAAATCCATAGCCAGATATTACTTCTGTCTAGACACTTCTGAACTTCTGTGTTCATTTTGTCAAAAATGATTTTTCTTGGAGCTAGAGGGGTGATGTAGCAGTTAAAACATTTGTCTGCAAAGCCAAAGGACTCAAGTTCAATTCCCCAGGAACCATGGTAACCAGATACACAAAGTGGCACATGCATCTGGAGTTTGTTTACAGTGGCTGGAGGCCCTGGTGCACCCATTCTCTCTCTCTTTCTGTCAGTCAAATAAAAATAAAAAATGTCTCTGACATTGCTTAGTTCCACTCAAAGAGTAAGATGCATAAGGTGGGGGGTATTTTTCCTAACTACTCTGGGTCTGTTGCAAAGACATCTGGCAGGGATCTGACATACCTCTTACACAAAGCCAACATTAGGAGATTTTTATATTCCCATCCCAAGTGCCTTCAGTCATTAGTCTGCAGAGTGGAATGGAGTGGATTTTAGGTCTGTAATAACTCATCTTTCATTAGTTTAAGAAATGTTTAACTTGATTTTGATTGATTTGGAAGTCTTATAAGGAACAGAAGGAGCAGTAGTTGAGGGACTGAGATTAAAGAAACAGACAAGACAGAAAGAAAAATTTAAAGACAGTTTGCTATACAAGAACATTTTTACTTCTTTGGGCAGGCCTTGGCAAGTTACCTAATGCTAATATGTTTAGCATATGAAGAGTTTCACTTTAGTAAACATGTTTTGCATAATCAGTTAACAATCCCTGTTGCATAGATACTAGATGCTAAGTGCAGTTCTAGTCATTGAAGAGGACAAAAAGAAATAAAAATCCTATGTTTATCCCTAAAATGACATATGAGTTGATGGTTAAAAAAAAATAACAAATACTGGGCTGGAGGTATAGCTAGTGGTTAAGGCACTTGCCCACAAAGCCTAATGACTTGTGTTCAATTCCCCAATACCTATGTAATCCAGATGCACAAAGTGGTATATGCACCTGAAGTTTGTTTACAGTGGCTAGAGGCCCTGGTGTGGCCATACTCTCTCTCTCTTTCTCTCTCTCTCTCTCTCTCTCTCTCTCTCTCTCTCTCTCTCTCTGTGTGTGTGTGTGTACGTGTGTGTGTGTATCTCTACTTATAAATAAATAAATAGGGGCTGGAGAGATGGCTTAGTGGTTAAGTGCTTGCCTGTGAAGCCTAAGGGCCCCGGTTTGAGGCTTGATTCCCCAGGACCCACATAAACCAGATGCACAATGTGGTGCATGTGTCCGTTGGGCTGGAGAGATGGCTTAGCGGTTAAGCACTTGCCTGTGAAGCCTAAGGACCCCGGTTCAAGGCTCGATTCCCCAGGACCCACGTTAGCCAGATGCACAAGGGGGCACACGCATCTGGAGTTCGTTTGCAGTGGCTGGAAGCCCTGGCGTGCCCATTCTCTCTCTCTCTCTAGCTGCCTCTCTCTCTCTCTCTCTCTCTCTCTGTCACTCTCAAATAAATAAATAAAAATGAACAAAAATTTAAAAAAAAAATAAATAAATAAATAAATAAAATCCAACTTTCTTTATGGACAAATACAAACACTGGCAGAAAAATTTGTAAAGTTACAGACTTGTAAAATTATCCAAAATTATTAAAAATGGCATTCAATTTCTTTCATTCATTTATAAGTTTATAAATTATGAGGCATTTTAACTATTGGCTACTATAGAATATAATGGAATATATTCCCATCAAGAAAGTTAAATAGATATTAACTCTTTGATATATTTGTTGGGTTTTTTTCCTACTACAACAGGGACTGAATTTGGGGCCTCTCATGTTAAACTAGCACTGTACCATTGAACTATATCCCCAACCTGATGTATTTTGTTTAGGCTTCTTTTGAAGAACTTAAATGAAGTGTTATCATCTCAAACACATCCATCACTCTCACCTTTCACTCAGCATCATGCAATATGCATTCATTCCCTTGTATGACTATGCAGTTTTAGCATATATGTATGTTCTATAGCCTTAAGATGTGCATTTTTTAAAATTTTGTTTATTTTTATTTATTTATTTGAGAGCAACAGACAGAGAGAGAGAGAGAGAGAGAGAGAGAGAAAGAATGGGCGTGCCAGGGCCTCCAGCCACTGCAAACGAACTCCAGACGCGTGCACCCCCTTGTGCATCTGGCTAACGTTGGACCTGGGGAATCGAGCCTCAAACCGGGGTCCTTAGGCTTTACAGGCAAGTGCTCAACCACTAAGCCATCTCTCCAGCCCAAAGATATGCATTTTTAACAGTCTCTCTCTCTCTCTCTCTCTTTTATATTACTTGTCTTTTCCTTTCTTCTCTTATGGGCACTGACCTGTAACTCCCAGTACCAGCAGGTGGCTATCATCCACAATGAGCTTTTGATCAGAAAGACCTACAAGGTTTCCTAAAAGAGAGGCAGATTTCTGTCAGAGTACTTGATGACCCACCAAAGGTTAGTGGTAAGACCCTACTGCTGAAGACACCATATGCAGTTGACACATAACATGGAGTGATATGGCTGGAAGTTGGAAGCTGGAAGAGAGTCAGTCCCCAGACAGTCAGCGCGTCTAGTGCCAGAAGGTGCAACATGGGCAACTGGGGGAAAATGACCAATATCTGTCCAAGCAACTCATGGTCTAACCTACCTAACAGCAAATAACCTGTTGTGATGTTCACACAAGTGCAATAGTGGCACACAGCCATGTTGGGAAACCAACTGCTCTTGATTTGGCTAACTGATCTGCTCAGTGGAATGGGACCCATAGCTGGAGCTGGGAAATAAATCAGAACCATATCCAAACATGAATCTGCTCTCTATTATCAAGCTTCCACCAATCGTGGGTTACAAGAGGGCCTATACCTATTAAATTCTCTATAAAAAAAATAAGAATTATCCCATTTATCTGGTGCTAACTTTACTCTCCGTTGGAGAATCTGCTTCTCTTTTTCAGATAGACGCAGATCCTAAGGAGAGAAACCATCATACCTCAAAAGGGCCCCAGCTGAAACTAAGAATAATTGGTGAAACAAGCAAGGGTTCTGTTTCCCTGATGAACCTGATACCAGCACAAGGGTGAAGGAGATCGACACAGAGAACAATCAACTCCTACCAAATCAGATATCCAGAGACACAGAGGCTCCTAACACCTCATCACTGAAGCAGACCAAAAATGAACCCAACATGACTCAGGGAAATTTTGCAGAAGAGGGGGCTGAAAGAATGTCAGAGCCACGCATTGAGTCATGATATGCAGTTTCCTCCTACCCATAACTGTGGGCTAACTCCACAATGCATGACCCATATACCTCAACAAGGACGGGACAGCGGGAGGAGGGAGGACAGGGAGGCAGCTAACAATGGTACCAACTTGACTGTATTCATTGAGTAAAAGACTAATTAATAAAAAATAAAAAAATAAAATATATAGGCAGACAACTGGCAAGGTAGAAGATGGAAGCAGACTAACTTAACTATATGAAAAGGGAGACAACTCACCTATCATGACTTCTGTAGAATCTAGAAGATGGTAATACTTCAGATATCTTTTGATAAATGGCAGTCTTTATTCAGGACTGAAGTGGATGGCTTCAAGTTCAGGTAGGCCTGGCCTAATGAACGCCTTCCTGCTGAAACTTGTCATACTAGCATCCATATGAGGCTAAAACATACACTTTGGTAAGTGATGCCTTCTGTCAGCAGGAGGAATTAATAGAACACTGTCCTTGACAGACCTGGGCTGAAAGTAGCTGACTACAAAGGTTCTTTTGTCACGGCCTCACCATTCACAAGAAATGTTTCTTTTTTTTAAATTTTTTGTTCATTTTTATTTATTTATTTGAGAGTGACAGAGAGAGAAAGAGTCAGATAGAGAGAGAGAATAGGCGCACCAGGGCTTCCAGCCACTGCAAACGAACTCCAGACGCGTGCGCCCCCTTGTGCATCTGGCTAACATGGGTCCTGGAGAACCGAGCCTCGAACCGGGGTCCTTAGGCTTCACAAGCAAGAGCTTAACCGCTAAGCCATCTCTCCAGCCCAAGAAATGTTTCTTATACTTTCATTTCTTATAGTGTGTGCCTATCATGTTTCTGAGGACCTTACTTTGTCAGATGTACTAGTAGGCATAACCTTTCAACTGAGACCCTCTCCAATGCTAAAATCCCTACTAATTGATAGGTTTATCCGATTGCTTCTTCCTAACATATTTCTAAACATCATGCTAGTGCTGAACTATGAAGAGAACATGTACAGAACTTACAACATCAGCTTAAGTATTTATTTTATATTTCATTATTTTGTAATCATTTCTCATCACTATTTTTAGTCAGTTCTTTCCATAATGCTATGTGTTATCTGAAACAGTTAACAGGTATAAACATTTTCATAAAGTTAATTATATATAGTATTAAAACAATGACTATTGAGATGGATAGTATTTGAAAGTTTTCTTAAATATTTCAGAAATCTATCAATATATTTATTATGTGATAGTTTACACTCAAAAGAATAAGAGAAAATGAATATTATCTGATTACTTGCACACACAACTCCAGAAGACAGGTCATATCTCTACAGACATGTAGGAAATGTTCTAGAGGAATAAGGCCCATTAGGAAGTCAATCACTGGCAGCAATCAGATTTTATTCACAACTGTCACTCAAGTGCTCTTTCAGGTACCATCTCAATCAAAATAGAATGGAAAGCAAACATTTCTCAAGATTCATCACAGTTTAACAACAATGGCTAGTGCCTGCTCCTCAGATAAAAACATACACATCAATGGAGAAGCATACCAGCTATTGGATCTGTATAGAATGTTAATGTGTTTTGCAAAAATAGACGCTGATATTCCCTGGCATATGTAGTTTCAGATTTTGCTGAGCATCCAGTTTCCTTAATTTTATGTGGATGATTCTAATCTTTTTTTACAGGTATATTTGTCCCTGTGATATATGTAATACATAACAATTTTATCAAATTAATGCCCAGTGGGATATCTAGACCACACTCCATATGATTCTAATGCAAGTCAAAGATTGAGAATGATTGCTTTACTCTGGACTAAACTGCTGAAACATTATATATAAGTTTAAATGTTTCCACAGTATCTGAGTGTATCCTAAGGATGTAATTACATACTGCATTATTAAAACATGACTACTGAAGCAAAGACAATTGGGGGAAAGAAACATCAGTTCTGCTGCCTGTGAGTCACAGATCTTACTTCGAATTATAACTCACAGTGACAAATCACCATAACTTAACACAACCAAATACCAGAAGTAACAAAAGCAAAGTCTCAAAGGAGTCTGTGCTGGATGGCAATTCAAATAGGATAATTCTTGCATAACATAATTTTTAGAAAATCAATTTGCACAAAGTTTTAGCCTAAAGTATTGTAGAGTTCATTTTAATATCTTAAGCAAAAACAAGCATACTGGAAGAAATATCACCCCATTATCATTACATATATATGTTTAATTAGAGTTCTGATGAGTATAAGTCTAATTTAATTTATGTTTATTTAATATTCTTGTTTTGTTTCTGAATCACGGACTCACTATACAGACCTTGGTTCCTCAAACGTGAGATCCTTCTGTCACATCTTCTCAAATGCCAGATTGTAGGTATGTAGCGCCCATGCACAGCTCCAGATGTTGACTTAATACGTATGATAGTAATTAAAAAGAAGGCTAGGGCTGGATATATGGCTTAATGGTTAAGGCACTTGCCTGCAAATCAAAGGACTCAAGTTTGATTCCCCAGGACCCATGTAAGTCAGATGCACTGGTGGCACATGCATCTGGAGTTTGTTTGCAGTGGCTGGAGGCCCTGGCATGCCCATTCTGTCTCTCTCTCTCTCTCTCTCTCTCTCTCTCTCTCTCTCTCTCAAATAAATAACAATATAAAAGTAATTGATAAAAAAACAATTTTAAAAGTTTAAATAAAAATTCTGTGATTCAGAAATAACCGAGAAAACCATCAATGCATTGTACCAAAATCCTGTATAAAGTCTGAAAATACTTCAAGCCAAAACACCACACATGCCTGTTGTGGAGGTTTGAATGTAAAATGCCCCCATAGTCTCATGTGGGCCTTTGACTCAGTTCTCAGCTGGTAGAGCCTATGCAAGGTGGAGCCTTGCTGCAGGGGGATGCCTCTTGGGAAGGACCTTGAGGTTGATCATTCCAGCCCTTCTAGGTGTTCACTAAGTAGATCACTCTTGCTTCTCATACCCTGACCCTGGTAGATGAAGTTTTGAGCCTGTCCCTGCCAAGTTTTTCCCACCAGAGTGAAACTTCTCCTCAAAACCAGAAGCCTGAAATAAACCCTTTCCTCACATAAACTGGTTGTGGTCAGGTGTTTGTCCCAGCAACAAGAAGTTAATTGCTACACTTAATCTATAACTAAAATTAACATACTATTTATATATTGTTAGCAATGAAAACCTTAATATTAAAAACAAGCAAAGTTATTCAATAAAATAATTCCTAAGTTATAAAGTCTGAGATATAATTAAGTGTCTGCATTTCAGAATGCATAATTGAATCTTTTTAATATATTAGAAATTGAGCATGCTAACTTAATTATTTTAAATATTAATTCCATTAATATGTAATAAAGACATTAAAATATCAAAATACCCAAATTATTTTTGAACATTTTATTATATAAAAGTATAATTTGGAAATCTTATTGAATAGAGTACTTGTGTAGCCTAGAATTCTGTGAAAATAAAGTAAATTTATACCATAATTACTATTATT
Organism: Dipus sagitta; assembly: GCA_036346955.1. Classification (NCBI taxonomy): domain Eukaryota; kingdom Metazoa; phylum Chordata; class Mammalia; order Rodentia; family Dipodidae; genus Dipus; species Dipus sagitta. Next base: position 107,973,236 of record CM070783.1, read on the forward strand.
AATATAGATTAAGAAATAATTTCCATTTTGTGTTTCTGCAATAAAGCTGTGCTTGGTTTCTTGCTATTATATTCATATAGAATTTGTCTTTTTTCTTATTCACTGTGTTGTAATTTCAATCATGATTGTTACTAACTGTGAATATTCCTGTATTTATTGTTTAAGTTTATGCATTTAAAGTCAGTCCCTTCTACTTTTGCATTTAGTAAGTAGCTATCCACAGAGAAAAATATTTAAAAAATATAACGTCAGGTTTTATTGACTAAAGATATTATGCAGTCCATTTAATTTTAACTGCATAAAGTCAGTTGACTCAATGAACTTAGTTTTCAGTTTCCAAGGTCCTATTTAATACCTAAAGTTTTGAGGTACTTTGATAAAAATTGGTGTAAGTGGAACTAGAGTGAATTTTCATTTCTTAAGTGGAGGTGTTATTCCTCACTTCCACCTGCATACCACATTTGTGTGATGAATGAATGGAGTCTAGAATAATGGCATGCTGTGGCAGAATTGGGAATGAGAGATGGATTGTAACCCCCCCAATTAATTGTGGTTGACATTCCAAGGCTGTATAACCACCCATCAGTATCTAACTAAAAACTCAAGGGCATAACCAGCAACTTGAACTAGGACAGTTGCCCTACCTGGGGCAGGGTTGTTTCTCTTTGTTGGATTATAACTATTTATCTATGCATAGACTAGGCTTTCTGAAAAAGCATAACGGGTAACATGGTTTAAAATATGAATGGACAGAAAAAAGGCTTTGGACAATAAATATGATAAAGTATCCTAGAGATATTTATAGATCTGTTTCTCCCAGAGCCATTTGTTTACATTGTTTGTGGCTACAACAACTTAGGGACCTTCCAGTGATTTTTTTTAACATTGAACAGCAAGGGTTTCCCTCCTGTGTGTGTGTGGGGGGGGTGGAGAGTCCAAGTAGGAGGGAAGGGTGACATCTCTGTAACAGTTCTCATAAGATCTTGGCTATGGCAGCAAGAACATGAGGCAGCTGGTCAAATCTCATCCATAGTCAGGAATTTGTATCTGGGACCCCAGTCCATGGAATGGTGTTATCCACATTCAGGGTGTGTACTGCCTTCTCAGTTAACCTACCTGAAAACATCCTCACAGACATGCTCAGAGGTTTGTCTCCCAGGTGATTTTAAATCTTGTTAAGTTGAGAAAGTTAACTATCCCAGCTACCAATGGAAAATGGTGTGTGAGATAACCTGCACTCAGATTGCTACTAAGACCTGTAGATCTCTCAATTTTTAATGATTCATTCCAGATCACTGTACTCAGGGATGTCCATACTTATGTTTGTAGCATAACAAAGCTGTTTCCTTAGAATGGCCACAGTCCCCATTTAAATGTCTGCCTGAAGGCAGTCCCATGCCACCATGAAAATTTTGTTTGTTCTAATGAACATCTGGCACAAGCTTTGTCCTCTCATTCTTAAAAAAGAGGTGCTTACAATAGTGAATATGTCTTCCTTCTAACTCAGAAATGTAATTGCCAGTGATTGGGTCTCTGTCTCTCAGTCTCCGTGGGAGGATAGAATTCTGGCTCTGGTAACTGTCAGCAAGCAGTCAGTAACTGGTTTGCATTTACAGTGACCAACCCTTTGGAACTTTTTCACTCCTGTGAATCCACTGAGTCCTGACTCATAAATGCCCCAATTCTTTCTTAAAAACACCTATACAGATTGGAATGAAACTCAGTTCATTTTCAGCCACCAATAACTACTGAATAATTACTGTTTTGGTTGTCTTGGTATCAGGCTATGTTTATTTTGAACTTATGTGAGTAAATAATCACTTTGAATTTTACCCAGAATCTTTGAAACCCATAAATGTCAACATTTCTTTGTCCAAAGAAAAGGACCAATCATGATTTATGACTCTATTATAATGGGAACATAAAGAATTTTCTTTCTGGGGGGATGGTGAGATGATATTATGATCATGTTCTATTGTCTAAATGTATAGAAAATTCTGTTTGTAATAATCACAGAGTAAATAGAATTTTTGAGCAGGTATGAAACATAATTGAAAAGTCACTATGTGCTACACTATAAAATAATTGTCAAAAATAAGTAATTACAGAAAGCTAAAAAATATTTGCTATCTAAGTAATGTGATTCAGTTAGAACATATCACAAAAACAAAGCAAGCAGGTACAGATGTTTACATTTAAGAAGAAAAAGCTTCAGATAACCCACACATCAAAGAAAATATGATGTACTTTAAAATATAGAATATTATTATGGATAATGTTGAAATGTATAGAATCTAATTAACATGTATTTTTCAGAAATTTATAACCTCAATATAATATTAGCAAAGAATAAAAAATGAAATTTAATAAGTTAAGTTTCAGAATATAATGTCAAGAGAAAACAAACTAAAATAATCCTGAGGAAAATATACAAGAAAGAAACATCAGTATAGAAGTGTTTTAAGTAGAAAAATTACAACTTAAAATAGAGCAATAAATCTAAAAGTTGAGAGTTCTAAAACAATTAAAAATTATTATCAATTGGAAATATCAAATAGAAGACATAGTTCTCAATACTATGAAAAGCAGAACATATTTATCAATGCACCAAGCACTTTTTACAAATAACTAAATTACTGGATGAGGAATATAAGACCTTCCTAGCACTAATGGATCTAGTGTAGAGTTTTACAAGTGACTTGTATGAAATGCATTTTAAAATAGGGACTGGTGAGATAGCTCAATTGGTGAAGTGCTCACCTGTAAGCTTGAGGACCTGAGTTGCATCCGGAGAACCCATGTAAAGTGTCGAGTACGGTGAGATGTGCCTACGACCCTAGCTCTGGAGAGGTGGAGACATTCCCATCTCTGTGTTCACTGGCCCATCAGTCTAGCCCATGGCGACCTCCAGGTCAATAAGAACCTTGTCTCATCAGAATGGGCAGCATTCCTAAAAATGACACCCTAGGTCAGTGTTTTCAAAAGCCTCTAGCTTATCCTGAGTGTACTGAAGCTGGAGAGCCGGAGGTCTGTAATGAGCTTTGATTACTGCTATTGGTAGTTAATAAAATGAATGTCAACTTCCTGTTTAAAACAAGATTTTGATTCTTCGCTATAGAACATTATAGGGTTGTGTAGCAGACAGCTTCAGGTTCGCTGAGATGAACTTCCAGACCAGGCACAGTTATGGAGGAAGGGATATTTATTGAAGCTTACAGATCCAGAGGAAGTTCCATAACGGCAGAAGAAGCTGACTTGATTTCACGGGGCCAAACAGAGAGAGAGAAGCACAAGCCAGAAAGCCAAAAGCCACATAGCACAGCACACTTCAAGAACTCCAGCTGGGCACACTTTGCATATCTTTAGATTGAAATCTGGAACCCACCACCACACCTGAAGAGCCACTCAGTGACACTGCCTCCAGTCAGGTGGCTGCAGATGCAAACTACAAACAAATAAAAAACTAAATATATTGGGGGCCACTTATTCAAACCACCACAGGTTGGGAATTTCTAGACTCAGAAACAAATTGTTCTTCCTGAGTCACGAGAAAAAGTTAAAACCATATTAACATATTATTCTTATCATTTGGCCCCATAATGCTAATGGTTAGCATTCTGCTTCTTGGTGTTCACATACATGTAAATGAATATGAGTAGTTCATCAGCCCACTGAAGATGACACACTTCACAACCTTATGAATGCCTTACATATGTTCAAACGTCAGGCTGTTCTCAAATCCTAATGCCCTCCTGCCTCTCCTGCTTTAGCAATGTCCTACCAGCATGTACAACCACATCTGGCAATTCAAACATTAGAAGAGAAGACACCATACTGTTCTGCCAAGGATTTAATCTTACGTTATCTACACATTGTTTTCTTCTTAAAAGGTTTGATAATCATTTGAAAAATGATATTGTAAAGGCTTCCTTTGTTCTAATACCTCATGTAGAGACTGAAAATCAACTTTTTTTTTATTTATACATTTCCTAAATTCTGAGATAAATGTTGATATATATAAATTTGTTTTAGAATGTGTTCTTCACTCGAGATCCTAAATGCCATTCTTAGTATTCCATAAAATTTAAGCAATATGATGTCTATATAAATATTTCTGTTACACTGACATAGACATTGAAATGTCCTTGATGGAAGCTATTAAGATTATATTGGTTGTGTATAGTTGAGCTCACTTTAATGCATGGATAAGCAAGTGGATTTTTTGTTGAGTTATCCTGGGGATGCAGCTTAGGTAGCTAATATCTATAGTATTAAATATTTCAAACATCTTAGCCAAATTCTCCTCTTTGTGTTTCTGGGTAATTTTTCTAAACCTCCATGATATACTGAAAATCTTTCATCACTAGCATGAAACAGGTTTTAAATCACCCTTAGTTTGAACTATGAGCCCTTTCATCTTTTTCTACCTAATAAAGAGATTTTGAGGCTCTCTCTGAACATTCTTTATCACCATACTAGAAAATAGATAATCTCTTTTTTTTTATTTATTTGAAAGACAGAAAAAGAGAGAGAGAAAGAATGGGTGCACCAGGACCTCCAGCTGTTGCAAATGAACTCCTGACACATATGCCACCTTGTGTATCTGGGTTACGTGGGTACTGGGGAATAGAATCTGGGTCATATGACTTTTTCAGCAAGTGACTTAACTGCTAAGCCATTTCTCTAGCCCAATAAGCTCCTTTTAAAAGTACAGTAAACTTCAATTATTTACCTATTTTATTATTAAAGATAATTTACAAATTTTAAGGTAAATATTAAAAGTTATTTCTTCTTAATGTATATTTTGATATATTATAAACTAACTTTGATTTTTACAATATTATTTGATCCTAATAGATATGTTAAACATGATAAACAGAACAACAAGAAATTCTGGCTCTTAAGGAATTAGATCTTCTTCAAATTAGTGTTATCTAAATGACCTCAGTTCACATATTTAATGAGAATAAGAAAGAATTATTCAATAAATTCTGATTCTATTCCTTAACTATTTTTTAATGTTCTTCTGTACATGTTGGAATGAATCATTTCTCAGTCACAAATTTCCCCTGCAGTACCAACTAACATTTTTGTGTGAGACAGAGTTATTTATTTGCTTGGGTAACAGTCTCCAAACTCATTAAACATGAGTAACTATAGCAACCTGTATGTCACCTCCTACTCAGTTCTGCAAAAGAAATAATGACAAACTATGCTGAATTTAACAAGACATGATATTTGGTTGTTCCAAATTTTGAGCTGACATGCAAAACCAAATAATCTCTCTAACATATCCTCTCATTCCTAGTTCCATTTTACTTTCATTTTATCATGAGTATTTCTCCCATTTTCTCTTTGTTTTCACACACATTGTTTTTAGAAATCATATAGACCTCTTTACCTGCTTGCCTTGCTGGTGAGCTGGCCCTAAGCACATACAAGGTTTTGTGATTTAACTCTGAGGCTAGTGTCCTTTGTTTTAATCCAAGAGCAGGCAAGGAACCTCCAGTGGTATCAGGAGGGACAATAACAAAACTTAATCTAATATAATTCCATATCTTATCATTTAAATACCAAAAATCCATGACAATATTTTTCCTCCTTTACAAAATCATCTTATTCAAATACTTACAGTTTTGTTCTTGTCAAGTGTGAGAGGATCAATAAGCATTAAATAAATGTCATTCCTCCCATACACTGTACCTGGTTTAAAGGTTCATCCAAACAACGTATAGCTATCTACTACACCAAGTATCACAATGGATTCTAGTAAAAGCATATACTTCAACACTACATAAATTTTCAAGTCGGTCTTCCAATATACCAAGCCTTATCAAAGTACTCACTGAAAACATCCAAGTCTATCATTTCTCCAGACATATAAGCCTTTCTTTTTTTTCCTTTCATCATTTTATGTTTTTATCAGACATGGACATACTTAGTATGTAAACAAAACATGTAGGCACCGTCCTTTTCTTCCTCCCTGCCCCTTTTCTGAAGAGGCCTTCCTGATTGGGCATGCAGTCAACACCATGGGGATTGTGGGTCATGCATTATGGGAGGGGGAAGAGGCAATGTCTCTGTGAAAAATGTCCCAACTTGTGGCTCTAACAATCTTTCCTCTCCATTTCTGAAACATTTCCTGAGCCATGCTGGGAGCATTTTAAGTCTACTTCAGTGATGGACGCTTAGGAGCCTCTGGATCTCTGGTTTGGTAGGTGATGAGTGCCCTCATTGTCTATCTCCTTCACCCTTGTGCTGACATCAGATTCACTAAGAAAGCAGCACTCTTGCTCAGTTCCCCAGTTCCTCTCTGGTTTCATCTGGGGCAGGGGTGGAGTGCATTGGGTTAGCTCCTCAGGTCTAGTTCCTGTCTGAAAGAGAGAAGCAGATTCTCCAACAGAGCCCAAGTACAACTGAATAGAATCTTGAGACTTGGACAATAGGGAGAGTAGGACTTTGGGGAATGGAAAGGTGGGAACACAAAACTTAATCCAAGTTGAACTGGTACCATAGAATCCTATATCCAAGAAGTCAAACTAAAAGGTGAAACCCTCAAAAGTACCTTAGGGGGAACACCTGAATTGAAAGGTCCTAGAAAAGCTGAGACAAAACCTAACTTTAATTTCTCCTGTTTCTCTTCTCTACTTTTTTCTCTTTTCTTTTCCTTTGACATTGGCCTGTAATTCCCTGTACCAGGATGTAGTCTACATCCACAATGAGCTGTTGACCAGAGAGACTGACTAGCTGTCCCAAAACAAATAAGACAGACTTCTGTCAGAGCACTTGATTACTGACTAGAGGTTAATGGTAAGACCCTACTGCTGAAAATACCATATGCTGTTGGCACAGACCATGAAGAGACCTGGTTGGAATTCCAAGGAGAGCCAGGCCCCAGACAATTAGCCCATCTAGTGCTGGAAGGTGCTACATGAGCTACCAGGGGAAAGTGGCCAACATCTGCCCAAGCAACACAAAGGATAAGCCTTTCTTAGCATGAGTCATGAGAAATGTAGTTTGTATGTATATATGTGTCCATTGTGCCAATGGTCCCAGATTTCCCAACACTGGTCACATTTCCTAAGACAGATACTTTGGATCTTACTTTCCTGTGCACACTGCCAGAGCAGTTCCATTTCCTTTGAGGCAGAACAGAGAAAAAGTAAACACTGTCTTCTACTCACACAAAAATCATGTTCAAGGCCATCTTTCTAAAAGCCCATGCCTGCATGGAGAGAGATGTTCTATCATAATAGTCTATCACAAATGACTTTTAAGATGTTACTTATGCAATCAACTCATGAGATTGAATTAAAGATCACAATTGACATCTCCAGAACCACTTGGATTACTGTACTTCTTTGCTACTTGGGAGAGACTTCTATCATAGGAGTCATTACCCAGGACATCATTCACCTACAGGCTGAGATCAGAGGCTCTCTGAAAAAAAAATTAATTCTCCTTTACCCTAGAGTCAGCTGCCCTCCTATACCTGCTAAATTATTGTTAGATAGTCTCTCTGTAAGGTAAGGCTTTTCATCTTCAGAAGTTCTCCATCAAAATGCAAATCAGCCTCAAAGAGCAGAAGCAAACCCACTAAGAGGTTTATTTATTAGGCAGAATCCTGGAGAGGAAGCTCAGGATTTCATTTCCTGCTAAGTGTACTTTGATGCTGATTTGAAAGTCTCCTGGCTTGGAGGCAAGCAAAGAATGACAAAGTGTTCTCTAGAGTAAGAGCAGAGAGGAAGGAACAAGTCCCGGAGCAAACAAGCAGGTGGATGGAAGGGCTCAGGAATTGTGTTCTGACTCAAATAGCATTAATGAGTCATCTGTCATCTGAAAATGCTCTTCTCACTCACACTTGGAGAGAAGTTACAGCTCAGCGGACAAACAGCACTTGCATGCAAAAGACCCAAGTGCAGGCTAGTGACCAGAGGGTCAGTGCACTGCCCAGTGGGGATTCAGTCTGGAGGGTTGAAAGCTAGTTTCATTTGCACCAACTGCAGAACCCCTTGTCTCATTCACAACATGTAGATGGGACAGTGGTGTCTATCTGACTGCCTTGTTTGGAATATTGAGTCAGTCAATCAAATGTAATAACTGCTAAGAAAGATATTAACACAACTGCTACAACCTAACGTATAACATCTTGAAACTTGGACAATAGGGAGGGTAGGGCTTGGGAGAATGGAAAGGGGGGTCACAAAACTGAACCCAAATTGGACTGGTACCATAAAATCCTATATTCTAGAAGCCAGACTAAAAGGTAGAACACTCAAGAGGACCTTACGGGGAGCACCTTATTTGGAATATTGAGTCAATCAAATGTAATAACTGCTAAGAAAAAAATATTAACAATACAACTGCTACAACATGGCATCCTAACATACAGCATCTTGAGACTTGGACAATAGGGAGGGTAGGTTTGGGGGAATGGAAAGGGTGGGGGGACACAAAACTAAACCCAAATTGAACTGGTACCATATAAGGAAGTCTTAACACCTATAAGACCCTATCCTAAGTATTTTGTTTATTTTATTTGGGTAATCCCCATCACCAGTACTCTAACATTGGTACTTTCTAAACTGCTATTTACTATCGAAAAGCAAATACATAGGATATTAAACAACTTGTTTTCCATAATATGGATGGATGACCAGAGTTGGGAATGAACTCACCCTGTGTGATCCCAGAGTCAGCATTCTTGACCACTTATATATATATCTTGTATAATTATGAATGTTATTATCAAAGGCTAAACTCTGGAGGGATTTACCTTAAGCCCTATGCTGAATAACATCTCAATGCTTTTGTTTCCTTGTGATCTTCTTAGAGCTTACATTAGTAATGCCTCATACATCTGTTGCACAGGTTTAGTGAAATACTGTGGCTGTATTATGAGACAGTAGTCCTTAAAATTATGTGTGCCTTATGAGGCACTTATGGTATTGTTAAACTGCAGTTTGTAATCCAACAGATCTGGGCTGGGATACTTTTAACCAGAAATATGCCTTGTAATATGGGTGGAGGCTTCCTATCCAGAGAACAGAATTTGAGAATTCTAGAAAATTCCTGGAATATTTTGCATGAATATTTTTGGGGGGTTGCCTATTCCTGTATGGCAAGTTTCCTTGTATATTGAAAAGTTGCACTTGACAACTATCATTAGTGTATTAGGATAGAGTTCTGCCTGCCTACACTGGGATGTTCCATTACTAAATGATATTTTAGATATTATAAAAATGAAAAAGAGTGGATGTTTGAGTTGTTATATTAACATTTTTATTACATTTACTTAGGTGCACAAATTGAGCCCTCTTCTGTAGTTTTACTGTTAGATAAAAATGAGGACTAGAGAGATGGCTTAGCTATTAAGACACTTGCCTGTGAATTCTAAGGACACATGTTCTGCTTTCTAGTTCCTATTTAATCCAGATGCACAAAGGTGAGGCAAATGCAAGGTCGTACATACACACTACATTGCACAAGTGTCTGCAGGTCTACTGCACTGGCTGAGGTTCTGGTGCACCAATTCTCTATCTCTCTTCTCTCCCTCCCTCCCCCTCCCTCTCTCTCTCTCTCTCTCGCTTGCTTTCTCTAAAAAAAAGTGAAATCACTTTTACATGTCTCCTAAATGAGAAAAATATTAATGAATATAGTTTTTACTGGTTGTCTAGGACATAACAAATGACATTTTACCACCTTGTCCTTGGAAATGGTAACTAGGTTAAACTGAGATAAATTTGGCCTAAACTAGCTTTTGTGCTTAGGTAATGAAGTTTGGACCAAATTAGCCTCCTATTAGCCTCTTAGGTTTCTCTGCAGGAATAGAAAAGAAATATATCTCAACTACAACACTAGCACTCTGTAGGCTGCAAAGGCTAACCAGGCAGCTATTCAGTTAACTGGGCTGGATGTCTCAGCAGTCCAAGCTGATGCTAAAGCTGGAAGGATTTCTGGAGAGCCATGAATCTTCAACTGTGTTGGAAGGCTAAAGAGGCTGGGTCTTGAGGTTCATGAAGGATGGAGACAACAGGGTGAATGTGCTCCTTAGTAGGCAAAAGGGAATGCTTTTTCTGGAAACCCCTTTAAATGTAGGTTGCTGCCAGGAAGCTATTTGCTTTTAAGAAGGATCCTTCTTCTTCTTCTTCTTCTTCTTCTTCTTCTTCTTCTTCTCCTTCTCCTTCTCCTTCTCCTTCTCCTTCTCCTTCTCCTTCTCCTTCTCCTTCTTCTTCTTCTTCTTCTTCTTCTCTCTACCTTTTTTTCTCTCTCTCCCTCTTTCTCTCTCTCAAATAAATAAACTAATTAAATTTTAAAAAGGAAGGTCTTTCCCACTTAGTTAATCTTTCTTGGAAATGACATCACAGACTTGCTCAAGAGGCAAGTGTATCCCTTAATTGATTTGTGATCAAATCAAGTTGACAATAAAGATTAAGTACAACAGGTAGTAGTCAAATAATTGCTTAAAATGCACTTTTTCCTTCTGCCCTCATTTTTCCATGAAATGTCAGGAAAGAGAAACAAGGTCAAAAAGCATGTGGGAGGTACCACTAGACACTGTTTTACTCAATGCATGATGCTGCCATTATACCAGTGAATGAGGATAAAATTCATTTCAGAATGCCATAAACATTACTTACTGTCAAAAAAAAAAGGAAAAGCTTGGGGGCTGGAGAGATGGTTTAGCGGTTAAGAACTTGCCTGTGAAGCCTAAGGACCCCAGTTCAGGGCTCGATTCCACAGGACCCACATTAGCCAGATGCACAAGGGGGCACACGCATCTGGAGTTCGTTTGTAGTGGCTGGAGGCCCTGGTATGCCCATTTTCCCTCTCCCTCTCCCTCTCTGTCTGGCGCTCTCAAACAAATAAGTAAAAATAAACAAAAAATTTTGAAAAAAATAGGATGAGAATGGTAAATGCCATACTGTTAACATTTTTTAAGTATGTAAAAATTTTCCATTACTTAGAAAAGAAAATCTTTCCTTTTGATTTATAAATAGTTTTATTTTGGCTATGTAATGCAATATTAAAGCAGGAACCCCTGGTAATAAATAATGTTGAAAGTGTTTAACTAGCCTGATCTCTACTCCCATAGAGGTGATTTTGTAGATCAAGACAGATGATGCCAAGACCAACCCTGATATTTTGGAGAATAACTCCCAAATGTTGTGAGCAACATGTCTTATCTTTAGAACAATGTGTGATATGGAAGGAGGGGCAGAAATGTCTCTCAATCATGAAAATTGGAATCTTCTGGTGAGTTGTATTCTGCCATCTGTGAGAATAAAACACTGTTTTGTAATACATAAAAAATAATGTAACATTAAAAGGAAGACATGGAATAGATTAAGGCTCAAAAGGTTTTCTTTTTTTAAACAGTTTTATTTATTTGAGGAGAGAGAAGGGGAGAGAGAGAGAGAGAGAGAGAGAGAGAGAGAGAGAGAGAGAGAGAGAGAGAGAATATGTGCTCCAGGGCCTCCAGCCACTGTAAAGAAACTCCAAACACATGTACCATTTTGTGCATCTGGCTTATGTAGGTACTAGGGAATTGAACCTGAGTCCTTAGGCTTTAAAGACAAATGCCTTAACCACTAAGCAATCTCTCCAGCCCACAAAAGCCTTTAAGAACATACAATGACCTAATTATTTTATTTGACATGGACATATTTAGTATGTAAACAATGCATTGGTACCATCTTTTCCCTCCTCCCTTCCATTTTTCTGAAGAGGCCTTCCTCCTTGGGGATTCAGGTCAACCCCATGGGGACTGTGGGTCATGCATTATGGAAGGAGGGCCAATGTATCTATGCAAAATGTCCCAACTTGTGGCTCTCATAATCTTTCTGTCCCCTCTTCAACAAAATTCCCTGAGCCAGTTGGGAGCATTTTAAGTCTACTTCAGTGATGGGCATTTAGGAGCCTTTGGATCTCTGGTTTGGTAGGTGTTGAGTGTCCTCAGTGTCTATCTCCTTCACCCTTGTGCTGATATCAGATTCACTAAGAAAGCAGCACTCTTGCTCTTTTCCCTAATTCCTGTGCTGGGTCTTTTATCTCCTTAGGTCCAGCTCCCATCTGAAAAAGAGAAGCAGAGAATGAAGTTAGCACCAGTTAATTGGCATAACCATTATTAATTTAGAGAGAATTAAAAGGATATAGACCCTCTAATAGCCCAAAGTTAGTGGGAGTTTAACAATGGAAAACAGAATCATTATCTGGATATGACTCCGACTTGTTTCCCAGTTCCAGATATGGTTTCCTTTCCACTGAGTAGATCTGTTAGCCAATCCAAGAGCAGTTCATCACCCACCATGGTTGTGTCCACTATTGCACTTGTGTGAGCATCACATCAAGTTGTTTGCTCCTGAGTAACTTAGACTTTGTGTTGCTCGGACAGATGTTGGCCACTTTCCCCTGGTAGCTCATATAGCACCTCCCAGCACTAGATGAGCTAATTGTCTGGGGACTGGTTCTTTCCATACTCCATGCCAACAGCTTATGGTGTCTTCAGCAGTAGGGTCTTACCATTAAACTCTGATGGGTAATCAAGTGCTCTGACAGAAGTCAGTCTTGTTTGTTTTGGGAGATCTAGTAGGTCTCTCTGATCAATAGATCATTGTGGATGTAGATCACATTCTGGTACAGTGAATTACAGGCCAGCACCAAGGGGGGGGGGGGGAGAGAAAAATAGAAGAAAGAAAAATAGGAGAAATTTGAGGTTAGGTTTGGTCTCACCCTCTCCAGGGCCTTGGATGCGGATGCTCCACCTAAGGTCCTCTTGAGGATTCCACCTTTTAGTCTGACTTCCAGGATATAGGATTCTATGGTACCAGTTCAATTTGGGTTCAGTTTTGTGTCCCGCAACCTTCCCCTTCCCTAAAGCCCTACCCTCCCTATTGTCCAAGCCTTGAGATACTATTCAGGTATGTCAGCCACTCAGGCTGATCCAGGAAATAACCTAATTTTTAAAGAAATATCACCCTTAAGATTTCAAAGATAAATCTATGAGACAAAGAATGCTTATATTTCCTTAGAATATTATGTTTGGCAAAATGTTTTGGGAGTTGCCATGTGTGATGTCTTATGTTGATTGTGAACTTGAAAGGACCTACAATTAGCTAGATAAATAGACCTTGGGGATATGTGTAAAGGAGTTTCTAGAATAGCTTACACTCTGGACATAACTATATATATTATGTTAATTGCAGTGGGGAGAGTCACAGTCACTATGGGTAGCACCATTACATGGGCTGGAATCCTAAATTTCCTGGGTCTCAGAATTTATCACTCTTTATTTTCTGACTGTGTACATAATGTGACTAGCTCTTCTTCATGCCCCTGCTGCATGCCTGCCCCTCGATCATGGCCTACAATCTCATACTGTAAACTAAAAATAACCTTGCATCCCTTAAATCATTTTTAAAATTTTTTTCTTCCTTAAATCATTTTTGTCAAGTAATCTTTCCTTGCAATGAGAAATATAACCAGTATACTACAGCAGACAAACTCCCTTGGAGATGCTTGATAAGTTCAGAACCAGCATGTATCAGATTGGAATGTCTTTAGATTGCATTGTGTTATACTGATTCTAAAAATTGTTGAGTTGCTAACAAGTTTCATAAAAAAAAAAAAGGTCAAATGGAGGCCAGGCTTGGTGGTGAACGCCTTTAATCCCAGCACTTGGGAGGCAGAGGTAGGAAGATCACCGTGAGTTCGAGGCCACCCTGAGACTACATAGAGAATTCCAGGTCAGCCTGAGCTAAAGTGAGACCCTACCTCGAAAAACCAAAAAAAAAAAAAAAAAAAAAAAAAAAAAAAAAAAAAAAAAAGTCAAATGGATTTGGGCTTGTGAGTAAGAAAGATTTACCATCATTTCACAAATGGTCTTAAATAATGTGTGCATATATATGTGGTGTGTATATGTGTGTGTGTGTGTGTGTGTGTGTGTGTGTGTATAGTTCTGCCACCTTGTACTATTTATTTATGAGAATCACACATTGATTATTCATAATAAAAATATGAATCATCTCTGAACAGTGTCGAAAATGTTCTGTATACAGTATCACAAGCTAATATTTTATTCTCTTTTCTTGAATTTAAGACTTCACTGTAATGGGAAAGTAGGAGTCAGAGAAATGAGAGAGAAAATAAGGAAATTGAATGAAAAAGAGAGAGACATAGAATACAGAAAGTGGAGAGAGAAGGCAAGATTTAATTCTTTGCATAAATATAAACAAGTATATCTATCTCAGTATGCTAATTTGTTGTCATCTTTAATAAATAGTAAAATTATACTTTTACAAAAGAATTATTTTAAAATGAGTTTCTTTATGATTTATTGTAATTAAATGTTTGATTTATTTCCCTGTTTTAGGTACTAATATACTTGGACATCACAAAAAATCTCAAGCAAAAGTGATCATAAGTGGAAAAGGTCCAAGAAGCCTGGATCTGTGACTGATGGCTTATGGGAAAATATTGTAGCATATTTCTGAAATCATAACCACAAGTATCTGTTAATTGTTTCTTCTTTATGTTTTTTTGCGTGTATATGTGTGTGTGTATGTGCATGTTTGTGCACATGCACCAGGGTCTCTTGCCACAGAAAACAAATGGGGAAGAAAGGGGAGAGAGAAAGAGAGAGCATGCACCAGGGCCTCCAGGTGAATGCACCACCTTGTGCATCTGGCTTAAGTGGGTACTGGGGAATCTAACCTGGGTCCTTAGACTTCACAGGCAAGTGCCTTAATTCTAAGCTATCTCTCTGGCCCACTTGTACCATTTTTTGCAGCTAGATTTATCGTGGATAATAAGGAATCAAACCTGGACCAGTAGTGTTTGCAAGCAAGCACTTTTAACCACTGAGTCATCCGATGAAGCCCCATTAATAATTTATGTTGTTTTTATTTTACCTGAGTCATCATATTTCCTCTTTTTTTTTTTTTTTTTTTGGTTTTTCGAGGTAGAGTCTCACTCTAGCCCAGGCTGACCTGGAATTCACTCTGTATTCTCAGGGTGGCCTCGAACTCACGGCAATCCTCCTACCTC
The DNA here is from genome assembly GCA_036346955.1 of Dipus sagitta. Lineage (NCBI taxonomy): Eukaryota > Metazoa > Chordata > Mammalia > Rodentia > Dipodidae > Dipus > Dipus sagitta. The sequence continues at coordinate 107,988,281 of CM070783.1, forward strand.
TGCCTCCCGAGTGCTGGGATTAAAGGCGTGCGCCACCACGCCCGGCTTCATATTTCCTCTTAAAGAGGAGGAAACTGAGACTGAGACCCCATAACTAGTTGTTGTGAAAGAAAGAAGCCAGAGATTTCAATCACATGTGGCCTACATGCTTCTCAGACAAGGTGTGGCGGTAGCTTTGAATATCTGAGCCATGACAGAAGCCTTGAGTTGGCCTTCATTTGCAGTCAGTTTCAACATGAGTCAACATCACAATGGGTGGCTGGAACAAATGATCTCAGAAATGAGAATGTTGGCTACATAGTGCTATGGGCAAAGGTGTTTGACAGGAAAACTTAGTCCACTGGAAATGACAGGAACACACAAACATCAACAAATATTTTTGCACATGACAACTGTGAAAAGAAAAACTGGACAGGTTACAGATTAAACAAACACCTGTATAATAATTTATTCCATGTTCTCTGATATCCAGTTGTGGTCACATATGATATCATTGTCTTTATCATACACACTGGATGAGCTTATCAATAAAACATCCATTTAAAGTCCATTAATTTTCTTTTAGGAATTATGTAAATGCAGGAGTCAATGCTAACATCATCTATTACACTTTTATTTGATTAACTTATCCTAGATCACTAAACCTGAGATTAATTCAACTGGCAAATTCTTTTGAAATCTTCATTAATTATAAATTTATCTGCCTTTATTCCATGGGTAGTCAAATTCTGAGTATATTATTTTTTTGAGAAACATATATTATTAATTTAATGCCTGAGTCATAGTAAAGCTGCATAAATAATAATTCATATATGAGCTTTTAATAACTAATGTCTTATACCATGAACCTGTCACAGCCATCAGATGCTCAGTGCACCAGGACAGGGAAAGTGAGAAATGACAGAAAATAGTTTGGATGGCTTCAAATCTTCACCCAGGCAAAGCTTCAAGCCAATGAAATAGAAGAAAACATAGTACGACATTTTAAATGATGACTTATAAATCATTAAGAGCAAGTAGCCAGACTTACTTTCAAAACCACCCCTATTAAAATACAAGTGAAAAGTATCTAAAATTGATTCATAAGTCTTGGTTATTTATCATAATGAATTTAATTATTTTTTTCGGGAGTATGAACTTCCAGTGTTGTCCTGGTCATTCCCCTAGCATCACATTTCTGACAAAAGCAGATGACTTTAAACAGACATCCATGAAGTTCAGTGGAAAATTACTTCCCTACCACTTTCTGAAATATTGTAGATATGTGTGAATGTGTCTCAAATAAAGCAATAATTTATCTAATAAAAAAGCAGATATGATGGTCATGAGCTTTGAGGAATTCATTTTTCCAAATAATTCTGTGCAGTGTAGCAAACTCAAAATGAATACACAAAGGGATTTTATTCAGAAAAATCAAACACAAACTCTATCCAGGATTTTTTTAAGCTTAATGATAATTCTTAGCAACACAATTGATCCCTTATCTATTACAAAACAAGATGCCTTCTTAGTTTGAAATCTAGTTATTTCTGCTAAGCAATGTTTTAAAAATGTAATAGGGGCTGGAAAGATGTGGTTAAGGCACTTGCCCATGAAGCCTAAGGACCCATGTTCAACTCTCCAGATCCCACATAAGCCAGACACATAAAGTGACACAAGTGTGCAAAGTTGCACAAGATGGCACATGCATCTGGAATTTGACTGCAGGGGCTGGAGACCCTGGCACACCAGTTCTCTCTCTGATAAAAAAAATAATTTAAAAAGAAATAAAGAAATGTAATAGTAGTATCCAAGGATACTTCCCTCAGAATGTGGAAGAAAAAACAACTGTAATGATTTTGATTTCATTTATCTTGTCATCATAAGAGAAGCTATTTGTACCAAGAAGGTGTGATAGTTAATCAGACAAATGCCTTTTTCCACATGTAAGTTTCTCTATTCATTTTACATAACAAATGTGTTCATACTAGCAACAGCATTGTCACTTCACCAAAACAAAGGTTATAATGTTATATTTCTCTGAATAATCAACACTTAAAAATCATGCCCTTTTCCTGAGCCTGGCCAGCCAGGGTGTCAAGACTATAAGCACCATAAGGTGCTTGCCTGCAAAATCTAAGGATCCTGGTTTGATTCCCCAGGACCCACGTAAGCCAGATGCACAAGGTGGGACACACATCTGGAGTTCATTCGCAGTGGCTGGAGGCCTTGGAGTGCCCATTCTCTCTCTCTCTATATATATATATATATATATCTGCCTCTTTCTCTCTATTTTTCTCACTCACTCTTTCTCTCAAATAAATAAATAAAAATATTTAAAAAATATTTTGATTTATTTGAGAGAGAGAGAGAGACAGAAAGAAATGGGCCGACAAAGAGAGAATATTGGCATACCAGACCATGTATATGCCATTTTGTGCACCTAGCTTTACATGGGTATTGAAGAATTAAACCCAGACTGTCAGGGTTTGCAAGCAAGCATCTTTAACCACTGAGCAATCTCTCTAGCCCCTCTCTCTACTCTTTTAGGCATTTCTTATGACAATTTTTTTTGGGACATGTTGAGGGAAATAAAACATGTTTTTAAGATTCAGCTATACATGAAAATGTCAAAATTGATTCCAGTGTTGCAAGTTAGAAGACATAAAAAGATAAAGAAAACTGGAGAAATGCAGAAATTTTAAATTATAATGTATTATAGAGCCATTATATTAAACCATGAGAGTGGCACAATAAAGATTTTACATCTCCAGAGAGCTGATAGTATGGCCCCAGCCCAGACAAGTTTAAAATCATGGATGTGATTCATTATAATAGAATTTTAGTATGATTCATTTTATAAATGATGGTTATAGGGAGTAATCTAAATAACATAAAGCTGAACTTTTCCTTTAATACAGTCTATATGCGCAGTAAAATAAAAAGAGAAGTTCCCATGCTTTAGAAAAGAATTTCTGAATGCAGGCTCTTCTTACTGTCCGTCCATGATGGAAGAATGTTGTGTATAGTTTTACTTCATTCTTAAGACCTTGTCTCCTTTAAGGGGTCATGGTGGAGGTTAAGGGGTACTAACATTGACTGTTTATGAAAGCTTACTTCATTTTCTAGTATTTCATACATAATGAACTCCTAGCTCAGAAACGTCTCTTCTTTTCCAATTATCCCTCTGCTCCTTCCCTCACTTTTCTTATTCATCCACAAGTGTTTAATAATACTAAGTCATTTCAGGAAGGTTTCCCTCTCTAAGTAACTATAAACATTTGTATTTCATATTTTGCATTTTAAATGGAAGCTTCCCTTTCTTTTTTAAAATGCTTTAAAGGACCCTCAAACTACCATTTTCTGATATTCTTTTTAGAATTACCCTAAAATAGAATTATGAGAATAATTTTAATGTCATTTTGCAAAACATTAAAAAACTTCCACAGTAAGCAAACCTAAAATTCATGTCTTATATATGAAATTGTACTCATTCATGAAACAAAGTGTGAAAACGCAAAATTACAATGTGGAGTTATGTATGGTTTTATTCTTTTGGTGAATCTTTAGAATAGTAACTAAACAAGTAGTAAAGTCTTTATCAAATTCACACCTGCAATGAACTTCTGCTTGAATGAAGACAAAGCTGGCCAAGAACAATTGAGCCTTCTGGAACATCCCGAGAGGGTCATTGTTTTCATCCATTTATTCATTTGGGTACTGAGTGCTGGGGACTCTCCAGTTAGAACAAGATATGTAATTTAAATTTTAGGAAATAATTTTCATTAGCTTATTTTGGACTGGATTTATAAAATCTTTTATAACTTCTGTGTTTTTACACAGGGATTTGAGAATTGTCAACACTCAAAAGTTTACATGTGGGATTTTGGTTATAAATACGTAGTGTAATATAGTACTTATATAAAGATACAATGAGAGACATAGTGGGGTGGGAATTTTTATAGAAAAAAAATATTTCCTCAATAGTTAGAAATTGATAAAATCAAGATATGCAACTAGATAAATTAGAAAAATTATTTACAAAAATAATTCATGAAAAATTAGATGTAGTTCTGTGTTAGAACATTTGCCTATTATGTGCAAAGCTTTGGGCTTGATAACCACAATTTAAAACAAGCAAACAAAATAATTTATGTAAATAAATACAATTTTCTACTACTTTTAGATTCTCTAAATCTTTCTGCCTTCTTTGGCTAAGTTGTTTTGTGGAAGTTAAAATATTTATGTTAAACACTTAGAGATATGATTGTGCTTTATGAAATAGTCTGGCTTCCACATGAATACTCATTTCTTTCATCCTACTCATCATATACTTATTAATAATTGTTCTTTCATTTGTCATTTCCAAGAGTCTGATTCAAAATAGCTCAAGCACATTGCAGAGCCTTTTATTTTTCCACATAAAGATCTACTATCTCCCTCACATCCCAACCCTCTACCCAAACAGCCCCATGAATCCCTAGTTCTTAGCTCTGGCACATGTTTCCCTCCTGCAGCCACTCACCTAAAATATGCCAGCCCAAGATATGATAACACTGGTAGGGAAACAGTCATTAATTCACAAGGCAGAATCAAGATCATCTGAACAGAAGCCACAATAATCCCAAACTACAATGGGGAGAGAAAAATAGATTGCCAATTTACAAAACTGTCTTATAACAAAACCCTATAAAATGTTCAGTTTCTTATAGCACCACATCTTCTAATAAAGTTTCATTCTGTCAATTATAAAAGTGAGAAAGAAGGTAGTGCTGGAAATGGAATAAAGTCAATGTTACGTAAATAGAATAATTTTTGTGTATGGAGAAGATTCTGGTGTTTGCTGGTAAAACAGGGTACTGATAGGTGTGGCTTTCATTGCAGTGAGATTTGTACTTCCCAAAGCAGGTCATCAGAGTTGAATGACGCTTGGTCAGAAGAGCAGGAGTGTGCTTATTGTTAATTTAAGCAGATACCTTAGCAGGAAACAAAGACTCTGAGACTAAAACCATGTCAGTTTGAATGTAAATAAATCCTACTGACAGAAAACTCTTCTGCATCCAGAACCCAGAGTCAGGGGAGGCCTTCTAAATAGCTAACTATCAAAGCTTTTAGACATACAGGACTTCAGAATGTAGTTCATGTAGTACTGGGAGGAAGAGAGGAGATAAGGGATGTCATAACTTACTGGAGACAATGTGCATTGTATGCTGTTCAGTTTAGGAGACTCTACATGATTAGCATTCTGGTATTTTTGCCTGTGATTTTGCTTTGTTTCCTGGGCTTTTATTGAAAAGGTTTTCAGAATGAGAGTCTGAGTTGGAGACACAAATGAAAATTGATGCTGTCCCTAAACTAACAGAATGAGGGCTTCATTAGTTATTTACGGGCTTCCAGCATAGCTGTGAGGAGGCATTTCATGTCATTTAATGCCACTGCTACTGCTTTTATAAAAGGGCCTTGGAGTTCTGAATCTCACTGACTTCCAAATTAAGGCTCAGGGGCTATGGAATTTACCACTTTGCAGTAACTGAGAAAATATCCTCCACAATGAGCCTCCAACTCATCTGGTGATATAGGTAAGGGAAGATAATCCAAAGAGCCACTGTGGGTTTCCTTATATAGCTCTCTGGTGCATTATTGAAAACAAAAGTAAGCTAGAACACAAAGGAAGTGTGTATGAACATAAAAATAAATCCTCTAAATGTTATTACAAAATTATTTTATAGGGTGGAGCTGTTTAAAATATGAACTTAGCTTCTTCAAACTTGAGAATAATAATTAACACTTCTAGGATCTCCAAGTCATTTACTCATTAGAAAAAAAAAAAAAAAAACACCAGCAGTTACTACCTCCTTGCTTCATATTCTTAATTAATGGGTGATTCCACTACTCATCTTAGTATACCTTCTATTCTACCCACAGCAGTCATTTACACATGATATGCCTCAAATGTGATTTCATATTCCTCCCCAGGTTTCTCCTTTTATTGCAAATATGCTTAGAAGAAACACATTGGATGCTGTTTGTTATTCACACTACAGAGTGAATTATGTTAACTCAAACTGAGTGGCTTTCTCCTTACTGATCAAGCCAGAAAGGTTCCAGAAAAACTAGAATAGCAATTCTGAGGCATGGGTCACTGTGTGAAGACGAGACACGTTGCAGAGGCTTTGTGGTCAAATATCTACATGGAGAAGTGTGGTTGAAGAGAAATCCGAGAGGGGTCTCACTAAGAGAAGAGGAGGCGCTCCAGGTGAGGAGCATTTCTATGAAAGTTCCGATCTCCTTTTCTCTGTCAGATTTATACAATCAGCAGGTGGGTAGAATGGAGACAGTTACTGTCTCCATTAAAGATAAAGAAACCAAGACAAAGTGTTTCTTGGGTCTAAGACTTTTATTTTTAACACCAGGAAAACTGGTATAAACCAAAGCCATTAGAAGAGAGGGACACTCATAAAAGAGAGAAGCAAGCAAGAGGAGAAGAGGGCAAGCAGCTTTAGAAGACAGCGTGGGGAGGGCTAAGGGTTATGAGAGGAAGAAGAGGGGAAAGTGCCCTGCAAGGAAAGGGCCTTAAAGATGTGACTGAGGTGAGGGCTGGGGGAAAGTGGTATCCCTCTTCTCAGCCCAGGTGTACCAATTACCATAAGAAGAGGTGGTTCCAGAATTCCAGACCTAGTCTGAGCATGCCCAAGGGGCAGAGGGTGTGCTAGTGGAAGGCTGCAGCTCCAGGACTCTTACAGTTGTGAAAGGCAAGAATGTGTGTGTGTGTATAATCATTGAAAACATTTAGAACACACGATATCACGAGTTAAGCCAATTATATTTGTTTTCAAGTGTTAAAGCTAATGTTTTCATATGCTTGGTGGACTTTAGGCCATTTTGTCTACCCAAGATGCTGTTGGTCAGTTTAACCTGCTCCAATTCGAGTTCTGAGCATAACTGCTGGGCACGGTTTTTTGCTAGCATTCATTCTTAGGCTCCTTAAACCAATCACTGCTTTTTACCTCTTTATGGTCAGTAGTAGACCAGAGGACACTGTTGTCCTATTTTATAACTAACAGCATCACTCTGCCCTGTAGAGAAGGTTTGATCTTCAGATGTTGAATATGCCTTGATTCAAATTCCCAGCTTGATCATATGTTATTGTGGGTAGTGACCTTCGGCTTAGTGGCCACTAAAGGAAGTAAGTACCCCACCTCCTGTTTCCTGTTAACATTAGAAAGGAGGGACATACTTCCTCCTCACCAGCCAGAGGAACAAAGTCTTCTGGTCCGGAGATCCTGTCACTCACCTGGTCAAGAGATTACCTCCTATGTACAGACATGCTCAGGAGGTGGAAGGAATGCTATCCCCTTAATAAGATAATGTGCTTAAACCTGCAGAATCCCCTTCTTCAGTACGTTATTCACAGACCAACACTGATAACCCTGACCACTTTTCTGAGTTCTGACTTAAAAATCCAACATCTCCCCTTTTCTGCTCTCTTACTCTTCTTTGGATGTCAGCAGAAATCTTAAAGCATATGCGTTGAGACACTTTGGGCTTTTCCACTCTAAGCCTCAGATCCAGCAACCCCCCTTTCTTTTTCTTTTGGGAAACTCCCCCACTGAGTGTGTCTTTCACAGAGTTTACTATGAAAGAAACAGTATAAATGCAAATAAGAACATATTCCATTCAGGTAAAATTTTAGCAAGTGTATTTTAAGAGCAGACAATAACACTTTGGTCAGAGAATCACAGAATTTCCAAGTGGGAAGAAACCTTAAGACATAATTTTTGTTGTCACTGCTATACTCCCAGATGACCAAGAATAATATTTAGAACCCTTTGCAAAGCTCACAGAGCTCCTGTGGACCATTCACATGCACACTGACCTTTCCGGCTGAATGGCCCATCACCTCTCCTCCCACACTTCAGGCCTGGCACATGGCCAGGAGTATCTGAGGCCCATGTCTCCCTCAACCCGTGCCCTTGCTTATTGTCTGCCATGATCACTCCACACGTTCCCTTCCCCTGGCAGCGTCTCATCATGAAACTTCACCTTCTTTCTCCTCGTCTTTAGGATTAGTGCCCTCCTTTTCAGTGCACACCACCCACCAGGCATTCATCTGTGGCCAGCTATCTCATGTTGCCACCTTTGGAATCTTGGGATCTAGACATGGAACTGACTCTTCAGAGTTTAGCTTGACTGACCAGAGGTAGATTTTACAGATGATGTGAGAAGGATATAAGCCTGAGAAAGAGGAATAAAAATAGAGCAAAGATGATTGCATATGAAACTTCATTGGCATGTAAGAGAGCAGGGGAGCTGGAGGAGGCTGAATCTGAGTGGCAAACAGGAGATTTATGTAGAAGAGCTTTAATACCACACATGTGTTAAAGCAACTTGATTCCGTTTACCTTGTTACACTCATTGAAACCTCTGCTTGCTCAGAGGTAATCTAGGAGTTACTGGAGGACCTTACAGTAAAAGCATGACCCTGGTAATCACATATAAATTGACTTAATAACCAATAACTTTGAATGAGAACAAGATAATAGAGTGCAGAATATGTTTCATATTTGACAAGGTAATGAAAGTGGCCAATGAAAGCTCCAGAATGAGTCCCCAGAGCAGCATAACTTGATTAGATGCCAAGTAGGAGTTCAATTAAAGAAAGTAATTGTCCAAGGACATCTTAGAATCCTCTGAGACAGATGTTTACAAACCATTAGTCCCTTCAATTATAGCTAGGCAAACAAAGATTGACAGTATTCTAATTTTAACATTTACAGGCATATGAATTTCAATGAAGTGACAAACACGTTTTCATGTTGAGTACATCTCTGGGAGCAGTGACTCCTCTTTCTGGAAAATGATGGGTTGTTGAGCACCATTTTGTGACTTTTCTGAACAAAATATAAAGACAGTCTTGAGTGTGTATACACATACTGTTCATGTTACATGCACATGTGGGAAACAGTGAAAACATCACCTCACTTACAGAGTGTAGGATGTACTTACTGCATGAGGCATGCGGCTGTACTTAACACAGGCTGCAATCAGAGGTTCAGAACAACTACCCAGTGACAGTCAGAGTCACAGTAGGGTTTTGCTCAAAATGTTTTAAAAAATCAAAAACAGTGGAGTCTGGGGAAGTGGATTAGTTGGCAAAGTGCTTGCCAGACAAGAGTGAGGACCAGCCAGGCATGGTGGCGCACACCTTTAATCCCAGCACTCAGAAGGCAAAGGTAGGAGGATCGTCGTGAGTTCGAGGCCACCCTGAGACTACATGGTGAATTCCAGGTCAGCCTGGGCTAGAGTGAGACCCTACCTTGAAAAAAAAAAAAAAAAAGAGTGAGGACCAATGTTTGGATCTACAAAATTCACACAAATGTGGTCAGAGCAGCTGCCAGGAATCCTGGCACACAGGAGGCAGAGACAGGAACTGCCCCAGCAAGTTGGCTGGTAAACTAGCTGAATTGAGAGCTCTGTACAGAGAAGAGCCCCAGCCTCTGTGAAATAAAGAGGAAAGAGTTTGAGGAAGAAGCCGGACCTCTCTCTGACACCACATGCACTCCACACACATACACCATACACACACAAACACACACACAAAGTTCAAAATAGAGGCAGAAAATGCTAATAAAAATACATCTAGGAGAATTTGTGAAAATTTTGTTTAGAATTTTGTTTGTTAAAACAAAAAGGCAGACAAGCATTTCAGAGTCCAGTGTGCTAACCAGTTACACAATGGAACCAACGCAAGCATTTCAAAGTTAATGATGAACCTTTAAATACACACAATGAATCTAACATATATTCAGGAAGATAGCTCAGACGACATTGGTCAGCTTTGAGCTTTGTTGCCTGGCAGAAGAAGGCTTGATGGCTTTTACAGCTTATTAATACAGGGCCTGAGGGGTGTGGCTCTTCCTAGTGGATAGAAGCAAGAAGTTGTGATAGGTAGGATCATCATGAGTTTTTTTTTCTTAAATTTTAATTTTTTGAATTATTTATTTATTTGAGATAGAGATAGAGAAAGAGGGAGAGAGAGAGAGAGAGAGAATGGGCATGTCAGAGTGTCTAGCCCTTGTAAATAAACTCCAGACACGTGTCACGTTGTGTATATGACTTACATGGGTACTGGGGAATCAAACCAGGGTCTTTAGGCTTTGCAGACAAGCACCTTAACTACTATGGAATATCTCAAGTCCTGACATGAGTTTCTTAATGGTGTCTCTTCAGAGTTCTTCACACTGTGTGTCTCACTAAGGAGGGTGTTGTTCTACTGCCCCTGCAGTCAGCTGTGACCCCTAGTCAGCACTCTGTCATGGCCTGTGTACCTTTCCTTCTGAGGCTCAGAAGCTGTCTTATAATTAAAAATATGGAAGTAATATTAAGACACAACATCCACAGACTTCTTTATTTAACTTGAAGAGCAAGGCAGTTATTATAGATATGCATTGCAGGGAAAAAATCAGTGAAACTAGAACTACAAAGACAGGCCAAGAAGAGCTAGAAGGGAACCAGACTCTAACTTCTAGCCTCATCTCTGCTGTTAAGCACCATGTGGCCAGAGTTGCAATAAACACCTAACCACCCAACCAAAAACCATCACTAAAGTTGATACTTAGATTAGAATTTCAATCACTGGGCTTTCTGTGGTGTAGACTGAGAAAAAATCTAATATATGAAGATAACTCATTTTCACAAAAGCCAAAAAGTAAAAGGTGTAAAAGCTCCCAATTTTTGGAGTCCTGAAGACTAAACTTAACAAAAACAAAAGTGCATTGATGGTAAATTGAAACATAGTCGAAGCGCCATCCTGCCCACAGACTTATATTATAGGGAACAGAAAGTTTTTGCAGGCTTCGAGTTTTTGACCATTAAAGACATCACAGTAAGGTGCAGCCTCCAGAGGGGCTCAAACTTCCTCTTTCCCTCTCTTCTTGCCATTACTCCTTCTGGTCTTATGGTCCCCCTTTATTAAAAGTAAGTTCCTCTAATATCTAGCCTTCTTATCAGAAGTAAGAACAATGGTACAAGAAAAATAAAGATGAAATCAGCGACAACAATGTTTAATGCAGGAGTCTATGAACAATGATGCTATACATAATATTAACCTTACGAAAGATGTATAAGACTGCAAGGACTGCCACAGTTAATAATTTAAATGGGGAAAATTAAAAAACAATTTAAATGGGTATTTCCAGCATGGAGCATTTTAATGAAGCTAGAGATCTTCGTAGAAAAAAACCATAATGCCTTATTTTTATATAACTGAGTTACTCTTATTTTAAATGATAAGCTACCAGGAGAGTGGGAGAAATTTAATACGACTTGTATATGATAAATATATAACACACAAAGATCATTTTCTTTTCTTGGAAAAGAAAGCTATAGTTTTATGTCCTGATTTATGCCACATAGCAACAAGATAAGCCATGAGGGAAACCACAGATTATGACCCCAACAACTCTGTATAAAGAGCTGTAAACTTCTTTCTAAGGCTTAAATGATGACAGGAGTATTATCCAATGTTGATTCTTAACTGGTCTCTTATTTATTCTTCACAGGGCAGCTAGCATGACCTGTAAGAAACAAATCTGCCTGACTTCTCTACTCACAATGTTCTCATCACTTCCCATGACTTGTAAATACAAGTCTATATATATAACATCCTGTAATACTGTTTTTATTTATTGATTGACAGTTTTGTGAGGTTAGGGTTTGAACCCAGGACCTCACACATGGTAGGCAAATAGTCTACCAGCAAACTATATCCCCATCCCTTTGAGTTGGGTTTTAAATGATCACAAATGACTCCCCACACCTCTGAATATGAGTTGGCACTGTGACTTCCTTTGACTATAAAAAGGTGTCAGAAGGACTGGAGAGATGGCTCAGCAGTTAAGGCACTTGTCTGCAAAGCCTAATGATCTGGGTTCAACTCCCATTACACAAAAAAGCCAACTGCACAAAGTGGTGTGTGCATCTGGAGTTCATTTGCAGAGGCTGGAGGCCCTGGCATGTCCATTCTCTCTGTCCTTCTCTCTACCTATCTCTTCTTGAAAATAAATACATAAGAATATTAAAAGGGCCTCAAGCAAGTTATGAACCTAGATTTCATGAGGCTTGACTGTATTCTCACCCCTCAAGAGTACTTCTGTCACCACTTGGGAAGCCCAAGATGGCAGCTGTTTTAGCTCATGCTCAGGATGAGTGAGAACATTCTGGACCACAACCTCCCTCAGAGCTATCACTTCACCTCAGCACCTAGGGAAATGCAGTGAAGACCAGCAGACTAAGCCACAGATTTGTGAACTACTCATTATTTTAACCCTTAAGACTTGGGAATAAGCTGGGAGTGTTGGTGCACGCCTTTAATCCCAGCACTCAGGAGGCAGAGGTAGGAGGATCACCATGAGTTCGAGACTACCCTGAGACTACAGACTGAATTAATTCCAGGTCATTTCTGAGCTAGCTCGGAAAAAAAATGGGGGGATAATTGTTATGGAGCAGTCAGTATTTAAATTAGTCTAAAAAGATCTGGGCAATGTGGCGTCTGAAAAATTCCCCTTTCACCTTCCACTTTGTTTTGGAGTTTCCACTTCTTTATTTCAATCATTCTGGTCCTTTGCTGTTCATAACCTACTACCATGTCGTGCTCTCACTCTGCTGGCAGACTCTGTCCTTCCAGTGTACTCTGGACTTCTCCATCCACTCAGAATGTTCCATCATGTACCCTTCTGTGGAAAATAGCAGCTCCTTCCCTTTCTGAACACCTTTGTCCCTTCCTTTCCTTTGTATTCTAATTACCACTTAGTGATCATACCTTCACTGATATGTGATCTTCTTCATTAGCAATATATGTGTTTTCTTTCTTTCTTAGCCTCAATGGAAACTCCACAAAGGAAGAGGTTTTATTTTGTTTATGAGTGTATCTCTACTACCAAGAACAGTGCCAGGGTCATGCTATTCAGTTAACAATATCTTTCATAAATTTGTACTGAGAAGATGGCTTAGAAGGTAAAGTTCTTGCTATGCAAGAATGAGGACCTGAGTTCCAATGTCTAGAACTTGCATAAAAGTCTGGGCCTAGTGACATATGCTTGCAATTTTAGTGCTGGGGATGTTGAGACAGAAAATCTCTGTGGCTCACTGGCTAGTGAGTCTAGCCCAATTGGTGAACTCTAGGTTCAATGAGAGACTCTGTCTCTAAGAATAAAGAGGACAGAAATCAAGGAAGATACTCAGCATTGTGCTCTGTCCTTCATACACAGGCACACACATGTGAAACCTCACACATACACACATACAAACCCACACACACAGCCAAGAATGTAATGATTGAAATAAACCCTTTCTTCTAGTTGGGTGTTTGTCCCAGCAACAAGAAAGTAACTGCAATAGCTAGTAAGGAAGAGGGGCAAGATGTTGAAAGTCCTCATGAATTAGGATAAACTAGTATACAATTCCTCTAATACAGATTGATATAATTCATAAATCGAAGATAATGAATATTATGAAAACTATCCAAAGAAATAAAAATGTGAATATCGAGAAAATATTGCCTAATCTACATATATCTGAAACTCTTGCTTCTGGGTGATTTAGAACAATTATATTTAGTAGTCAGAAAAGTAATAACCATGGAGAAATTAGTGGGTAGAAATGAAAATGTAATGCCACTGGAGATTATATTTTTCTACTGTAAGGATGAGAGTTTCATAATTTCAAAACACTATATGCTTAATGTTATTGAAGCCAAAATTAAAAATGAGGAATTCCAGAGGATAAGAGAAAGACTAGAACATAAATTTTCTTCACAAGTTACTTCACCCTTATGTAATTCCATGTTAACATCACATAAAATACAACAATAGAAAATAGCTAGTAGAAATAGGTTTATAATCTCTTTCGAGAGAACAAAAACAAGATTTAGAATTCTTTTTTGCATATGTATGTGTGTATAGCATGCTGTGTGTGCGTATACATGTTCATATATGTGTGGGTGCACAGGTTTGTGTGGGTACACTTGCCTATGAATATGAAGGTAAAGAATATGCCCATCTTAAGTGGGTTTTCTGGTAAAAAAGCAAAACACAGTCATGGGACTCTATCACTAGCGGAGCTCTACAGTGCATCAAATTCCTAATAATTTTGAGTTGATGCTAAGGAGACAAAAGTGTATCATTGTTGCATTAACTTTTCCCTGAGGGAATGGGAGCAAAATCTATTTCCTGAAGCTAAGGCACAATGACGGGACAAAATACAATTACACCAAAGTTCAACTTTTGCACCAATGTGTTCAATGGGCTTTCTTACAGGGCACGCATGACAGGTCCTTTAAGGGAGCATAGCTGACCTGAAAGTAGGTACATCACCAGACAGCCTCACCACAGCATGGACACTGAGCTCTGTCTAGCCACTTCGGTGGAGTCCCCTGCTTCAGTTAGCCTCCCACACACTATGTACTCTAACACTTCCCGAGACCACAAGGCCATAGTGCCCTGCAAGATATGGCAGAATCACACAGCCGGCAGGGAGATGCAGGAGGAAGCGACCGAGATTCCCTTTCCACCCAATGCTTCAAAAAGGGCACATAAAAGCCCAATTTTGAGGGTCACTCATGGGGGTGAGGGCAGTTTCCAATAAAGATAATATTGACCATTATGCTCAGAGAACAAGATGCTAAAACAATCATCTAAAAGGGTTTTCCCTGTTAGTGATGAATTTGATGGAAACAAGTGAAGAATACACAGGAACTTCATTTTCCTACCAGATCATCTGCCCTCTCCAATATTCCAAAGAATAGAGATAGTAGGATGACATACTCAAAGCTTTCCTGTACCACAGCTTGTGAATTGGAGCCAGAGCAAGTGATTAAATTTGGTTTGTGTCTTAGTATTAGTAGGGAAAGTACACACTATCTCATTAGACAACTGGAAAGATTTAAAGTAATCTTAACCCAGAGATGTCATCATTGTTACCAACTGCAGCAATCCTAAAGATGTAAGCACAGCTAGTTTGCACTAGTGATTATCAGCAGGTGGATTTAGTCAGAAGAAATCTGATTTTACTTAGCAGAAAGTTCAAGAGACCAATATCTCTTCTTACCTATAGCCTAATCCTCGTGACTCTATTAAGATAATTGACACTTTTATTTGAAATTTTTGTTTTTAAATTCATTAAGATAGAGAGACAGAGAATGGGTGTGCCAGGGCCTCCAGCCCTTGAAAATGAACTCCAGACACATGTGCCATCTTGTGTATCTGGCTTACATGGGTCCTGGAGAATCGAACCTGGGTCCTTAGGCTTCACAGTACCTTAACCACTAAGCAATCTCTCCAGCCCTTCTTTGAAATCGTAATCCACAGAAGAATCAGAAATAAGTCCACGAAAAGGCTTCAGAAAGTTCAAGTTGGGAGAAGTATGAGAGAACCAGATATCACCTAAGCATGCATGGTAGGAAGAGGAGGGATAAGAAGGTGTGGTAGGTGAAATAGACTCATGTGTTTGGGTACTTCATCCACAGCAAACTGGTGCTATTTGGGAAAGTTATGGAAGCTTTAAAAAGTAGAAACATGTTGGAGAAAGTGTGTCACTTGGAGTGCGCCTTGAGGTGTGGCACCTGAGCTGCACTCGCTGTCCTCACTCCTGCTCCCTCCATGCTGGCATGGGCATGCACAGCAGGCTTCCGGCCCGCACCCGCCGTCTTCCTGCCATGAGCAACTCTACCCTCTGCCACTGCATCAAAATAATTTCTTTGCTTCTCTAAATTGCTTCTGATAGGATATTTGCTCCCAGAAACAAGAAAGTAACTGACATAGAAGGGAAAAAAAAAAAAAAAAAACTTGTATCGATGTTCTAACCACCAAAACCTTGTGATCATTTTTTAATATCCCTTTCTTACCTAATCTTCCAGGCAATCCTATATAGCACCAGATATCATTATCATGATTTCAGATGCTAGGAAATGAAGGATCCACAATGTCAAATAAGCAGTGATTATGAAAAATGTCATTTATATTTGTTAAATATATATATATTTGAATTATTATATTTGTGTTAATATTTGTTTTTATGGAATTAATATATGTATTGAATATATATTTGTAAGTCCACTTCCCCACGAATTTTCAAGCTCACTGACTCTGGAAGGTAAGCACTATGCACTATTTCAATAAGCTTGTGAATTCTTTCATTGGCTGCCAACATCATCACCAAAATTGGGTACACTCAAACTTAGCACAGAAATCATCCCCACAGTCAAAGTTCCAGGATCATTAATATCATCTGCTGCAAAATGGAAGATATGAGACCAATTTTTCTTCAACAAAAATTAACCTGTTCCAATAGACAAGAACTGCTTCTGCAATTCTTCCTATGACATTTTTGATAGTTTTGTCCTTCAAATTGTTTGTTTATGTAAATTGTTTGCTTAAATTTATATTTGCTTTTCTGTTATAAACGTCTTCAACCTGAAAAAGGAACATTTTGAAATATTTCAACACCAGATTTATTATTTGAGTTGGCAAAAATTAAGTGCATTGTTTTCAATTAACCACATTGAATATATAATATATATATATGTAGTGCATCTGAACATATTTACATAAGTCATTTAGAATTTTACTGTTTTCCATAAAAAATGTACAGGTTTAATTAAGTATTATTACTTTAAATCCTACCTCTATTATGCTAGAGGAAGTAATGGTATTTAATACTAAACATATCTGTTGTGTGAATGAGAATGCTCTTGCATGATATAGAAATATAAAATGCCAACCAACATAATGTGCTGTCTGTGACGGGACAACTGCATTTCTTATATGCAGAGCTGTGCTATTAGGAAGCATAATGACAGCACCATGTTATCATTCTTTGAAGCAAATGAAGCATGGCATTGATCAAAGCCTGGGCTTTTCATCATACATTATTGCTTTTTTCAGGTGTTGTCAAAACAATGTATTGATGATACACTGGACATTTCCTAAGCCTAATTTTCTATCCAATAAACTTGTAAGAAATACAGGTATACTTCATCTGAGACTTTGTTCTAAGCCTTCAAAGTTAAGTGAAATAATCTATATATTTTGAATTTTTTTAAAAAACATTGAAAGAGTACACTCTGCTTCTGAAAATTAGTCAAAGAAGACTCTCCTTTGTAAGAATTTTTCATTTGTTAGTTTTTATTTATTTATTAACTAGAGACAAAGAGAAGGAGAGAGAGATAGTGAGTGAGAATGGGCATGCCAGGGCCTCTAGCCACTGCAAATGAACGGCAGACGCATGTGCCACCATGTGCATCTGGCTTATGTGGGACCTGGAGAATCCAACCTGGGTCCTTAGGCTTTGCAGGTATGTGCCTCAAATGCTAAGACATGTCTCCAGCCCCATCTTTTGTTAGAATTTGGTGGTTTTTCTAAGTTCAGAAACATTCTACATGGAAATGAATGCCCAACAGCAAATATTAGACTAAAACTCAAGGAAATCAAGATGGAAAAATGTTGTTTTGTCAAATAATCCTGTAGAAAGGACTGAATATGGAGGGAATAAAGACAGCACACATCAAAAACGACCAAATAAAATCATTAGTGTATTATATACAGCTTAAATTTTTAAGTCTAGTAATCTGAATATAAAAGCTTAGTTCTTGTGTTAACACTCAAGAGAATGAAAGTTAAAACAAAGCTTACCCACCTTGTGTATTCTCAATTTGTAATTTTCAGTTTTCAGCTTTCAAATATTCAGCTTTCCTTTCCTTCTTTTAAAATTTTTGTTTACTTATTTGAGAGTGACAGAGAAAGAAAGCGAGGGAGAACGGGAGTGAAAGTGGGCGCACCAGGGCCTCCAGCCGCTGAAAATGAGCTCCAGATGCGTGTGCCACCTTGTGCCGCTGGCTTATGTGGGTCCTGGGGAATCGAGCCTTGGGCTGGGGTCCTTAGGTTTCACAAGCAAGTTCTTACCCACTAGGCAATCTCTCCAGCCCCTCAATTTTCTTTTCCTTAGCCATCACTAATTTTTTAAAAAAATAATTGCTTGCATGTACTATAGTAATATGTACATCTGTGACTAATTTTGTAATAAAAATTTTCATTAAAAATTTAAACAGTTACCTCCCACTGCCCTCCTTTGTTCTCCCTTTTCCATTCCTCTCTATTCAAGTGCTTTTTCAATCCTGCTATTCTCTCTTCTATTTTTGTCTCTTTTAAAATGTTTACCATACTTTGACATCCATGATAACCTGTTGACAGACCCAATAATATGCACGTCAAGTACAGTAATAATGACCACAGTGAGTTATGAGCACTTTGTGTCTGGCAGACATCGTTCCAGATCACTCCTCCCAATTCTTTACCTCTTACATTCTGCCACCTCTTCTACTGTGGTCCCCTGAGCCACTGGAGGGTATGATATAAATATCTCAGTTAGTACTATAAATGTCCAACTTTCATCTTACAGGTAGCAATTATAATTAGCATTAATAGGCAGTTAAAATCAATTTCTGTGGGAAAGCAAATGCATTTTGACACACTTAGAATTCATATGTGCCTCTTTGATGCATAAACATATACGGTCACATTTTAAAATACTCCTTAAAATTAGTCAAATAAAAGTTAAAGTTCTGACTGGTATGTATGCATACTTTTTCTGTGGTGGTTTGAATGAGAATTGTCCCTCAAAGGCATATATGTTTGAAAGCGTTCTCTAGCTGGTCCTAACACTTGAGATGGCTGTGGAACCTTTATAAAATTGAGGAGGAAGTGGATCACTGTGCGTAGACCCTTAGGTCTTAAGGCCTGGCTCCACTTCCTTTTCTCTCACTGCTTCCTGTGGCGGTATCTTGACCAGATATTCTCTGCTCCTACGGCCATGCTTTCCCAGCCATGATGAGCTGGATGAGCCGTATGCCTTGAGATTGTAAGCTAAAATAAGACGTTTTCCTTTAAGTGATTTCTTGTCAGAAATTTTGTTTTAGTAACAAGGAAAGTAACTAAAATATAACACAATCAAAAGAAAATTAGACATTGCCATTTACTTAGTTTTAGTTTTGTATTCTCAAATGACAAAATATTTTTTTCTGTGTTTTTATTTAATAGCAAGTTTATATTTGCAAACACAGGAAATTTTCTAGCATGTATAAAATTGTTAACAGGTCCTCTTCCATATGGAAGTCTAGGTAATCAGTAAATAAAATGCTCATATTTTATACCTCAAGTCTTTCCAAATTTTATGTTTTCTAAGAAAACAATGTTGCTGCAGTTATAGGTCAAGGCCCAACATGTGATAAGTTTATTTTTCACTTTATCTTTATAAAACAGATAGGCAATAAGTGCCATTTTTAAAAATATGATAGAGAATTGGGGCCAGACGTTTATTTTCTTTTTTTCTTTTTTTTTTTTTTTTTTTGGTTTTTCGAGGTAGGGTCTCACTCTAGCCCATGCTGACCTGGAATTCACTATGGAGTCTCAGGGTGGCCTCGAACTCACGGCGATCCTCCTACCTCTGCCTCCCGAGTGCTGGGATTAAAGGCGTGCGCCACCACACCCGGCTCAGACGTTTATTTTCTTAAGGCCATCCATTGATAATGCAAGAAAGGAGTTTGAGTAATATAATATGTATTAGATGTGAAGGAATTCCATCATGCTGAGATGATCAGGTGATTTTAAACAGAAATAACTAAAATTCACATTGCTGGAACACATTAGTGTACCAATAAAGTGCTATGATTTTTATTAATTTTATTTTTGATTTTTGCTCTTTGTGAGATGAAATTAATTGGATTAGGTGAAAGAAAGTATCTAGGGCATTGTGTAGAAGCATTCACTACTTATTAGGGAAAAACAATAAACCACTTCATATTCCTCTAGTCCAATGCTCTGCCAACTTTCCCACTTAGGATGATAATAATGTAATCATATATTATGAACCACGAGCCTTATTTAGTCTGGTTCAGCCACTGATACTGCCATTTCTTTTACACCTATAAAGCTATATTAAAGAATACATTCAAATTTAGTCTTTAAAATCATAAAATAGAGGTTTTTAGCACTCTAGTTTGCTGGCTAATGTCTTTTTAAAGCTCAGCTTTATGATTGAATATATTTTATAGCTTAATCTAAAATTGAAGTTCAAGATGTTTTGGTCAACTCACAATATTCTCTCTTCCTGCCTTCATTTGTTTCTGTAAAGCCCTTCCTTTTGTGAAGACAAAGGATTCTGACACCATGTGGCAAGTTTACCACTGAGTTTTTCTAAGCTTTTAGTCCCAGAAAAAATCATAGAAGAATTAGTTGGACTATTGGGCAAACTTTGTAATGAATTCTGGTCCCTGTTCTATTTAAAACTTACTACTAAGTTTAATTTGTATTTTGAATTAGATATGAAAAAAGACTTTAAATGCTGAATTGCAGTGCATTTGTGTCCAATGAGCATTACAAGCTCAAGTCTAGAGGCCAGAGGAGGGCATTGGATGTGTTCCTATCACCCCTCTGCCTCATTTGCTTGAGACAGGTCATCTCACTAAACCTAGAGCTTGCCATTTTTGGCTACACTGGCTGACCAGCAAGCACTTGTCCGCAAGCATGGCATTGCAGGTGTTCATCACCACACCCAGCCTGTCACAGGGGTGCTGGAGATGGAACCCAGGCCCTCAGGCTTGGGCAGCCAGCTCTCTTACCATTACGTCCCCAACCCCTGAAGGACTTATCATAAGTAAATAGTAGGAAAGCAACTACTTTAAGAGGTAGGCGATGGTGGGAAAACATTAGTTGCCATAGTACACAGATAAAGGAAACTTTTGGAAGTTTGACAGGACAGTGCAGAGTCCAGGCCGCAGCACTGAGGCTTAGATTGGAGTGGACGATGCAGAGATCGGCCCTGCGCTTGCGCCCACATGACAAGCTCCATGAAGGTGAAGCCTTGCTAGAGCTCCCTTTATTCAGTATCTAAACTCAGCTTGTTTACTACCATTGTGTTTGCCTGCTTCCTTCTCCTTTTGCAATTTTAAAGGTGTAGTAACCTCAAGCTGAGCATCTCCCTGTCTTACAAGTGCTTGTTTTTTTTAGGTTATCCATTCACATCCCTGGCAACTTTTTCTTTTGCTTTCTCCATCCATTCTACCTTTAGTTTGAACTGCGTTATTACCACCATTAATAATTTTCACTCCTTCCTTCTTTTTTACTTTTACTGCATATATTTTCTCTATAATTCTAAAACTAATCATTAGTCTTACTCTATTTTCTTTACATTTCTACTGTTAGTAACTAACATCTTAGTAGACGTCATACTATCTTTGTTCCTTTGCCCCTCACAAATTATTGAAGTTAACATGAGATTATTTGCAAGAGCCTATTACTATATAAGGTTTACAGGGGTTGTCTTTGTTTCTAGCTGGCATTGTAAGAGTGGTGCTGGAAAAAAAAGCCGGGGGACTTCCGGCTAAGATGGCGGCTTAGGAACCACACCAAAGCAGCCTAGGGGAGAAAAAGCCAAAGAATACCCAGCAAAATACACACTTTTACTAAAAAGTGAGGTGTATAAAAAATTAAAACAGCAGCAGAGAAGTAGGAGAGATCCAGAGCATCCAGTGCCCACACAGGCAGGCCTGAGCTCCGGCATTGGCAGCGCCGGCTCCGGCAGCAGCAGCGCCTGCTACAGCAGCAGCGGATCCAGCAGCAGCAGCTTCAGCAGCGGCAGTGGCAGCAGGGGCTCCTGCAGCAGTGGTGCCAGGTCTGTGGGGCCACAGCAGCCAGGCTTGGCTTGCCCCACAGGAAAAGCCAGTGCCCAGCTCCAGAAAACAGAACAGCAGTCGAGCGATCGAGCCAGCCTACTTGAACCCACAGGGCACCAAAGAGGGACGCAAGCAGAGCGCAGTATAACTGAGACCAAAATCATCCCAAAAGGTAACTGGGATTGCACCAGGGAAGTACTCACTTGGTCACAAGCTGACTTGGAACCCTCAACAGACCAGAAATCTTAACCTCTTTGTTGATAGAGGATCTGGTTGTTATAATACCTACTCTTGCATAAATACTCAGTTTTTCATTGAATGTGTACATTTTCTAGTTAAATTTTAGAATCTATCTGTATTTGGTTCCACTTAGCCTACTTCAGTACTACCATAGCAAGCAAACCCAACCCCTAGGAACACCTTTGTAGATACTCTGAGAGTCTTAAGAGCCACACCTAGCACCTTAAGCTCCTACCCTGAAGATATGTAACATCAGATTGATTGATACAGCTAAGAATACCCAGCTACCTAGAAAATCCAAGCATTAACTTAATCCAAGATGCAAAAATATATATATTATAACACAAGAAACACTAAAATTCAAGACAATATAAATCCACCAAAAAGTTTTAATGCATCAGAAATGACATCTAGTGAGAACGAGTTAGAAGAAATGCCTGAGAAAGATTTCAAAAGAATGATTGTAAATATGTTCAAAGAAGTCAAAGAAGAAATCAAAGGAATGAAAGAGGAAATCAAAGGAATCAAAGAATACACAGGACACCAATTTAATGAAATAAAGAGATCAATACAAGACATAAATAAGGAACTACACATAGTAAAGAAAAACCAGTCAGAATTACTAGCAATGAAGAACACAGTAAATGACATAAAAAACTCTGTAGAAAATCTCACCAGTAGAATGGATGAAGGAGAGGACAGAATATCTAAGCTAGAAGACCAGGTGGCAGATCTAATACAGTCCAACAAAGAGAAAGACAAACTAAGAGTGGTGCTGGAGAGTGTCTGAAGCTCTGAGCACATGGGGTATTTGCTTTAGAACTTTGCTATACCTTACAGTCCAATAGAGAGAAGTGATACCCTACTATAAGCTAGTCCCACTTTAACATTACAAACACTTAAACTGAAAGGATAGAAATGATTTTTTAAAAATGTAGCCCGCAACATAATCCTAGGTACTCAAATTGCAATGTAGAAACACAAAATCATGAAAGTTCAAGGCCACATGCTTGCTCCTAAAATTACTACTTCCACACTAATGGAGTCCACTGAGAATTATTTCTGATAAAATTTTTAAAAATTGAGTATAGGAACCTTCAGCTTTATCAAAGAGGGCACAAATTAATTACTGCATAAATTCAAAGAGAACATAAACAGCTGACTAAAATAAAAATGTCAATATAGTATATAAAATGTGGATTCATTAAAAGATAGATATACCAAAAAAATTGAAATGAAAATATGCATAAGTGAAAAAATAAAAAAGCTATTTGGGAAGCCTTACCAATAGAATGGACCAACATCAAGGCTTATCTGAATTTGAGAGCTGGAGAGATAGCTCAGCAGTTAAGATGCTTGCTTGCAAAACCTACAACCCAGGTTCCATTTCCCAGTACCCATGTCAAGCCAGATGTGCAAAGTGATGCATGAATCTGGAGTTTATTTGCAGCAGTTGGAGTCCCTGGCATGCCCATTCTTTCTGTCTCTTCTATACTCTCTGCCTGCAAATAAAAATATTTTTATAAAATGATGAATTTGAACATGGTGACAAAACTAAGACAAAAATGTAAAAAGGTATGAACAGAACATACTAGCTTTATGTGATACCATCAAATAAAAAAAAGTACAAACAGAACATACTAGTGCATGTGATACCATTAAAGAACCAAAATGTACAAATAATGGCCATAAGAAGAAGGAGAAAAAGAACAAGCAAAAGGCACAGAGAGTAGATTAAATAAAATCATGGCAGGGCTGGAGAGACAGCTTAGTGGTTAAGGCACTTGTCTATGAAGCCTAAGGACACAAGTTCGATTCTCCATGTCCCATGTAAACCAAATGCATAAGGTGGTGCATGTACCTGGAGTTCATTTGCAGTGGCTAGAGGCCCTAGAGTGTCCATTCTCATTCTCTCTCTCTCTCTCTTTCTCTCTCCCTCTCCCTCTCTTCATCTCTAATAAATATATTTAAAAGAATAAAATTTTTTAAAATAACAGAACAGAACTCTGGCCCAACATGGTGGGGCATGCCTTTAATCCAAGCACTTGGTAGGCAGAAGTAGGAGGATCATTGTGAGTTCAAGGATAGCCTAGGACTACAGAGGGAGTTCCAGGTCAGCCTGGAGCTAGAGTGAGACCCTACCTCACAAACAAAACAAAACAAAAAAAAAAAATTATGGCAGAAAATTTCCCAAATTTATATAAAGAGATGGTCATACAGATATGGGGACCTTTAGAAGACCAGATAGATATGACCAGAAAAGAAGTCCCCTATGTCATCACTAGTTAAAATAGTGAACTATAAAGAACAAGAAAAGGATAGATGGTTTGGTCATCTATAGAGGCAAACCTGTTAAGATAACAGTGGATTTCACAGCAGGACCTCTGAATGCCAGGAAATATTAGTTTCTTCTCTGAAAAGCAATGCCTGCAATCCCAGGCTAATATAGATGGAAAAAATTCTCCTTGTTAACAGAAGGAGTACACAAATCAGCAAAGATTTCACAAAACAAATAGACTGCTCTTAGTCGATTAATTACAAATGGCCAGCTTAAAAAAATGAAATAATGTTCAAGAACCTTAGCAATCAGAGAAATCCAAATAAAAAACTAGATTGAGATTTCATCTCACCCCACTCATAATGGCTAATATTAGCAAGTATACAAACAGACAAAACTCCTGGGAATAATTTTTAAACTGTTAATAGGAATGTCATTTTGTCTGGGCTCTATGGAAATCAATATGAAGAGTTCTCAAAATACTGAACATAAAAAGTTAAGGAGATGACTCAGTGATTAAAGGTGCTTGTTTGCAAAGTTTGCTGGCCTGAATTCAATTCCCCAGCACCCATATAAAACTGAATGAAAGTGGTGTACCTGTGATCCAGTAGGGCCTAAGATAAAGGGAGGCCGAGGTAGGAGAATCAGAAGCTCGTGGGCCAGCTGGTCTGACATTTGCAGTCTGGCAATTCATTTGCAGTGGCAGAAGAGCTTGTCTCAGAGAAAGTGGAGCACAAGCTGTCCTCTGACCGCCCCATGGTCACCGTGACATCACACCCACACGTGTACACAAAAATGACTCATTCTGCATTTTTATTTAAAACCTTGAACATAAGCCTATCATATGTCCCACCTATACTGCTCTTTGTGGGATACCCAAAAGAAACTAAGACAGCAAATCACAAAGATTCTCCTATATCCACATTTATTGCACCATTTTCACAATAGCCAATTGATGCAATCTGCCTGGTTGTCTATAAACAGATGGATACAGAAAATTTATATATACACTATACATTTTTGTTCTGTCATAAAAAGATAAATTGTCATTTTTGGAAATTTAATATCAGTAGAGATGATATTGGGTGTTAGATATTATATACTTATACATGATATATCACATATATGTCACAAAATCAGAAATGAAGAAACTACTGGAAGAGGAAAGAAATGGAGAGAAAGGAAAGAATAAGAGGAAATGAGCAAGGATTATTGAAATTATATATTTGAGTGAAATACTCATTATGAGATTCATCAACAAGTACAATGAATACACTCTAATAAAATTTAAATTAAAGGAAAGGAAGGTGAGAGAAGCACATGCAGAGAGAGGTGTCTGGAGAGCAACAGGGAACCCAGGACAGCAGAGGATTGGTAGACATGCATATCAGAAATTACTTGAAGCCAAGAAACAACCCAACGGTAAGAATGCAAGGGCTGGAAGGCATGCTGTGCTGCACAGACTGGAAAAGCAAGGTCATTGCCAGGTAGCAGTGAGTTCTCACTATGACTTTGCCCCAGTGAATGAGACTTATTTACTGTACACTAAGAACTTCTCTAGTTCCACTTATACACAAGATATGGCAGAATCAAAGTTGGTTGTTTCTAAGCATCCAACGCCCAGTAAATGCTACACAGTTATATTATTCTTATTCTAACATATTCCTAGGATAAAATTTGTTATGCTTCCTAAGAGATAGGTGCCAAGAATATTCTGTTTCTAAGGACACTTTACTGTCTAGAAGCGAAAAGAAAGATATCAGGTATCACCAAGAAAGTATATGCAAGTTTCAGAGAGAGTGTTCCATTTAAAGTAGATGGTGTTTGACAATGGGGACTTTGAGTTTCCAAAGATAGCAAGGATCTCACTATCTTAACAAGAGTAGAATTTGTTGAAAACATCATCATGGACTAGAAAGGGAACCAACCTGGAAGCCAGCCCCTCAGGCCACATGATCTCTCAATCCTACAGTATTCCTTTCTACCTCTGTATCTACTCTAATCTCCTCTTTCCATGGACTGCTGTCAGCAGACCTTGGGCTTGTATGGTACAATAGAACCACTCAAATCCTATGTATCCTTGGGCCATGGACGTAGTCCCTATTTTCTACATGCCCCACAGAAAAGTCTATCAGGACCCACTTAATTTTATGAGCTGAGTCATTAGGTTAGATGTCCCATCTCCTTACCCAACCTGCAGTGACTAGGTACAGTGACTCATCTCATCAGTGCCACACTCAGGTCACATTCACATAGAATATAACCTGAATTCATCATATAGGAGGAGTTGGAAAGATGAGCAGATGTTCGCAGTATGGATGGAAGACATGCAAATTATTGTAAGCAGAGAAAACCATAGAAACTTTTGAGCTCAATACCTAGTGTACAGAAGACAGATTTGCTCATATGAGCCTCCTCTGTTCATTAAAAACAACATGCTTTTGAGGTAGGGAGACGGCTCAGTCAGTGACAGCACTTGCATGACAGCATGAAGATCTGACTTTGGATCAATTCGACAAATGTTGGTGGGCACCTGTAATCCTAGCAGTTGGAAGGAAGAGAAGAGGATGCCCACGGCGAGCTGGCAAGACAAAGAAGACAAACAGGTGAGCTCTGGGTTCAATAATAAGGTGGGAAGCAAAAGAGGAAGCCACTCAATGTCAAACTCTGGCCTCCCCATGCACCTGTGCATACATGCGTGTAGCCACACACATACAAATAAGTATAGTCACAAGCACACACACACACATGCACACATAAAAGAATGTACATTCAAGTCAGTTCCATAACTGCAAATGCCTATGTGGTCTTTTAAATTATATGTCTCTCCTATAGAAATGACCCATCAGGGAAATTCTAGCTTAGTGAATGTCCTATTATAAAGCAAGTTTCCAAGACATGTTCCTTCTCTATACACTTGGGATGACCAGACCAAATGTACAGAATGAGGTAATCATATTTCATCTTAGTGAGCTGCTAGAAAATTGGGGTAGGTTTAGAAGTAAGTAAAAAGAAGGATAAAATAACACATCTTAAGGACTTTTTAAGAACTGGGAATGCTTCTCATGAAGTCAAGAACATGGTTAGTGAGAAGCTACTTGGTACTTGATTCAGGCTGTCTTGGAGGGTGGTGCTATATCATGAAGGATCAAGCTGCACCCTTTTATGGTCCAGAGGCACAGTAAAACATACCGAATGGAAATGATTGAAAGAAGGATTCCAACTCAACATAAGGAAAATGTACTCTAACAATTTTCCAAGAATACATGGTAAAAAGGAAATAAGATGTTTGTGAGCCAGAGAATGCCTCTTAAGTGGAATCAAAGGATAGATTACAACCATTACTTAGTATGACAACTGAGAGAAAGCAAGAGAAAAAGAAAAAGAAGAGAGAAAGAAAGGCAAGCCAGTAATTGCTTTTGCTTTTATCACATAGGTAATGCAAAGCCTGAATTTTTTTAGATTAAATGATACCTGCCACCAGTGAGTTCAGAGAGTCGTTTTTCTTTCTCATTAGGGTAAAATATAAAATGTGTGCATATTCTAGTGAGCAGTCAAAATTTCCCTGTAAGAAAATGGCAGTCTGGAGAGGTCAAGAGAGACAAATCAACAGGTTAAATAACTATGTTCTATGTGTAGCTGGCCCACAAGGTACAAAGAAACAGTTCACTCAATATCTAAAATAATTCAGGCTCTTTCCCCATGGGCTGCTGTGCTGAAAATGATATAGCAAGCCTGGTTAGATTCTCTGTAGACAAAAGTTGGAGGGATACAAATGCCTTCTTATGTTGGCATCTTTATACTGAACTACCAACACAAATCCCTGATTGAAGAGTATGTCACCTGAGCCAAGGTAGTTAAAAATACGAAGTTATTTTACTAAGTGTCTGCTCTGTTTAATTTTCTTTAGATTAAGAAATGAGAAGAGGCTATTAATTTGGATACCTTTTAAGGCAGTATTTTATGGAGTTGATTTGAACAAACTATTTTTATATCACTACCTTCTTTCACTAACAAGCATTGCTTCTCCTCAATCCCTTTGTGGCCAGTTTTCAGCATCACATTGAACTGAGAACAGTTTTTGAGCCCTATCATTGCAATTCTGTGATAGTCAAAATCTTTTCCCACTGGCTACTTTTGTTTCTTAAACTGAGTTTGGCAGTAGCTGACAGACATGTGTTTTTCCACTGATAAGAAGAAAGGCTTCCTGAGACAAGTATGCAATATTCATGGAAAAATTTAGAAAATGCACAGTTCCTTTCCCTCATGTCTTCCACTGCACGTATTCACACCACAAACAGCTATCCCCAGCCCCCAAACAATCTACTGTCACTGAACTTCTTCTCCCAGTGCTGACAAGACATAGGCCCACACTGTGAACCAGTGGGGCAGGAACTTGTTAGTAAGACAGTCTTCAACTCCATTAATATTCAACCAACAGAATCTCACCAGAACTTGCTACATGGAAGCTGATTTTCCTCTCAATAATGAGGTGAGCTGAAGTCTCTCAGGGGCATCTGCAGGTACATTAACTATTTCAGGTATTCAAAACCATCAAACTTGTATGCCCACATAAACTAGAGGAAGGCCTGAGAAGTCTGCTTATATGACATGACACACTATGATTAATTGTAATGAAATGAAATGATGCGTTTCCTAACTGGTATAGTTGTACAAAAGATAATCATTTTTCCATTAGGTAAGAAAATCCTTAAATATTTGATAGGAATGAAGAAAATTTTCATTATGAAATTCGTCAACCATTCCCTTTCACCTACAGAGTAGAAGATGGGAAATGAGGACCCCAGCACCTTGGAGCTTACTTCACTTCTGACTGAAGGCATGTTCTACTAAATATTTTAAATATTGGGAACAATTTCCAAGAAAATTATAGTTTACTCCTCAATCGTGGACATGCTTATATAAATAACTAATGCAAGTGAAGTGAAGAAAGCAATGTTTTATAGTTTTGTGGAATACATCAAATTAGATTTTTCTAAAATCATATGAATATATTTAAATGCATTTACATTTTTCAGAAAATATAGATGGATCACATTGCAAATATTTTTAAAGACTTCTGGTAACATGGTAAACTAAGATGATGGAAAACCCTAAATATAAATGGACAGCATCTGATTTTCCTTTCCTTTTCTTACTTTGTTTTTATCTTTTGTTCCCCTTTTCCCATTTTCCCTTTTCCAATCTTCCCCTTTCCTTTTGCCATTCTCTTCTCTTTCTTTTCTTTTCTTTTTTCCTTTCTTTCTTTCTATTTATTTATTTATTTATTTATTTATTTCTCTTCTTCCTCTCTCTCTTTGTTTATTTTTATTTGAGTGAACCAAGCTCAAAGAAAAACCCTGAAGTGCCACAGATGAACAAGGACATATTAAATCCAGAACCCCCATCTACTGCTGAGGCCATGGTGACCTTTGGGTTTGGGTTCACTTGGTACAGGCTGAGGATGTAGTGGCTGGGCTTCCAGTGCACATATTGTGACATTAAACTTTACTTCAGGTCCTAGAAAGAACAGGGTCCAGAATCCCTCAGTCCCATGAGTGTACTAGGAACTTCCATCACTGGCTTTTTTCTTCCAGGTCTAGGAAAAGGGATATAAGCTCAGGAATACAAAGAACAGTCCTGAAATATAAGCCTGGGAAATTACATTAAAAATCAGGAACACTGAACCTTCTAAGACCCTGGACAAAGGGGAATAGAAATTTCTATATTTACTATTATCTGGGGAACAATTGTTTCCTATAACTTTTGAAAGAAGTGTAGGCTTCATTCACCCCAGGTTTCAAACTATGGAGAGCAGTAAAATACTGAGAATGAGAACCAGAAGACACAATGAAGAGAATTACCACAAGCAATGACTGCCTAAAAAAGCTGCCATGAAAAATACTAAAAGATAAATCTGTAGAAAACAAAGGACAAAGGAGATAAAAATCTTAACAAAATAAAAACAGTTTAAAATAGTAATATGTGGCTTTAAAAATAACCAAATATAATATGCAAGAGAAAATTAAATAGAAATTAAATCAAACACGAAATTCTCATTCTGTCTTGTGGTGGTAGTGGTATGGGTTTGTTTTTTTGCTTTTCCTAAAACTTAGTATTTTGAGATAATTTTAGAATTAGAAAGAGAGCATGCCTATATACCCAACTGAGCTTTCCATAATGGTAATGTGATGGCTTGAAAGCAAAATATCTCTCATAGCCTCAAATGTTTGTGATTAAGCCTCCTATTTAGTCCCCAGCCATTCTAGCCTTGGGGAGGTGGAGCCTTGCTGGAGGAGGTATGTTGCTGAGGTCAGACGAGGTGAATTAGTGCAAAACACTGGGTATTCAGAGCTAGCTCATTTATATGAGTTTTCCTTTGTGCTGCCATGACAAGATGTGACGCCCTGGCTGCCTGCTCTGCCATGTTTTCTCTGTCATGAGGGAACTTCCCCTATAAACTGTAAGCCAAAATAAGCCCTGTCCTCTCATAAGCTGCCTCTGGTCTGGTGTTTCATCTCAGCAATGAGTAGATAACTGCTACAGTTAGCATATTAAATATTCATGATGAAAGAAACTAAATAGCACCTGTTGAACATGATCAATTAATATTTAGACTTCAGTCGATCTTAGAGGTCTTCTCACTAATGTCCTTCCTTTGCTCCAGGACTCAATAGTGTGTGTGTGTGCGTGTGTGTGTGTGTGTGTGTGTGTGTGTGCGTGTGTCTATCAGCAGTGCCAATGTCTTCTGGCTGACTGGTAAATACAACCTGAGCCAGCAGCTTTGCAAGCAAGTACCTTTAACCATTGAGCCATCTTTCTAGCCACCCCCTCTAGTGTATCTCATTACTGCTAATATGGACCTCAGTCAGTTGGTTAGGTTTCTGTCTGTCCATTTATTCATTACAAAGTTGTGATCTTTTGCTTCCTAATTAATAAGCATCTTAGGGAAGATCCTTTGAGAATGTATTTTCCTCCTGCTTGTCTGAATAAAATGTAAAAAGTTACAGAGTATCCTTAATGAATTAATGTACCTAGGAATAGTTACCAGCAGCTGTTTAAAAGGATAAAAGTTATAGATAACTACATATCATACATTTCTGATGAAAATATATATTATTGGGCTGGAGAGATGGCTTAGCGGTTAAGCACTTGCCTGTGAAGCCTAAGGACCCTGGTTCGAGGCTCAATTCCCCAGGACCCATGTTAGCCAGATGCACAAGGGGGCGCACACATCTGGAGTTCGTTTACAGAGGCTGGAAGCTCTGGCGCACCCATTCTCTCTATCTCTCTCTCTCTCTCTCTCTCTCTCCCTCTCTGCCTCCTTCTCTCTGTCGCTCTCAAATAAATAAATAAACAAACAAACAAAAAATTAAAAAAATAAAATATATATTATCTTCTTTGAATTAGATTTGCACCTCCAAACATGAAATCATAATCTCACAGCATCTAAATTGCAATTTCTAGAAAATACAGGGATATGGGAAAAGTAACCATATTAAATGAAACCACAATGATGTATTCACCAAGATTCTGGAGAATATTGTTTAAAAATGAACAAACTTAAACAGCAAATAATTATCAGGAAATCCAAGTGAGAGAGATTGACAGGGACAGAAAGAGGATCTCTGTTAAGCAAGAATCATGAAACATTAAATAATCACATTTCTGGAACATGCTGGTATCCTAATTTAAAAAAATATGTATGTATATATATATATGTGTGTGTGTATGTATATATATATATATATATATATATATATATATTTCTTAGTGTCTATATATACTAATAAAAATAATAAAAATAAATATATATGCTAATAAAAACATAAACATGGGCCAGAAAATTTAATGATATCAAGGGCTAATTTTGTATGTCCCATTTACAAAAGAAAAGAGATTCTACTTTATATAGATATATTAACACATATGTATATAATTCTATAGATTAGATGTATTTATAATTCTATAAATTAGTTTGTAAATTCCCATCATTTTTGAGGTATAAAATTATGTCTTACTTTGTTTTTTAAAAATTAATTATTTTTTGAAGATATCTCAACTATAAAAATAATCTGATGAAGTTTTTTAGAATATCTTTTCTATATAGCTGTAAACAAATATTGCAATGAAATTTTCAGGATAGAATGAAAGGACCCAAGATGTACCTAATATGAATTCCAGAGTCAAATAATTGAAGGAAGGAAAAACTCTAAATGAGAAACTATGTATAAATAATGTTGGAAGCATACTAGTATTGAGATAGATGTGGTCTGTTGTGTTAATAATAAACAGAATGTATGAAAATATACCATTAAAAGAGAAGAGAAGAGGCCAGGCCTGATTGGTGTATGACACCTTTAATCCCAGCACTTGGGAACTTGGGTGGCAGTGGTAGAAGGATCACTGTGAGTTCAAGGCCAACCCCAGAATACATAGTGAATTCCAAGTAAAAAACAAACAAACAAACAAAAAAAAAACATTTAAAAAAGCATCAATAAAAAATAAAAAATAAATTACTTCCAAAGGATGAACTTGACTTATCAGAAAAATGATATGATAAAAAACAATAGAGTTTTTTTTCTTTAAGATGCTTAGAGAAAACACTTTTCCCAATATTGAATCATTTTACACAGCTAAATTGTGATGTTAAAGTAATAGCCAAAAGTTATTTATAGAAATATGCAATGTAGTATTCATAAGCACTGAAAAATTAAACAAAATGTGCTTGTTAGAGAATGAAAATGACAAAAGATAATAATGTAAAATTATTTACCCATTGGGTTTTTTTTTTAGGATATTTTTCAAAGGTAAAAATAGAAAAGTCTCATGGCTAAGAAACAGTAGCTATCTACTCTTCCCTAGAAACTCTTTCCCACCTTGAATCTGCATTGCCTCAACACTTGTTTGAGCAATGGCTGTGGTGGATGGATTCTGCCAGGTCCAAACATCATTCCCACAGGCCATGCATGCTTTCACTACACTATTGCTGTGTGAACAAGCACACTGGCTACAACACATGGAAAGGTTATCCCACACTCGGCCCCATTGAGTTAAGTGCTGCAATGTGACCAAAGCTGACTAAACTCTCAGTTGGACTGAATGCAGGTGTACCAGGAAGTCCATTACCAGCCTAAAGTAGCCCAGATACACAAAACAACTGTAGGGGTCACAGACTCATATATAATAATAAAGTATTATTGGTTTAGGCTACTGAATTTTGGAGTGGTTTAATGTGTAATCCAGTTACCTGCTCCACAGGTGATTGGAGGCTGTAGACATGAGCAAGACCTCTAGTTACCAAATGTACTTCATGAACACAGCAGAGGTAACTAACTTCATACTTTAAGTGCATATTATCAGTTCAGTACCTATCAACAAAACACAATTCAATTAAAATATTCACATCACATATAACGATTTTTTAAAACAATCTATTAGCACTTATAAAAGATAAAGAATTCAAAGCAAGGTATATAGAAACAACATAGTAGAACAAAATCAAATATAATATAAGTAAATAAACAGTTTAAATAATTTCTTTAAAAGTATATTTACCAAATGAAAATAAATACCACTGTTTGAGTGCTTTTCTAAATTAAGGAAAAGAGAAATTAAACATAAAATGATGGGGTTTCCATATCTACTATATGCAGAATTAGATAGGCCAATATTTCCTCTTAAAACAGAAAAATTATTTTCTACGTAATACTACAGATAGGTATTTTAATATCTTATTGATTTTTAAAGAGAGTTAATAATGCACTGTAGACAGCAGAGGGCTTCTCCAGGGAGGAAAGTCAAAGACGAAACAAAACAAAATTCTTGAGTTGGCGCCAAACCTTGATTATAAGCAAATGTAAATACTGTGTTTTCCCCAGAAGGAAATGTAAAGCAAATTATTACAGCAAGTTGGAAGTCAGCAGAATATATCCTAGGTCATAGCAATTGGAGAAAAGTAGATTTAACACTATGATATTTAGAATAACCAAAAGCACTACCAAACCAGTAGTGAAGAAGTATAGAAAAAAAGGAAAAATTAAGAGCATGAGTAGGGATTCAAGCCCACTAACTCTGTAATCTAGTTTTCATTTCCTGCTGGCTGAGAGTCAAGGCACTTCAATACAAATGATCAAGCTAAAATTGTCCATATAGAGAGTAATTGTTCCTGAAGAAATCTCATGCAAGGTTGTTAAAATCCATAACCACACTACTTATGATAGTAATATTTGTATTAGCAGCCCTTCCTCATCTTTAAATCTAAACAATGGACTTCATAAATGCACCTTACAAATTCATTTACAAAAGAAAATTATTTAAGATAAGAAAAATAAGTAAACAAGCTCATATACATTGAGTTAATTTTTAAACTACTTTTGATGTGTGTAGCAGGAATGTTGAATATATGTGTGCACATGGTACATGCACATTGTGTGCAGGCTCATGCTCCCCGTGCCCACATGTGAAGTGGTCAAAGGAAGGTTCCTCCTCACAACTTCTGCCTTATTTCCACAAGTTTTTCGCAGTAACCGGAGCCCCCACTTTTCAGGTGGACAGACTAACAGGAGAGCCCCAGCGATCCTACCATCTCCTTCCTCAAGCTGAGTCCCAAGCACGTATGCCTCTACCTGGCTTTTTATATAGGTGCTGAGGATAAAACTCATGCTTGCACACCAAAAGATTGTACTATTTCTCCAGCCCCAAACTTACATAATTTTAATATTTTTTTTTTAGTATTTTGTTTTCTTATTTGGACAGAGAAAGAGAAGGAGTGAGTGAGAGAATGGGCACACCAAGGCTTCTTGTCACTGCAAACAAATTCCAGATTGATGTGCCACTTTGTGCATCTTAGCATTTTGTGAGTACTGGGGAATTGAGACCTGACCATTAGGCTTTGTAAGCAATTGCCTTTAACCACTGAGACATCGCTATAGCCTCTGAATTGTGCTTAACAGCTTAGATTTTGTTGTAAATTGCATCTAAATTAGAAAGCTACTGAATACTAGCCACTTGTAGAGATACCTAGACATGACATTTTCTTGAAAAGTCTTCATCCATGTCTTGTAGGTACACCACCATTTTCAAAAATGTCCCCTCTAGGTACCACTCATCAACCTGATACTATCTCTACTTGACACTGTCTTTGCTTCACTATGGCTCATCCAGCAGCATAGTCAAGGATGTAGCTGTCCCTAGGAAAGGACCTAAGGAGTGGGAGCTCAGGCTGCTGATGCCAGTGTGGGGCTGCATCTTTCTTCTGCAGCTGACAGTATCTGCGCTTGCTCCAAGTAAGCACAAGTAGAAACCCTCCCTGAAGAAGAGCATTGGGCATGCCATCCTCAGAAAAGTCCACAAAACAACATTGACATATTTTCACTTCAGTGTTTAGACAGTGCTGAGCTGCAAGGATGCCACATCAGAATAGAATGTTAAAGGCTATAAAACAACACAATGAGAAGAGGTCATCATGTATCAAAACTGAGTAGATTTTTGAAAGAAGAAATAAAATGGTCTATAAATTATAAACATAACCTTTGGAAATAAAAATAAATATGTGGGGCACATGGGAGCACTGGAAGGGGGATTGAGAGATGGAGACAAGCAATCAAGAATTAATCCCTAACATATGTCAAATGGGAATTTCAAAAGAATGAGAGTAAAGGACAAAAGGAGTACAATTAAACTGACAGACACCATTCCATCTGTGATAACAGAAGCAAGAATGAGGTGTAATATTCAAAATAATTAGACAAAAAAGCCATCCATCCAGATGGTTGTCTATTCCTATACACCTTGACACCTTTCAAGAACAAGAGATAAATGAGCCTCGGTTCACATCACAACAGAGAAGTGTTTCTCTTGACTTACATTTATAAAGAAAATGTACTTAAGGAAATAAGTCCTTCAGAAAGAAATATAACTTCTTTAGCCCATTAATAGAAAATTGGATTTGAAAGGCAGGCATTCATAATGTAGCTGTGTGCTGTTTAAGGGAGTCTAACAAAGATATGGGATATAATCTTTGAAAGAAAAAGCTTGAAGATCATTGGGAAGTTTAGGGGATGGGCAGTAGATATGTTTATAATCTGATTAAAAGGCAATTCATGATAGCACATACATAAAACCAATCAAATCATACTCTTTAGTTGGTTTCAGTGATTGGATCACAGTTACATCCCAAGGAAGAAGTAGAAGAGGAAATACTCAAGATGGGAAAATAGAACAAGCCCTTTATTGAGAACAGCAATGAAAATGTTGCTTGGGGTTCTATTATATCAGACAAAATAGTTTTAAAGACAAAATTCATTATAAGTGGTATCATTATGATAAGATGAAAGATTATAAAAGTTCAATTTCAGCTGGGTGTGATGGTGCATGTCTTTAATCCCAGCACTTGGGAGGCAGAGGTAGGAGGATCGTCATGAGTTTGAGGCCACCCTGAGACTACATAGTGAATTTCAGTCAGCCTAAGCTAGAGAGAGACCCTACCTCAAAAAAAAGAAGTTCAATTTCAGCTAGACAGTAAGTTGTTGCCATACTTCAAAGAATATTATGTATAAATTATATACAAGTTTTAAAAAGTCAAAATACCTGAATACTTTGGCAAATCTCCAAATACAGTGTGGTCTTATAAATTCTATTCTCAATTATAGACAGTTAAATAGTTATGCAGTTAGTGGAGAATAATTCAATTAACAGGCTTACACTATCAAGTAAATGCCAATCAAAACCAGACTGATATACCACCACACTTCAAGAGAATTGCTTTTATCCAAAAGGGAAAAAATCATAAGAGCTAGTGATGATATGAATAAAAGACAACTTCTGTACAATGTTAAGGACAATATAAATCACTGCTGTCATTGTGGAAATCAGTATAGAGATTCTCAAAAATTGGAAACTATTACTGCCATATGTTCAGTGGGCCCAGCACTGGGCATGAACCTAAAAGAGGTAAAATCAATCTGTCAAAGCAATACCTGGATTTTGAAGCACTATTCACAATAGCTAAGAAATGGAAGCAACCTAACTGTCCATTAGTTGAGGAGTGGCTCAAGAAAATATTGCACATAAACACAATGGAGCCATGAAAAAATGAGAAGCTAAAAAAACATGAGATTCTATCATTTAGAACAATGAGACTAAAATTGGTGTTCATCATGCTAAGTGAAATAAGCCAGGAAGAGAAAGAAAAATAGAATAGTGGTTAGAGAAAGGAGTGGAGAAATGTTGATCAATGGGTATAATTACAGTTGGATAGGTTCAAGAAGTTCTGGTGTGCTATTACATAGTAGACTGACTGTAGGGAATAATTATGCCTTCATTTTAAAACAAGATAAAATAAAGGAGTCTGACAATTTTTACCACCCAGACAAGAATGTTTGTGGAGACATATTTACTCTGATTTGAATATTGTATAACACATGCATGTATCATTAACAATGAAAGTTTATGTGTAGTTATGTCTGAGCTTTAGAAACATGCTTAATTTAAAATTGTAAAAAAAAAATAATAATGAAATAGTCAGATTGACCAAAGTACAAATATTGGCATTTTCCCAAAATTTTGGCTTGTTATTGGCAAACATTAGAAGTATAAGTCAGATCTCAATTCAATTTATTTCTGCTTCCTTTCACTGCCTCGCTGTAATATGAATATTTATGTGTGTGTTGAAATGAGGAATGCTCTGAAAAACTGAGAGAAATGTGGTGAAAAATACATCTCAAGCCTTGTTTATCACAGGCCGTGTGCTGTCCTCTTCCTGGGTGACCTCCCTTCCCGACTCAACCACACCCTCCAAGAACCTTCACAAACAGGGCTTCCCATATCACTCATAAGATGCAAAGTACTTCCTAACAATTCTCTCTGCCTTTTTTTTCCATGGAACATTTTCCCTTTCAGTCTCTTAATGAACATTTGTCTTTTATTTTTAACTATTTTTTGAGGCAAGCCCAAGAGACTGGCCTCTTTTTGTTAATGTGAGAGAGTAAGAGCAAGAGCAAGAGAGAGAAAGAGAATTGGCATGCTAGGTCCTCCAGCCACTGCAGTCAAAGGCCAGACACGTGGGCCACCTTGTGCACATGTGTGACCTTGCACAGTTGAGTCTCCTTGTGCATCTGGCTCACATGGGGCCTGGAGAATAGAACACAAGACTTCAGGTTTCTCAGGCAATCGCCTTAACCGCTAAGCCATCTCTCCAGCCCAAATGCTTGTCTTTTTTCACCAACTCACTAGGCCTACAAGACTGGTTGATGGGCAACAGTCACTTAAAAATATTCTAAATGAATAAATGGATGAAAATTGGTATAACTATTTTATCTGTAATTAGATGTTTGTTTTTCATTTTAACTCTTCCTATAATGATGTACACTAACATTTTTATTCCCACATTTTTATACTCTTTTTCTTTCTGTGACAGTGTGGGATGAATGCAGAGCACAAACAAGTACTTTACGACTGAGTTATACACCATCCTTTTCTGCTTTTTGATTGTACACAGATACAGTAGGCACAAAGAACAACATACTCTACTCAAGGATTATTTTGAAAGAAAAATAAAGAGGCATCCAACAAAAACAATGTAAATATATGTATATGTGTTTTGTTCGCATAATATAAAAATTCTAGTGAATGAATATTTCATGTAGCTATGTACAGTATAGATGCCTAAATATAGACGTATCTGTAGGGCTATATCCATATACCCACTAGGCTTAACTACACAAAATAATTCCATCCTCCTGAACCCACTTAAATATTCATTAAAATATTCCTTAAGGTACTAGGATGTACAGAATGCTTATGAAAACCGCTAATGAATATTATATGCATGACACATGAATCACCCCTTCTGTAATGTGCATAATCCTGAGTCTTCTGGGGTACATGAAGGCTCTGTCATTAGAAATATTTCCAACCTCTTAACGGGGAAGTTGAGAAGCTTGCTTGCGGTGTGTGTCTGGATGTGCTAGACTTCCCAGAGTGGAGTGGAGAGGCTCCAGGAGAGAGGAGAGAGCTGAACTGCAGGATGAGGCTTGAACAACAGCAGATGCAGAGGCCTCCTTATGTGATGTTTTCCACCTCCTTCTGTTCCAGAACGTGTTTCATTAATCTCCCAGCACACCATCTGATAACTGAAATTCTCTTGCCTTCAAGTTGACAGTGTGAGGCAGATCATCAGCAAGGAGAGAAACGGCAAGACAGCAATGAGGTTCAGAGCTCCCAATCTTGTTTGTACAATTCCAGGTTGTTTTAATTGCAATAATAACTTAGTTTCCTGCAACCGCAAACAGGCTTTATTAATTATGGTGACCCTGGCAACCACATCCACGAATTGTTTTTTTTCCCCTCTTGTTATGAAAATGTGGTTTTATTTCACTCAATATGCTTTATGCATTTTTTCCTAATGGTCATTTATAAGACTTTAATCAAGAGGCTATGATTTTTATTTTATGTCCTTAAGTATGTAATAGTCACAATGCCAGATTCCTCACTCATGTCTCTTGAGACTCTCATTAACAAGCTGAAGGAGTCAGTCTTCTGAGTCTCTGTCATTGTGGGCTTTCTGACCTAATTGAGCTATGTTTTAATAAACCAACAAATTTATAGAATTTGACTTCCTGCCACCCCCCCCAATATCTTTCTAGTATACTCCTTAACTACCCTACCTACTTTGATTTAATATATCTTCAAATTATTTTACCCAGACCACATAATTTTTATTATCACCTTTTCCCCTTTCCACATGTTGTTCCACAGCTAGAATCACTTTTTGTCTGTCCTGGGCAGCCATGTAATTCCAACCTAGAAGGTCTGGCTGAACACTGGGACACAGTGGGAATAACAGTTGGGATGTCATATCAGGCCTCGATGGTATAGCTGGCAAGTTTCAGCCTTGTCACTGATTTTTCTGAACTTCATGGTATGGATGGTAGAAATCAGTGAAGAGTTATTAAATAATTGAATTAAGCATATTATAGGTACGACTTTAATTTCAAGCCACAGAAGTAGTATATTGCATGTCAGTAAGTTACCAAACATACTGAATGAAGTCCATGGCAGAGGCTTGAGATACACAGTACAAGTGTCCTAATCAGATATTTGGGAGAAATATCCTAGTTATAAACATATTAAATTTTCTAATAGCCAGGAAAAGCTTTTTTTTTTAAGGTAGGCTCTCACTCTAGCCTAGGCTGACCAGGAATTCACTGTGTAGTCTCGGGGTGGCCTCAAACTCATGGCTATCCTCTTACCTCTGACTTCCAAGTGCTGGGATTAAAGGTGTGAGCCACCACTCCCAGCAAGTAGCCAGTCAAAGCTTATGTAGACCAGTCACACTCATTTTTCATAAAAAATATAGAACAGCAAGATAAATTGAGAAATAATGCAACTATAAACAAGTTGATAGGGTTAAAGGTATGTATGTGAGAATGTAAAGGAAGGGGTAGATGAGAAAGCAATTCTGAAGCAAGAAACAGCAAAAGTAATGACTCATAAAACTCACCAAGGTAGAGAAAAACAACTAAATGGTGTCAAATATGAATGTTAAAGACTGGCTAGCAGGTTGTGCTGAGCTAATGAATGAGTACATGTGAAGGAAAGAAGATGAATTTGGGGCTTGGTACACTGTATTTGGACAGAGATGGAGCTAGATAATATATCTTCTGACTCCAAGTATTCATAATTCTATCATTCTTTCCTATCAATCAGCATACTTTTTATAAGACAAATAGCATGCATAACAATACCAAGATCTTTTATGGAGGAGATAACCTAATTAATATTTAATATTAATTATTTATTTAATATTTAATTAATCTAATAGTTATTCAATCTTAATATTTGCTATGCATTGTATTAGAAGCTTCATAATTCATTAGATATAGTCTATGGAATTACATATTTTCTCCCTCTTACATAGAAGCACAATTGGCTGGCAGAAGTGAATCAAATTCCTAAGACCCCGTTGTTCTAAGGCTAACAGTTTGATATTCAGGTCCAGACTTAACTTAAAGTTCTCTTTGTCTGCTCTCAGCAGATAATGCCTCATTGCGGGTCATTCTTTTAAAAGTGTGGGAAGCTAAGGGATAAAATAAAAAAATAAAAATACTTATTTTTCTCTGGGTTATTCTATGCTATATTTTCTGTCAACATTGGCAAATTCTATTTGAACTAAGCACTATTAACTGAAGACATTGTGTGGTAAAGTTATATCTCACTAGGTTTTATATAGAAGGAAGCTTATCTGTGATTTCCAGATATCCCCATGGAAGGCTTCTGACACAATTTCCAATACTTGGGCACCACTGATTCCAATGTATCACAGTCACATCACCTAAAGTTGGACACAAATTCTATTTTCTGTAATGAAAAACCAACATACAATATTATGCCTCACATAACCTTTCTAATAAGTAGGTCAGACTGACTCTGGATGTGTGTTTTCTCTGTGTTGGGAGAGCTCTGCTATAATTAAAGATGTAGGACATTTGAATAGTGACCTAAGTCTGATCCTAAAACCTTCCTTAATACTATAATAACACTGCAATTAAATATGGGGACAACAGTTTTCTCCCAAGACACTGTAAAGAAATTAGCATGAGACTTTTTTAAAGGGTGAAAATTAGAACTAATCTACATGAACTTACTAAAGTTGACTGAATGACACATTTCAATTTTAAAAGAGTTCCCTGCTTATGCATGCAAATAACAAGACAAGGCTCTACTTATAAGAACTGGGGTAAAGGAGAGGAACCAAAAGGCACTTCCTGATGTGTGACCCTCTTTGAGCAAGTCACAGGAAATTCCATCAACTTGCCTAATTCCACTCAATACCTGGTGAAAAAGTAAGCAAGAACAACTCAGTTGTAAATTAATACATATCCCAAAAAATAGAAATGGACAAAGTTGTATTATTCTGTGTATTAACAAAAATGCTGGTGGGGGGGGGATTGCTCAAGATTTTCTATTTAACTATAATAGAGAAAAATAAAAGCTGGAACTAATATTTTATAAACAGCTTGATGTTGAGACTTCAAGTTTGTAAAGACTATTCCATGAACAAATAAGGGGGAAGCCAGGTAAGAGCTGGTGTAGACTTGCCAGGAGCTGATGTTGCTTGAAGTCACGGCATATTCTGAAATCCATGGGCATCCCTAGGTTAGAAACTCACTGAAGTTGAAAGGAGAGTGGAGGGCCTTAGGAGGAAACAATGATGCCTGACACAGACAGACAAAATACTGAGTGTCCTCCATAGTGGGTTCTGAGACAAAGGAGAGCCCACAGAAACAGCTCTAGCCTTGGAAGAGGCTCTGTGTTAGTCAGGGTTCTCTAGAGGAACAGAACTGCTAGAATGAATTATTTT
Organism: Dipus sagitta; assembly: GCA_036346955.1. Lineage (NCBI taxonomy): Eukaryota > Metazoa > Chordata > Mammalia > Rodentia > Dipodidae > Dipus > Dipus sagitta. Next base: position 108,030,866 of record CM070783.1, read on the forward strand.
AAAAAGAGAATATACTGGATTAGTTTACGGTAGTCCAATAGTAGTTGCAGGCCTGAGAATCAAGGAACCTGGTAGCTGCTCAGTCCACTTGGCCAGATGCCTCAGCAGTCCCGATCCAGCACTGCAGATGGCGCCAGAAGGCCTGGAGGCTTCCTGAGGAGCCACTGGGTTTCGATCCACACAGGTCTTCAGTTGATGCTGATCTTCAGTTTGCGCTGGTCTTCAATCCACGCTGGAAGGCAGCAAGCAGTTCTGGCAGCCAAGTGGAAGGAAGGAAGAAAGAAAGAAAGGAAGGGAGGGAGGAAGGAAGCAGCTCTTTTCACCCAGAGCTTCCTTATATAAAGTCCCCCTCTGAGCCAGCCGCCCACTCTGGGGGAAAGGCTCACTCTGGGGGAAGGACTTCCTCCTTTAGTTGATCCTTCCTGGAAGCAATCTCCAAGACCCACCCAACAGGGGTTTCTGTGAATTACTAAACAGATCAAGTTGACAACACCTTAACTATCACAAGTCCACCCCTTGTCAATTTGGCACCAAATCTCCTTACATCATACTTAATTTCTAAATGAAAACAGTAACAAGCTCATAATTTGGCCTAACATGGTACAAGTATCCCATGTACAACTGGAACTGCAAAATCTTCCCCCCCAACACAAAGCTTAGTCTCTAATATAATAGGTCCAATATAAATTCAACACTTAGCTAGTGATATAACCTTAATAATGGTGTAGATATGTACAAACACTCTGTATCAAGGTAGGACAAAAACATTGCAATTACAATCCTAGTTTCTGTAATTGGTCACGTGGTTTTAGCTGGTATTTGTAACTCTCTTCTTCTACTACCCATGCTATATTTCCTCCACCTTTAGCAAGCACCTCTGCAGGTCTTGGTTCTTTACCTGGAGAGGTGATCCATACCTTCAATCCTGAAGGCTCTGGGCCATTTATCACACTACTTCTATTGAGTTTTTTTTTTTTTTTCATTTTTATTTTTTATTTTATTTTTTTTTTTACAGTCAGTTTGGTACCATTATTAGGCTCATCCGTGACCTACCCCCTCCCCTTGGCCCCTCCTTGTTGAGGTATACAGGTCATGCATTGTGGAGTTAGCCCACAGTTATGGGTAAGCTAAATGTCTCTGCATATCATGACCCAACATGTGGCTCTGACATTCTTTCCACCCCCTCTTCCGCAAAATTTCCCTGAGCCATGTTGGGTCTGCTTCAGTGATGAGGTGTTGGGGGCCTCTGAGGCTCTGGCTCTCTGATTTGGTAGGAGTTGATTTTTCTCTATGCTGATCTCCTTCCCCTTTGTGCTGGTATCCCTATTGAGTTTTTGCAATCATCCATTGACTTTGATAACAGGGCATGGTAACACTAAGAGACACCCACTCATACCAGTTCATGTCTGTGCAAAGCAACCCTGCACAACTTCTCAGGAACCAGGTATAACAGCAACCTTACCACACAAACTGCTAGCCCAGTCCAGGCAAAGCTCTTTCTCACCCTCATAAGCCAAACTGAATTCAGGCCTTTCAACTCTGTACAGAGTAGCCCATCAAGCTGTACATACAGCACTGCAAGGCATCTCTTAGGAGAAGGTTTCAAATCCTTCCACATTCCTCTTGAAAATCAGCTCTGAAAGGCCAAAGCCACACAGTCAGGTGTCTAGCAGTAATTCCACTCCTTGGTACCACTGTACTGTTCCAGTCAGGTTTGCATTGCTGGTAGAAATCACCCAACCAAGAGCAGCTTGTGGGAAAAAGAGGTTTATTTTGGCTTACAGGCTCGAGGAGGAAGCTCCACGATGGCAGAGGAAAACGATGGCATGAGAAGAGAGTGGACATCACCCCTGACCAACGTAAAGATGGACAATAGCAACACAGGAATGTGCCAAACACTGGCATGGGAAAACTGGCTATAACGCCCATAAGCCTGCCCCCAACAATACACTGCCTCCAAAAGGCATTAATTCTCAAATCTCCATCAGCTGGGAACCTAGCATTCAGAACAACTAAGTTTATAGGGGACACTTGAATCAAACCACCACAGACTCTGAACAAGGAAGTCAGCGATTCATTAAGTCAAAGTTTTAAGGGGCTAGAGAGAGTGGTCAGTGGTTAAAGCCCATGTCTGCAAAGCATGACACCCTGGGTTTAATCCCTAGTATCCACATAAAGCCAGATGCACAACGTGGCCCTGTCACATCCATATTTAGTTATTCATTCATTCATTCATTTCTCTTTCTCTCTCCTCTCTCTTGTTCTCACTCTCTTCTGATAAATAATTAAAATAAAAAAAATACTTTCAGCTATAGATATGGCCCAGCAATTAAGGTGCTTCCCCACTACCCACTGGATGCACAAAGTGGCACAGGCATCTGGCATTTGCTTGCAGAGATTAGAGCCACTAGCATGCCCTTTTTCTCTCTCTCCTTAAAAATAAATAAATGATATTCAAAAATAACAAGCTTTTAAATAATTTTTTATTTAATTCTTCCAGTCTTCTCAACTGTTTTACCTCCTGTTTGTTCCCCCTTGTTCCTTCCTTCTTTCTTGGCATAGACGGATCGAGGAGTGCATATATGTTATAAACAAATATCTCAAGAGCCTGAAGATCAAGGAAGGCAATACAGTAGTTGACTTTTGATAAAGTACACACACATACATGCTTACGTGTTCCTGTCTTAGTGTGGGAAGAACTTAAGCAATATTGGATTTGAGGAATTCATCCCTACTACTTAAAACCAATTCAAAAGCCTACTTACTTGGAAGGACATAGGCTCTGTAGGGAAACTACCACTGTTCATTGGCTGAATGGATATAATAAACCCATCAAATTGCCTTCTGAATGTATATGTTTATACCTAATGATTAATGCTGTTCTCTGTTAGGAGAAGCTTCTTTCTGCCAATGGCAATGAATACTGGGGAGACTCAAGACTCATCAAGGGGATGGGAAGAGAAATCCCAGTGATTAGCATTGGATAAAACATCTTTCTCACAACCACCAGGGCCCAGAGAACACTGCAGAGGGAGCAAAATGAATGAGTGCTTCTCTCACTTTTAACCATAGAAACTTCTCTTTGGAGATAGTGATAGACTCTGATAAGACTCAACACTCACCCAAAGCTTCAAATAATAGGCTCAGCACTAAAGTAGACATCTCTATCACGCCTTCTGAAACTCAGGGAACATGGCAGAAGAGGGGATGGAAAATAGGAGTACTTTGTGGCCCTGTCCTCCATACATGAACTTCCTGGTTCATTCATATATAAGCCAGGGGCTCTGCACCATCCTCTAGCAGGGATTCTCTCCTGCCTGTTAGAGCACTAACTGACAGCCCACATGTTCTACCTTAGGCCAGATTTCCTTTCTCTTTTATTGTATGGCCCAACACCATGGCTCATAATTTTCTCATTACATGTAGGAGGTGTCCAAATGACAGTATGCTCCCATTGAAATTAACATATATTTTAGTGGCTCTTGTGGTGATTTTATGATTGATACTGTAATTTCAACTTTCACATTTATCTGGAATAGATCTATGGGGAAGAGGCATTTCCACATAAGCAAAATGAAATTTTGCAGAAGAGCAGTGGCATGCATAACACACAACAAGTGTTCCAGTCCACAGAGCTGCTACTGGAGGGAATACACTATTGAATCTATTGTACCCAAAGGGAGAGAGCTATGAAGCTCAAAAGCTGTGAATATCCATGGGGTTCCCCATCCATTATATCCCTGTCCAAAGCTGTAATACACACCTACCCCCAGTTCCTAAGGCATTTATGAAATCTGTGTGTGGAACTTTTCATTGTACTTACTGTCTTTAGGCATTGAAGTATGTATATGAATGGTCTGTAGACATATGACATTATGCTCTCTTTAACATAAGCCCATTCATCACAACACAAAATTTTGGAAGGAAAAGTCCTCCATTGCATCTGTGATCATAATATCTTTCAGCTGGGTGTGGTGGCATACATCTTTAATTCCAGCACTCAGGAAGCAGAGGTAGGAGGATTGCCATGAGTTCGAGGCTACCCTGAGATTACATAGTGAATTCCAAGTCAGCCTGGGATGGAGCAAGACACTACCTTGAAAAACAAAATAAAAAATATATCTTTCAAAGTCAATTATGTATTTACCTCTTTCTCTCTCTCTCTCTCTCTTTAAGTGCTAAGACCAATGTCTGCTATTATTACTTACAAGCTACAAATAATATTTTAATTGCATGTGCTGCATAAATACTTCTGTTCAGATTAGTCTAATCTAGTTTTACTAAAATTCATTTGAAGCTGACACTATTAAAAGTCTTTTGTGTACTCAAATTGTATCATCAAAAAAAGTCAGGGATTTCTTCTTCCCCTCACCTCCTCTGGCACTGTGGGAAGAGCTCACACTAGAGCAAAATTAAAAGAAGCATTAGTGAAATAATGAATAAGACCTAAGCTGCCTTTTTATAACTGAGATATGTAATTACAGGTTGCTATACAATTAGGATCATTTCATTATAATAATGCTTGATTTGTCTAAGCACCTAATGCCTCTCATAGGGTTAGATAATATATAGTATTCCTTCCTGTCATACAGTACCATTACCAAGTAATGGGGGAGGGGAGGAACCCTATGTAATACTAGTAGAAAGAGCCGTATCATTTTATTTTATTTATTTAATTAGTTAGTTTTTCGAGGTAGGGTCTCCCTCTAGCCCAGACTGACCTGGAATTCACTCAGTAGTCTCAGAGTGGTCTTGATCTTCCTACCTCTGCCTCCTCTGTGCTGGGATTAAAGGTATGAGCCATCATGCCTGGCTAAGTAAGAGCTGTATCATTTTTCCTTCACCGTATTGCACAAACACCAGCATCTGCTTCTCAGCTAATGTCACATAGTCAGATCATCCCTGCTTAAGGCCAAGAGGAAAAATGAGATAATATCACAAGGCAGAGTGCTTGCTCAGAGGAACTAATAATTGGGTGTAGGGTAAGCTGCTCTCCTGGGGCCTGACATCTCAGCAGTTCATTGGGAGGCATGTTCGCCATCTAGTACTTTTTGGAGTATATTTTAGGAAAGATTTATCAAAACTAAGAAAGTCTAACAGCATGCTATCTCTTGCATTCACAGCTGCTTGGGGCTTGGACTGATAGGACATGATTAATTCTCACCAAACATCACTATGACTACAAGACTGTTTTGAATCCTATTGAATATTTTTCTAGCCTTTACTTTTTTCCAGATCAACTTGTTATTTTTTAAAAGAATCTGAGTTCTTGAATTAAAGCAGGATGCATAATTTATATTTTGAAATAAAACTAATGAGGCTGCGGCTCATTATTTTTTTTTCTTAAGGAGTGCTGACTCAAACAGGAGACTGCTTACAGTTTTCAGTATATAATTCAACTGCAAATATGGAAGTGAATCCATTATTGTGTACATTCATGGCACACAGTTATCAGGTATTGTGCCTTCTTGTGAATAAAGAGAAAGTTTCCACAGAAGGGTAGGAAAGTAGATATAGTATGAAGACTGATGTTTCAGCAACAACCAAAGATCTCAGAATATCAACAATTTAATATGTAAAGACTAAGATAAGTCAAAATTAAAATAGCCACTTGCAGGAGCAGAAACTCAGAAAGTTTCTCTCAAATCCAGCACTTGACTTCAACTAACTATTACTAGCATTAGAAACAGGAGGTAAGAGACATTAATGAAAATCTAGTTTAAAAAATTCTAATGCTAAAATTAAAAAATGGCTGCTTCAGAAAACTAGTACATGGTCTCCTGGTATCTTGCATAAACATACCAGTCTGAGGAAATTGGTTTGCAAATAGCAAGGATATCACCTTTGAAAAACCTGTAGCAATATTATTCCAATCTGTTTTTGATGCAAATAGGGATAGCTAGAAAAAAAGATAACTCTTATATCACACAACTCATCCATTGAAGATTATTAAATTTAATAGATTTACTTGGAATATTACCAGAATTTATAAACTCTGATAAAATCTAAGTTTAGAACATTTCCTCTGATCCCCAAAAGAAACCCCTAACATTAAGTAGTCAAGAGTGGCAGATGTTATAGCCTTGAAAAAAAATGTTTTCTCTCATGTGTGACTCTTAGAATTTATGTTGACACATGAAATCGTGTGTGTGTATGTGTGTGTGTGTGTTTGTGTGTGTGTGTGTGTAAGCAAGACTATCTAATCTAACAAGGGAGACTATTGGGAGGGAGTAGGGTAGAAGAGAAAAGGAAGAGGAGAATGGAAAGGTAGATGTAGCCAAAGAACAATGCAGTTGTGTTAAAATTTCCTTATGAAATCCATCACTATTTAAATATTAAAAAGAGTAGCAGGCATTAGCAGTTTCTTTTCTTTCTATTAGGAAACTGGGTGGGTGAAATGGTTGCTAAAGACTGCTAAGGATCTTTGGGGACAGATCATCCTCTGGTGCAGACTCCTGTGCAGAATGTTTGTCTGTAAGGATTGTGAGTACCCAGTCATGCTCAAGGATGACAGGCATGAATGAGGCTACCATATCCTGGCATGCCAAGTGGTTCCATGTCCATAACTCATTTAATCTACATGACAACTCTGTAAGGTCTGTACTCTCAATCTCCCAGTATGAGAGATAAAACCTATGCCAAAGATGATATCCCTAAGAAGTGTTCCTTCCTTTTCTACATTTTCTTAGTTACTTCACCCTCCCAAAGCTCTTACCTTCAGTTGTAATTAAAACTTGGAATTCAAGAAATTCCTTTAAAAATACTTTCCCTTGCAAACTTTCACTTACATAGTTCTCTGTAAAGTGAATTTGATTGTTGAATTTAGGAGCTCCAGAGGTGCAATCCATTAACACACAGTACTTATATAAATGTTGAATTTGTACCTGCACCTAATTTGTATGCATACATTAAGGATACAGTATGTTACAATGGAATATAGGCTTTTCTCAGTGCATGCTTTTTCATTTGAGTAAAGGTAACCTACTTTAGAACTTGAAATTAACTTGTCATATACGGAAATTTTCTTGTGGTTGTAAAGTCCTCCAACAAATCTATAGATACATAAATGCATGGCCTGTAACTATTGGGTTGTAGAGTCATTGCAATGTACACACATTGCCCATCGTGCACAGATAGTGCTTTACCTTTGGAGAGATTCTGGATTACAACATAGCAGCCCCTTTCACCAGTCTCTGACAGTGTCTGCCCCATTAAGGGAAGGTGGCTGCACAGAGTATATTTCTGGACATGAAGTATACCAAGTTAATTCCTCATGTCTCTTAATCTGCAGACTAAAGACCATGAATTAAAAGGGGAGCCATAGGATACAGACTGCAAGCCCATCACTAGGACTATGAGATTTAGACAACAACCCTCATAATCTTTTTCTCTCACCTGTGTGAAGATTTGATTTTCTCTTGCTCTGAGAGAACAGATGACTCTTATAAGTTATAGGCTGCAATGCTATAATGAGAAAAAATTCCAAGATTTAATTTTTTCAGCAGGCAAAATCTTTTCTTTTAGATAAAGTACCTCTGGCTTTTATTGAGAAGAACACATAATTTCTAAAATAAAGGAACTTAAATTTGTAAAAGAAAACTACTTAAGCTTTAAGAAGTAATTTTAGACAATTCTACAGGAGGTAGGGCAAGGCGGTGGTTAGGAGAGCTGACTTCCTGGGTTTAAATTCCTGTACTATGACTCTGAAACATGTCTGTGTATAAATGTGTGTGTGCATGAAAATGTTGTGTTCGTGTGATCAGTATACACTATTTTATCCATATGCACATTTGCGCACATATTATAAATATTTAAAATCCCCAGAGAGATATACAAACTGCTTGCATGGTTACCTCCAAATTACACAAGTAGGAATAAAATTGTTTTCACCTTGTAAATGATGAGCATCTGTTATTTAAATAATCTTATAATAACTATCTTACTTTTCATTATAATAAAAGACGCTTTTTACTTCCATTTTGTACCAAAGACTCACTTGAGAGTGAAGCATATAAATGAGTCCCCTACTGGGCAAATGTACAGATCTAATAAAATCTACAAATGCCATTAAATTCTCGTTTCGTCTTTCCCAGACTAGTGGGTAAAGTGTAAGCATGCATTCATGTATTTGTGCTCATGTCTGCACACTTCAAGTCACCCAGTTCCAGTGAAGTGGAACGCAGATATTAAGCGAGTCTTCATTACATTATATCTATCCTGAATATACCTGATTTCAACCTTTAATTTGACAAGACAGGTTGTTTTCTTACTTTGCAAATCTTCATAGGATAGTACCTAGGAGAGGATAATCTGTCAATGAATACTTTCTGAACTAAATATTTTAAATAAAATAATAAAGGTTCAACTAAAAGAGAAATAGCTGAATTGGAGGGGAGGTGATTGGTTTGTCCTCCACAGGGCCTTGTATTTACATATCTCAGTTCTAGAAAGATGGGAAGGACTTTAAGGGGTGAAGAAATGAGAAAGTGTGTGCCAGGGAGAGAAGGCTGCATAAGTGAAGACGCATACAGCAGAAAGTAGACTCGTCATAGAACAGTTGGGAAGCTTCCCAGCTGGACAGGAAGGACAATTTGAAGAACAGGCACGGAACAAAGGTAGACTGAAGGGCTAACTTTTAGCTTTTACTTTTCAAAAACAGAATGAAATATAGCTGGCTGAGTGATATGTGAGCCTTGTGTCAGACTGCAAAGCATACATACATAAGCACATTTAAATGGAAATTATATCCTCTTTGCAAACATAATAAGGCATCCTTCCTTACTGACAACCATAAAACAAAGAATTCTTATATTCCTAAGTATATCTAAGTTGAAGTCAAAGACCAGGACCTATGTGAGTCTACCTTACATGAGAATATAAATGGTGACATTATTTCAACATGAAATTTAAGCCATGGTATAATGTCATGCATAGAAGTAGCCAAAACTGAAGCCTGAAAGTATAGTTAAGTGTATGTACGTTTTGTTAAACATAGCAGCAGATATTTCCTCTTGAGTACTAAATCAAGTAATAGGCCCTGTGGTTTATATGCTGCAAGGGAAATATGACAGTCAATGGACAGCACGACATGACCTGCTCTCTCTCTCCTTACACTGACCTACAAAACATGTCTGTGTGCAAATGCAAACTTTGTCAGTTCTAAAAGTATTTTAAACATATTTTGTAACCCTCAAGATTACTCTTGTAGCCCTCCTCAAGGCTCAGGAAAGGCCAACACTTATATCAGTAGGAAAACAGTTAATTCTTTGCTAGTTAGTAATTTTTCTCCTTGGTAATGCTTTCAGTTGTATCATAGCCAAAACCTTTTTAATGTCAAAATTCTGGTTTAGGGAAAGAAAGTATCTTTTTTTTTTAATTAAACTGCCTCAGTGATATAGGAGTAAGAAGAGTACCACATTTTAACTAAGTAGGCATAAGCATATATATTTTACTTTAAATTTTTACAATGAAGAAAATGAGTACTTTAGATACTTAATAGCATTCATGTCTTCTACAACATAAGAAGTTTGAACCTGTAAAACTTTATAAAATAGATTTTTAAGGAATTTCCAAATTGGTAGTATTCTGTTTGCAGTTAAGAAGTCTTACTCTTTAATTTTATGTACTTTTCCAATGTTGGGATAAGACCACTAAGCTTCCTGTCTGAAGTCATCATTGTAAAGCCTACTTTTCAGGAAGTCCGTCTATTATCCTATTATCTGTCAATCCAGGTGTTTCTTCAATGTGTCTAAGGCTGTCTGCAACTAATTTACTTCTTTTAAAGACACAGGTCATTTTCATTCCTTTTATGATCATGATCAAATTTAGAGCTCAGCATTGACCCCACTGTCTCATTCCTAAATGATTGGTGTGTGTATATGTGTACACATGTGCATGCTTTCTCTCTCACCTCCGGAATAGTATGTCACTAAAGCTTCCTTACACAGAAATCCCCCCTGTGCATACAGGAAATGTATTGTTTCTTTGAAATCCAAAAGTTTTGAAAACCCCCAAAGCAACAAGGAAGTATCTCACAATAACTTTTTCTAACAATGTCACTATCAAAGAGAATTTATTAGGGCATTTATGACCTCACATCTACGGTCCCATATGATTTTCCTATTTTTTGTACTTCCTACTGCCCAATAAGATCATTCCAATTCAATGTAAATTGCTGTAATTGTGTATTTGATTTGTTTGTTGACTTTTTAAACCAAATACTGAATGATTTTGCAGTCATATAGTGAATTAAAACTACTGACAACTGGTTTGGAGAGCTCAGAAGTCAGCACTCAGAAGTCAATATCTGCCAGCCTTGTCATTAGGACCAGGAATCTCTAAGTATGCTCATTAAATCATCTTTGTCAAATTCAATAACTGTTATTTTATTTTAACCTGTACATCCTGAGAAAAGATTTCACTTATGTGACGGAAAACAATGTAGCCATGGCATTAGTTTCCTTCCCATCATGGAGTTCAGTGAATGTTTCCCATCTAGTTCCTGTCTATGAATCTCATTCCTTTCAAGAAAACTGCTTTCCTCCAACATTCTTTTCCTTTACCTCATGTTTAATTATTTTTTGTTTACTAAATTAACTTTCAGAGAACATTCTATAGCTCTTCCAAGATGAAAAGTATGGTGATGTTTCATACTTCATGAAAGAGAGATGATGTTTCGTGTATTTCGTGGTGTTATACAAGGAGATACAGCATGTGATGCTCACAAACACGCCCAACAGTCAGGTCATGCTACCCATGTGTCTGCAGGGGTGTTGCTTTCATCCTTGGTGTTCTTATCTGAAAAATGGCAGCCACAGCCCAGTGGAGCTTTAAAATGATGAAAGGGTATTTTTCAAATGCCTACAAAGTTTCCAAAGACAAAACAAAACAAACAAACAAAACACTGAGAACTTTGTACTATATGCCAGGTATTATATTAGGTTCTAATGTTAAATAGATGACTGAAGTAATGCCCTGCCCACAATGAGTCCATGTCTATGAAATAAAGACTGGATGAAATATGACAACAAGTAGCAAATGTTAGTACCTAGATTATTCTAATCTGCTGGAACCTCTACATGTAGATTAGTGAGGGGAATGAATGTTCTAGGCTGCAGTCAGAAGGAGAGTTAGAAGAATATTGTAAAGCAGAGACAGGTGACTATGACTGAAACTAGAGGAGAGCTGGTAGGAATGGAGGAAAGGAGAATGGTATCAGATACATTTTGGGATATACCTCTTTATCATAAATAGGCAAATAATCATAGAATAGTTACCATTTTACTATCACCTAGAATATCATAAAGAAGTAAGAGACTCCTGAAAAATAGCCTTACTCTGTGTTTCATTGGAGGAAGGGGAGGAATTGGGGAGAGCAGGGAAGCTAACCAGGAAATGTTTGCCACTTGTTTGTCTTCCAAGAGCACCTTCATTGTCACTTGCATTTAGAGCTCTCATCATGTCATACTGTTGACTTGACTTAAAGGAAATTTTATAAGACAAAAGGAGATATTTTTATGGGGATGGGCAAGAAAAGTAAGGAAAGGGAGGCTTAAAAGCTGTAGAGTCAACAGAACTGTGTTGATGATGGAGTCCAAGAGGCTTTCCCCCCTCTTCCCAGCTGGGTGACCTTGAAGAAACCATTTCATTTCACAGAATATCAGCAGTGTGTATGTGCAGAAAGATCAGACAAAGACAATCTGCCTTGCCTGCTTCCCAAGGACATGACAGAGAATGGAAGGAGTCATGTGTCTAAAAGTCCTCCGTGAAAGAATAACATAAATGTAAGCCATAGTCACTGCATCACAGATGTTGGTATCGGTATTTCACTTTAATAGAGCAAGACTGAAAGGTTTTTCCAAAATATGTTTACTTCATAGACATATTCTCACCCACAGAGGCACCATTTACCAGAGGCTCAAACAAGCTCCTTAATTTAAGTATGCTAGGTGGACTTTGCACATAATATTATGAATCTGGATCCATTATATAATTAGCTCATTACTAATGCTGTGGTTGTGTTACTGGTATTCTTTCTCTGAGAGTTGCCAGGATCTTGGCATCTTATTCAAAGAACTGAAGTAAAACACACAGAAGTAAAGCAGCAAGAGGTTTTATTAGAGAGCAAAGCAAGCATGCAAGTGGGATGTGCACCACAGAGAACAGCAGGCTCCTCAGATTAGAGTGCTCATGAGCCACAGTTGTTGCTGGGGTTTCTTTTTCAGGGCTTCAGGACAAGGAGATGCTCACTGCTCAGTCCAATGGGGGTGGTGCTCTGCTGTGATTTATGGGCTTACACTATATGAGTCTTTACTCATGTACATGCTCTTTCCTATGATATATAGATTTTCATTTTATGTATATTCAACCATGCCTAGGCATAAGCTGGTAAATAGGGCTGTTGTTGTTTTCCTAAAATTTCGGTTAAAGGACCAATTTACTTTTCTACACATTCACCCCAAACCAGTTCAGGTTGAATCAGTCCATCTCCCTTAGTTTCAAGATACATTTCAGGATGTGTTTGGTAACAAAAGGGGAGTTGCTAAGGGTATCCAGGGAAGCCAGACTTTCATCACTGTTTGAAGTATAGTATACATGCAGCTGGATGCAGGAGAGGGTCCCAGGTTGCTAAGTGCATTGTTAGGAAAGAAGTGTGTGTATTTCTCAAGCCAAGTATCGTTCCACATCGGACAGCTATTCCTATACTTACCTGCCTCAAATAAACTGCAAGCTCCTAAAGGGCTTACACAGCATTATATGATCAAAACTTTCTCTTTTCTTATTAGTGAGATAAAGAAAACAACACTTTATCATTTCAAATATGTAAAACAACTTAATTAATAATTAACACATTGTATGAAAATGGGGTCCTATAAGTGCTAGCTTCCATTCCCCACATCTAGTTATTCATTCATTTAGCAAATAAGTCTTATATAACCAGTGTCCTAGACATTTTAGTATTTACACAATATAAGTTAAGAATTATCAGGTTCCTGCCCTCAGGGTGCCTGCAGGATAAGTGGAGGGAAAGAAAACCAAGCTGGGAAAAATAAAATAATAGACTACGATGAGTTCTGTAAAGGGTGTTCAAGGGTATTGTGGGAAAATCAGCAGTGATGACAAGTGGTGAAGTATTAATTTACAAAGGAGGATTTGGATAAGTTTTCCGAGAATATAATGTTAAGTTGAGATTTTATGGGTATCAGGAAATTACCCATTAAACAAATAAACAATAGGAAGCTACTATTCTGGTGGGGGAACCCAGTAACTATAAAGTCCCTGTCATGACAACAAGCTTGGAATCCTTGAGGATCCCTGAGGAAAGGAGATCTATATGGGTAAGTGGCACAGGTAAAATTGGGAGATGTGGTGACCAGGTCATGTGGGACCTGGGTAATAGAGTTTACATTTCATTCCAAGTTCAATAGGAAGTCATGAAAATATTCTAAATAACTGTCAGAGTCTGGTGTAATGCATCTAACACTGTGTTATGTACACAATTAATATTGAAAATGAATACCATGCTTGAAATCCCCTTTTTTCTTTTGTATTAAATATGTATTAAAGTCCTTTATTTTGGAGATATGGTTAGCCATAATACACACCAAATTTTAAAAAGTTAAAATGTTATAAATGCATCTCAGTAATTAAAAGATCTACCCCAAAGCAATCATGACTGGGCCTGATAGGCTGAAATGTTCTCATCGTTCAAGAATGTGTTCCAAATAATTTCTATCATTGAGGCATCTTCTTAACACTCTTCCAAATGATTTCTATGCTGCTTAATAGTCTATCATAAATTAAAATTCTAAAGAAATAGCTCTTGACTGTCACAAAAATTATTTTGTCTTTCTTTGTCCATGGTATCTATTATTCTTTCTAAAAATAGGAAAATGATACAAAGGAAGAGGTTAACTTTTTTTTTTTGAGGTAGGGTCTCACTCTAGCCCAGGTTGATCTGGAATTCACTATGGAGTCTCAGGGTGGCCTCGAACTCACGGCGATCCTCCTCCCTCTGCCTCCTGAGTGCTGGGATTAAAGGTGTGCACCACCACACCCGGCTAAGGGGTTAACTTTTTCTAAATGACCTGCTAATACTGCTCTGGCTCATCTCAGATGTAAATTTCTTTGTTCAATGTAGTTATCAAACCATTTAGGAATGAATACATGTCCTCCACTTCTCAGTTACACATTGCTCAATTTTTCATGGTGAGAGGTCTTGTCTCAGGTCTACCTCAATGGTCCCTGAGCCCACCACAGGCCTTTGACTGATGGAAACTGTGTTGTGTTTCTGCATAGTAACCTACTGCTTGGCTGGGTTTCCCCCCACACCAAATCCTACCCTTTCATTTGTTCCTATTTTCTTCCATTTCCTCCCCTAGAGAGTCAACGATATAAAATTTCAGCTGAAATTGTGTTAGGACAAAATTTTCCCTTTCTGCAGTAGTTCCTGTGGTTTTGACTAGCTGGTTCTAGATATGCACTCAGCAGTGGGTTGTGATCTTTTACTTTAGAAACAAGTGTGGACAGAACTGTTTCTAAAGAAAAATTCTGCAGCACTGGGCAAACAAAAGAGCAAAGAATAATAGCATGGAACGGTATAATTAGATTAGGATGGGCACATGGGGATGAAAAAGGGACCAGGACTGGGACCCACCCTCTTGATAGAGGGCATGGGAACCAACACGGAAAATCTAATCTTGGAGTAATTACGTAGAATCAAAATAACTACAGCTAAACTGGGCATGGGGGCGCATGCCTTTAATCCCAGCACTCAGGAGGCAGAGGTAGGAGGATTGCTGTGAGTTCAAGGCCACCCTGAGACTCCATAGTGAATTTCAGGTCAGCCTGGGCTAGAGTGAGACCTTACCTGGAAAAAAAAAAAAAAAAAAGCTATAGCTTTGAGAGTGAAATCCATGAGACTTTGTAAGTGCCTGAAAAATACCCCAGATATCTGACTACTGTTGGAAATATCATCACATGTATAATCACATTTGTTTTGGCAACTCACAATCCGGAAGCATTTAGATTTGTCATAGTCAAATCAGAAGAAAGCTTGCATCAGAAGCAGACAAACTTGGTAGTCAGACCAGTGTTGCTCCATATTATGATCTCTCCTACCAGCTATATGACCTTGGGCAAGAGGACAATTGCGATGACACACTCAGAGAAACCACTGTGCTTTCAACTACACAGTAACCACATAGAAAATAGCACTATGACTATTATAATGGTAAAATAAAATGGATCAGGGCCCAAACATTTAGTTTAGAATATTTTGTAAGTTGATCTTTATCACATGTTAGTAGATGTTAAATAATTTACATATGGCAATATTTTCCCCACTTCTCGATTGTCACATGACTTTGACAGCTAAGTGCTATTCCCCAATCCTTATTCATGTCCCTCTAGTAAACTCATCACCAATCATAGCTTCAGTCTCAGTTTTGCACAGCCTTAGTAATGGCCTCTGAGGAAACCTTGAATTAAAAGTACTAGATTCAGGCTGGAGGGATGGCTTAGCAGTTAAGGCATTTGTCTGCAAAGCCAAGGGACCCAGGTTTGATTCCCCAGGACATATGTAAGCCAGATGCACAAGGGGGCACATGCATCTGAAGTTCATTTGCAGTGGCTGGAGCCTTGACACACCCATTCTCTCCCTCTCTCTCTCTCTCTCTCTGTGTCTGTCTGTCTCTCTCTCTGTCAGTCAAATAAATAAATAAAATAAAATAAAATATATTTAAAAGTACTAAATTCATGTAGGGTGGTAAGATCTAATTCAAACAAGAGCCCTTATAGCATCCTCCTGCACCCACCTACCAGCAAAGAGATTTTATTCTCATGTCTGGTCTCCATTATTCTATTTCCTAGGTAAATATGATCTTCCATTCTAACAACCCCAGTCATATAGTTCTGTGTAACTAAAAGCATGTGTTCTAATCACCTGAAGAAGGTTCCAACAGTCTTATTCAAACCACAAACCCAAGTTCACAAGATTAATGCAGTCACAGAGAGTTTTGTTTTTGTCCTGAGTATTGTTCTACCAAATTAAGCCAATGTTTCGAAGTTTTGTTTCAGTGAAAGTCTGAGTTTCTTAATTCTCTGGAATGATGGCCACACCTAGGAGGGTGAGATCATTTTTCCATGTGCAATGCAGATCTGGAGTTGACCAGAAGCTACCCTTCTTGACCAAATGCTCTCCAGCTTTGATAGGTCCCCACTGCCTTTCTTTGTGGTATAGCTTGCTCAAATGATTCATTTTCATGTTATGCCTAGGCTATATAGACATTTGGGTTTATACATTTCTGAGCAACACACTCCAGCAGATGGTAACTATACTTTCTCTAATCTTTCATTACATTATACTTACTTACTTTTTAAGGTTCTGAGGACTAAGAGACTTCACTAATAAAGAAAAGGCTTTTCTGTGTTGCACATCACAATGTTGTCCACTCACTGATTGCTATATGATAATGATTATACTCACTCTGTGTGATTTGCCTGGGTTTTCTGATACACCACCTTTCCTATACCTCCATCTGTTCTATCTTCATATGCTCAGCCATGTTTTGTGTGTGCATGCAGGAGAAAAGATACAGGCTACCTGCCATCCCAAAGTGTTCCATTTTAACAACACTTAGAGAACACTGTAAGATGATGAGTCACTGAATGAGAGAACACATTAATGGTGGGGCCAGTTAGAGATGGTTTTAGGAAGACAACAATTTCAGCTAGGTCTGGAAAGATGGACAAGATTATAACAAGCAAAGAGAACAAAAGAAATTCCCTCCTTCCAATTGTACGTCCATGCTCTACACCCTCATCCAGCCCATTGGCACATCTCCACCCCTCAACACAGCAATCCTTCAACACAGTAATCAAGTCCTCCAACTCTCACTGCTTCTCACACTCTACCCTGTGCTGCTTTTCCAGCGTGATGAAGCTCTGTTAATCTTCCACATCACATTCATTTTTGGTATCCTTGGTTTCCAGGTGAAATGCAATCATGCTTATCTCTAAATTACTAGAAATACATTCATTCCTCAATTCTAGCATGTGTCCTCCAATCACCACTAAACAATATTACTCTCTTGGCTACTTGGCTGTTGGTCCTTCAAACCAAATATTTTTGTATTCTTGGTCCAGCCAGCACTTAGCAAGCTGCCTGGTATTTGTTAGGAGTTTAGTGAATATGAGTTAGATCATCAGTGGTCCAACTGAAAACTATCTGTTAAAAGTGTGAACTATCTATTAAAAATCTCCACAAACTTTGTAGGTTAGAGCATGAATAATTACCTACCAATGTTGAATCAACATCTTAGGTATTCTTCTGCAGTGGAGCCTAAGCCTTGAAGGATGTGATAGAGATGTTTCAGTGCCAAACACTCCTCCATCACTTCTTCTCAGCACTATCGTGACTTTTGGGTCATCCCAGTGATCACGACCATCTGAAATGAGAAGTCTCTCTAACCAAAAGTGAGAGTAGTGTTAATATATTGATATGAACATTAAATGAAGTGCTTATAAGGCAGTTTGGTGAGCAAAATATATGCATGTAGCCAGACAAGAGTAGACATTACACTCCTAAGGCTGCCCATCATTAGGCTTTTGATTAGGTTTTCAGTAACAGGCGTGTATTCCCTCCCATAGAGCTGACCTCTAGTCCAATTAGAGAGCTATTTGTTTCCCTCAGAACAGACATGTTATTATTGCAGCCATTTGGTCACTTGGCCTGGCTGGCCAAACTTGAGGCTTGCAGTGTCCATTGTTTTCACTGCTGATGACTTCTGTCTCCCATAAGGCTGCATGCAGTGCAGCTTTTTCCAGCTTTCAGACAGCTAGCTGATATATATATATATATATATATATATATATATATATATATATATATATATATATATACACAGAGAGAGAGGAGGTTTTCAGTTCAGTCCCAACTTGATTTCTCAGTGACCTTGCTGCCTAGGTATGTGGCTTCTTTAGCAATATGGTCTCTATGAGATTTTTGTATAGCTGCTGCCCTGGCTGATGAGATGACAACAAAGACATTACAGAAACAAACGCATGCTATGTGATGAGGTCTAACATGCTTTGTTCAGAAGACAGTAGAAATGATGGAAGTAGAGTGACTAAGGGCAGGTTTGGGTGCTTCAAGACAAGATCTGCTCTGTGTAGACCATCCCCAGACACTGTCAATGGCACTTATCCACCTATAGGCTGACCTCAGAGCCCATCTCTACCTTAGTCATGCCAGAGCCCTTGCAGCCAGCAAGGCCAACATGGGATCTGTTGATTTCCAGCTAGAGTCTGCCAGAAGGGAGGCTTGTCTGGAATATCTATCAGATTACTCTGTAGATAACAGTACCTTCTCCCATGGCCAGTTGTTCCACTTAAACTGTCCTTTAATTGTGCCTCTGAGATTTGAGTTCTTCACTCAGGCAGACAGCTACATACCAAGCTATCAACAGAGATGGGAAGACATTAGATGAACAAGTGATGAGAATCTAAACAACTAGAAATAGGAATGGAGATATGTCATTGGAAATGTATATCGTTTTGTTTATGAAATAAGCTCAACCAAATCTCCATCATTCACCAGTGTTATTCTACGAACAAGGCTAAGCAAACATGGGAATCAAAGCCAAGGGAACTGAGTGAGCTACAATTTGACTGAGAGTGGGCCTCTCCTTGATAGTGGCTGGCAGAAGACCAGTGACAGTGAAGAAATGGGACTTGTTTACACTCTGAACAACACTCAACCAGCAAAGCTGCAAGCAAGAACTGGCTGCTGCCAGACTGGCAGACACCAGCCAAATATACCACCACACAAATAACTGTTATCTGTGAGCAGAAAAGCAATGCAGCCTGGGCAGGGCGAGCTGATGGGAAGAGAAAAACACTTCCTATGGACGTCATTTATTTTCCAGTGCTGGAATGACTAACACACTTCCACAAGAGAAGAGCCAAAAGAAATAATCAACCCCTCTGCTTCTCTATGGTCTACCACTCATCAGAACCACCCAGACCTGGACTTTCTAGAAGTTGATAGGGGATTTGCATACTTCTAGGAACTGTTGATGCTAATGACTCAAGGATTACGCTTAAGAAATGCCTCCCTCATAGAAGAGCCTTTGACGACTTTTGTCCGAGAATATTCTGTTCTAAAAAATGCTTATTTCCTTTTGTTACACTAGAGAGACAGCTTTAAAAACCTTCAGCAGCACTAGCAACCAGTCCCTGAAAAGATGAAAATATTTCGAATCATTAAAATATGCTGCTGTCTAACCCAAAAAGATAAGTCAGGGGAGTCAGCAACACAAGAATTCTTTCCATTTGATAATTTCCATACACTAGGCATGCCATCAGATGAAACTGTCAACATTAGAGAAAAGTTAAGAAAAAGAACATTCATTTCAATTATCTTGCTTCATATCACCCTGACTTGAATTAGAATAGACTGAAAAAAATGGGTTCCACATATAATTTCGACCACTAATATGATCTGACCAACTTTGTTTTATGAAATACCTTTATATTCATTTCAAATTTTTAAAAGCATGAACAAATATAGAAGGTACAATATAATCTGTATGCAAGGTACTATCTTGAAGATCATGGTGCAACTTGTTTCACTTTGAATTTTCTTCAAAAACTATAGGAAACAATACTGTTGAAAATAAAAAACAAAATGCATTGCCTGCTTGGAAGTAGCTCATTATCATTTGGAGGCAGGAACAAAAATGAACTGGTTGTATGTAAAAAAGTTCTCAATTACTAGTACAAATTCCCTTCTATAATCTCACTCTTTAAAAGAAACTCCACAGTCCATAAGAACAACACCTCTACACTGAGGACCAATTTATCCTTAGACAATTCCACTTCTGAAATCTGTAAGTACAGTGACTCTGTACTTTCCTAAGCACTATCCAAACTCACCACCCTTCTCAAAGACACTACCTTTTGTGTGTGGCTCACCACCAATAAATTGTGCTCAGTGAAAATAATAAACAAAATTCAAGTGCTTGTTTCGAATACTTCCTGTAGTATGGATTGCACATAAGGTGGGTTGATTACTTACTCTTCCTCATACCCACTTTGTAAAATGTATGACTGTATCAATGACTGTGTAAGATGAGGGAGAAGGAAGACAATTTATTCCCAGGGAAAAACCTGAATATGTGTTTGATTTTCATGGCAGAGGGAAAAAAAATTAACTGTCATCTAGTGAGTAGAGAACAAAAATGCTCCCAGATACCCCTGGACACACAGACGACCTGACCTCAGTGAAGAATTACACCGACCACCATGTCAGACAAGGCCACTGGGGAAAACCTCTGGCTCAAAACAGAAGCTTGCAAAAACAAATAGTACAAAGTGATGTTTCGGAAAACAGGAGGCCAGTACAAAATTTAAATGGCCTTTATGCCTCCTTATGAATCAATCTACATTTTCACTAAATTTCAAACATGTTCTCCCCAAAATTAAATTCTACCAAAGCACTCTTAGTAGCTCAAGAAGGGGCATTTTAAACTCTCCAGAGAGTATTTTTTTTAATCCCACCCCATCAGAGACATCTCTGATCCAAACAGTGGACACAGACAGAGTAGTTGGTAAGTCACATCTTCCAGAACTATTAACCTCAAGGAAAGCCTGCCTTCCCTCACTCTTTTCAGCACGCCTTCCATTAATTTCATTGAAATCAGCTGGGTAGTGTCTTCAGCTTTGAAATTTTTACAAGAGCTTCACCAATTTCTTTCCCCTTTTCTCACTCTACTCCATTGCAAATAAATTCTTATCCATTTCATCTTATCAAATATTTCTTTAAATGTCACAAAGGACCTCCTCATTTCCAAATCCAAAGCAACTAAACATTCTCTCATTTCAGTTTTTGAGGTATGTTATATTAGGTAGCTTTTCCTTGCATATAAATGCTTAACTCTGTATTTCATTTCAACTAGTTTTCTCCTCTCTGACATTTATCTGTCTTCTCTGCTCCTCTTCTGCTTCCCTCTAAATTTAGATATCTCCTAAAATGCTACTTGCAAGCTTCATTTCTTTCCTAGCTCCCACTCATAACAGCAACTGTCTAAAATCGACATTTCCAGACACAATACTATGTTTATCACCTCATATTTATTCTGGTAAAACATACAGGATTCACTCTGAATATTCATAAAATTTTTCCATATTTTGTTATGAATACTTACCCATGCAATTGGTGTGAATTTAAACTAGAAAAAAATGTTATCAGTATCTAAATAATTATAAGGCTCAGAATTCCATTTCTAGCATAGACTGACTAAAAGTGAATATTATAGTCATATCACTGTGAGCCTTATTAAATAATTTCTTAAGAGAGAAGTCAAAATGATCCATATTTTATAATGAGTTTAGAAATAAAAACTGAAAGAAGTATATAAATATTAATGATTTTATCCATAGATATGTAATTCACTATATAGTCTCAGGCTCATCAATATTATTTTAAGACACATAATTTGTGTTTATTAATATTCTCCCTGAGAGGCTGAGGGATATCTTAACCTGTGTATTATTTGCCTTGCAAGCATGAAGAGCTGAATTAGATCCCCAAACCCAAATTTTCAAAAGTTAGATGTGGTTGTATGCTCTTGTAATCTTAGTACTGAGAGAGGGAGGCAAATGGATGCCTTGTGCTCCCTGACCAGGCAGTTAGCCTACTTGGTGAGTTCCAAACCAGTGAGAGGCCCTGACTCAGAAAGGTCAATAATGCTTGAGGTAAGATACCTGAGGTTGTTCTCTGGCCTCCATTTGCACATGCACACATTAACCCACCACACACACACATACACACACACACACAAACATAACACACACAAAGATTCTTCCTGAGAAAGTTTAAAAATATTCAACATGACTGAAAAATGCTTTGATAATGCTTCTGAAAGCTAACTTTTTGAATTCATACTTTTGTGACTTAATTTCAATGTGACTTTACAATTTCTTAATAGAAACCCACTTCATCTTAGATGCTGTGAGGGTAAAGGGACTTTTTAAACCCTTATCATGTATGAAATCATTATGGTAATATACATCTTCCTTTATAATGAAATATTAATGTGAAACTATTTTTTTTAATCTACCGCCATCACCCTACTGACATTCCCAGCCCTCAGCACCTGAAGACCCATCTGAGCTCTCTCCCAGGTCAGAGGCCACATCTTAGCCCCACTCCAGGCACTATATCTCCACACAGAGTACCAAATTCTTCCCATAACAGTTATCAACTCCCCCCACCACCAATCCTCCACAACACCCAGAGTCCCAAAATCAGTGCAGAGAACCTGCCAGCACTTCCCACCAGAGGCTCAAACTTTACCAATCCAAATAACAGAGTGACCTCTGGTGAGTTCAGGTGCCTTGTCCTCCCCTGGAGATGGAATGACTTCAGCTATCCTGTTTCATAGTAAGGACTGGATTGTCCCCAAGACTGAACTTCAAGCATCACCTAGCTGACCCCAAACAAACCAAGCCAGAGTAATAGCAGATATCCAAGTTTCCAGTCAGTAGGTAGACCAGAAATGCACTGCAAGAGCCACAAACAACAAACACACTTGAGGTGCTCAAATCCCACATAAACACACAAATATCATGAAGAAGCCAGGCAAGATGTCTTCTCCAAAGCTCACCATTTCCATGAGCCAGGCATGGTGGTGTACACCTTTAATCCCAGCAGTCAGGAGACGAAGGTAGAAGTAGGACTACTGTGAGTTCAAGGCCACCCGAGACCACATAGTTAATTCCAGGTCAGTGTGAGCTAATGTAAGACTCTACCACAAAAAAAAAAAAAAAAAATCTCACCATTTCCATAGTAACGGTCCCTAATGAGAATCACTCATGAAACACTACTAAAAGAACCCAGAACAATTACAAATATTTGCAAGGAAATCGTGGAGGACAGAAATAAACCCCTCTCTGAAGTCCAAGAGAACACAAACAAAAGTGGGATGACAATGATTCAATATATCAAAATATAATTCAATAAGAAGATATAAAATTAGAGTTAAGTGACTTGACAGATGTATACAGAACATTCCATTCAACCACTTTTAGAGTAAGCCCTGTAAGCACATTTTTCTCAGTCGTTTACAGGGTTTACTCTAAAATGGGATTACCTATTCAGACACAAAGCAATTGTCAACAAATTTAGAGAAACTGAAATAACCTTTTGTATTCTATCTGTCCATAAGGGAATAAAGCTAGAAAGCTACATGAAAAGATATTATGGGAAACACACAAACTCATGGAGTAAACAGAGGAAGCTGGCTAACAGCAAATGACAGCTCCTCAGAAATTCCTAAACTGAAATTACAGATGAATGAGTTCTTCCTTTTTATAACCAAAATCCTTGAGTGACTTCCCACCATCCACCTCCATTAGCACTCAGCTAAATAATGTGGAGTCTCAGCAGTGTCCTGGGACTCCTGGGCTGAAATGGGAAGCAAGCGGAAGGCTTGATTTGTAACATGGGCTGACTTTTAATATGTGTATTCCCACTTTCCAGCTATCGGTGGTTTAAGACCTGGCTTGCAAAGTTTTCAAAATCTGACTATTTCCAGTAGCAGTATAAGCCAATCCTAGCAACCTACTTTGAAATTTAACATGTCTGTGTATCATGGTTCTTGCCAGGTAAGAATTTAATCATACGACAATTCTTGGAATATTTCCCTACAAATCTTCATCTGAAATTTTTGATTAACAGTGAACTAAAGGAATTTCTCCCATGTGGGAAATTCTCCTTGAACTCTATTTTATACACTGAGTATGAATATGACAGAAGATCCCACAGAGGTAGAAGAATATAAAGGAATATTTCAGTGCCTTTAAGAGAGTGAGAACATCAAAAGGAAGGGCTTCTATAATGAGCTGGATTGGGCAATAAATCCTATGAGCTAAAGAGGAGCTGTTAGAGAAAACTTGAGTTGTGATCTAGGCCCAGCCCATTTGGGTAAGGTAGAGAAAAAGGCCCAGTAAACCAAATAATGTGTATCACTAAACTCAGTATCAGACACACTGCAGAGTCGTGCTTATGAAAAGAGTGGTTCTTAGCTGGAAAAAAATCTAAGATGTTTTAGATCTTAGTAATGTTTTTGGTGTGCACTGGAGTCCCACAAACAGTAGTTGGGGGGCTTACAGCAGCCAGGACCCAGCTGAGCTGTGGGTATATTACCATCAAAGGGCTGAAAACATACGGGCAGTTTAAAGAAATTCCTCTGTGTATCTGTTTCCTTCACTGAAATGGAGATAAGGATGCCATATACCAAACTACTTGGAGGTGCTTTGAATGACATTGCTGTTTTTGTTTTGATTTTGTAGTGCTTAAAAGAAATGAGGGTTAAAATGGGGACAGCTTATGAACAATGGTAAACCCTACAAAGTAATGAGAGACAAATTTATGTGGCAGATCCCCATCCCTTTGTCTTTGTCCCCATGTCTCCTACTCAAGCATGAATTTCTCACTTGGAGCATAAAAGAGAGTTAAGACAATAGATGTTGGGCACATAACAGTTTCTTATTCTAGCTAGAAGGCAGCTGCCTCTTCTCTGTCCTTATTCATACCCTACATCAGTGTGCTTCCGTCCACTTATGGGAGTAGTCTCAGCCAGTCAGTGGCTATCTCCTGCACCCATTTTGACCATTCTTCTCTATGCTGTTGTTTCCCAGAAAGGAAATGAAATTTGAGTAATATTAAACATGTGGTGGAAAGGAAGCATACTGAGACCAGATGACTTGGGGAACTTCTGTGCTAAATAGCTTAAAATTAAAACATTCAATACTCTAAAGCACATTTGAAATTAAGAAAGAAATGTAATTGGCAGCACTTGAAAATAAAGCTCTAGAAACGTACAGTATCTTGTCTACTCATACTATTTTTCTCAGCCTTTATTTTCTTCTGAAGTTAATAGGTTCTATGCGTTTGCCCTTCTCTTCATTCACGGGTCTTGCAAACCGACCAAAAGAAAAATTAGTTTATTAGTAATTAAAATAATAGTTCTTGCACAGTGGATCATAAAATACAACTACATACATTTAATGCAAAATAATTAGACTTGATCCCTAATGGGGCTAAATTGTTTAACCATTTTTAACTTCAACAGAAATCTATTATGAAGTAAGAATCAGACTCTTCAAAACATTTGAAAGGGGGACAGAACTGGTCAATTGGATAATAGGCTTTCAGGATAGTTGCAATAATGTGTAATAGTTTACCTTGGAACAGGGCATGGAGATAGTGGAGACTAACTGGAGAATACCTGCCTAACAACATCAATCTATCTGGAAACACAAGTTGAGTCTCAGTTGCATATTCCTTGTCACTGGGCAATTTTCCATCCATTTTTCCCTGTCTCATCATCTTTTGCATGTTTCATATTGGGTGAAATACTTTCTGGTTACTTTTGTTACATTTTTAATTGCTTAATTCTTAGTTATATATCATTACATTGTGAATAACCTGATATTATCTCTTAAACTGTTAAGTCTTATTTCTCCTTTGGTACCATGGGTATTTCATTGAATAGAAGGTGCATCTCTTTAGCCTTGAACTATGAGACCACTAGGCCCTCTTTCAGCGAAAAGTTTTATTTTCCCTTCAGAAAAGAGGGATAAGAATATTAAATAAAACCATCATCTCAATTATATTGCCTTATTTAACTGCACTGATGAATAAACAATAAATAGTACTTGAGTGAAACATAAAGTGTACTTACTTTACTTTGGAGAAATCAAATAGATAAAAGTCCAGGGTTAGAGAAAGCTGATTGGTACTCTGCACAACTGAGGTGTCCCTGCATGGTAAGCTGTATTATTTGTAAATGAAAATGATGCATGATGGCAAAGTGACTTTTGGCTCATTAGCTTAACTAATGCAAATTAACAAGCTTATTTTTTATTTGTTCAATTGTTTTGAGGTTATACTGTTTGCTCCAGGCTGTGCTTAGAAGAAGGGTAACATGTTGCCCTGCCCTAAAGATTATTGAGAATCCTATGAGCATATCAAATAGGTTCCCATCTCTGTGATAGCTTTTGATACCCAATTATGCAATTGATGTGACTCAAGAAATATTTGAAGAAAATTTTTTTAGGAAAGATGTGGTAGATTGTTTAACTTTCTGAATTTGAAAGTATTAATCTTTTGGAACAGATCATTCTCAGTGAACTTACCCAATCACAGAAAAAAAAAATCACCACATAGTCTCACTCATCTGCAGCACCTAACCTGAATCTACCCAAGATACCTTACATACCCGGCAAGCTTCTCATGGACTAGACACTAGGATGGGTGGGGAGGGAAGAGAGGGGGAGGGGGAGTGGGAAACACAAATCTAGACCCAAACGACAATGGTACCATAAAATTCTACATCCTAAAAGGCAGACCAAATGTCTGAACCTTCACCAGGCCCTTAGAGGGTACACCTGGCCTAAAAGAAAAAAAACTTTTAAAAATTTTCTTGATAACCATATAAAAAGTATTGTCATTATTACTTATTTATAAACCTGCTGATGGGAATGTTTGCTGGAAATGCAATGAATGCTTGAAAGTCGATGTAGCACATACTTGCTAAATAATAGATGTTATTATAATAAAATGAGCATGTCAAGAGTGACTCAACTGGTTATAGTCAATGAAACCCTGAAACATGAAAGAAATGGATTGTAGCGATGACAATTGGTATTTTACATAGCAGCCTAGTAGTAACATGATGTATTTTAAAACTTGTGGATCTTAGGAAAGAGAAATAGTACTGGAAAAGATGAGAACTAGAAATAAGGCAAACATGGGGACACTGGTTTATTAAGCAATCAAAAAAGCATGATTTATTAATTCAAAAGGTTTCAATTCTGGCTGGAAAGATGGACGTGATTAAATATACTTCCTGCTCAAGTACAAGGGACAGGGTAGAGTCTGAGAATTTCAGAGTTTGAATCTCCAGATCCCATGCAAATAGCAGGAAATGGCCATGCATGCCTGTAACCCCAGGCCCACAGCAGAGCAGAGACCCAAGAGTCCCAGAATCCCCATAAGCTCCAGGATCAAAAAGAGACTCTGGATCAAAGCAAAAGTGGGCAGAAGAGTTGATGGTATGGCACACCCACATTCTGCTCTGATCACCACAGGAGAGCACCTTTCACCACACACACACACACATTCACAAAGATTCAAATTCATTTAATAACAGCTGTTCTTCAAAATATTCTAGGAAAAGCCTATCTCCATAAGGAAAGTTTAATGGGAAACTACACATTGACTATAAATCTAATGTAGCATTAAAATATAGAATTTTTGTTTTGCATCATTCAAAATAATACTTATTTTTCACCAAAGATTTCAATTTGCAATGAGTAACCTTTTTTATTATGTAGCACCAGTAAATAAATATCTAAACAGGACATTACAAATGATAACTGAAGCTAAGATACACAAGATTAAAGATAATTATAAAGGACATTGCTACCTTCACAGGACCCACACAATACTGGGCCCATCGACATGCTGTCATGGGTGATGGAGGAGGACATGAGACCCTCCTCTGTCCCTCAGGAGTTTTAGGAAGTTAATGATGGTTATGTGGAATGAGAGACATTTTATGATGTGGTAGAGTCACTGCTAGGACCCACATGCTCTGGTAAATAATTCCCTCCTGTGCCCATTTAGGCATTAATTAAACTTAGAGATTCATATCCATATACCATGGAAGAGAGAGAGAGAGACATCAAAGTAGAAGAGGTACTAGTTGGGAATCAGGTGTTCAGCCAAAGGCAGATGAGGAAGAAGCATCAAGAGGAGATAATAGGGGGATTATGACCAAAATACATTATGGACTTTTATAAAGGTTCTCAATAAATAAGAAAATTATTCTGTCTATACTCTCCTGAGGTACATGAAAAGGCACCACAGCTGGTCATGGTGGCGCACACCTCTAATACCAGCACATGGGAGGCAGAGGTGGGAACATCACTGGGAGTTTGAGGCTAGCTTGAAACTACAAAGTGAATTCTAGGTTACCCTGGGCTACAGCACAAGTCTGCCTCAAAAAAATAAACAAATAAATAAATAAATTGCATCACTAAACATCATCTAGCTTCACCTCTAGCTGCCTCCCTAACTTACCCTTACCTTAGCAAAAGTATATCATTAAAATCCCTTGTTCTTCTGAGACAAACACTAACTTAATATTTGTGTTCCTTCTTTATGATGGTCAATTTAGTTATTAAAATGATTTGGCCAATAATTTTTGCTTCATTGCAGGTGGAAGAAGACAAGCATTAATTGTTCAGTGTCAGTACCATCTACAACAATAACTGCGTTAGGAGGATGGCAAGAGGCTCTGAGCCAACGTGGACAAAACAAAATGTGTAAATGAGTCACTGGCTAGGTAGCTCGAAATGTCAACTCCTTCAGCAAGTTTCAGCAGAAAATGAAAATAATTTGAAGGGAAAAATATGTTCTGTGCTGAAAAGCTTTTGTACAGCCAGGCTTCTCCTTGTGAGTGGAATATTAACAAGTGAAACATCTCTCAAATGATAACCAGGAGCAGACACTATGTGTGAATGTCATGTGGATGCAGCACCCAAGCCAGCTTGCCAGATTGTAACTGAACATGGTTTAAGAGCAGATGCCAGGCAATGCATGGCTCCCTGGAAATGTATGTATAACTACTTGTTCATTCCCCTTTTCTCCTCAGTCCACCCCCAACCTCATTACAGAAAATTCACTCTAGCATTCTGAAAGAAGTTAGTCACTTAAAATTAAACCATTTTCTATCCCCAATGAATTTATCATACACTTTACTATGCACACATATTTCCCATGTAGCTTGCATT
This sequence comes from Dipus sagitta, assembly GCA_036346955.1. Lineage (NCBI taxonomy): Eukaryota > Metazoa > Chordata > Mammalia > Rodentia > Dipodidae > Dipus > Dipus sagitta. The sequence continues at coordinate 108,059,729 of CM070783.1, forward strand.
TGTGTGGGGCTGTGCTGATGTCATCCTAACAGGAAAGCTCTTGCTATGAGAAAAGTGAGAATAAGTCTTCACATTCTTCTTCAGTAACAGGTGTAATGAAGAGTGACTGATGTCTATTTCCTTTCCTTTTCTCATTTTAGATGTAATGGGTTTTTTTATGTCTTAGCTATTAAAACCAAAACCTTATATCCTTAATTTATCAAGTCTTGTCCATTTTCCATGCACATTATTTCTTCCTAAATGCATATATTTAAAAATGTCAAAAACTTATCTAAAGAATTTCACAACCACATTGTTCACTGTCTATTCTGACATATTGTAGACTGAGAATCTATATCTAAAGAAATGAGCCCTTATCCCAATGTCATAAAAATATTCTTTTCTGCTATGCTATTTCTAGACACCATTGATATTGAAAACATATTTGGAATTGAATTTTGCATATTAAACTTCTCCCACAAAAAAAGGATTGCATAAATATTGAAATTTAAGGACCAAAAAAAAAAAAAAAAAAAAAAAAAAAAAGACTGTGGTGCAGGTCAGCCTGGGCTAGAGAGTGAGAACCTACCTTGAAAACCAATCAAAAAGGATTAAAAAACTAAAAATGGGACCAGGCGTGGTAGTGCATGCCTTTAAAGCCAGCATTTTTGGGAGGCAGAGGTGGGAGGATTGCCATGAGCTCAAGGCCACCCTGAGACAACATAGTTAATTCAGGTCAGCCTGGGCCAGAGTGAGACCCTACCTCAAAAAAAAAAAAAAAAAAAAAAGCCAGGGGCTTTGGTGAACGCCTCTAATTCCAGCACTAGGGAAGCAGAGGAAGGAGAATCTCTGAGAGTTTGAGGCCACCCTGAGACTACATGATTAATTCCAGGTCAGCCTGGACCAGAGTAAATCCCTACCTTGAAAAACCAAAATTAAAAAAAAAAAAAAAAAGACGATGGTGTCTCAGTTTACTCTGAACATTCAAAAAGGACGTGGTGATGTAAAGAAGAGGGAAAGTGGTGAGCTGTATATGTCACATGGGAAATATAGCAAAACACCAGTGATTGCATAAAGATAGTAAGTATATATCCTTGCTCACTGGAAACAATTACTTAAACTTATCTAACATTTTTCAAAAGATTAATTAATGTATTTTACTATATTAAAAATGAAGGAAGGGCTGAAGAGATGGTTTAGTGGTTAAGCACTTGCCTGTGAAGCCTAAGGACCCCTTTTCAAGGCTCAATTCCCCAGGACCCACGTTAGCCAGATGCACAAGGGGACGCACGTGTCTGGAATTCGTTTGCAGAGGCTGGATGCCCTGGCACGTCCATTCTTTTTTTTTTCTCTCTCTCTCTCTGCCTCTTCCTCTCTCTGTCTGTCACTCTCAAATAAATAAATAAAAATAAACAAAAAAAGAAGGAAAATTGAGAATCATGTTTCAGCATATTCTGATAAGACTGGTAAAATGCAATACCTACTTTCTTGGAACACATTCAGTAAAACAATCTTTAATTCTCATAAATGTGGTCTTCTATTGGCAAAACCCCAAGAATTTGAAGAAAAGTGAACAAGTGGATTTGACAGGATACACTATACAAGCTGTATTAGTTACTTTGTGGTTTGCTGTGACAAAACACAAGCAAGACACCATGTAAGGGAGTAAGCATTTATGTCAGCATCTAGCTCCAGTGACTAAAAGCCCATCTGCCAGGGAAGACAGGAAGACAGGATGACAGGAACTGAAGGTAGCTGGTCTACTTTAATTCACTATCAGGAAGCAAAGAACAATAGATGCTGGTGATCAGCTGCCCTGCCCTCTCTGTTACATCTCCATTTCATTCATACAATAGTGCTGCCTATAGTTAAGGTGGGATAAACCACCTTAACCTAATCTAGAAATGACCTAATTGACATACCCAAGGATTTGTCTCCTAGGTATTTCTAGAACCTCTCAATTAGCAATCCGTATTAACCATCATGCAAGCATCAAAACCATAAAATGACTAAAAATGATGAACAAACATGTTCAAAACATGAATGACTCAATGTTGCTTAAAGAAATTAACACAGACCTGCCTAATATGAAAAATACATTACTGTCATGAATTAGAAAACTCTACATAAATAATATGTCAGTTTACTTCAAATTAGTCTATAGATTTGAGGCAATCTCAAATAAGATTTCAGTATTTTTGTATGGAAATTAACTGGATCTAAAATTTATATGGATATGAAAATAACCTAGAATAGACAAAATGGCCTTTTTCTTTTCCAAAGAACACCGGAGGACTGATGTTACCAGGTTTGAAGGTTTACCATGAAGCTGTTCTAATCAAAACAGTATTGTGTTCCTTCAAAGCAGACATACAGATCATTGAGAGGTAATAAACCATTCAGAAGACACACACACACACACACACACAAACACACACAAACACACATCAAACCTCAAAATATATTATAGATCTAAAGCAGAAAGCTCCAGAAGAAAATCCAAGAGAACATCTTCACTACCTTAAGTAGACATATAACTCCTAGAATATAAACAGAACTAGCCATGAAAGGCAAGACATTGGCGTTTCCTATATTGGAAACATCTGCTTCTGGAAATACATCATTTAGAACATTCAAGTGCAAGATGCAGATTAGAAGAAAATATCCACGATGTGTACATCTAATGAGACCACAGAGAATATCTACAACTCAGAAATAAACAGATGAGAAACTTGTTTTTACAAGGGATAACAAATAATGTTTAAAAACATTTCACAAAATAATATGAACCGAAGGCTAAGAAGCACTAAAAAGATTCTCAAAATCACTGCCATTAGGGAAATTTAGGAAGTAAAGCCATCATGATACAGTTCTAAATGCTCACTAGACTGACCAAACTTTTAATAACTGACCAGATCAGTTCTTGTTGTAGAGAGCCAATAACTAGAATTCATGTACATCGCTGGTAGGAGTACAGAACAGTAGAAATACCTAAAATATTCTCACAGTTTTCATGCATATTTTCTGTACCTGATGAGAAATATTTGAAAAACTTATTTCTGTATTGAACTCAGATTTTTGTATGCATTAATCCGCAGACACTATAGTATAATGATTATTTACCTAGTGTTTACGTTGTATTAGTAATCTGGAGATCATAAAAGTATATTGTGGAGGTTATATGTAAATACTGTGACATTTTATATAAACATAGGTGAGCAGCTCTGTTTTCTTTATAGTAGGGTCTAGGGATACCAAAGAGTGGGGACTGCATTTCCATATGATATAGCTATCTCACCCATAGGTACTACCCATGAGACATAAAGATGGATTCATGGAAATGATTACAGAATCATAATAGCATTACAATGAAATGACCTGACTGTCCACAACAAGCAAATAAACACATGAATTTTGACATAGTTGTCAAATGCAATCCAACACAACAATACAAGGAACCAACTATCAATAAGTGTGAAGCTGGGAAAAATTCTTCAAATGTTTCAAATTCTTCAAAAGAAGCTGAACATAAAAGCTGAGTGATTCAACTGTTATGAAATACTCTAGACAATTACTAGATGGTGAGACTTTGCCTAGGGCTTAGAGTGAGTGAGGAGTCACTGCCAGGCACAAGACAACTCATTGGTTGCTGGAAACACTTCATCTCTGGACTACAGAGGGATTATCTGAAAATTCATTTGAAAAATACAACACTCACAGGAAAATGCAAGAGAGTTTTACAGGTAATTTTAATAAAACAGATACATCAGGTACCTCATAGGTAGATATCTCAAACTTGAGTTCTGGAGAGAATTTTGAGTCATTAGTGTCATCCTACTATTTACCAGAAAGAAAAATTGGAACTTACTTCTAACCCTCCAAATTGGTTACAATATAAATTTTAATTAATAAAATTTAATTAAACAAATTTTAATTAGCACGGGAAAAATTAATACTCAAGTGCATATCTTTCTGTTTTCTTGTGCTTCTTGCCCTCTTTCATCCCCTTTTCTTCCCTTCCTTCCTTCAACAGGGTTTTACTACATTGCACAAGCTATCCTCAAAGATACAAAATTAAAATCTTCCTGCCTGAACCTCTTCAATAGCTAAGATTACAGTTATGTGTCACCATACCATGTCACATTTTATTAATTTTTATATCTTTTTTAAAGTATGGGCTTAACTTAGTGCTCTTCTCCATGTGTGCATCATCTTCTGATCCTCCTGAGAAATATTCATCATGTATATTCTCAAGATTCATGCCAGAGAGATCTTTGAGCCTCGTGGGAATCCCACCATTGATTGACCTCAACACCTCAAAAGGTCTCTTCGAGCTGCTGTGACCAGTGGTACCTCAACTGGTATCTATGAGGCCCTGGAGCTCCGAGACAATGAGAGGATACACTGCGTGGGGAAGGTGTCTCAAAAGTCGTTGAGCCCATCAATAAAACTATTGCATCTGCCCTGGTTAGCACGAAACTGAACGTTGTGGAGCAGACGATTGATAAATTGATGACTGAGATGGATGGGACCAAAAATAAATCCAACTTTGGTGAGAATGCCATCCTGTGTGTGTCTCTTGCTGTGTGCAGAGCTGGAGCTGTGGAGAAGGGCCCCCTGTCCTGCCGCACTGCTGGCTTAGCTGGCAACCCTGAGGTCATCCTGCCAGTCCCGGCTTTGAACGTGATCAATGGGAGTTCTCATGCTGGAACAAGCTGGCCGTGCAGGAGTTCACCATCCTCCCCGTGGGTGCATCCAGCTTCCAGGAGGCCTCGCGCATTGCAGCAGAGGTTTACCACAGCCTGAAGAATGTCATCAAGGAGAAACGTGGGAAAGATGGCACCAACGTGGGTGACAGAGGCGGCTTTGCACCTGACCTCCTGGGGAACAAAGCAGCCCTGCAGTTGCTGAGGAACGCAGCTGGGAAGGCTGGCTCCGCTGACCACCTTGTCCCTGGATGGCCGCGGCTGCCTCTCGGTTCTGCAGGGCCGGCAAGTATGACCTGGACTTCAAGTCTCCTGACGATGCCAGCAGGCACATCTCACCCCGGCCAGCTGGCTGACCTCTACAAGTCCTTCGTTAAAGACTACCCAGTCGTATCCATCAAAGACCCCTTTGACCAGGATGACTGGGAAGCTTGGCAGAAGTTTACAGCTACACAGGCATCCAGGTAGTGGGGGATGATCTCACGGTGAGCGACGCGAAACGGATTGCTAAGGCGGTGGCTGAGAAGTCCTGCGGCTGCCTCCTGCTCAAAGTGAACCGGAATGTCTCTGTGACAGTCTCTGCAGGTGAGCTCAGCTCAACGGTTGGGGTGTCACGGTGTCCTGCCGCTCCGGAGAGACTGAGGATAGCCTCATTGATGACCTGGTCGTGGGTCTCTGCACTGGGCCCACCAACACTGGCGCACCTTGCTGATCTGAGCGCCTGGCCAAGTGCACCCAGCTGCTCAGAACTGAGGAGCAACTGAGCAGCAAAGCTGAGTGTGCCCGCAGGGCCTGCAGATCCCCTGGCCAAGTAAGCGGAGGACGGACGAGCCCTGGAGCCCTCAGCCAACACCAGCTGCTTAGACCCTGCCCCTGATGTCAGCAGACCCCCAGGCCCATTCGGGGTTTGCTGGGCTTCTGTAGTTAGCTCCTGCCACCGCTTCCTTAGAATGCTGAGGCTGCACCTACCACGGGAGCCCTGTCAGCCCGGCTCCGTGATCACGTGACTGGTCCAAGTCGTTGTTCTTGTCACCTTTCTTCCCACCCAGGGTCTGGAGCCCTCGTGGCTCTGGTGTAATCTCCAGAGTGGCCACAGGCAAGCCCCAGTGGTTTTACACACAAAATAAAAGCTTCAGTGCCCCACGGGGTGGGGGGTGGGGAGTATTGATCGTTGAATTTATGCAATTTGTCAAAACTATCAGTTTTTTAGAGAAGCTTCAGTTTTGTAGTAAAATTGAAAAGAAGGTAACCCCTCCCTCCCCCCAACTACACACAGGCATACCATCCCCTTTACCAAAATCCTGCTGCTGGGCAAACTCGCAGTGACACGTAATGACCATCTGCACTCCAAGCCCACTGTTTACACCAGGGTTCGTTCTCAAATGTGTTCATTCTACAGGTCTTTGTTAAATGTATGATGCCATTGATCTACCATGATAATATTGTTACCCATTATGGCCCAAGGTGGATCTCCCCCAGCAGAAGTCTGAGTTGTACAGGAACCAAGTATTCAAAATTCATAAGCCTATGAGGGACATTTCATTCAGACCACCACAGATACTGATCACAAAGCGTGGTTGCTAAGGGGTGGAGAAAGCTATTTTATTGTGTAGAGTGTAGTTTAGGTGCTAAACTGCCGTTCAGTGCAGGAGAAGAACCCAGGTTGCTAGCAGATTTCTAGGTGTATTGTAAGGGAAAGGGTGTGTTTACTCCTAAAGCCAAGCTGTGTGCTGGGTTTTCCTTTACAAGCCTGCCTCAGTAGTGTCATAGTGAGAATATTCACCACCCTGAAAACCTTGTATGCTTCAGCTGCTCGTTCCTCTATCCCCAGCAGGAAACTACAGACCCTTTTACTATCTTCAGGTTTTCTTTTTCGAGAGTGTCACATGAATGGAATCATTAAGGATATAGTCTTTCAGACTGTCTTCTTCACTTAACAACATTTCTTCTATTTTTTGCTTATTTTTTGTGCTTTTCTTTCATCTTTTCATTGTTTCATAAGTAATTTATTTCTTTTTTAGTATGAAACAATATTCTATAGTATGATATAGACACATTTACATACAATAAACATCTTGATTACTGTCAAGTTTTGACAGTTATATAGTTTTGTGATCACATTCACAATAACTTATGTATTCATTCTTTCCTCCCTTCTTCATTTTCTTGTCTGGGTAATTTCAGAAATTTATAATTAGAAGTACACTATTTACACTATTGGCATTATAGGCCTTTGAAATGTCTTGATAAACTTAACTTTCACAAATATTTATGAGTAATATTTTAATACATAATAATACTGAACTAAAATTTAATAATATTGGAGATATTATTATAAGAGAAGCTTAAATAGAAAATACATTTTGAAAGTACTTAATGTTTACTATATACACTGTCCATTCCAGCATTTTCAGCCACATATGTAACTAAAAAGGTTGTCAGCACACAGCATACTGTGGTGGCATTCAAGACTGCATGAACAGGAATAATATCAACAACGCAGATTCTAACTCTGCTCAGAAGCTCACTCAATAGACACTTGACTATGGAAGCACATTTTATTTTATTATTTTTATTATTTATTATTATTTATTCCTTTCTTGGTATTCCAGTTGAAATTAAGTTGACTTTTGACATTAAGTACAGTTACACATTTTGTGATGATGAACCATTTATTATTAAAAACAGTGTAATGGATAGCTAGATGATCATTTTGATATGATTCATTATAACTCACATACATATCATATCAATATCATACATATCAATATCTCATGGTAAAGAAAGGAAATACTGTTCAAATAACTCAAGATAATTCTTTGGCAAACTATGATGGATAGGATGGAAATCCATGGACAAGTGTTTAGAACCATCAGTGGCCTAGAAGGAAAGTATGCATTGGGAGGAGCAAGGGGACACTGCCTGTCCTTCTCAATTGCTAACTTAGAGGGTCACTGGCTAAAAAGCCTGATAATCCTGCCTTTCCTTTGTCCTGCATGTAGTTAACAAAAATAGCAATACAGCAGATGTTTCTACATTTTCCTCTTTTTTAGCCTTATTTTTATCTCTTAATTGGAAATTTAATATATACATATTTATACATTGTATAGATAGATAGACTAGATAGATGGGAGATAGAGAGATTGATAGATAGATATGGTACAATGAGAAGTTTTGGTATATGTATCTACACACTCTGCAAAGCAGGCTACCTACCATATCCATCACTTCATGCCCAACCCTTTTCAATGAGCTACCATTAAGAATGGTTTTTCTACACATCTGCAATTCCATCTGCTAAACTCTGTAACTAACTCCAGCATCACAACGAAGAGTGGCCTGGGTACAAATGTTGAAACATGGCAACATGACCCTTCTGCCAGGAATTCTGTAACGACATGTCATCAAGGAGGCAGTGCTGTGAAAGGTAGAGGGACCAGACATTGAAAGTGATGGTAAGAGCAAATCACTTATTGTAGGAAATGGTCAGAACACTGGTCACTAACTGAACATGTAAGGATCATGGAGCAGAGAGAAGCAAGAGTAAGTCACTTTTTTTTTTTTATTAAGGCATGGGCTGGGGCTGAACTGGAGAGTACAAGTAAGAAAAGCTGTGACAAGGTATTTCAGAATCAAAGGCACGATGAGCACTTACCACACCCCATGAGAGAGTCTAATAAATACAACTGGCTTCACTTTTATCTGTTAGGTTGATATTTTCTGGGATAAAATTGTCACAAATTATGTTAGAGTGGCAAGTGGAAGTCAAATGTAATGTAGAACAGAAATATTTTATTACTAATGTATCTCCGGGGCAGGAAAATGACTCTTATTCAGCCTTATATGCTATTTCTGCTAAAAGTGGTTACAATGTACATCAGGTTTAAATAAAACCTCCCAGAGCCAGCAATGAATTCACATATGAACCTTGATGCAACACTAATGAGTAACTCATTTTTCTAATATCGGGATAGGATTTTCAATTATTCAAAAAGATATGCTACCCTTTTTCACTCTATTACAAAAGTGATACTTCCATGTTATAGATATAATTCCACTTTCAAATCAGAAAGGTGTCCCCCATATTTCTTATATTTTCAGAATTATGCTTTACCGGTAAGCATCAGAAGAAGAGAATTATAAGTAGCACTGAGAGTTGTAGACTAAATCAGGGACTTTTCTCTAGATTAATTTCTCATAACATTTGCCAGATGTTAGACATAAACTTTGCAAGGTGCAGCTAGTTTTAAGAAAAAGCTTTGAAATATTCAAGCAATTGTATTGGGAGGCACAAAAGCTATCAGATCAGTTGGTTGAATGAGGGCATTTTCATGTTCAGTTAACTGAACACAAATTTATATTTATATAAAACAAATTAGGAATATTTAGTTACTATAAACCTGCTGCATTACAGACACCACTGCTGTTGAGTTGGACCAGCAGTATATTTCTTGGCAAGGTCAGCTGAGCACTCAAGACCAAGAATTGTCCTCAAAAGTAATGATTTAAGGACACAAAGCATTTGCCATCCATATTTCAGTTTTCCTACAGTCTGCAGGGAAGGCATACTGCATCACGTGTGGGAGCCTTGTGGTACTTCATCTGCTGCCTGTTGAACATGTCCAAGAGCTTAATGATCCACCTCAACAAACTAAACATGTTAAATTAATAAAAATATAATTACAAGACAGGTGCTTTTTTTTCTTTTATCAAGTCTAAATAGTTCAGATCCCAGTTGTGTTTTGTCATTGGTTATTGGTCTTTGGAACAATTCCATAACATGCAAATTGAGTATCTGAAGAGAGGACCTCTCAGTTCTAAATATTGTCTGGGATGAGCTTTATTTTCTATTTTTTTTAGAAATAATGATATTAGAAAATCATAATGATCTAGAGGGAATTGGAGGAGCTTGAGGCTGGCCAAAGTGGGTGTGCTACAAGAACAGAGGCCACACAGGACACAGAAATTACAACCGTTCTTTATAAATTAACAAAAACTTGTGAACTTTCTTCATTATGTTGAACTTTTACATTATAGGGCTTTAAAAATTATGCTGTACTTTTTATATCTTAGCTGCTTATGATGAAAGCTTGTGTCCATTTGAAATTCAATATGATATTTTTAGATATATCTCCCATTGAGTGAAGCATCACTTGGACCCAGAATTTCATCTTCATGTGAAGATTGGATACTTCACAAAATGCTGTGGGGACTCAAATATAATTGTAATCAGATTACTTTGCCAGCAATGGTGTCTGTGTTTCAATGACATACTCACAGGTTTTTCTGGTTTTACCTGTCACTTCCACTTTCCCTGAATATGTTAAAGATATATGAAAGCTTTTCAAGAAAATAAACTGGGCTGGACAGATAGCTTAGCAGTTAAGCTCTTGCATGTGAAGTCTAAGGACCCCGGTTGGAGGCTGGATTCCCCAGGACCCACGTTAGCCAGATGCACAAGGGGGCGCACGCATCTGGAGTTCATTTGCAGTGGCTGGAAGCCCTGGCACGCCCATTCTCTCCTCTCTCTCTCTCTCTCTCTCTCTCTCTCTCTCTCTCTCTCTCTCTCCCTCCCTCTTTCTCTATCTGTTGCTGTCAAATAAATAAATAAAAATAAAACAAAAAACATTTAAAAAAAGAAAATAAACCAATATCCAAGATACTACTTAATAATATTCCACATTTTATTCTAAATATTTCACTGTATTAAATTCTTAGTTTTAACAAAATCCAATGCATAGTCTTAACTACATATAAGAGGAAATTCATTTGAAGAGGTTACTTTAAACCAAAATATTGCTCATATAAGTAATATATTAAGTACGTAGGTGGTATATAAGCATATATAATTCAGATAGGTAGTATATTAAGCCTATTGGTTCATTTCCTGCTTAAAAAAATAGTTCACTGGAGGCTGATGGGACACTGTATTCCTCTTCTATGTTGTCAGGAAGGGATTCAGATGGTTGGAGGTTCTGTCATCTTGCAGCTGCACCACCTGAAATGACATAATATTGTTTTCTGTGGAGAGCTCAGAGGAACTGTAAAATCTTGCTACCAACTGTTCACTGTGCCAGTCCTCATGTAACACGGGCCACCATCACCAGCATGATTTCATAGGGAAGAACTGATCGCAGGCTTTGAGTATTTGCAAACCAGGAAATACAAAGAAGTAAAGCCACTGCTTGGTGAGATCTATTGTACCAGTACAGACAGGGACAAAACTCCAACCTCATTCAGGCAGTTTCTGCTGGAAATCACAGCTCCTTCTCAAACACATGTTCTAAATTCATTAGTGGATGACATGATCTGGCTTCATTTCTGTTGAAAACACTTTACATGGTTAAACACTGTACTTGTTTGGTGAGATAGGTGGCAACACCATAAATTATGTTGTAAAAAGATATCAAGCCCCATGTCTTAAAGTAGCAAAACTAGTTAATGGTGAAAGTGTGGTTTGAAAAAGGTCTTCCTAGAAATGAGACATTTTCTTTAAATTACATCAACTTCCTTTGTATCACAACAAACTTACTTCTATGCAATTTTGAAGGAGATGTGCACAGATATTTTCTGTTCCAAGCTTCAGTTTCTTCCCAAATAACATAGCCACTAGCTCTCTATCATAGCCACATTATCATAATTGATTTCTTTTCAGAAGTACGTGAACCTACATATAAGAAACTAAGTTTCAGTCAGAAGATAATGTGAAGTAAATGGTTTTTACGTTAAATGTGATCATTAGTAGAATATTAGAGTTCCTTTATTAAATCAAATTATTTATTATATTTATTTTTATTTATTTTATTTTATTTATTTTTTGAGAGCAAGAAAGAGGGAGAAAGAGAGAGAGAGAGAGAGAGAATGGGCATGCCAGGGTTCCAGCCACTGCAAACAAACTTCAGATGCATGTGCCCCCTTGTGCATCTGGCTTACATGGGTCCTAGAGAATTGAACCAGGATCCTTTGACTTTGCAGGCAAACATTTTAACCTCCAAGCCATCTCTCCAGCCCCTATTATATTTATTTTTATTGATGTATCATAGTTTTACTTGCCCATGATTTGCCTCTGACAATTCTGACATATGATTATTTTCAAATTCCCTTATATCCAAATAGCAAGAACATATTATTCTGTTTTGAGTTGCTCATTTGCAATCTACATGACACTGTAGGTAAGTTTTAAGAAATCAAATTCTGTGGCATCTTAAATATGAGCGCTGATTGAGATGAGTTACACCATCCCTCACACAGTGAATGACTGCTCTTCTAAAAAAGGGTCAAGGGAGATGCTTTCTTCCTTCTGCCATATGAAGGTGACATCTGAGAGAAACACAGCTTTCTGACACCTTGAGCTTACACTATTGAGCCTCTAGAATGCAAGAGGTGAGGCTTGTTGCGTATCAGACACCTAGTAAGTCTTTTGTTATGAGAGCCACAGAATAATAAGGTGGCTTTCTTCTCTCTGCTGCAATTTAAGTCAAAATTCATGGAACAGTGACCTAACGTGCTGCTTCCACTTCTGTGAAATCTCTTGAGGCCATTGCAATATGGTTTCTCTTCCCCACCAAAAGCATTCCAGTCAATTGGCTGAGGACCTCCATCTAGTTATGTATAATCTTCTGGCCTTATTTCCTTTCTTACTCATAATAGCTATTATATCAGGTAACTATGGCTGACCCCCTTCTTTCTGAAGCATACCCCTTAGTCTTTCAAATGCCATGCAACATGGTTTTCCTCCTGTTGGCTTTCTTTTGGTTCAGTTTTCAGTTACAATACGCTTACTTGCATTATGTTTTAACATTGGACCAAGAAATGGTCCTGTTAATTTGATTTTCAATGTTTTGTGCCATTTGAAATTATAATTCCTATTTTAATCTCACATGATTGTGGTAGTTTGGAAGTGAATGTTTGTCCTCTATAGCATCAGGAATTTTTTATTGAGGTTAAGCTTCCTGCTGAAGTCTCCAGCAACCTGCAGGAGGAGGTACCAAGGGGATGGGGCAGATCTGATTTTAGCCCAAAGGTTTGAAGAGAGCAATTTGAGTTCTGGTGGCTAATGCTGTTGCTGTTTGCTTACTGCAGTTGTTTTGCTCTGCTTGGAAAGAAGTTGCTTCTTCTACCATTGATGGAACTTCCTTCCCCTGGATTTGTAAGCTGAAATAAACTTGTTTCTCCCATAAACTGTGTCTGGTTGGATGTTCATGCCAGCAACTTGGAGAAGACTACAACAATTATATACTAGATTAGGATAAAAATTCAAGTGCTTTCTCAGTAATGTTTAAATTTTTACATCTTTTTAAAAAATATTTTTCTTTATTTTTTAAATTTTTGTTTATTATTTATTTATTTGAGAGAAACAGACAGAGAGAGAAAGAGAGAGAGAGAATGGGTGCACCAGGGCCTCCAGCCACTGTAACTCCAAATGCATGTGCCACCTTGGGCATCTGGCTTATGGGATATTGGGAAATGGAGCCTGGGTTCCTTAGGCTTCACAGGCAAGCGTTTAACTACTAAGCCATCTCTCCAGACCAATTTTTACATCTTTTTATGGTTTGTACATTTCCACCCATCAGTTTAATGTTCTAATTGACTCCAATTTTTTGTTTTCAGGAATTTTTTTAAATTTTTGTTTATTATTTATTTATTTGAGAGAAACAGACAGAGAGAGAAAGAGAGAGAGAGAATGGGTGCACCAGGGCCTCCAGCCACTGTAACTCCAAATGCATGTGCCACCTTGGGCATCTGGCTTATGGGATATTGGGAAATGGAGCCTGGGTTCCTTAGGCTTCACAGGCAACCATTTAACTGCTAACCATCTCTCCAGCCCCTGTTTTCAGGAATTTTGAAAGCTAGCAGACTTCATGTGAGCAGTGAGGGGACTCATACCACCAAAATGAGCAGACACTACAAACATGGCTTTGTTTGCTAGAAATCCACTTGGATCAATTTTCATCTTTTCTTAGTTTCCTTACAAACTTATAAGTTAAATTAAATGGATGATTTCTATAAAAATTGCATATATCCATTGTATATCTTTATAAATAGCCTTGGCTCAAGACTTTTTGAAAAGTACACCTTAACTTTTGATGCCAATTGGCTTTTATAAGCATCCTTTATCTGTCATTTCATTATATGAATGAAGAACTCCATGAGCAGTCACTAGAATACATACCCAGCCTGGATAAATGGGGATTGCTTCAAGATAACAATCTAAGAGGTTAAACAGCAACCATTTACCTCAATCAAAAGTAAAGAGTAACCAAAATAACACACTATTCCCCTACTTATAAATACTTTAATGTCCTAAGTTCATCCACTTGACCTCAGAAATTTAGACTTATTTCCTTTGAAGTAAGAGTTGCTTGCCAGAAAATGACTATGTCTGTGTGTCCCCAGCTATGTCTTAGGATTCAGTTACTAGTGAAATTGTTTCCTGTAAGATATACATTTAAAGCTTCAATTAGGAGAGGAGAGAGAGCTACTTATATTTTAAATCATTCTATTGGTCTCTCACACAAAAGTCCTGGAAAGTCAAGTCCAAGGTTAGCCACGACATCCCAGAATTCCTTTTCATTTTTACAGTAGAGTTTAAAAATATCATTTCATGGATTGACAACATACCTGGAAGATAATCAGGTAATCAGTATTTTATTTCTCATTTCCAACATGGAATTGTAGATCCAAGGCCTTTTCTTGGGAAACCTCACAGGATAGATGTGATATGACTTGGCTGTTGTGACACTCTTTACAAACTGCCGAGAACAAAATTAGAGGATACTTAAAATTAATAAGAAGATTGTGGAATTGAAACTATGCCACTAATTTATAGAAGTGCATGATAATCACAGGCCTAAAATAGAAGCTAAAGTCAGATTTCTAAATTCTTTTCATTTCTATGCGCATTCAGCTAACTGCATAATTGCTGAATGTGGTGACAGGAAAAATATTGAGTAATTCAAGATGCTTAGTTCATGTGTTTGAATTTTCAGTGTATTCCTCTGCCATGGAGCAAGTCCTTAGCTTTCGATATAAGCGTGTTCTTCAGCCATGAGCTAAGTAAGGCACTTGGACTTCTTTATAGCCATCCATCTGGCTGCAATCCCACTGTATTGTGCAGGTTTGCTGTGGTTCTCACTCACTAGTTGAATTTCATTGTCAGGATTGTGTTTTTCACTGTTGGGTGTTAGTTGTGGCTTGGGAAGTAATGGTCTAATGAAATGGAGTCATTTCACAGCTTTTCATTGAGAACAAATGTTTCTTGTAGCTAAGGTAATTCTAGGGAAGCTCTTTGTTGAAAATATTTCTAAGACTATACAATGGTCAGGAGAGGAAAGGCCCAGAGATGGCTCAGACCCACCATTTGGACACTTTTCAGTGATATCTCTCAACAAGATAACTGATAATGGAGCAAGTTTATATGGATTTGAATATCAGATTAAAAACAGAGTGCCATAAATCACCAGAATACTATCCTATTTTCTCATAGAAAATGCAGCTATTACTTTAATTTTTCACACAATTGTTCAGATTGTGTTGGGTTTTGCTTACCTTCAGGAAAGCAATGGATAATATAGGAAATAAACTTGCATATAATCAGGATTGAAACCCTCAAGGCAGAGCTCTATTTTATTTGAGGGGAGTGTTTCAAAATCCAAGAGTACTAAAGAACATTTTTCATGAATTCCTTCTTTGTGTTTTACAGCTTGGATGGTCTGAGAGAGACTCTACCAAGGCTTAGAAGGAAGAAAAAGCCGTCAGGTTGCATCTCAGACATGTTGCTCTCAATTAGCTCACTTTTGCCAGTAAGCTCACAAATATTATGCCTGTGTTCTACTTAAATATATATATTATTTATTTATTTGAGAAACAGAAAGAGACAGAGAGTGAGGGCGGGAGAGAGAATCCTATGAAAAAAATAATGCTTTCCAGTGTTGAGCTCTCACTAGTCTTTGGCTAAAAGAGGGGTTACATACATCAAATTCTCCCTAAATTAATAATGCTTATCCCATTTAAACTCTGCTGACTTCACTCACCATTGGAGAACCTGTTCTTCTTTTTCATAAGGTAGCAAGTCCTGAAGAGATAAACTATCCCTTGTACTTCAGCCAAGCCACAGCTGAAACCACATAGGAATTGGAGAGACAAGCAAGGGTTCTGCTTCCAGAAGATAAACAATGGAAAACATCTGAAAAACCACAGAATTTAATTATAAAATATTAATAAAATTATTATTTGCAGAGGTGTGAGAAGGTTAAACAGACAAAAAAATGAAGAATAATAAACCAGTAAACTTTCCATGGAGTAATATCATTGTGAAGCCATGACTACCTCCAAACTTAGCATGACAGAAAAATTTTTTAAAAGACTCATACTTAACTCAGTGATAAGGACAGCAGAAGAGGAGCACTGAGTGACACAGATCCCTTCAAAGCCTTGTCATAAAAGAGAAGTAGCAGGGAAGAGGGTCAGGGAACAAATAACTCAAGTCCTTTCACTCTCTGCCCTACTGATCTTCTGTTAATTCTCCCTGCACAAATGCCACCTGAATCTACAAAGCAAGAGAGTAAGGCATTACTGTCTGCAGAGGTCTACCTCCAGGGCAGACATCAATGCATAAGGACAGAAAATGGAAACAGCAAAAATAGAAAAACTAGAAACCCAACAATTGTATAGTCAGCCATTTTGTCTTTCAAGTATAAGGTCAAGGGATTGTTTCAATGACTCTAATAGGTATAATGTTGTCCTGTTCTTTTTGTAACTCTTATGTTTCTACACTAAGATTTTTCACATATAGTAGATCTATAGTCTCTATCTTTATCATAAATTAGCTTTGTAATATATAATTGCAGTTATCATTTGAATAGGCTTAAGTTGACTGGTTTTAGTTGGGCAATGCATAGCAAACTTTCAATGGCATTCACAGCTGTAATTGATTTCCTTGTCTGCTGTACAAGCTATGTAGGACTATAGGCTCTATGTCTCCAGAGGCCATGAAAGGAAGGTGAAAATCTAGGAGTCCAGAGGTCTGTGGTACACAGTGAATGTGGGGCACTCCAGTATGGCCAGCACAGAAATGGGAGTGGTAGTGTGGAAACATGGAGAGAGCATGGCTGACATTTTCCCAGAAGCAGTTATGGGGGGGTGAATGTTGTGCACTCTCTCAGGCTTTAGCAGTATGGAACACGAGCAAGCTTCCAAAACATTTATTTAGTGAAAGGGAGAAATAGATTCCACACATAAAAAATTAATTAACAGTAATAAATGTAAACTTTTATACATTTCGAAAGATTTATTAAAGTGTCACAAATAAAATAGTACCCAAAAATAAGGAATATTTCAGGAAGTTTTAACAAAGCATCACTCTGATTATGACAAAAATCCAGCGAAAATTATTAAAGTAATGCCAGTGGAGCTGCGTGAGCATACTAAAACCCAGTGAGAGGCACATTTTATTAAAGTAATGCCAGTGGAGCTGCATGAACATCCTAAAACACAATAAGAGGCACATTTTATTAAAGTAATGCCAGTGGAGCTGCGTGAGCATACTAAAACCCAGTGAGAGGCACATTTTATTAAAGTAATGCCAGTGGAGCTGCGTGAGCATACTAAAACCCAGTGAGAGGGACATTTTATTAAAGTAATGCCAGTGGAGCTGCGTGAGCATACTAAAACCCAGTGAGAGGGACATTTTATTAAAGTAATACCAGTGGAGCTGCGTGAACATACTAAAACCCACTGAGAGGCACATTTTATTAAAGTAATACCAGTGGAGCTGCGTGAGCATACTAAAACCCAGTGAGAGGCACATTTTATTAAAGTAATGCCAGTGGAGCTGCGTGAACATACTAAAACCCAGTGAGAGGCACGTTTTATTAAAGTAATACCAGTGGAGCTGCGTGAGCATACTAAAACCCAGTGAGAGGCACATTTTATTAAAGTAATGCCAGTGGAACTGCATGAGCATACTAAAACCCAGTGAGAGGGACATTTTATTAAAGTAATGCCAGTGGAGCTGCGTGAGCATACTGAAACCCAGTGAGAGGCACATTTTATTAAAGTAATACCAGTGGAGCTGCGTGAACATACTGAAACCCAGTGAGAGGGACGTTTTATTAAAGTAATGCCAGTGGAGCTGCGTGAGCATACTAAAACCCAGTGAGAGGGACATTTTATTAAAGTAATGCCAGTGGAGCTGCGTGAGCATACTAAAACCCAGTGAGAGGGACATTTTATTAAAGTAATGCCAGTGGAGCTGCGTGAGCATACTAAAACCCAGTGAGAGGCACATTTTATTAAAGTAATGCCAGTGGAGCTGCGTGAGCATACTAAAACCCAGTGAGAGGGACATTTTATTAAAGTAATGCCTGTGGAGCTGCGTGAGCATACTAAAACCCAGTGAGAGGGACATTTTATTAAAGTAATACCAGTGGAACTGCGTGAACATCCTAAAACCCAGTGAGAGGCACATTTTATTAAAGTAATGCCAGTGGAGCTGCGTGAACATACTGAAACCCAGTGAGAGGCACATTTTATTAAAGTAATGCCAGTGGAGCTGCATGAGCATACTAAAACCCAGTGAGAGGCACATTTTATTAAAGTAATGCCAGTGGAGCTGCATGAACATCCTAAAACCCAGTGAGAGGGACATTTTATTAAAGTAATGCCAGTGGAGCTGCGTGAGCATACTAAAACCCAGTGAGAGGCACATTTTATTAAAGTAATGCCAGTGGAGCTGTGTGAGCATACTAAAACCCAGTGAGAGGCACATTTTATTAAAGTAATGCCAGTGGAGCTGCGTGAGCATACTAAAACCCAGTGAGAGGGACATTTTATTAAAGTAATACCAGTGGAGCTGCGTGAGCATACTAAAACCCAGTGAGGGGGACATTTTATTAAAGTAATGCCAGTGGAGCTGCGTGAGCATACTAAAACCCAGTGAGAGGGACATTTTATTAAAGTAATACGAGTGGAGCTGCGTGAGCATACTAAAACCCAGTGAGAGGGACATTTTATTATAGTAATGCCAGTGGAGCAGCGTGAGCATACTAAAACCCAGTGAGAGGCACATTTTATTAAAGTAATACCAGTGGAACTGCATGAGCATACTAAAACCCAGTGAGAGGGACATTTTATTAAAGTAATACCAGTGGAGCTGTGTGAGCATACTAAAACCCAGTGAGAGGGACATTTTATTAAAGTAATGCCAGTGGAGCTGCGTGAGCATACTAAAACCCAGTGAGAGGCACATTTTATTAAAGTAATACCAGTGGAGCTGCGTGAGCATACTAAAACCCAGTGAGAGGCACATTTTATTAAAGTAATACCAGTGGAGCTGCGTGAGCATACTAAAACCCAGTGAGAGGGACATTTTATTAAAGTAATGCCAGTGGAGCTGCATGAGCATACTAAAACCCAGTGAGAGGGACATTTTATTAAAGTAATGCCAGTGGAGCTGCGTGAGCATACTAAAACCCAGTGAGAGGGACATTTTATTAAAGTAATGCCAGTGGAGCTGCGTGAACATCCTACAACCCAGTGAGAGGCACATTTTATTAAAGTAATGCCAGTGGAGCTGCGTGAGCATCCTAAAATCCAGTGAGAGGCACATTTTATTAAAGTAATACCAGTGGAGCTGCGTGAGCATCCTAAAATCCAGTGAGAGGCACATTTTATTAAAGTAATACCAGTGGAGCTGCGTGAGCATACTAAAACCCAGTGAGAGGGACATTTTATTAAAGTAATACCAGTGGAACTGCGTGAGCATACTAAAACCCAGTGAGAGGGACGTTTTATTAAAGTAATGCCAGTGGAGCAGCGTGAGCATACTAAAACCCAGTGAGAGGGACGTTTTATTAAAGTAATGCCAGTGGAGCAGCGTGAGCATACTAAAACCCAGTGAGGGGGACATTTTATTAAAGTAATGCCAGTGGAACTGCATGAGCATACTAAAACCCAGTGAGAGGGACATTTTATTAAAGTAATGCCAGTGGAGCTGCGTGAGCATACTAAAACCCAGTGAGAGGGACATTTTATTAAAGTAATGCCAGTGGAGCTGCGTGAACATACTAAAACCCAGTGAGAGGCACATTTTATTAAAGTAATGCCAGTGGAGCTGCGTGAACATCCTAAAACCCAGTGAGAGGCACATTTTATTAAAGTAATACCAGTGGAGCTGCGTGAGCATACTAAAACCCAGTGAGAGGCACATTTTATTAAAGTAATGCCAGTGGAGCTGCGTGAACATACTGAAACCCAGTGAGAGGGACATTTTATTAAAGTAATGCCAGTGGAGCTGCGTGAACATACTGAAACCCAGTGAGAGGAACATTTTATTAAAGTAATGCCAGTGGAGCTGCGTGAACATACTGAAACCCAGTGAGAGGGACATTTTATTAAAGTAATGCCAGTGGAGCTGCGTGAACATACTGAAACCCAGTGAGAGGCACATTTTATTAAAGTAATGCCAGTGGAGCTGCGTGAACATACTGAAACCCAGTGAGAGGAACATTTTATTAAAGTAATGCCAGTGGAGCTGCGTGAGCATACTGAAACCCAGTGAGAGGGACATTTTATTAAAGTAATGCCAGTGGAGCTGCGTGAGCATACTGAAACCCAGTGAGAGGCACATTTTATTAAAGTAATGCCAGTGGAGCTGCGTGAGCATACTAAAACCCAGTGAGAGGCACATTTTATTAAAGTAATGCCAGTGGAGCTGCGTGAGCATACTGAAACCCAGTGAGAGGCACATTTTATTATAGTCATGCCAGTGGAGCTGCGTGAACATACTGAAACCCAGTGAGAGGCACATTTTATTATAGTAATGCCAGTGGAGCTGCGTGAACATACTGAAACGCAGTGAGAGGCACATTTTATTATAGTAATGCCAGTGGAGCTGCGTGAACATACTGAAACCCAGTGAGAGGCACATTTTATTAAAGTAATGCCAGTGGAGCTGCGTGAGCATACTAAAACCCAGTGAGAGGGACATTTTATTAAAGTAATACCAGTGGAGCTGCGTGAACATACTAAAACCCAGTGAGAGGGACATTTTATTAAAGTAATACCAGTGGAGCTGCGTGAACATACTGAAACCCAGTGAGAGGCACATTTTATTATAGTAATGCCAGTGGAGCTGCGTGAGCATACTGAAACCCAGTGAGAGGCACATTTTATTATAGTAATGCCAGTGGAGCTGCGTGAACATACTGAAACCCAGTGAGAGGCACATTTTATTATAGTAATGCCAGTGGAGCTGCGTGAGCATACTAAAACCCAATGAGAGGGACATTTTATTAAAGTAATACCAGTGGAGCTGCGTGAGCATACTAAAACCCAGTGAGAGGCACATTTTATTAAAGTAATGCCAGTGGAGCTGCGTGAGCATACTGAAACCCAGTGAGAGGCACATTTTATTATAGTAATGCCAGTGGAGCTGCGTGAGCATACTAAAACCCAGTGAGAGGGACATTTTATTAAAGTAATGCCAGTGGAACTGCATGAGCATACTAAAACCCAGTGAGGGGGACATTTTATTAAAGTAATGCCAGTGGAACTGCATGAGCATACTAAAACCCAGTGAGAGGGACATTTTATTAAAGTAATGCCAGTGGAACTGCATGAGCATACTAAAACCCAGTGAGAGGCACATTTTATTAAAGTAATGCCAGTGGAACTGCATGAGCATACTAAAACCCAGTGAGAGGCACATTTTATTAAAGTAATGCCAGTGGAGCTGCGTGAGCATACTAAAACCCAGTGAGAGGCACATTTTATTAAAGTAATGCCATTGGAGCTGCGTGAACATACTGAAACCCAGTGAGAGGCACATTTTATTATAGTAATGCCAGTGGAGCTGCGTGAGCATACTAAAACCCAGTGAGAGGGACATTTTATTAAAGTAATGCCAGTGGAGCTGCGTGAGCATACTAAAACCCAGTGAGAGGCACATTTTATTTACCTTTGCGCATGTGTGTGTGCATGCTAGTGTGTGTACAGGTACATGTATATGTGAGCAAGTGTGGACATGTGTATGGAGGCCACATGACAAATATTAAGTGCCATGCTCAGAAAGGCTTCCCACTTTTTTTGAGAAAGCAGCTTCCATGGGTCTGGAGCTTACCAGTTAGGCTTAGACTGACTGCCCAGGGAGCCCCATGGATAGTGCTTGTCTCCACTTCCCCACAGTGGGACTATAAGAGCATGGCACCATCCATAACACTTTTGGTATTGGGCACTGAACTCATATTCTCACATTGCTTTGACCAAATACCTCACAAAAGCTACTGAAGAACAGAGGGGTTTATTTGGGCTCCAGGTCCGGGGTGTAGTTCTTCATGTTGGCAAAAGCTTGAAGCATATGATCATATTGCATCCATAGTCAAGAAGGACAGAAAGATGAATCTTAGTACTCAGTTCGCTTTCCCATTTTTATAAGGCGCCATAATCCCATCCCATGGGATAATGCCACCCACAGTTAGTGGGGATCTTCACACCTCAGTTACTTTAATCTAGAATCTCCCTCACAGACATGTTCAGAGGTTTCTTTACATTGTGATTTGAAATCCCATCAAGTTGCGAAAATTAACCTTTGCAATTCAACCCTTTATCAACTTGAGCCTCAAATATATCATTTTTAACCTTTCTACCCTTTGCCTCCACAGGCTCAGGGCAATCTTATTACAAAATGCATTCAGTCCCCATGGTCTTCAATAGTCACAACACTGTTCAAAAATGTAAGTACAGAATCTCTTTGAGACCCAGGGAAACTCTCTTGTGACATCAACACACAAGCTATACATTTCCAGCATACAGTGGTGAGAAAACATTCCCATTCCATCAAACACATACTTAACATGTTTTACTAGATTTATACTTAGTATAATTTAACATTTTAAGTGGTATAGCCTTTTGAAATTCACTAAGTATATGTTTATCGCTAGTTTATAGAAATATAATTGACTAAGATTTGTATTGATTCCTATAGCATTGTTGACTTTGCTTGTTAGTTTTTCTAGATTTTATTTGTTTCATTTGTTCCTAGATTTATTGTGATTTTCTACATATACTCCTACATTGTCTTCAAATATGAGGATTTTAATCTCTTCATTTCATTGATTGTGTTGTTGCTCTGAAGAGAACAAGTACATTTGAAGCAAAGTGACTAGACTATATGATCTTTTATTTTCTTAGCTTAGCTTGCTTTCTCTCTTACTGCTAAAGATAAAGTTAACTTTAGGATTTTTATAGATTCTCCTCATCAAGTTGAACAAGCTTCCCTCTATCTCTTGTTATGTTTTTATTATCAATGGGTTTTGAATTTTGCCAATTGCTTTATTATCTGTGTTGATTAGTAGTTTCATGAGTGTTCTTTTTTTTCTCCTCTAGCTTACAATATGGTGGCTCAATCTCAAATACTGAAGTTACTTCTCAGGTATTATGAGATTTACACCATTGAAATTAATTTCATCTAATCATAATGTATAATTCTTCTCATATGTCACTGAGTTCTATTTCTTAACATTGTGTTAAGAATTTTTTCATGTATATTCATGATAATATTTGGCCTATGTTTTTTTCTTTCTTTTCTTTTTATGGGCTGCTTTTACCTAATTTTGGTATCAGGATAACATGAGCTTTATAAAATAATTTGAAAGTACTGCTGTCTATTCTATTTTTTGGAAGATATTGTACAAAATGTGTTAATTATTCATTAAACATTTCATGCAATTTTTCCCTGAAACCATCTAAGCTTGGAATTCTTCAAATGTAAAAGTCATAACAGATGATTTCCATTTTTCTAGAGATAACCAAATTATCTCTTTCATACTGAATAAGGAGTGTGTGTGTGTGTGTGTGTGTGTGTGTGTGTTTTATAATGGGTCCATTCTAACCTAAAGTTTTCAAATGTAGGTATGTACAGTCATGCATATGATTCCCTTATTAGACTGATATTCCCTGTTTCATTCTTCAGTTGCTAAACTGATCCTGTTTTTGGTCTTTTATACTTCAGGGATTTTTTTATGTCATGTGCATACCTCTGTATGGATTTTGTTACAGAAAATTTAATAACAAACTTTAGATAAAAATAGAAGTATTAAAAATGGTGTACATTATTTCATTGAGCTTCTCTGCTTAAAGTCTTGTTTTATAGTCCTACTTTCAAAATTTCTAAAGTTCAGGACTTGAACACTTTCTCTTACTAAAATCAATGGTAAAGTTATCAAAATTATTTAAGGTTTATTATTCTTTTATTAATTTATTCAGTTTTATTTATTCTTTATTTAGCCTTTGTAAGATCTTAGAATAAAAGCTAAAGAGAACCCATGATATGGTGTGCATGTGTGTGTGCGTGTGTGTGTGTGTGTGTGTGTGTGTGTGTGTGTGTGTTCATCTCAACTTATTCCTTGACCATTTATTTATATCCCAACTGAAGTGAAATTTCTTCTGGAAGGGATAAATAGTGCCTCAACATAATACTGACTCATTTAGTAGCCCATCTAATCTTTCTTAGTAATCTTTATAGGATCCTTATAGAGCAACTGAATCATCCATTCCTCAGAGCAATTCTTTTCAGATATTGGCAGACCATTTCTTCATGTTTGATTCTATTTTTCTCTAGTGGATTTTCCATACACTTAATACATCATGAGAAGAAACTCTTAAAATAAGATAAACACATTAAGGATAAGCATCTATACTTAGATTGATAAAAGTAATAGATTTGAAAACAAGAGGTATAGTTATGGACGGTAAACTATAATTTGGTTATAAGCAATCATAGTTAATAATACATCTCAGGCTCCTTTTTAGGAGATGCTCAGCTCTAAAGTCTGGGAAAGACACTAAAAACTGAGTCATATAGAAGTAATAAAAGGAGGTCTATGTGATAAATTAACCTTTTTATTCCAAGTGGTTTGTTGCTATAGCATTTCTGAAAATTTGCCAATAGCTAAAAATAGCCAACAATGTCTTTATCAACTGATTTTATATAAAAATTATATTTATCTATAAACTCATGGCATTTTATAAATCATGAAAATTCTTTCATTTAAAAGATAGGAAGACTAAAGATTGGAACATTTCTTCAACTTGGTGATAGAATAGGCAAGAAAGTATGTTTACTGGCTAAGGACATGCAGCTCAGTGGTAGAGCATATTTAAGCCTCTGGGTCCAATCCCATCACTGAAAAAAGGAAGATAAATATATTTCTTGTAAAATTTTCTGTCAAGTTTACCATCATTTTATTTAATTTTGTATCTATAAATACATCTTTGGTCAAAACAAGGTTTATATAACCCCTTATATGACATATAGCTTCTTTCTTTTATGATAATATTCACCGGGAAATTTTGAGGAAAGGGTATCAAATTAATGTGGAATTTTGTGAATAAATGAGCCAATCAAATGCCACAGCTAACTACCTATGAGAAGTGCTTACAGTTAAATAATTGGGTCATACTATTTTGGCACAGTTAACTATACATAGTGAAATTAGATTTCATCCTCCTCACTATTTGAAAGACAAGGTATAAGTTGGCCTTTCAAAATTTGAGTAGTTTGAACCACTAAATGATGGGTCTTTCTAGGCACAATTATATGGTTAAATGGACATCTCAAATTTTGATAATTGCAAAAGGGCATAAGAGTTGTTCATTCTAACTAACTACTCATTGGAAAGTCTTATTCAACCAGTATCTAATATCATTAAGAAATATTATTTTAGACATTTAGTTGAGACTACAGTCTTAGTAGAAGAGCTAACAAAATCTTAGAGCAGATGAAGTCACTCATAGAGAAACGCAGATGGCATTTGGGAAATTACTTCAGGAGTCCACCCAGCATAAAAATGAGACATTGGCAAGTGCAATTGTTCATGGAGCATTAGTTTCAGGACCTCCAAGCATATCAAATTCTAATAATACTCAAACCTCTTGTGGAGAATGGCATAGTATTTGCATGTAACATATGTATATTATTTTGCATTAATTCTTTTGTCTCTTGATCACTGCTAATACTTAATATAATTGGATATAAATAGTGATTATATGGCATTGCTTAGGAATAATAGAAAGGAAACAACTAGACATGTTCATTTTCAGTATTTTGAATGGCTCAATTTGTGGTTATGCTCTGGCTCCTAGTCTATACATAGGAGTACTCTCATTTTTACAGTTAAGCCTCTAGAAATTACTGAAATGCTCTTCAAAGTGACATAGTCTATAAGTCCTCCCTCATAGTGTCAGATGTCTTTCTTTCATAAACTAACTCACTCTAATACAATAGTGTCCTGGTGCTCTGCATGGCATTTCTCTGACTGGTTGCTTGGATATGTGTTCAATAAGTTGACTTTTCTGCATCTTTGCCCATTTTTCATTAGTTCTGTTGCCTTTCTCTGATGATTAGTTTTGCTTAGAAATTGTGGATGTCACTCCCCTTTGACACCTTGCAGACAGTGGATTTTGCTGTTATGTTTTTTTAATAATATTCTTATTCCTAATGACTGAGACTATATGAAAGTTACTGCAGTTAAGTGTTGCTAAAAATTGTTCTTTTTATGGGAGCAATATATATATATATATATATATATATATATATATATATATATATATATATATCATTCAACTTGAGATGACTTAAAACCTAAGGCAGAATTTTCATACTTTTGTTATATACATGGAACAAACAAGGAAAAACTGAAACAACAAACTTGCATTTGATCAGCTTTGAATTTCTTTTGTTAAAACAAATACTTGTGGAAGTTTATGTAATAAAACTCTTCATATGCGTTCCTAAATTAGCTAATTTGGAAAAGTTATTTTAGAGACATTTGAAGCTATGCTAAGCAATGCTAAAACAAATGTATTCCTTTGTCAACGAAAATTGGAAAGAATTAAAGGGCACATTAACATACAAAGTATAATAAAAAATAACAGTGCTGAAAAGTCAAACCTTCATGTTGCTAATTCTGATAACAAAAGCAATTCTATGGATTTAGTAAACTGTGTCTATTTTGCTAGCACACTAAAGGTTAAACAAATTCAAACTGTTAGTCTGTAGGTAACTTTCAAACTCAATTTCCCTAGTGGATCAAAAGGAAATATAAATGCTTGGCAGCTCTTTCTTTCCCAGTAGAAAAAAAACCTTTCTTTTAGTTTCAGAGATGCGGATTTTTAAATACTTATTTCTTTTTTGTTTCACTGTTCACATTTAATATTCCTAAAAATACCAAACTGGCTCACTTTATATATCTCTGTTATTTGACAGGAGAAGAAACTCAGAATTTTAAAAAAGATGTTATAGGTTAGTATTTTGGTATACATGTGACAATATTTTAAATTTAAATTTTTCAAGTGGAAATGCTTGTTTTGGAATTGTATGTTCCTTTTTTTCTGCACACATTTCCATCATAGTATTTTTCTTATAAAATTGGCACAAAATACTCCTTTCATTTTATTAGTACAAACTGCCCACTGACCTAACCAATTAGAGGTGCTATTTTCTGAATTTTTGCTCATGTCCTCATATCTTCAGTCATCATACTAAAAGGATGAAGTATGACCTCCTAACCAAGTTCTGTTTTAAAGCAGTGAGAGACTCTTCTCTCCAATTCAATATCATAGAGAGAAAAGTCTGTCTACCAGTTCGATTCATCTCATCTTCACTCTTTCTTCTTTTTTTAAAATTTTTTAGTTTATTTTTATTTATTTATTTGAGAGTGACAGACAGAGAGAGAAAGAGGAAGAGAGAGAGAGAGAGAGAGAGAGAGAGAGAATGGGGACGCCAGGGCTTCCAGCCACTGCGAATGAACTCCAGACACGTGCGCCCCCTTGTGCATCTGGCTAACGTGGGTCCTGGGGAATCGAGCCTCGAACTGATGTCCTTAGGCGTCATAGGCAAGTCCTTAATCGCTAAGCCATCTCTCCAGCCCCACTCTTTCTTCTTTTAAGCATTCCTCCCCCACTCTATCAGTGCTTGAGTCCTTTCTACCTGCAAATGTGTCATGCCAACACACACACAGTGACCTTGTCGCCTTGCTCTTCTCATCTCTCACTAATGGAGAACAATATATTAAATTTACTTCTAGGACTGGGGAAATGACTCAGCAGTTAAAGGGACTGGCTGGTAAAGCCTGATAGTCCTGGTTCAAGTTCCCAGTGCCCACATAAGACAAATAGCATAAAGTGGCACTTAGGTCAGTTCATTTGCAGTGGCAGAAGACCCTTGTGCACCCATACACACTCTCTTTGTTTATCTCTCTTTCTATGTTAAATAAATACTTTTGAAGAATAAGTATTATGATGTAATAAGGTAACATGTGTTGGTGTGGATTTCTTGCTGTTGTAAACATTACCAAATAACTTTAAGCCAGAGAAAGCATATTGGCTTATTGTAAGCCAGAAAAATTCAGGATATACTCTGCTCAGGGCACAAGTGAGGATCCATTTCTTATCTCTATTTTGTTTCTGTTATGTGTGTTTACTTGCTAACCTTTGAGTGGAATTCATCTTTCAATGTGTAGACATCTCCTATATAAGCATTACAGTTAATATGGAAAAAATATTGTCATAATAACACAAAGTTTTGGCTCCAAATGTTCTTGGTTTTTATGGTCTATTTGGGGCATATGCCCATGTTAGCTGATCCCTTTGTCTAGAGGGAAAGAACACACTAACCACCCTGGAAATTGAGGAAGTTCCATGGGCTAGTCCTTTCCACAATAAAATGGTAACATTTAAGGGGAGAAAGATGTAGCACCACCATAGAGCACTTGCTTAACATGCACAAGGCCCTGGCTTTGATCTCAGTATTGCCAAAAAAAAAAAAAAGAAACATAATTGTTTTAAAGAATTACCATTGTCTTGGCAGCAGCTTTCTGTGGTTTGCTAAGCTGGACCACTGCTTTGTTCTCGGGGAATAGGCTGCTGACCTGTACAAAGTCCTTCTGCAGCCAAGCCTGTTCCTACTCAGGATGCTGTTCCCATCATCAGGAAATCATCCTGGAGATTGTCTAGAGACAGGAATACTGTCCTTGACTCTAACTCTCCTTGACCAGCCATTGATATCTGCTGCCAGACTTCTCTAAAGGAAATTACTTAGTGCCCAAGGTCCATACTGGTTCTACTGCACTGATTACTGGTTACACATCAGCCTGTTCACCTACTGGTGTGACCAATTACGACTCTGGAAGGCTTGGGTTGTCTGCTGTGTCCCTGCCCGCTTCATAAGCTGCCAAGATATAATACAAGAAAAAACATAAATAAATATAAATGAGTTTAATTGTGCAGTGGAAAGCTAATTTTAGTAACACAGTATAGATGGTACTCCCATGTATGTACATACAACAAAACTAATCTCAGAAAATGTACCCAACCATAGGAAAAATATGTTGACAATAGCAAACAACATTCAGTAAATGCTTACATTGTGCTAGGTCTAGTTCTCGGGACATGTACCATCACTAAATGGAAGTTCTGACCCTACCCCATTTCATCAGTGAGGCTCTGGAAGTAGAGAGCACTTAATGCATCATTCATTTGGAGTGAACATGCTTAAGGTCTGCACCCCAGCAACAACTGTCACTTTTGTGTTAGGATCTGCTACTCAGGTATATTCACAGATTTGTTTCCAGTCTCCTGAGGAATCACAGGGCTGTGACACTGTGTTCAATTTAAGATGCTCAGGATTACCAGCTACAGAGGAAGAAGGAAACTTTTTGTTGTTCAAATATCAAGGTCAAGTAAGTTCTATATTCTAAAGCAATTTTTGTATAGTGTGCTACATCTTGTCACCATATCTCACTCTAGTGTTTCTCTGAGCATCTCCTGCATGAAAGTATTTATCTTCCTTAATAGAGACTTCTAACTGAACATTATTCTATTATATACCAGACTGAACCAAAACAATTTGAGCCTTTCTTTTTTTTTTTTTTTTTTTTTTTTTTTTTTTTTTTTTTTTTGGTTTTTCGAGGTAGGGCCTCACTCTAGCCCAGGCTGACCTGGAATTCACTATGGAGTCTCAGGGTGGCCTCGAACCCACGGCGATCCTTCTACCTCTGCCTCCCGAGTGCTGGGATTAAAGGCGTGCGCCACCACACCCGGCTTTGTAACAATTTGAGCCTTTCCATACGGAGAACAAAACTATAAACTTACTCTTATAATGACTATATAATAACTAAAGTTTAAATTCGAATTTTGAATAGTAATTACTAT
Organism: Dipus sagitta; assembly: GCA_036346955.1. NCBI lineage: Eukaryota > Metazoa > Chordata > Mammalia > Rodentia > Dipodidae > Dipus > Dipus sagitta. Next base: position 108,089,623 of record CM070783.1, read on the forward strand.
TTAACATGTGTGGGATTTAAAAAGAGATTGAGCAATTGTTTCTTGAGTTTTAGTGAAAAAAAAATACATAAAGGCATCAAAACAGAAGGACTACTTGGAAATAGGATGCTCAATGGAAAAGGTGTTGGAGAGGGAACAAATGATAGTAATAGGACAGGAATATGATTAAATTACAGAATGTTTATGTATTAAACTCCTCAATAAAATGTTAAAAATAAAGTTACTTTACAATTTTTTTAAATAAAAGAATCATTTTTAAACTGATAGATGTAAATATTTTATAGTCTGGATTTTTTTAACTTTGTTTATTTTTATTTTATTTAGTTATTTGAAAGTAACAGAGAGAGAAAGAGACAGAGAGAGAGAGAGAGAGAGAGAGAGAGAGAGAGAGAGAATGAGCATGCCAGGGCCTCCAGCCACTGCAAACGAATTCCAGATGCATGTGCCCCCTTGTGCATCTGGCTAACGTGGGTTCTGGGAAATCAAGCCTTGAACCGGGGTCCTTAGGCTTCACAGGCAAGAGCTTAACAACTAAGCCATCTCTCCCACCCTATAGTCTGGATTTTTAAAGAGCGTGTGCATATGAGTGTACTCATGTGCACACACCCGTGCACAAAAATATGTGATGTCTTTAGTAGTTTAGGAATATGAAGGTTTTTTGTTTTGTTTTGTTTTGTTTTCTCAAAGTACAATAATAGCTTGGCAAGAGTGAAATACCTTAATTCCCCTCCTTGGATCACAAAACACAACTATTGAGCAATAATTCTAACAAGACTTTTGGAAATTATTGCTAATATATGAACTCACCTTGTTTTGGTATTACTCTGCCAAAGCATGCACGTGTTTTCATGGTTAATTTAAAGGTGAGGAATACTCCACTTAATGTTACATATCTCTCACTGATTTTCTCTCTAGTGGAACATCCCACAGCAGAACTGCAATAAACTTATCATTTATCCCAAAACACGTAAAATTTCAGAAAACTGATGGAGAATCAAGGGATTAGTAGCCATGTTGGTGAAAGAGGGTGGAGTTGTTTCATTTAAGGAATGAATAGCTTTTTATGTTTATTTCTTTTTGAGTTCTGAAAAGAAACGCTTTGTAAATGGTGATGTTGGGCTGGAATTGCAACTCTGTTGGTAGAGTGTTTGTCTAGTATTCAGGAAACCCTGGTGTAACTCTGTTGGCACAGTGCTTATCTGTCATGCAGGAAGCCCTGGGCTCCCTACCCAGCACACCTACAATCTTAAGCCCTCCAGAGGTGGAGGCAGAAAGGTTAGAAATTCAAGGATAACTGTCCTGGACAAAAAGGTGATTTTGTATGAGATATTGAACATTACTTTTTAAAAGAAGAGGTTTATTCCAGATGCGATAGAAATATGGGTTCATTCAGTTAATTCATCTATAATTTCTGAGGATGTGTATTATTAACACCTAACATGTCTCCTTCACTCCCCAGAAGCAGACTAATTGAGAATTGTACCAATATGTCTCACAACAATGAAGCTAAACGCACCAAACGTAAACATACTCTTCAGTATGTGCCTCTGAATTACAGGCACAAACACATTTGCTTTAAGAAATGAGAGGAATTGACACTATCCCGTTCTTCTAATTCTGCATTTTCAAAATTTTAAAAACTTTAATAGTTGGGGTTGGGATGATGTCCAGTGGTTAAAGGCACTTATTTGCAAAGTGTACTGGCCCAGGCTCAATTTCCAAGCCACCCATGCTAATCAGATGCAAAAAAGGGGGTGCAAGTGTCTTGAGTTCAATAGCACAGGTAATAGGTGCTGGTATGCTCTTACACACACACACATACACACATGCAAATTTTAAAAACTAGTAGTTCTAAAATAATTTCACAAATCTGTATTATACCCATTTTAGGTATAATTTATAATTTTTATCATAACCTGAAATAGTTTCACATATTTTCTAAAATTAATAAATATTGAGTTTTGAAACTAAAATCCTTTAAAATAAAGAATATTGAAACCTGAGAAAGACATCTGTGTGTCATGCAGGTACATCAATCATCTAAATTCATTTAAAAATCACTCAGGCCCCTCTGTCACTTCATATCTGGCATTTAATATTCACACAGAAAGACCAATAACTCTAAACACCTGTTCTCAGATAATATCATTCAAGATTCCAGAAATCGTGTTTACATATCTCCTGCCCCAGTCCTCCACACAGAAAGAACTTCATCTAAATGTCACAAGGGCATGTGGGATGTGCTGCCGCTGAGGGCTAAGTCACACGCCACTTTGGAGGGCAAGTATATTTGAAGTGCTTATGAGATAGACCATTTAATTAACTCATCAAGTCCCTATACCAAATGGCATGAATGCAAAATGTTCTTTCAGTAAGAGCTACATTTCTTATAGGACCAAATGTCCATGTCTTATCCCTCTGGTTTCTAATTAGAATGATATGTGTAAAAATTATGCCTTCTAATTTTAATAAATAATGTTGAATATTATAGTAAAAATAAACACTTGAAAAGGTTAAACCTACTGTAGTTGTTTATAAACACGTTTGCAAATATTCACATATATTATAATGATTTAATCCTGTTATTAAAAAATTACATAAAAATTGACTGACAGCATAATTATTTGCTCACTATGTAGAGACAAAAACAAAAGTTATACAATATATAGATATTTATGTTATATAACCTTTCCTTTCTTATGTATCCAAGCACAGATATACCATCATCAAAATATTTGAACATACATGCTAATAAAATCAGCATTCATTAACATTCTTCCACTTTTTTGTTTATTTTTATTTATTTATTTATTTGAGAGCGACAGACAGAGAAAGAGGCAGAGAGAGAGAATGGGCGTGCCAGGGCCTCCAGCCACTGCAAACGAACTGCAGACACGTGCACCCCCTTGTGCATCTGGCTAACGTGGGTCCTGGGGAATCGAGCCTCAAACTGGGATCCTTAGGCTTCATAGGCAAGTGCTTAACTGCTAAGCCATCTCTCCAGCCCAACATTCTGCCACTTTTGAGATATATTAAAATATTGAGAAAATATTTTTCAGGGTAAAATATAATATATTTTACTTGACGATGTGTTGGCTCAGTAATCAGTTCTTGGTGTTTAAGTATATTCTGGTCCAGCTTCGTTTGTTCTCATGGCCTAGCCCTCACTTACATTTGAGGAAAGTCCAAAGAGAATTTATCTAAAAGCATCTTAAAACCATGGTACTTTGGTTCTCAAAATTACCACTGATTTATTTGTTTAACCAATTAAAATTGTATGTATTTATCATATGTACTATGTTGTGAAATATGTATAAATTATGAGATGGCTAAGTCAGACACCATTATCTTTATGAAAAATAGTCATCACATTATTTTTGAACAGTAGAAAATTTTATTTTGATGTTTGTGTTTAAATTTAATTTCACTTCTTCACCATTGTGTCATACACAGATGTAAGTCTTTTTTTTTTTTTGTATTGAAAGAGAATTTATTGGTTTAGCTTACGGCAGTTCAACAATAGCAGTTTGCAGGCCTGAAAGTCAAGGAACCTGGTACCTGCTCAGTCCACAAAGCTAGATGCCTCAGCAGGCCTAATCTAGCACTGAAGACCTGGGGGCTTCCTGGAGAGCCTCTGTTCTTCAGTCCACGCTGCTCTTCAGTCCATGCTGATCTTCAGTCCACGCTGGTCTTCAGTCCATGATGGGTTTTCAGTCCATGCTGGGTTTTCAGTCCACACTGGAAAGCAGCAAACAGCAAACAGCACCGGCATCCAGGTGGGAGGAGTGGATAATTTCCTTCCCTGAGCTTCCTTAGATAAAGCCCCCGCAACCAGATGTAGGTCCTATGTAGCATGCTATTGACATTTTTGGAGATTTATTACTAATCCTTCTGTTATACCAAGATTTCAGACACAGAAGTGTTTAAACTTTAAGTTGAACAGATTATTCTGTGACCAAAAATCTTTACATACCAAAATACTTTTTATGGAATGACTTTATTATAAGTATCATTACTATATGGTGAAAATATATTAACATTGTTGATAAAAAAAAATCAATCATACACTGAACCTCCTAATGAGATAGCTGTAGATGTTTCAATTTGTCCATGTATCCTGCATACATCTTACTTTCTGATAGAATGGGATTGGAGTTCAGTATCCATTCTATTCTACTCATTCAGTTTTTACAAATTAAGTTCTTTGGAACATTCTTTGCCAGGAGACATTTTATTCTGCCTTCAATTATGTTGAAAAGAAAAAATTAGAATTTAGCAACTTCTTTCCTGCCATCACTCTGATCCTGCCACCATTCCCTCTTGCCTGAATTATTAATAGTTTAAATTGTGTCTCTGCTTCCATTTCAGAATAACCACATTATATAACAGAGCTAGAGAATATGTTAAAAAGAAAATTCAAATCATATTACTCCTAAGTTTATAATTCCATCTCAGCTTTCTATCTCACACAGTGAAAGTCAAAAGGACCCTCGAAGCTCTCCATGATCTTGTCCCATCTTCCCTCACTGACCCCCCACCTATTTTCAGTCCTACCAGCACTCTGGACACGCTTACTGTTACCTCATCAGACAGCATGTACACCTCTGAGATACTGTGTGCTGGGATTCTTCTGTTTGGAGGTGCTTTTCTCTCAACAACTACAGCTACCTTCCTTCTTACCAGCTGGTTCTTTGGAAGCCATTAGTTTCTATATGTCCTTCTTTTAAGTCCTGCCCCTTCCACAAATAATTTCCGATTTCCCTACTTCATTTTTTCTCTTTAGTAAAGATTACAACTTATATCATACTAAATATTTTACATTTCGATTTTATAATAATTACACTAGCCACCAAAATGTAATCCACATAAAGCATGGGTTTTGTAAATGCATTAGATGTTGGCTCTTAGTGCCTACAAGACTGTAAATTCCTAACAAATACTTCCTGAACACTGCATTGGTTTCAGTACTGCCTAAGTACCACAGATTGTGTTTGATCATACAGTTATTAGCTTAGTTTCGACTGGTCCTTGTAGCACATGGCTACAGAAATCTCAACAAGTATCAACCTGGATGTTACTTTGTCAACTTCAATGACTTCTTCCTATATGAGAATTAGCAAAATTCATATCATTGCCACTTTAAAATTTTTAGCTGGATGTCATTGAAACCTCACTCACAGATCTTTGTCTCCCAGGTCCAAGAAGGAAATCTCATCTCAGTCCAGTCTGAGGAGTCCTACACATAGAGTATAGTGTTAGGGGAGGATGTATACTCACTGATTAGGGAAATCTTACACAGGTTGTAGACATCAGGAGATGAGAATCTTGGAGACCATCCTACAATTCTGCATACCACAATAACTGAACTGAAACCGGGAAATATAAGCTTTTTCTTAAGAGAGTCTCTCTTAAATAGTACTTAAATCTGCCATTCTTTAAATTTTCCATGTTATTTGGGACCGTGGAAGCTTCCATACACTATGAAAAAATGGGCTGTGAGTTAGTCGTCAAGTATGAAAGAAAAGCGGAACAGACATTCTTCCAGCAGACCAGTTTCTGTCACCTGACTTGGTTTAGAAGTAGCTTCCCTCTAGCAAGTCTTTGTAAACCCTTCACACTACACATCTCCTGGTTTGAAGACCAGGTGTTCGAGTTCCTTGTAGCAAACCTTGGTAATCATCTGACATCACGACTTGCCTCAAGCTGTAATTTATTCCAGTTGCTGCAACAACTTGCACTTGGAATGGAATGTTTCCTAAAGAAACATGAAAACATTCACAACAACCATCCCTAACTTCCGAGAATGTGTCTTCTAATTCTTTGGTAGTTCCTTAAAGTTATATCAATCTGTCTTCAGATTTTTATTTTATCATTCACCATCCTGTTATTTTGTTTTTGTTTTTAACAAATTCAACAATATCACTTGCAAGTATTTTATATGTCATTAGGAATAAATTTGTATCAGAACTAGGACTGTTATTTCCTACTCAATTGCAAGTGGTATATTATGTTGGAGACTTTTCATTACAATTTGGACTTGTGAGTCTTTGAGAAAAAAATTTGATATTTGCATAGAAAGTCAGCCTGTGTAGGTGGTGTTAAAATAGGTATGTGTGATGAGTAAAAGGATAGTTAAGTTGGAAGTGGGGAGTGATGTAAGAAAGCACAAAATAAAATAGGAACAAGGTGAGAAAAGCTGATAAATGCCAGAATTTCTAACTCATGAATTTAGCTAGAAATCTAAAAAATCTTCAACTCTTAACCAGAACGAATCCCAGAGTCATTATTGCTACATAAATTCTTCAAGTAAGTTCTGTTTGCAAAGTAGCCTGGGTTTATTTATGCTCCTTCTGATAGGGCTATTACTTTAGGAAGTTTTCTATCTTTTTTTGGCTTATGAGTGTATGTATGTGGTATGCATGTGTGTATGTATGTATGTATGTTTATGTAAACATACACGAGTGGTGGGATGGGGGAGAGGACAGCTTCAGGTGTCTTCCACTTTATGAGACAGGATCTCTCTTTATCCTGGGCTCACTGATTAGACTAGTCTAACTTGACTCCAAGCTCCTGTCTCCACCTCTCCAGCACTGGTGTTACAAGTACACCACTATGGCTGCCATTCTTACATGGGTAGTAGGGATTGAGAGAACTTCACCACCTGAGCTATCTCATGAGCCCAAGAGTTTTCTCTTTAACATAACTTAGTATGTCATATTTAGACCAAAATATCATGACTCAACCACTAAGTGTGTATTTTAAATTATACATGTGTTCACCTACTTTGAAGAAATATGATGTCATTTTTCTGAGTGCATTTATATGTGATAAAAATGATTAGAAAATATGTCAACCTTCGCCTTTTGTTAATTCTGCAATTTCAAATCCTTTTAATTTAACTTCTTCCTCTTTGGACTTCTTCTGACAGAGTGGAATTACCCTATTAAACAACAAACACCAAGAAGGTTCTCTTCTATATGTTCTCTGTGTGTATTTCCTGTGAGTAGAAAGACAATAAAAAAGACAATAAATACCAATTTCATGAACTCTCCTCACTGCTCATTATTGCTATCATCACATAGATCTCATTTATTTCTAAATGGCTTGAGAAAAAAAAGACTAAATATAAAGATTGTTCTTGTCTGTGCTTTTGTGTCTCCTCAAGCACATAATGATATATTGGAAATGGCCTCAAGCAAAATCAAGTAATAGAAATCTGTATTCTCTTATGTTCCCACTTTAGAGACGGAGACACACACAGTAAGAAATATGCCAGAGCCAAGTGTATTTGCAAGAATAGCTTGATGTTATCTTTGAAGGAAAGGATACATTGTACAGTCTTATGTGTATGGACAGACCACAGCATCTCACTCTTGAGAAAGAATGTTATGAACACACCATACATGCTAAGAAAACTGCCATTGTGAAGTTGTGGGTGTGAAAAGCCAGCAACTATTTCCCATGCTAAGCTTATTGATCATTCTCTCACATCCCATTGCTTAAATGAACACACCTTGGAAAATGCTTGCTCAGCTGGAAGTGGACAGAAGTGCTCATCCACTGAATCAGCGATTCTCAACTCAGGTTGGGTATGAGAATTACAGTGGAATTTAAAAACACTGGTGACCAGGCCCTACTCCAGAGTAATGTATCAGAATGCCTCGAGCCTAGCCTTGAACTCAAAGTGGTCCTCCAATTTTAGCCTCCAAAGTTCTGGGATAAAAGGCCTTCATCATCATACCAGGCTCCTTTTGTGCCTGGGGGCCCCAAGTGCTTTCTTAATTGTACCTGATATTCTGGGCTTTCAGAAGCCACAGTACAACTTAAAATTTTAATAATGGCACAGGTTTGAAAGGGTGTCTCCTACTGCCCCCGGGTCACCAGCTCCTGGATTTCCTGTTCTGAGAACTGGAATCAACCCAGATGTCCATCATTTGATGTATATATACACAATGGAATTCCATTAAGCAGTAAGAAAAGAAAATGATACAACAAAATTTGTAGGAAAATGGATGAACATAAAACAGAGCATACTCAGTGAACACACACAATCACAGAAAGACAAACTCTGCATGTTCTCATTCATCTGTGGTTCCTAACCTGGATCAGCTTGAGTTGCTGACATAGCAGATAGGCAACTTGAGGCCCACACAATGGGGATGGAAGGGTTTGGTCTGGAGGGAAAGAGGAGGGTGGGGGGAAAAAACACAAAACTAAACCTAAAATGAACTGCTACCATAGAAAGCTTTCTCCTTAAAGGCAGACTAAAAGATATAACCCTCAACAGGAGGATAGAAGGAGCATAAGAGAAGAAGAGCCCCTGGAGAGCGTGGGATGAAGCCTAACCTTTAAAAACTTTGGCTCTGCACTGTAACTCACAGTATCAGAAACAAGTGCTACCCACATTGAGCTGTTGATTAGAGAGACCTATGAGGTCCCCAAAATAAGACAGGATTCTGTCAAAGCACTTGATTACCCATGTAAAGTAAAATGCAAGACCGTCTTGTTGAAGACACCATAAGCTGCTAGCACAGAAAACAGAGAGACCTGGATGGAATCTAGAAGAGAGCCAGTCCCCAGACAGCCCATCTAATGCCGAAAAGCACTACCTGAGCTACTGGGGAAGTGGCCAACAACCTAGTGAGTAAGCAGGGGTCTAAGCTATTCAGAAGCAACCAGCCTGACAAGATGTACACATCAGTGCAATGGCGCCACACAGCCTTGAAGGGTAACCACTGGCTTTCTGATTGGATAAGAGCTCTGTTCAGTGGAAAGGAACCCATATCTGGAACTGGAAACCAGGTCTGAATTCTATGGAGCCAGAAAGTATGCTCTCCAGTGTCAACCTCCCTCTAATCTTTGGCAAAAAGAGGGCTATATCCATCAAACTCCCTAAATTAATAACATTTATCCAATTTAACCTATGCTGACTTTACTCTCTGTTGGAGATTTTTTTTTTTATTTTTCAAAAGGTAGCAAGATCTGAGGAGATAAACCACCCCTCACATCTCAACCAAGGCTGCTATATATATATATATATATATATATATATATATATATATATATATATATATATATATATAAAATCTCATAACCCCATGGGGAATACCAGCAACCATACTGAGGAAGCTCCCCAGCGGAATGGGGACAGGGAGGAGGGAATAGATACTACCAGCACACATTATATCCACACAAAATATTCTTAATGATATTTCTTTATATTCTTAATTAAGAAAAAGGAAAAGTGTCTCCTACATGCATGTAAAGACATGGTCACAAAGGGGTGTCATTGGGACGGGTAAGACCTGCTTGATAGTGACTCAAGGGATGAGGAGCCAATATATGATTGGTTCATCACATTAGAGGGGAGGAGCCAAGATCTGATTGGTCCATGGACTCATAGTCTGAGACAGGGAAGCTAAGTTAAAGAAGAAGCAGGGATTTCTTGCTGCGCATGTCACTGGCAGTCATCTTGGAGAGACAAGATAAGACCCAAGTTTCAGTGTTACCAAGATGGATGCAGCTACATCTCCTTGGTCCCTCTTTGGGCTTCTGTCCCTAAATGCCAGGAAGAACCTAGCTTTCTCCTATTTCTCCTTCAATTCTAAAAACACTGATCTTTTCATTGTTAGGCAATAATCTTTCTTCTTCTTCTTCTTCTTCTTCTTCTTCTTCTTCTTCTTCTTCTTCTTCTTCTTCTTCTCCTTCTTTTTCTTCTGTAGAGACCCTAACTTTCTGTTAAGATTCTTTTTCCCAATGATAAATATTGTCACAAATTTTCTTTCTCAATTCTGGGAGGAAATTTTATTTTCTTCTAAGAAAGAAACCAATACAGTAATAGATGTTACCAAAGGATTCACTATTTCATTAAAGATGGAATGGGAAGCTACTGAAAACTGTGCAGGGTAAAGGTAGGCACTATGAATGATAATGTTTTACATTTTTCAAAAATTGTATAGAAATATACCGGGAAATAAAGACACAAAAAGGAATTTCTTGCAATAAGTTTTCAACCACTATCTATTCTCTTCATTTATTTGGAACAGGGAAATCAGTTACTTATGTGAAAGGTAAGTATTGGCCAGACAAGAGGGATGGAAGTACATATGAAAAGAGGTGAACAGATATTCTGAAGACAGACTAATACGATTGTTAAATACTAGAAGTAAGTGACTGTTGGGAAGAAGATGAAATGAAAGTTAACTCCCAAGTTTCCAGCTGGGAGGAGACCCAGAATATCCTTGAGAAAAGACATCAAGAACTTAGCTTTGAAAACAGTAACTTCAAGAACTTGATCAATACCACTTCTCTGCTTACATGCAAAACTGGAATAACATAGGAAAAGATAAGCATGACACATACACTTGTAAAGTCTTCAGCATTTTTTATCACATCCCTAATAGGAAAAGCATGTTAAAAAGGAACCAAATTAGGGCTGGAGGGATGGCTCAGCAGTTAAGGCATTATCCTCAAAGCCAAAGGACCAAGGTTCAATTCCCCAGGACCCACGTAAGCCAGATGCACAAGGGTGTGCATGTGTCTAGAGTTCATCTGGAGTGGCTGGAGGCCCTGGCTCGCCCATTCTCTCTCTCTCTCTAATAAATGAATAAAAATAAAATTTTTAAAAGGAACTAAATTATATCACTGTGTATGTTAAAAGGATTAAAGTTCAGTACATTATATTATACATTAAATACAGATTAATTATCTTACAAAAGGGAAGGATATCAAATTAGGATAAAACAATTATTTAAATAAATATACCGAGTGTTATAAATAAAAAAAATTGATGCTGATTGATGCTGTGTGAGCTTTGTGAAAACAGAGTGGAGGTAAAATAATGCAGGTGAAATAAGAGCATAAGGACTAAGGGAGCTAGAGTCACAATGTTGTAGTAAAAGCTATAATTATGAAGAAAATATACTAGTTTAAGTCCAATATGGTAATTAAATTTATGTTACAAAAGGACAGTAGAAATATCTATAAAAAATGTGATTAATTGCAGAGAGATTATTAACATTTCTTTCTGAACTATAAACAGGATGTGGATGCTGGGTCAGAGCCCAGGACTCAGGATGGCATGGTGATAGTTGGCAGGTCTACTTCCACGTCTTCATATCATTTAAATGTCGAGGCTTTAGTATGGTGTCAAGAGACCTGCTGACATTTCTGGGTGTCAGATATCTCTTGTTCAGCTCCATTGAGATGGAGAAAAGTGACAAGAAATTAATAGAAACTACCCAAAAATATTGTACTGCTCCTTAATTATATTAGTTAGAAAACCCTAAGCATACCAAGTTCTTACATACCATACTTACACTGTGTAGCAAATGTGACATGACAAACATTCTACAAAAGCCCAGGGAGTCTTGACAGTTGAATTCACCTAGTTAACTTTGTCCTTGGGCAAACATAGATGGCTTTGTCTGAAAGTCACAAGCAAGATTAAGAAGTATTACTAAGCAATTGTTTCAATAAGAAAATAAATTGTAACTCACTTTGCCTGAAGGGAAAGAAATGGATGTCTGAATGTGACATCCAACTACAGTTTTTAGTTCATTAGAACGAGGTTCAGTGCTAACATTGAATCATAATATCACTAACCTCATCTTAGAACCACAAGGTAGGATTTTTTTCTCTATCATATGTGTTTCAAGCAGTACATATATATGCATAAATGTATAATTGATAGACAAAGGGGTATTTCTCATAGGAATTCACAATGTGTATAATTTGTCTTATACCCTTGTTACAGAATGTGCAATTTATCTTGTAGGAAATGAACAAGAAAGGCCCCTCAATCTTTGTAGTGTGGTTATTAGTCACAGCTTATTAATATCATCAGTAGCTTCCCAAGAGAAATGAGAACTTCTAAAGCATCATGATACCATAGAGTCTAAGGAAAGATACCCATGCCAATAAGATATTGATGATTCTACACATATATATTAAAATGTGAGTATGTTGGTTGTTTTGGCAACCTATTAGAATAAATTAAGAAGAATAAGTAATGTCTCATTCTAATCAATGTGACTTTCTAATGGTAAAGAGATTGCCTTAAGCAAGGGGAAGGTATATAAGTAAAATAAATGCTGTTGAAAAATGGTTTAGAAAATACTGTATGTCTGGGGAAATAGTTTACTTAGATTTCTTAGTCATGCTATATTATTATGTCTACTTAATACAAAGTGCTTTTAAAAAGTTAGATTTCAAAATATGATTCTGAACGAGCTAAACTCTTTTGTGTATGTGTTTGTATGTAAAGTATGTGTGTGGTGTGTTGGGAAGGGGTATGGGGTTTGCACATGTGTAGATTGCCCTATGTGCACATGTGTAGAAGCTAAAGGAGAGCATGGGGGGTCCTCTCTTATCACTCATCCACTTATTTTCTTAGACTTGGTCTCTCTCTCTCTCTCTGCCAGAAGCTGCTGTCAGTTAGCATAAGCAATTCTTCAGTCCCTATACCCCCTGAAGACTGGGGTTACAAATATGCCCAACTTTTTACATGGGTTCTAAGCAGTCAAACATGGCAGTATCTGATCTGAGTGTCCTTTATACTTAAGCAAGCAATAAGTGCTCTTAACTATTGAGCCATCTCCCCTGCCCAGGAGCCTGATTCTTTAGCATTTGATCAATTATAAATGACCCAATGTCCACAGTAATAATCTCACTGCTTATCAAAATAAAAAATAGTGACATTAACTAGTTTATTTTTTAATTATAAATATTCATTATTTCTACAAGTACTTTTTGAGCTTCTATTAGACACTATGCTGGGTCTGAAAATATGATGATGAACATGAAAACTCTAGTCCTTGAGAAGTTTCTGTTATTTTGACAGACATGAAGAGTTGAAGCTGAAAACAAAACCACATGGAGCCAGATGTGGTGGCACACGCCTTTAATCCCACCACCAGGAGGATTGTCTTGAGTTTGAGGCCACCCTGAGACTACATAGTGAATTCCAGGTCAGCCTGGGCCAGAGTGAGACCCTACCTCACCTCGGACAGGTGGGGAGGGAGGGGGCGGGGAGGGGGGACATAAGGGTAGCTGTTTGTTGACAGGGGAAGGAAGATTAATTACAGCTTGAGGCAAGTCTGGGATAGCCAGGTGAATAAGGTGAGAAGTGACGAAAATCTCTCCTGACAACTAGAGCGAGACATCCTTACAAAGTTAAATAAGCTTAAACAGAGACATTCAGGCCTCCCATGTCTTCGCCTTCCCATAGTGATCATAAGGGCAAAGTGGGCAGGGAAAAAGATTAATTCCACAGTAGCAATCTAAGAAAACACTGAGGGCACATAGAACATGAAAGTTAAGTACATAAATCAGATTATCTCAAATGGTTTCTTATAAAATACATCTGAGCTACTCATCACCCTGTTTGGAAAGAAGTAAACTGCTTCTGTCTATACCCACATTAGGAAAATTATTTTCTCCCTTCCTAACCCTTCCCTCTTCTCCCCTCCTGCACCCCCATACACAAAAGTTTCTCTTCAGAAAAAAAACAGAATAGCAAACAGACATGTATTTTAAAACCATTCTCTAATCTCCTCTTGTATATATGCTCAGTCTTGCAAAATAATATTTAATCTGATAAATTAAGGAAACTCATAGAAGCAAAGGTGTTTGGAAATGATGACTCTCCATCATCATTATCAGAAAACATAATGCCTGAATATAGTTACTCAGAGTAAGTTGCAGAAATTTAATTATTGTTTTTTATATTTGCTCTAGTTTTTAAATCATGAATGAACAAAGAAGAAAAGTTCATGGAATCCCTCTCTAGCTCCAAATTTTTGGAAAGATATCATAAATACAAACAGCGGTTTTCTTGTTCTACTTGTATTTATATTGTTTTATGAGAAACCTTGCTTGGAGCCACGCATTGGTGCATGCCCCTGCAACCCTAGTACACACCTACAAGCCCAGCACCAAGCAGACACATGCAGGAAGATCATGAGATACAGGGCAACTTGTGCTACTTAGTGAGACTGTGTCTCACAAAAAGAAAACTCAAAATAAAACAAAGCCAAGAAAGAAAGAAAAAGAAATCCTATTGCAGCTTTTCTTTCTTTAGAAAATAAAGAAAATAAACATGTTTTAAAGGTATTTAAAGTTAGGGAAAGGAGACCTCTGACTTAAAGTATACATTTTTTTAAACATCCAGGGAGCAGTCCCTCCTGCATTGATCTATGGCCATGCCCAAGAATTATTATCAACAAGGGAAATTTACCTAAGCTTCAGTGTGCAGAGCTTTTTGAGGGCTTCAGTTCATAAAGGCACAGCCTTTTCTGGGTCAACTGTAGCATCTGGCCCAGAAGCCCCTTTCTAAACCATGTAGTGTGACCCGTCCAGCACAAAGTGGCTCCAATCACAGATGACATCTAAGAAGCAGTGGTAAAGCCAAACCTGTCTTTAAACAAGGCTGAATTCTTCATTATTCAGAGACTGTCCATGAGTGGTTGACTACTCAGGAGAGAGAGCCAAGATGATCATTCATCATATGGAGAAAAATACAGTGGCCCAGGGATTTGAAACCTCTACTGCTTCAATCAATCTTGGCAAAAAGTATTCTCTTAATGGTGAGCATTAAGAATTTTTGAAAATTATGCATGCTTCTTATTGTCCCTCAAAAAAGCTAGCAGTGGTGTCTTGCTAGAGGAGGAGACAGTCCTCTAAGACCACTTCCAATGGTTTTGTAGGATGATTCATGGGACCCCATGTTTAGTCAGACCATGGATAAGATTCAGTATATACAAGGGTACAGATGAAGGAAAACAAAGAAGAAAGATGCCACATGGGCACATTAAGGAGAATCCAGGTGAAGGTTTCCAATGGCCCTTTCTCAATGAAGTCACATAGGATATACCTGACTCCTCCAAACTATGTGTCATAAGGACGCATGTGAAATGTAGCCAACCAGAAATGTCTTTTAGAGACCAAGCCCTTGACATGGTTTCTCCTCAATGTCAACTTGACTGAATTTATCAGTGAGGAGGCACACACCAGGTGTGTCTGTGAGTATTGTTTCCAGAGATGTTTAACGGAAGTTGAAAGACCCAACCTGAATGTTGACATAACCATCCCATAAGCTGGGGTCCTGGACTGAGTAAAGCTGAAGAAGGAGAAAGCAAGCTGAGCACCATGGAAGCACCAGCCACCTCACACTTTGGTCACCATGCCTTCCCATCATGACCGTTAGAGCATAACGTCACAGCCAAAGTCCCGGCAGGTGGATCCAGGAATGTCACATTTGGAGGGGTTAGAAAGTTACAGAGGTCTGTTTGATCACCCAGGTTCCCAGGAATGTCACATTTGCAGTGGTTAGAAAGTTACAGAGGTCTGTTTGATCACCCAGGTTCCCAGGAATGTCACATTTGGAGGGGTTAGAAAGTTACAGAGGTCTGTTTGATCACCCAGGTTCCCAGGAATGTCACATTTGGAGGGGTTAGAAAGTTACAGAGGTCTGTTTGATCACCCAGGTCCCACACCTTAACAATTTAAGCATGAGATGGGTAACTACATCCCAGAGACACAAAGGGCATTGGTATTATGTAGGTGAATTATGTCAGATTCTTGTGTGATAGTTGATCATTTTAGCCTTCCTTTTCCCACTCAAGACAGCATACTGGACTTTATTGCATCATCTCAAGCTAGGGTGATGCCTTAGCTGTTAAGAGTGCTTGCCTATTCACAATAAGATGATCTCTCAGGCCAGAAATGGTCAAATTAAACTCCCTAGAACTCATGGGAAAAGATAGCTATGGCTATGCACATCTGTAACACCAGTCAGGGAGAGGGGTAGAGACTGGAAAATTGCTGAGGCTTGTTGCTGACTGACAGCAGCTCTGAGTCAATGAAGACACTATCTCAAGGTAATAAATATACACATAAACAATAAGAGAAGGACATCAGATATTCTCCTCTACCTTCTGTACACATGTGCATGGAATACATGCATGTGCTCCCACATATGCAAACATTACGCATCATATACATATTTTACACACACACATGCAAAAATATCATTGCAATTTTGGAAAACAAGTAAATGCTTTTAAAATGTTTGTTCTTCATTATACTTGTGAAGTGCACAGTTCGTTGTAAAACAATGTGCTGAGAGCTACCACCACGAGCTATATGTGAGCTTTTTTGTTATTCTTTTGTTTGTTTGTGTTGTTTTTGAGGTAGGGTCTCCCTCTAGCACAGGCTGACCTGGAATTAACTCAGGGTGGCCTCAAACTCATGGTGATCCTCCTATTTCTGCCTCCCAAATGCTGGGATTAATGGTGTGCACCACCACACTGGCCAATGTGTGAGCCTTAGTGCATGATACAATCAAGGGTGCAAGTTGAGCTCCAGGTGAGAGGAAGGCAGAGACAATGGTTACAACAATCCTGCTGGAAACTGTGGGAAAGCAGTCATGAACAAGCACAGAAGGTGGAAACAAGGCAGGAGGGCTGCAGGTAAAAATGGGTGAAAAGAGAAAGGGACTACTTAAGGGTGAGGTTGTAACTGTGACATTCTTTAACTGGCATGTTGTTTTCTAAGTTTGTGTCTCATAAAGAAAATGTACGTGTTGGTTGTAACAATGTTAGTAGATACTTAAAACAAGAGTCTCCTTTTAGATGACAGGCTTCTCAAGTTAGTGAAAGGTCTTTTGAAACAACATGTGAAACTTTTATTGTTAGAATTTCCTGCAAATACACTCTCATATCCGAAAAAGTATTATAAATGTACTTTTCATTTCGAATTAGTGAGTTTATTAGGGATATAGCAAGCAAAATAAAAGAACTTGCAGGTGGCAGGTGAAGAATGGAACACAGAACAAGAAGCCCAACACTGAACAACACCTAGAAGCAACTAGAGAAGCCCCGTGGAAGAGTCCCCCAGAGTCACTGACCAAGGTATCCCAGAGAGAGGTCCCTTTTGTGAGCCTTGAAATTAGCAGCTCCCACCATGAGTATTTTACTGTGAAGTAAATAAAAGTAACCTCTGTTTAAGTCCTAATGATTTGGGAGGGGTGCACAACAGTCTGTTTCTTTTCAGTTATTCTCAATGGCATGATGTTTCCAACCCTCAGGCAGTAAACAGGCTGTGGTCTGAGATAGGAAACTTAACCTGTTCACAGAGTAAGCTCTCAACAAGCTATAACAGTATATGACAATTTACTAACACTAATTACATTACACACATAGCAAGGCATGAACACGCATTCAGGTAGGAATATCAGAAGAGCCCTTGCCATTTTTTCTTAGGTTAAAGATAAAAGTCATAACTTTGGGCTGGAGAAATGGCTTAGCAGTTAAGGCACTTGCCTGCAAGGCCAAAGGACCCAAGTTTGATTCCCCAGGACCAACGTAAGCCAGGTGCTCAAGGTGGTGCATGTATCTGGATTTCATTTTCAATAGTTGGTGGCCGCACCAATTCTCTCTCCCTCTTTCTCTCTAACTTCCTTTCTCTCTCAAATAAATAAAAAAATTAAAAATCATAACTTTAATGTAAAAGTCATGGCTTACTCCCTGACTCTGTCCTGTATTCAGTCTGCTTCTATTACCCAAGCTTTCATCACCTTTCCTGTGCCCTTCCTTACACACAGCCCACAGGTCTCACAAGAAGTACAATGGTGGTGTTTCCATGGACATATAGGAAAGAAGCTGTCCGTGTCCTTCTTGTCCCTCCTGACTCGCCTCTTGAATTGCTTTTTATCCTCTCTCCACTCTGCAAGCTCAGTGCCATCAGTCCCTAAAAGAAGAAAATCTGTGCCTACAAACTTGCACATAAGGATATCTTACTTTACAAGGCTCATAACTGTCTTGGAATATCCTGGAGAGGGGAAGAAATGTAATAGTGCAGCACTGAGAGAGAAAATGAATATGGGATATTCATATTCCTGCCAGGTCATGGCTATTTTTTCTCTTATAATAAAAGATGTTATACTTACTGGCTTATTTCTCACTTAAAGGATCCTTAAAACTAAGAATCATATCTACCCAAGTCAAGTAGGGCTTAGTGAGTGTTAGGGAATGAATTAACAGAAGAATGAAGTTTTATGGGGGAAGGATGAATGTGTTTAAAAAGAAATTTACCATATGAAAATTAATATGTATTCTATCACTTAAATTCCTGACAAGAAATACATGAAGAAATTTTAGAGATGAGAAAGCAAAGTGACCAAAATGGAAGCTTGAACCCAGATATTCTCCAATTAGTGCCTTTTTGACTATAGTGCACCATATCTTTGGAAGAATGAGATCATTTAGAATAATAATGTCTAAAACTAGAGAACAAGCATCATTAAATGGTCAGTGCACAGAAAGCCAGTAACAGCCAGCTAAGACAGGGGAAGCCATAGCCCATTGAGCTAAACCTCACTGAATGTTTCTCACACTTGGCCCTCGTTGCTTGCTGGAAATCTCTTTACACTGTCTTGTCTTATTTAATATCATCCATCGCTGATTAGTTTCCTTCCTGACTTGTCTCCCCTAGCTAACATTTTAAGACCTATCATTTTTCTTCACTTTTGCTTTTCCCTTTTAGAGGGAAAGGCTTGACAATGACTGACCCCTAACAAGTTTTTATTTTTTGAATATAAGAACAACCCCAGAACATTGATTATTCTAGAATTTAAATATAGTTAGGTATGTGAGAATGAGGGCAACAGTATACAGAAAAACAGTTATGAAACTGTATCAGAGGTAACCTGGTATCCATCATTTTTAACCATTTTTCCCCGTGTAAAGTGTACCTCATTTGTTTCTACTTAATATGCTCCACACTTTGGTCTTTTTTTTTTTCAACTTATTGAAGAGCTTATTGTTATAATATAAATATCTCAGTCAGTTGTTGCCTATAAAATTTGGCATCATTAATAAAGTTAATCTCAGTCAAGTACTATGTAATTTCATTAGGTCTAGAGTTTTAAGAAAGACTTTTATTTGGTGAAGATGAAAATTTTATGAGGCAAATGCCCATAACAAAATCAACAAAGCATTTACATCTTTAGCTATAAAATACTGTGCCTGCTTAGTAGGAAAAAGAACTGTTTATTTTTAAAGGGTATCCTAACATTTTTCTCTATTTTTTGGAAAAATTTTATCAATATTTAATTTTGATATTTTCTGCAGGAGAACCTAAGAAAAATATTCTCTTAATCATAGTGATATTAAAATTGTCACTTGTAGTATTCATACAAAATCAAGTAATAAAGTAAAATTGATATCACAGACAAATGGGCCAGATTAAAAGGTCTGCTCAAAGTTTTAAAATTGCTCTCTTTTCTGATGATCTCCATAACTAAAAATCTCAATTTGCTAATGAAGATACTTTTTATACTCAAAATCATGAAGCAGAATAGAAGGCTGTGGCGGTGAGCAGCACTATATGTGAAAAAAATGCTTACTAATATCTTGTGACAAATAATTTTATCTGCTTTCTATCTTTTTGGACATTTGAAACTTATTTTAAATGAAACTAGGGGACTGGGAAAATGGTTCAATGGTTAAAGATGGTTTCTTACAAAGCCTTCAGGTCAGGCTGCAATTCCACAAGACCAACATAAATCCAGACTCCAAAAGAGATGTAGACATATGACACTTGATTGCAGTGGCAAGATACCCTGAGTGTATGTGCTCAAACACACACATACACACACAAATAAATAAATTAAAGTAATTTCAAAATGAGAAAATGAAGCTAAAAGAAGCATGTGGGTGTTAGCCATATGTCTTAAGCACCTGAGTTTCATTTATTCTCATGTATATCTGAGTGTCAGATACAGCAGTATGTCTTGTTAGATTGCACATTAAGCAAATAGCTGAAGACAGACAGTGGGTCAGTTATATGAAGCTATGCAAAAAGCCCTGTTATTGTATCCCCCCAAACCAATCTTCCCAACATATTTACCAGCAGACTCTTGACTTAGTTCAGATAAAACTGGTGATTTAAAATCTTACTTCCACCTGAATATTCTCAAAACTCATCTAAAATGAAAATAAGAGGCTGTGCAGAGCTCAACACTAAATGAGATAGCTCTACCACGCCTTCCAGGGCTCATTGTGGAAGAGGGGGCATAAGGAATGTAAAAACCACAGTGTAAGAAGGAGTACTTGGGGCACTGGTCTCCTAACATGAACTGGTGTATTCATGACCCCATAGTGATTACTAACACCCCCACAAGACCGTCAATGTTCTGAGTCCATGAACATCCTGACATGGAGGATGAATAAGGACAAGAGTGATGAGACAACAAAATGGAAGGACTACCTATGAAGAGGGGGTTTTCAGTAGAGTGGGAGTGGGGGAGAGGAGAATAAAGGTGATAATGGGACAAGTACGTGACCAAGTTACAGTATGTTCACATATTAAAGTTTTCATTTAAAATTCAAACTGAATAAATAAAATCTTACTTCCATAGGCTTTCAGCTAAACATCAGCCAATTAGCTTATCTGAACAGAAAGAGTGCAGGAACTCAGTAAGGGCATGATAACTTAGTCCATGGTGATGTTAAAACTGTCTCTTGTAGTATGCATACAATATCAAGTAATCAGGCAAAATTGATACAGGCAAATGGGCCACATTAAAAGGTCTGCTCAATGTTTTTAGATGGCTTTCTTTCTGATGATCTCCAGTTAAGCCAGTGTTTTTGTGCTTTTTCGGTGTGTTGCTGAGCTGATCTTAGGTTTATAACTCCCTCTCATCATCCACTCTTCCTTTGCCATTATAAACACAGTGAGAAATCCAGCAATAAGGACATTAAATTTATGCTAATATTTGAAATTTGTTTTTTTACATGATATAAGAACTGGCCCTTTCCCCAAGGCTAGCACAGCGCATTAATTTTACATTCTGTAATTATAACGTAACTGCAATTCTAAAACACTATGTTCATAGCCATTATTGCTCCTGAATCCTGTATTTCTTAGAAATTTTTTTCCAGTTTTGACATTTTCATATGTGTATATAATGTATTTTGATCTTATTCCCCCAATTATCCTGTCTTATACCCCTCTCTTCCCTCATCTTCCACATTAATTCTTTCTTACTTTCATGCCTTTTTATCTCCCATTGAATTAAATTGGGGTTGCTTAAATGAACATGAGTGGATGATTATTAACTATTGAATGAGGAACTTGAAAGCAGATACACAGCTGTTGAAACAGACTTCCCTCTCCCAGCAACCACTAGTTACTCTGGTAGGTCTGTCCTCCTCTTATCAAATGTGATGTTTTGACAGGCTCAGTCTTACCAGGAAACCACAGCTGCTGTGAATTCCTGATAGTAAATTTCATGGCCTATCCAGAAGACAGCATTTTACAGCCCTCTTCCCTGTACTCTTGATCTTACATTCTTTCTGCCTCCTCTTCTGCAAGGTTCTTGGATCTTGGAGGGGGTAGTTTAAATGTTCTACTTGAGGCTAAGCACACAGGGCAATTTTCTGGCTATGTGTCTCTGCATTAACTGTTGCCCATTGGAGGAAGAAACTTCTGTGAGTAAGGCTTTAAGCAGTACTAACATATGGGAACAAATATAGATACTTAGAAGGCAGCAGCATGCTGTCCATTTAGCATAGCCACAGTAGTAGATTCCCTCTAGGGCCTATGTTCCCAGCCATAAGGGTTTGGTCAGATTTATAAAACCAGGGATAAAATCCACCCCCCCCACCTCCCCTCAACTATGGAGTTGGCCTTATATCCAATCAGAAAGCAGTTGATTACTCCTATAACATTCATGCCGCTATTGTTCCAATGAGCATGTCTTGCCTGGCAGGACAGTTGTGTACACTGGATCCAGTTTTGAGTATGTCCACTGATGTCTCTTCTCCCCAAGCAGCTCACATAGTGCTTTCTCCCATGAAGAAAGCCAGCTGGCAGGGACAATGCTTCTACTCACTACTCGCTTTATATCCTGCAACTGAAATTTCATGTCTTCAGGAGTAGGGACTTGCCACCTAGTTTTGGTTGAGAACCAAGATCAATAGCAATATCCTATATTGTTTTGATGCCTCTGCAGCCTCCCTGTATAACAACTCATTGGGAGGTTTCTAATGTCTTGCACTGGAATTTACTATTAATAACCTCTGCCTTCTGGGAGCAGCTTTATCCACTCAGGTAGGGGACTTTAGAAAGCATTTTTTAACAGTGACAATTGCTGGCATATATACATCAGGCGCACAAATAAATGATAGGCATTATTTCTTATACTCTACTGGAGCTGGTTATTGGGCTCTGAGAAGCACACAGACATGAATGCATGAGAAAGTAGGACATAAGACAAAGAGGGGGTAAAAATCGAAAATGAAATCTTGTCACAGTAAGGTCAGGAAAAATAAGCTTCTAAAGGGAAGAAAGATAAGTTTTTGTAAAATGTATAGGCTATACAAATAAATAGTGGGAGTATTGTAAAATATAGGTACTTTTATTGCCCTTCAGTCTTTCTGAAAATATTATTGAACCACTATATTACCTACAAATTACATTAGAATGAAGAGGTAGTTGACAATTGGAGAAATGTTATATTAGTAACTTTTCCAAAACATAAGATAGCACAGTGATTGTGAAAAATACACACCAAAACTGAATAATAATCTAAAGGGACAAAAAATAAAGTCTATAAACAATGTTTAAGAGCCAGGAAAGGAAAAACTCTCAACTAAAGATTTATTTTGAAATTTCTGCTGAACTGAGTCTCCTTCAACAGGAAGTCTTTTTTTAAACATGCTCAACCATATTTTCAGTTGTTTTACAACTAAATCAGGTACCACCAGACACAAGCAGAAAAAGTGTTCCTGGTCATAAACTGGTTGAACTAAATAATAATTCAAAGCACAATTGTGCTATGTTTGAATTACATAATAATACCGTGTATCTCAGGTTACTCACCTTTGGTGGTTTGAATAGATGGCCCCCAACATAGTCAGCTTTTTATTTGTTTGTAGTTTGTATCTGCAGCCACCTGACTGGAGGCAGTGTCACTGGGTGGATCTTAAGGTGTGGTGGTGGGTTTCAGATTTCAATCTAAAGATATGCAAAGTGTGCCTAGCAGGAGTTCCTGAAGTGTGCTGTGGCTTTTGGCTTTTTGGCTTGTGCTTCTCTCTGTCTGCTGGAGCCTGTGAAGGCAGGCCAGCTTCTTCTGCCATTGTGGAACTTCCCCTGGATCTGTAAGCTTCAATAAATCCCTTCCTCCATAACTGTGCCTGGTGTGGAAGTTCATCTCAGCGAACCTGAAGCTGTCTGCTACAGATTATTCTACATTTGAATTACATAATAATACCATATCTCAGGTTACTCACCTGTATTGAAGGTCCATATTTTTCTGTTAGTAGGAGGATGAATTTGGACCAACTAGAACAAGGAACAGAGGAACTGGGAAGACATAATCTCCAACCCTCATAAACCCATCCTCACAATGTGTTCCCCTTTACTTGCAACTCAAACAAATATTCCTGCATCTCTTAAAAATCTCTATTTTCTCTTGACAATTTCAAATTCTTAATTTCAAATTCTTTTTATGAGATCTTACTCCTATCTACAAAAAAAAAAAAAAATAACGGTTTATCATTGGCCCATTGCAAAAGATTTGTGGAGACCCTTATACATCATTTAAAAAAAAACTCCCTGTAATCATGAATCTTCATAATCACTGGAAATCTTGAGCTCATCATTGTTAATTTCTGAGCATGTCCTCCATCATTAGCCATATTAGGCAAGTTATATTAAGAGTCTTAACTTATCTCAATTTCATTATCTGTGCAAAACTTTCTAGATGTAATTCTTTTGTGTTACATGAAAAATGTATTTGGATTATTAGGTGAGAGTTTATGTTTTATAACTATATTCTGTAGCATTTCTTATCATGAAAGTATATAACAACAGATGTAATGTTTTTTACACCGGTAAAATATAAGGGACTTGCAACATTTTGGATATTATCTTTAAAATTTCCTCTAAAACTCACGTTTCAAAACTCACTTGTCTTTGGTTTTAAAAACACACTAAAGATGACACAATTCTAAAACATAAAAAGAACAAGGAACATAGAGAAAAAATTACTAGGAAGTAAATCTGTGAGTTAGCATTACATGAATACAAACAATTTTCAAAATTCAGAGAAGGGTAAATGATGGAGAATAAACAGGAGAAGATGCCTATTGATGATAATCTCAGAGTAACTTCACAAAATTTCCATAATCAATGACAGAAATCTTCTCATAATTAAAGAATCACAATATGTGTGCTACCTGTGGGAACTCACATGAACTAATATAACAACAAAATTTAGGGCAGGGAATACATGACAAAGAATGTCACTGAGATGCTGGAGAGATGGACCAACAGGAAAAACCACTTGTTTGCAAAGCTTGCCAAACTGAGTTCTATTACCCAGCACCCCCATAAAAGTGGACAAAGCATGACACATGTGTCTGTGATCCCAAAGTGCCTATGACAAAGGGAGGTGGACCCCAGAGAACCTGAAGGTCACAGGCCAGCTGGATTGACATTCTTTTTTTTAGTTTTTTTTGTTTATTTTTATTTATTTGATAGTCACAGAGAAAGCGGCAGAGAGAGAGAGAGAATGGGCACACCAGGGCTTCCAGCCACTGCAAACGAACTCCATATGCGTGCGCCCCCTTGTGCATCTGGCTAACGTGGGTCCTGGGGAATCGAGCCTCAAACCGGGTCCTTAGGCTTCACAGGCAAGTGCTTAACCGCTAAGCCATCTCTCCAGCCCTAGAGTGACATTCTTTTGCAGCAGCAAGAGACTCTGAAAGAAAGTGAAAGAAGAGCACAGACTACTCATTGTTCTCTGACCAGCACAGGAGCACCATACCACAGGGCATACACATACACACACAAGGAATTGTTTAAAAATAATCTCACTAACACCTTATTTTGAGGATGCATTTAATCAGGGAAACAGAATCAAAAAAGCAACATAAATGTAACTGAGTCTATAGATGTCTAGAAATGATCTATGAAGAGGACCACCCAATAACCCTATACACTGTCAACACGTATAGTGACGCACCATGAATAACTTTATTCAAGAAGAGTAAGTTACTCAAAGATAACACACTGTTGAAGATTATGGCTCATACATTGAGTTTTTGCCTAGCATATGTGAGGCATTGGGTATGATTCCCAGCATGGCAAAAAAAAATAATCAAACAAAGGCAACAACTAAAACACTCACCAACATAATAGCACACACAGGAGGAAGTAAAAATGGTAGAAAAATTCAACAAAATAATCTTTCCGCAGGGGAGATGACCAAAATAGCATCATAAACTACAATCCTAAATAATGTAGTGATCTCTGTGGAGAAATTGTTCAAATAATTGGAACATCAATATACAGATCACCCAAGCAGAAAATCAACAGGGAAATAATAGAGCTCAATAACACCATAGATCAACTAGACCTAACAGACATCTACAGAATATTCCACCCCAATTCAACACAATGCGCATTCTTCTCAGCAATCCACAGAATCTTCTCCAAAATAGACCATAGGTTAGGGGTTACATACATCAAATTCTCCCTAAATTAATAATGCTTATTCCATTTAAACTATGCTGACTTCACTCAACATTGGAGAATCTATTCTTCTTTTTCAGAAGGTAGCCAGACTGTAGGACATAAACA
This sequence comes from Dipus sagitta, assembly GCA_036346955.1. Lineage (NCBI taxonomy): Eukaryota > Metazoa > Chordata > Mammalia > Rodentia > Dipodidae > Dipus > Dipus sagitta. Next base: position 108,115,270 of record CM070783.1, read on the forward strand.
ACCCCTCGCACTACTGGCAAGCCACAGCTGAATCTAAAGAGGAATCAGGGAGATGAGCAAGAGTGCTGCTTCCATGCTGAACCTGATAATCAGCATCAGGGTGTAGGAGACAGACCCTGACGATACTCAGTGTTTACCAATGCAGAGATCCAGAGGCTCCTAAGAGGTCATCACTGAAGTAGACTTAAAAGTCACCCACCAAGGCTCAGGGAATTTTGCGGAAGAGGGGGCAGAAAGATTGTAAGAGCCGCAGGTTGAAACATCATGCCCAGAGGCATTACCTCTCCCCCAAATAACTGGCTGCTGTTCCCACAATGCATAGCCCACAACCCCATAGGGAATACCTTCAACCCCCCTTAAGAGGTTCCCCAGCAAAATGGGGGCAGGGACAAGGGAAAAGAGGGTACCAACACATGATGTACCAATATGAAGCATGTTGTTAGAAATAACAACAATAATAATAATAAATAGGAATCACACAGAAAAAAATGTTGCAAAGAACATGGAGGTGTAAAATTAAATGGAATTAAGTTAAATGGACTAAAAGGGTGAGTAGTATAAAATACAAGCATATAAAATTTGTTCTGAAATTAAGAATCAGTATATTATATGCAATAAGTATTTTAAAATGTAATGCAAGAAAACTTTCTAGACTTTTTTTAATATAGTGGATAAATGCAGAAATGGAGCACATCATGTTCCAGGAAAAAAAATAGCATAGAAAGATGACTACAAATAGTCCTTTAACTACACAAGAATAAAAAGTAAAGATATTTAGCTGGGAGTGATGGCACACGCCTTTAATCCCAGCACTCAAGAGGCAGAGGTAGGAAGGTTGCCATGAGTTCAAGGCCACCCTGAGACTACATAGTGAATTCTAGGTCAGCCTGAGCTAGAGCGAGACCCTACCTCAAACCCCTGACCCCCCGAAAAGTAAAGATATTTGAGAATGATAAAAGTTTCATGAGAACAGTATAAGTCATATATGAAAACCTATGAGCTAAAGAGGCTGAGCACAATTTTATCCTTCAAGATTCAAGAGAGAGGCAACAAGCCCAGCATGAGGCACAAACAGTGGCAGAGGCAGGAGGATCACAATGGTGAGGCTATCCTGAGGATGAGGGCAGAACAGTGGGGCAGGGGTAACGTTTTTACATTTGCAAAAAAAATCAGAGTATATATTATCTATGAATATTTAATGAAGAAACTACTCTTGTATAGTTTAGCCACCAGCCAGGCTTGGTGGTTCACGCCTTTAATCCCAGCACTCTGGAGGCAGAGGTAGGAGGATCACTGTGAGTTCAAGGCTACCCTGAGACTACTTAGCGAATTCCAGGTCAACCTGAACTAGAGTGAGACCTCAAAGGAAAAAAAAAAAAAAAGTTTAGCCACCAAAGAAATTATTTGAGATATGGCTGGAAAAAAAAAAAAGCTGATGGTAAATGATAATTACTTTCAACTCTAGAACTGGGACTAGTCTAGTGCAGAGATTACAAAAGAGAACAGAAATGTGAAATTTGCAAAACCTGTCAGGATTCTTTCACCCATTGGTGTCTGCCTCAATATAGGTAGACATTCTCTGTCATCTCATGCATACAGGTGTACACCAAAACAAGGAAGCACCGTGATGAGCTAGAGTTGTACAGAAGGCATGCTCTCCAGCAGGAGAAGAGCTGACACAGCTCAGGTGGGAGGCTCTAGTTCTTATGGGTAACACTGTATTTTAGCTGTGTCCCATGTCCACTTTCTCTGAAACCGAGCCTAGTGAGTGTTGTATAACAGGAAAAGGTACTCACTTATATCTGAGCTTCCCACAATACAAACTGGCTATGTAGTGAAAACACATTTTTCTACCACTTGTTTCCAGGGTATAAGGGAAAATAAAATCCAATTTAAGAGGGTTTCAAGAGTGGATCAACAGCTTTCATTCAGCATGGCAAAATACAACTCAGTCCTTAATTAAACATGAAATTAAATTATTGATAACTTCAAACAATCTATAAATATTGTATTTGCAATTATATTTACTTAATAGTTATCAGGGATACATTTTTATGTTTTAAGATAAATTAATTCTATTTTACATGTTATTTCTTATTTATCCAATTGCATTTATAATTATAATTACATATTTTAAGCATTTGATGGATGGTGCCAGGTATTGTTCCAAATGTGCCAATCAAGAAAAAAAAAGATAATTTAACAATGTTAAGCAGAAATCTCAATATTTGTACATAAATAAAAGTCATAAATTCTATATGGAATTCTTGCATATTTAGTGATACTCCCTCAGCAATTGATTTGGTTTTGAAGAATATAAACAAGTACAAAATAACATTTCAAGAGAGTGAGACTCTTGGGAAGAGAATTTTTGTATTCTATGAGTAATCCCTGTTATTCTGGGAGAAGCTATGCTACTAAATGGGAAAATGAAGATGATTTCCCAATGCATAAAAATACAATAGTCAACTGGGTATGGTGGCTCACGCCTATAATCCCAGCACTCGGGAGGCAGAGGTAGAAGGATTGCTGTGAGTTCGAGGCCACCCTGAAACTACATAGTGATTTCAAGGTCAGCCTGGGCGAGAGTAAAACCCTACCTTGAAAAACCAAAAACAAACAAACAAACAACAAAAAAAAAAAACAGTCATATGGTAACTACATGCAGTGTTCAACAGTGCCCACTTAAAAAAAAACAGTAAAATATGAGAGTAAAAGAAATATATTTCTAACCCACAGAAAAGGTCATTTTTTGATTTTTTGTTGTGATTTTTACAAAAACTATGCACACATGTCTGTATTTTCCTTATGAAAATGAACACATAAAAGCACAAAGAATGTTAAAATTCCTGCCATGTGATCAACACAAATGTCAAAACAAAGTCCTAGAATCAGAGGGGACATAGGGAGGACGTCTGCCAGCAGATGCCAATCCACCAGCTACTACAATAACCTCAGGGCACACTTTCTAAACTCTCAGGTAGCTCTGTTGTTGCCTATCTGCAGGTGACAGTGCATTTTTTAAGTGATTAATCAATAAGGATGAGGAGTATGACTAGGAATCTGGTATAAAAGTTTTCATTCCTCAAATTTTAAAGCTAGAAGAATCTTAGAAGCTCGCTGAGTCCTACCCACTGTGCCTATCTCCATTTCTTTCCTGAGGAAACAGGCATGGAGAGGTTAGGTGATTTGCCCAGGCATCAAAGCCAAGTGAGATGGAAACTAATCTATCACAAGGCCAGAGCTCTGTCCAAGTTAACCCATGGCAAACGAACCTTCACAAGTAATGAGCACAGAAGTCTGGAGAAGACCACTCTGGATCTGAGCCATCAGAAAAAAAGCAACTAAGGAAATTTTGGGATCCTAGCAGACAAGAACAGTGACTCTTGAACGACAAGTTACAAATGAAAAACGTGACCAAATAAAGGCATTGACCTGAGCCAAGTGATCATAACTGCATTATCTGAGCCCTATGTTTCAGGAAGAGACAAGAGTAGCTAAGTTACATGGGCCCTTCTGAGTGCTCTTCCCAGGCAGCATGGAAGACCAGCATATCCCAACAACTCTGAGAGGCTCAAATGAAAGAAAACCCCAGTCACACCAGCAAGATTCTCCAGTCAATAATGTGTGTCCAGAGGACAAACTACTCATGTGGCCATCACCCCTGTTTCCCGTCTGCCTCACTGGTCCCTAGAACCTTTGTACGCCCCAGTCAGAAGCATCTCATCATGTCCAAAACTTTTTCTCTTTGACTAAATGAATGTCTACCAACTAGTACAAATTTTAAGGATCATAGCTTAACTCATTCTATATGCAGGCAGCATTTATGTTTCTAGAAGTCATCTCTTCACCCTCACTTTGGGCATTTTGGGACAGATGTTCATCATTTGTGCAGATTTTATTCCAATGCATAAATGATCAAAGCTAAACACCCCTTCATTTCTTCCCATTTTCACAGTGGTACAAACTCCGTGAAGACTCAAATTTGTATATTCCTGTTCTCAAAATGTTTATGTGCAGATGAACTCTTTCAACTGTGCCCGTATGTTACATTTTAGTGCTTCCTGGATGGAGCAGAAATTCCAGAGTAATATTCAAGGTTGTGCATCAGAAGCAGGACCCTGACCGGTAGCCTGTTGGTCACCAGCAGATGGTGGATGTACACAGGAGTAATAGGAACACCCTATGTCTTTGGCTAATGTTTTTCTGGTGCTTTTTTTTCCCCTTCAAGTTCATTTAAAATGATGGCATTTCTTGGTTGAAGTTATTTCATTTTCCTTTATTTGAACCATGCATCTTAATTTTTCTGGTACCCCATTTTATTGTAATAAATTTTCTCCAAGATTTGGCTGGCGAGCTAAGTGTCAGGACGCATCCCTGCTTTGACATTTTTTCGTTTTTTTTTTTTTTTTTTTTTGGTGTTTTTTGTTTGTTTGTTTGTTTGTTCATTTGTTTTGGCTTTTTGAGGTAGGGTCTCACTCTAGCCCACACTGACCTGGAATTAACTGTGTAGTCTCAGGGTGACCTCAAACTCACGGTGATCCATCTACCTCTGCCTCCTGAGTACTGGGATTAAAGGCGTGTGCCACCAAGCCCAGCTTCGCTGCGACATTTTAAAAAATATTTTTATTTATTTATTTGCAAACAGAGAATGAAGAAAGATCGACAGAGAGAATGGGCATGCCAGGACCTCCAACCACTACAAACAGACTGCAGATGCATGCACCATTTGGGGCAATGGCCTTTACATGGGCACTGGGGAATTGAACTCTGGGCTTTAGGTTTGGCAGGCAAACTGAGCCATCTCTCCAGCCCCTGCTCTGTCATTGGATAACAAAAACTCTCAAATAGGCCTACTCTTTCAGTACACAAATATTACATCTGGCCAGCAGATACCACAAATGAGCCTTGGTTTGTCCTCTGGCAGCCCTGCAGTGACTAACCGAAGCAGCCTGGTCTCTGGGGTACTTAGCAGAAAGCCCCCCACAGGCTTCTTGTTTGTCTCTGCTGCCACCCTCAGCCTCTCTTCTCCACAACTCAACCTTCATCACTGCATCATTTTCAGAAAGACTTCAACTCTTCCTGTAGTGACAGGCAGCTGTCCAAGAACAGAAGCAATGAGTTTGCAGCTTTTCTGGGCCCAGTTTTGGAAGTTGGCTCTTCACAGAATGCCTCCCCACCTGAGAGGCACTATAACCAGTCTCTCCTTAGGGCCTGTGGAACTGCCCTTGACTTGGCAACAGTCATTTGCACTTGACTTCTAATACCCTACATAGACTTATTACATAATCAACTTTCAAGGGCTGACTAGATCATGCTGAGAGCTGTGTAAGAATCATTTTGGTATGCCTATATAATATCCAACTCCTTTTATAATCTGCCAAGATTTCCTAATGTTCTACTAAGGATGACAGTGTAAGCTGGGCCATGTCCAAAATCCCATGAATATTATATGGTGTGTGATGGCTCAGGTGTGGAGCAGAGCCAGTCTTGTGTACAGAAGACAGCATAGAATATCCAAGTTATGGTCCTCTGCTTTGCCCTTAGTTAGACACAGTTTATTCCGTAAGTAATTTTCTATGTCCCTCAGTCTGTGGCTGTTTTAAAGGAGGCACGCTTCCCTCAGAGATGTGTTGGAGGCTCAGATGAATTTTTGAAAGACTGCAGACTTTTAGCTCAGTGCACCTTCATAACCTTTAAGTCACACAGAGTACATGTATGGCTCACAGAATTCTCATCCCTCTGATAACTTATATTTCATCATGAATATGCCAAGCATTATTCTGAGTGTTTTAATTTTCAATTACTCCATTGCTTTATGAAGTAGATACTATTATTAAGTACATTTTAGAGACAGGAAAGCAGAGTACACTGTTGTGTTAGTTCCTTTCTAGTCACTGGGACCAAATACCTGAAAGAAAAAAAACAATGTAAGACAGGAAAGATTTGTTTCCACTTGTGTTTTATTTATTATTCTGGGCTGGGGATGAAACAGAACACGGTAGTGGTGGAGTGTGCAAGAAGTTACTCGCCTCATGGTGGACAAGAACAGAGGCAGAGGAGCCAGAGGCAAAACTATTCTAGGATACAACCTCCACAAGCTAGGGCTTACATCCTAGTACTTCCAGAACCTCCTCAAAAAGCATCAACAGTTGGAGACTAAATGTTTATCATGACACTGTAGGGTACACTTACTATATAAACCACAGTAACTTCTCAGACAAAAAATCAATAAAGTAGTAAATATGAGTTCCTGAAATAGAAAACCTAGATAGATATTCCGCTTCAGTCATTCTTTAGAAGTTATTTAATCTGAACTTTCAGTAGTATAACCATAAAATAGTTACAAATGTAATAGCCACAATACTGATAAAAAATAATTGTCATTTCTCCTTTATATGGTTGACTTAAAGACCAATTTGGAGAATATTTTTATTAGTAAACTTCTAGTTTTATTTTATTGGTAAAATTCTCCATTTTATCTTCCCATTAACAATTAGTACCATTGTGAGTGGCTTTTAAGTCATTAAGCTTTCAAATTTGTTTTCAATGGGGCTAAAATGGAGATTCGGTCAAAAATCACTTCTTTCTACAAAATATGTCTAAAATTCTAGTCTCATGAATATTCCACTAGAGGAGTATTGATATCAGCCTTTCAGGAAGTGTTTACCTCAAAAATTTTAAGGACTATGATGTTGAATGAATTGCCTAGGCAGGTGTTGAACAGTGTATTCAAATTACAGGAGCCATAGATTTTAAAGGCAGGTGCCAGAGCCCACATTCTTATGTTTCTGTCATCTCCATATACCTTGCACTCTCTCACTTTACTAAAATAACCATCAGCCAGGAGCAGGACAGTATAAGCAATTCAGAACAATTGATGAGAAAGTCTGAGTACAAAGTATTCCAGCTGTGAAGAGAGACATTTCTCCTTTGGGCTTTAGGGATTAGTGTGTATGTGAGAGAGATGTGGGGATGCTTTCACTAGCCCAGGCTGGCCTTGGAACTTATGGCCATCCTCCTGTCTCACCCACCAAATGGCAAGAGCCATAATACCCAGCCTCACCTTTAATTTTATTAATAACATTTTTCTTGTGTTACAGAACACCCTTCTCTAAAAGTTTTTTTACATAAAAAACTACAAATCAAATAACTTTTGAAAATTTCATCTTGTGTGCCCTTTCTATTCTCCAGTTGGCACTAAGAAGAAAATGATGTTCTTCCAGGAGAAAACAACTGCTATCTATGAGGTTTCCAAAAGCAGTGTTCATTCAAAGTGGAGATGGTAATTGGCAGGAACAGTTCCGGCATGGCCTGTCAAGCCAACAAACAATTCACAATAGCAAGCGGTTGAAGGGGCAATTGCACTCCATTGTTCTGAGAAATGAGCCAACTCTTCTAATTTGACACTAGATTCTATTCAAGACATGTATCTCTGTGGTCTCATGATTAAGATTGTAAGGCTTTGATCTATACTTTCTCTTCTACTCAGACATATTTTATGAGGGCATAAAATTCCCCTCACAAACACACTTTAATGTGGACAAGTTTCCAACCCTAGACTTTGTTTCCCAGGCTCACGCTTTGCACTTGGCAGTGAAATCCTTTTGCTTGCTTGTTTATTTGTGCTCTTTGGCCTGTTGTAGCCTAAGTGTCATTAAGTGTTTTGGTAGTCTGCACAGAGGGATGAGGAGACCTGTAAGACATAAGCAGAGGGAAAACCACCATGTAACAGGATTTCACAGGGTATCTCACACATCTTGCTTAATATGCCCCACTCTACTTTTTTATCACTTATCTCTAGTTTAAATCCTTCTAGAACAATAACATTAATACCTTCTTTAAGTATGTCATATTAATAACTCAGAGAAAATGTTGGTAGCAAAATGCCTGGCAAGCAAAGAAATCTTTGCTTAAATATTAGAGAATGTTCAAAGCCTTTTATTGTGTATTACACATGGTGATTGAGTTCAAACCCATTGAAATTCCTAATCTAACTGACGTTAGTCTTATTTAAAAGTGTAATATCAAAGTTGGGTGTGATGGTACATGCCTTTAATACCAGCACTCAGCACTTAGGAGCAGATGCAGGAGGATCACCTTGAGTTCGAGGCCAGCCTGAGACTACATAGTGAATTCCAGGTCAGCATCGCTACAGTGGGACCCTAACTCAAAAAACAAAAGCAAAAAGAAAAACAAAATGTAAAATCAAATTTGCAATATATTGGCTATATTAATATCTTTAATTTTTCACTCTGTCTTCATCCATGCATTGCCTTATGATTTTCCATGACTCTCTCCTGAGTAGAAGGAATAATTTTTGTTATTCTTAAAAATTAATTCAGATCTGTGGCCTGCTTTTATCAGGGATATTAGCACTGATGGCAGGAATACCTAAGTATTTACATCGCTTTTAAATCATGCTTCTGGCCAAGTAGGATCACACCAATTCAATCCCTCCAGCCAAGGTCATCCTGTGTCAGACAATGCCCTTCACACACATGGAAACTACTCCAGTGAACATCTGCAGAGATGCCTAGTGATCCCAGATGCCCACACATTGTTGGGATAGCTGACAGATAGAAAGAAGATAGCTTTTGAATAGATTAGATAGATAATAGATATGTGACAGATAATAGATAGTTGGATGAAAGCGAGATAGGCAGGCAGATAGGTAGGTTGACCACAAATGACAGAAAGTTGTAGGTGTTTCTTTGCTCCTTTATCGACTTTATTTAACATTTTAGTCAATATAATACTATAAAAAATGTGGGCTGGAGAGATGACTTAGCAGTGAAGACACTTGCCTGCAAAGCCAAAGGACCCAGGTTCAATTCCCCAGGACCCAAATAAGCCAGAAGCACAAGATGGTGCATGCATCTGGAGTTCGTTTGCAGAAGCTAGAGGCCCTAGCATGCCCATTTTCTCTCTCTCTCTCTCTCCAGCCTTCCCCCCTCCCTCTTTCTCTTCTCTCAAATAAATAAATAAAAATAAAATATTTTTAAAAACTGTTTCTCTCAAATAATAAATAAAAAATTTTAAAAATAAAGAAGAAATTATAAAAATGGAGAAAAATTCCATGAATTAAAAATGCTTATCAATTTCTGCCAAGAATACCACTGTGAATTGAACTGAAATCTCCCCAAAGACTCCTGCTTTGCTTGTTTCTTGGCTGTTGGTGCTGTTTTACAAGGTTACAGATTCTTTTATAGAAATTTAGAAGTGCCTAACTAAGAGAAGTAGTCACTAGAAGCAGGATCTTGAAGGTAATAGCCTGGCCCCTAGTACCTACAACTTCTGGCTCCCCAGTGCCCCACCACATCAGGGGTCTTCAGTACTTAATCACCCAAACCTGAACTTGACTATGCCTTCCCCACCATGATGGTTCAAGACTCTGAAGCCATGAGCCATAGTAAATCTTACCTCCCATGAGTTGTTTCTGTCAGATGTTCTGTTATAGTGACTAATATAAATACAGTCACTGATAAACTCAATAACAGAATGAGTACTCTTGATAAGGTTCAACTATTGATTGTATCTGTGGATTGTAGTTCTTTAACTCAGTATTTCTTCCTAAATATTGAAAACATTTTAATCAGCTGGGCGTGGTGGCGCACGCCTTTAATCCCAGCACTCGGGAGGCAGAGGTCGGAGGATCGCCATGAGTTCAAGGCCACCCTGAGACTCCATAGTGAATTCCAGGTCGGCCTGGGCTAGAGTGAGACCCTACCTCGAAAAAAAAAAAAAAAGAAAGAAAACATTTTAATCACACTTTACACGCTGTGGACCTAAAAATGTTTTATCTTTTAGTCTTTAATTTCAATTGCATAATATATTTTATATGCTCTAAAGTATATGATATAGGAGGAACAAACAATGAAATCCTACCTTCATAACATACTGTAAATTTCTTAAGCACATACTGTAAATATCATGAACTATGTTGGATGTGCTAGAAGGAATTGGGACTTGTTCTCTTTATCTTGTCCTGCTGTCACCCATATGTTCAAGAATATAACTTGGAAAATTAGAAGTAACTTGGAGCATGTCACCACATATGTTCAATAAATGCCAGGAAATATGAAAATATAGCAAAACCCAGAAAGACAATAAAGCACTGACACATGTACTCACAAGCAGTATATGTCCATCCCTAGGAAGAATGTACGTTTCCCTGCTAGACTAAACAATGAAATGTACAAGTTGCACTCTATTTGGCAAAGTCAATTTTATTTATATACTCAAGAAGAAAGCCAACTGTAATGGGGGAGATGAGTCAGTGCAGTGAATAAAGTACTAGTCATACAAGCCTGAGTACCTGAATTTGGATCCCAGAACACACATAAAGCCAGATGCTGTGTCAGGAGCGTGTGTATTCTCCCAGTGCTCCTGCAGTAAGAAGGGAGGCCGAGGTTGGAGAATTGCTTGAAGCTCATAGGCCAGCTAACCTGGTGAGTGCAAAAGTGAACAAGAGACCCTGCCTCAAACAAGGAAGGAGCCAAGAACCAACACCCAAAGTTGTCCTCTGACTCCACACACGCCGTGGCAGATGTGTGTGCACCTACACAAACAGCGTCCTGCAAACATGCACCAACAGCCACCCGGTGCTCACATTCAGGACCCTCAATCTTCCTACCTTGATCCTAGAAATAAAGCCTGATGGGTCTCACAGTACAAGAGATCTTTATGAACTAGGAGATGTACAATATAACTGTTTTTAATTTGGAGGGACGAGATTTTGAAATTTTGAAACACAAGGGCATCTGGACTTTCTCATATGGAGAAGGGCTGGTGCTGTGTTGGTGAGAGCAGAAGCATCAGTAGTTGTATAGTTCCTGCTAGGACCGTCATACATGGGATATGACCTCATAATCTATTTCAAATTAAAATGAAAGCTCAGAGAGGTGAGAGTGGAGTGAGGACTTCCAGTTGACGTAGAAGAATTAAACTGAAAAAACACACCTGCGTCATAAGCTTTCAGAAGCCACTTGAGACCATACGGGTAAAGAATGCCAGCTTGCTATACTAGCAAACCAAACACTGTGGCCACTTGGGGTCTTCCCTCACAGAACTGCTTATGTAACTGCTGGCTGGCAGTTGGACTGTACTCCCACTGAAGGAGACAGTGCCCTCAAGTGGACACTGGTTTAAAAACACTTCTCAGCACCGCCCCATCTTGCTCGAGTGTCTGTCTCTCCAATTCACACAGCAAATTTATTAAGCACACATTACAACTGCTGACAACTACCCCAACTCAGAGAGCAGACAGCTCCACACACAGGCAAGTCTTTTACTCCATTTCAGAACCAATCAAGTTGGCAATCATGATTAGCCATCACAAGTCCATCCCTTTTCAATTTAACACACACTCACATCTTATGCCATGCTTAATTTCAAAATGAAGAGAACAAGATCCTGATTCTACCTAATATGATGAATCTACCCCTTGTACAATTATGAATGCACCGTTCTTTACTCATAATAAAAGGCAAAGTCCCTAGAGAAATGTTTAGTCTTTTAGTATCCTATACCTTAAATGTGATGATATGGATGTACACACTTAACTAATAATACCATCTTAATCAATATTATATTGCATGGTAAATAACACAGGAAATAAAACACAAGTATCTACTTAATACACATGGATATATGTACAAATATTCTTAAAAAATAGGACAAAAACAGATGTGTCACAATCCTCATTTCTACAACTGGTTATGAAAGGGAGTCAGGTAGCTTTGTTAGGCAGTTAAGATGACTGGGCCCCTAAAAATAAGAAGCAGGAATATCTTTGGGCCTATCCTTGCAGTCTCCACTTTGCTAGAGATCAAAGGATGATCTCTTGCCTAAGGAAAGTCTATTTTTCCACAAAAAAACAACCCTGGGCCACTCCTGAGAAAGAGGTCTTTCCAAGGATTTGAATCTAATCCTAACATTGTGGTTGATCAAGTTCAGCTCCCAGAACTTGACGCCATGGCTAACCTCTTCCTGAGACAGCCCCTAACCCAGACCAATCAGCTGTGTCTCTAGCTAACCTAAACCAGAAGGCAGGGCCCACCACCAACCATAAGGTTATAAATACTTTGGGGGGGGGGGGGGGCAGGGAAAACTCTCTGGGATGCCTACCCACTCACGAGCCACACATTCAGGTGAGTTTCCCCTCCTCTCATCCTGGCTGGGCCAAGATGAGGGGACAACACTCTGAACCCTGCTTCCTACATGGGCTCTTTACCCCCTCCCACCTTCCACATGGTAAGAACTCTTGGAACTTTCTTTTCTCCCCTCTCTACAGTTTTTCAGGCCCACCTCATGGGCTTTGAGACCATGTGGGTGTATTCATTTTCCTTCCCTTTGTTCTGTACTTCCCTAAATAAATATAATTTAATAATCTTTCTTAATATGGTTTCCTCAATTCTTTTGTTAAATACAAACATGAACCCAGGGTTTAGAGTTCAAGGACTTTCCTGAACCCCTAACACCTCATTTCAGTTACATGGCCTTAGCGGATATTTATAATTATCTACTACCCATTCTGTATTTCCTCTACCATCAACAATCATCTCAGAAAATCTTGGTTCTTTACCTGAATGATTGCCCACGCCATTATTTCTGAATTGATGGGGCCATTTATCATCCTGCATGGATCAAGTTATAGTTTCTCATTGACCTTAATCACAGAACATGGTAACACCAAGAGGTGCCCCAAAGGATCTCCTGTGCTCCAGATAGTTTCTACCTTACCTGTAGGAGTTCTAGAGAGCCATCGGCAATTGGGGTAGCAGTCCAATTTCACTTTGGTAGTCTGGATCAATCACCCCTGGTAATACTGTAACTCTTTTATTACACTGCTGACTCAAGGATATCAGGAGCGCAAAGTGGCCAGGGCAGAGAAGTAATAGCTTCCAGTTCAATGGAATGCTTATTGAGCCTCCTGGTAGAAGCACTACAAACCCAGACTTTAAAGGCAGCAAGCATAATATTATGGGAACAGGAAACAGGCATTTTATCAGTGGGTCTCCTAGGGTGATGGTGAGTGGCACCATTCCTATGTTCACTCTTTGATTCCTGGACCTGTGTGCCCTGACTCTAGGAGAAACAATGCCATATGTTGGGTGCTGATTCAGAACATATACAGCCTTGAAACAGAAGAGGCCGTATCAAGAAGACAGCATTTCCAGCCCTACTCCACATCCTCCTGCTCTTACATTCTTTCTAGTCCCACTCCTATAAAGTTCCCTGAGCCTTGGAGGGGTTGGTTTACATGATATGTTGGAAGCTGAGCACATAGTACTTTAGCTCCTGTCATTTTCTTCACAAGACTGAGCCTGTCAATAGATAACCATTGATGGGTAAAGGATACGTGAGATCCTACACCTCCAAGGATAGCTAGTGTCATCTAATGGTGCAGCCACTGGCAAGTTGTCCATTCCACAGTAAACAACCTTCCACCCATGATCATGCAAATAACCCCACTTTAATGCAACAGGCATCAAGTCTATGAAAGTAAGATAAGGATTAATGGGAAAGAAGAATGTTACCAATGGGATGGGGAGATTATATGCATGTATGAAAATGTCAAAAATAAATTAAAAACTTTAACAAAAGGAACGTTCTAGGACTGGAAAGATGGCTTAACAATTAAGCGCTTGCCTGTGAAGCCTAAGGACCTGGATTCAATGCTCAATTCCCCAGGACCCATGTAAGCCAGATGCACAAGGTGGCGCATGCATCTTGAGTTCGTTTGCAGTGGCTGGAGGCCCTGGTATGCCCATTCTCTCTCTCTCTCTCTCTCTCTCTCTCTCTCTCTCTCTGCCTCTTTCTGTCTCTGTCTGTCATTCTCAAATAAATAAATAAAAAAAAATAAACAAAAAAGAACATTCCAGATCTACTGGCAACAGAAAATGAACAACTTTGCTTTTTTTTTTTTTTTTTTTTTTATTAGTCAGTTCTGTATTCAGCAAATACAGTCAGTTTGGTACCATTATTAGGCTCATCCGTGACCTACCCCCTCCCCTTGGCCCCTCCTTGTTGACGTATACGGGTCATGCATTGTGGAGTTAGCCCACAGTTATGGCTAAGCTAAATGTCTCTGCATATCATGACCCAACATGTGACTCTGACATTCTTTCCGCCCCCTCTTCCGCAAAATTTCCCTGAGCCATGTTGGGTTCATTTTTGGTCTGCTTCAGTGATGAGGTGTTGAGGGCCTCTGAGGCTCTGGCTCTCTGATTTGGTAGGAGTTGATTTTTCTCTATGCTGATCTCCTTCCCCCTTGTGCTGGTGTCCGGTTCATCAGGAAAACAGCCCCCTTGCTTGTTTCTCCAAGTTTTCTTAGTTTCAGCCGGGGCCCTTTTGAGGTATGATGGGGTGGCTCTCTCCTTAGGGTCTACATCTATCTGAAAAAGAGAAGCAGATTCTCCAACGGAGAGTAAGTTAGCACCAGGACAAATGAGATAACCCTTACATTTTTTTTTTTTTTAGAGAGAATTTAATAGGTGTAGGCCCTCTTGTAGCCCACAATTGATAGTAGCTTGACACTGGAGAGTGGGCTTATGTTTGGATATGGTTCTGACTTGTTTCCCAGCTCCAGCTATGGGTCCCATACCAGTGAGGGGATCAGTTAGCCAAATTGAGAGCAGTTGGTTCCCCACCATGGCTGTGTGCCACCACTGCACTTGTGTGGGCATCGCAATAAGTTATTTGCTGCTAAGTAGGTTAGACCATGCGTTGCTTCGATAGATATTGGTCAATTTCCCCCAGTCGCCCATGTAGCACCTTCTGGCACTAGACGCGCTGACTGTCTGGGGACTGACTCTCATCCAACTTCCAGCCATGCCATTCTAATTTGCATGTCAATCACATAAGGTATCTTCAGCAGTAGGGTCTTACCACTAACCTTTGGTGGGTCATCAAGTACTCTGACAGAAATCTGTCTTTTAGGAAACCTTGTAGGTCTCACTGATCAAACGCTCATTGTGGATGATAGCCCCATGCTGGTTCTGGGAGTTACAGGTCAGTGCCCACTAAGAAAATGAGGAAAAAGATAACTAATATACAAGAGTTAGAGATAAGAGAGAGAGAGACAGGGAGAGGGGAAGTGAGGGAGGGAAGATGTAGGAGATTAAGGTTAGTCTTAATCTTACCCTCTCCAGTGTCTTGTGGTTGAGGTGTTCCCTGTAAGGGCCTGGTGAAGGATCAGCCATTTGGTCTATCTTTTAGTAAGTAGAAGATTATGGTACCATTGCCGTTTGGGTCTAGATTTGTGTTTCCCACCCCTTTGATGCCCTCCCCTCCCTCCCCTTCCATCCTAGTGTCTAATCTAGGAGATGCTTGCTGGGTATGTAAGGTATCTTCGGTAGATTCAGGTTAGGTGCTGTAGATGAGTGAGACTATGTGGCGATTTTTTTTCTGTGATTGGGTAAGTTCACTGAGAATGATCTGTTCCAGGTTCAACCATTTTTCCTCAAATTTCATTGTGTCATTTTTTCTTACTGCTGTATAGAATTCCATTGTGTAGATATACCACATCTTAGTTATCCATTCTTCTAGTGATGGACATCTGGGTTGATTCCAGCTCTTAGCTATTACAAATTGAGCCGCTATAAACATGGTTGAGCAAATCTCTTTAGTCTGTGGTTTGAAGGTTTTAGGGTAGATGCCCAGTAAGGGAATAACTGGGTCTGTTGGTATCTCTATACTCAGCTTTTTCAGAAGTCTCCATATTGCTTTCCAAAGTGGTTGTACCATCCTACAATCCCACCAACAGTGGATGAGTGTTCCTACTTCTCCACATCCTCGCCAGCATTTATTTTTATTTGATTTTTTGATGCTTGCTATCCTTATTGGGGTAAGGTGGAATCTCATAGTTGTTTTAATTTGCATTTCTCTGATGATTAGGGATGCTGAACATTTTCTTAAGTGTATGTTTGCCATTTCTATTTCTTCCTCTGTGAACTGCCTGTTCAGCTCTTTGCCCCATCTTGTGAGTGGGGTGTTTGACTTCTTACTGTTTAGATTTTTGAGTTCTTTGTAGATTCTAGAGATTAGGCCTCTATCAGTTGGATAACCCACATATATTTTCTCCCATTCTGTGGGTAATCTATTGGCTTTGCTAATTGTATGCTTGTCTGTAACGAAACTCCTCAGCTTCATGTGGTCCCATTGGTTGAGTGATGGTTTAAGTTCATGAGCCACTGGGGTTTTGTTCAGGAAGTCTTTTTCCATTCCTATATCATGGAATGTACTTCCTAAATTTTCTTCCAGTAGTATTCGAGTTTCTGGTCTTATATTGAGATCTTTGATCCATTTGGACTTGAGTGTAGTGCATGGTGAAATGTGTGGGTCAAGTTTTAGTTTCCTGCATATGGTTATCCAGTTTGTCCAGCACCATTTGTTGAAGATGCTGTCTTTTTTCCAGCGTATATTGTTTGGGCCTTTATCAAATATCAAGTAGCTATAGTTGCTTGACCCAAAGTCCGGGTCCTCAAGTCTATTCCACTGATCTATAGTCCTGTTTTTATGCCAGTACCATGCTGTTTTTATTACTATGGCTTTGTAATATAGCTTTAGATCAGGTATGGTGATGCCTCCAGAGGTATTTCTTTTGCAGAGGATATGTTTGGAAATGCGAGGCCTTCTGCCGTTCCATATGAAATTTGAGATCATTTTTTCTATCTCTGTGAAGAACACTGTGGGGATTTTAATTGGTATTGCATTAAATCTGTAAATTGCCTTTGGTAGGATTGTCATCTTCACAATGTTAATTCTGCCTATCCAGGAACATGGGCGGTCTTTCCATTTTCTCAAGTCCGCCTCAATTTCTTTTTTGAGTGTTTTTATGTTTTCATTGTATAGATCTTTCACTTCCTTGGTTAACGTTATTCCAAGGTATTTTATTTTTTTTGTCGCAATTGAAAATGGGACTATGTCCCTTATTTCTTTTTCGGTATCTTTGTCCTTTGCATAAAGGAAGGCTACTGATTTTTGTGCATTGATTTTGTATCCTGCTACTTTGCTATAGGAGTTAATCACCTTCAGGAGTTTTGGGATGGAGTCTCTCGGGTCTCTTACATATATAATCATGTCATCAGCGAATAAAGCTAACTTAACTTACTCCTTTCCAAATTGTATCCCTTTTATTTCCTTCTCCTGTCTTATTGCTTGAGCTAGGACTTCCAGAACTATATTGAAAAGCAGAGGTGAGAGTGGACAACCCTGTCTTGTTCCTGATCTTAATGGGAATTCCTCCAGTCTCTCTCCATTAAGTATTATTTGGGCCTTCGGAGCTTCGTATATTGCCTTTATTAGGTTAAGATATGAACCAACCATGCCAACTCTCTCCAATGTTTTGAACATGAAGTGGTGTTGAATCTTGTCAAAGGCCTTTTCTGCATCTATCGAAATGATCATGTGGTTTTTATGTTTAACCTTGTTTATGTGGTGTATTACATTGACAGATTTCCGTATGTTGAACCACCCCTGTGTTCCTGGAATGAATCCCACTTGGTCAAGGTGGATAATGCTTTTGATGTGTTGTTGGATTCGGTTTGCAAGGATTTTGTTTAGGATCTTTGCATCTAAATTCATCAGGGAAATAGGCCGGTAGTTTTCTTTTCTTGTGGCATCTCTGCCTGGTTTTGGAATTAGGGTGATGCTTGCTTCATAAAAGGAGTTGGGTAGCTTTCCCTGTTCATCAATTGTGTGGCACAGTTTGAGGAAGATTGGTTTGAGTTCTTCCATGAAGGTTTGATAGAATTCAGCTGAGAAGCCATCTGGTCGTGGGCTCTTCTTTTTTGGGAGGTTTTTTATTACTTTTTCAATCTCCATGAGTGTGATGGGTTGATTGAGGTGATTAATCTGCTCTGTGTTTAGCTTTGGTAGATGGTATGCGTCCAAGAATTTATCCATCTCCTCCACATTATCCAGTTTTGTGGAGTAGAGGTTTTTGAAATAAGTCCTGATGATTCTCCCAATTTCACTTATGTCTGTTGTGATCTCTCCTTTTTCATTTTGAATTTTGTTAATTTGAAGCTTCACCTTTTTTTGCTTGATCAGATTGGCCAGGGGTTTGTCAATCTTGTTTATTTTTTCAAAGAACCAGCTCTTTGTTTTGTCAATTGTCTTAATTGTTTCCTTGGTTTCCAATTCATTGATTTCTGCTCTGATTTTAATTATTTCTTTCCTTCTGGAGCTCTTTGGGTTGGATTTTTCTTGTTTTTCCAGTGCCTTTAGGTGGATGGTTAGGTTATTGATTTGGGACCTTTCTGTCTTTTTTATGAAGGCATTGAGTGATATGAATTTTCCCCTGAGGACCGCCTTCATTGTGTCCCATAAGTTTTGATACGATGTGTTCTCATTGTCGTTCAATTCCAGAAATTTTGCAATTTCATTTTTTATTTCATCCACTATCCATTTATTGTTTAAAGGTGTGCTGTTCAGTTTCCAGGTGCCTTTGGGATTCTTGGTGGGTCTTTTATTGTTGATTTCTAGCAATATAGCATTGTGATCTGATATCATGCAGGGAATTATGTCAATCTTCCTAAATATGTGGAGGCAGTCTTTGTGACCCAATATATGGTCTATTTTAGAGAATGATCCATGGACTGCTGAGAAGAATGTGTAATCTGTGGATTTGGGATGGAATGTTCTGTAGATGTCCGTTAGGTCTAAGTGATCTATGGTTTTGTTGAGCTCTCTTACTTCCCTGTTGAGTTTCTGTTTGGATGATCTGTCTATTACTGATAATGGTGTATTGAAGTCCCCAGCTATGATGGTGTTTGTGGTTATTTCTGTTTTATTGTCAAGTAGGTTTTGTTTTATGAACTGTGGTGCCCCTGTGTTTGGTGCATACAGATTTATGATTGTGATATCCTCTTGATGGATCGTTCCCTTGATAAGTAGGAAGTGGCCTTCTTTGTCTTTTTTCATTATATTTGGTTTGAAGTCTATTTTATCCGATATTAATATAGCTACACCTGCTTGCTTCTTATTCCCGTTTGCTTGGAATACTGTTTTCCACCCTTTCACCCTGAGATGTCTGTCTTTAATGGTGAGGTGGGTTTCTTGAAGGCAACAGATTGAGGGGTCTAATTTTTTGATCCATCCTGTTAGCTTGTGTCTCTTGATGGGTGAATTAAGGCCATTAATATTTAGAGTAATGACTGTGAGATTTGATTTGATCCCTGCCATATTGTGATGGTTAATGTGGGTTGGAGTTTTCATGGACATTGAAGTTTTTTGTGCCTACTCTGAGTTTGGTTGTTGTGATCTGCTTCTTGTAGGCAATTGTGTTTGATTATTTTTTTCTTCTCTGTGTAGGATTTCCTGAAATACTCTCTGTAGGTTTGGCTTTGTGTTCATATAATTGTAAAGCTGAGTTTTGTCATGGAAAGTTTTTTGTTCACCATCTATTATGAGGGATACTTTTGCTGGGTAGAGTAGTTTGGGTTGGAAGCCATAGGTTCTTAGACTTTGGAGTGTTTCATTCCAGGTTCTTCTAGCTTTCCGGGTTTCCATTGAGAAGTCTGAAGTAATTCTGATGGGATTACCTCTGAAGGTGGTGTGCTGTTTTTCCCTAGCTGCTTTTAGGATTTTCTCTTTGGTGTCAATGTTTAGAGTCTTAATAATAATATGTCTTGGAGAGTTTCTCCTTTGGTCCAGTCTGTTTGGAGTTCTATTGGCTTCTTGTATCTTGATGGGCCTTTCTTTTAAGAGATTGGGGAAGTTTTCTTCAATTATTTTGTTAAATAAGTTCTCCATGTCTTTGGTCTGGATTTCTTCTCCTTCTGGTATTCCAATGATCCTGATATTGGGACGTTTAACTGTATCCCACAATTCCCTCATGTTCTGTTCACAGGAGCTTTTAAACTTACTGAAATTTTTGAACTCTCTAACTGTTTCTTCCATCTTGTCTTCCAGATCAGAGTTTCTATCCTCCACTTGGCTGACTCTATTCTTGAGAGCTTCTAGTGAGTTTTGGGCTTGTTCAATTAAGTTTGCATTTTCTATTATTTCTCTATGTATAATTTCCATCCCTCTGTCAAGCTCCCTTTTCATATCATTTTCTGATTTTCTTGATGATTCTTGGAGTTCATCCTTGCATTTCTTTATGTCTTCATTTAGCATGGCCAGCTGATTTTTAAGGTCTTCTTTTTTTTCACTCTCCCTCAAATCTCTTAACTCTCTTTGAAATCCTTCCATTTTCTTATCTAATCCTTCCAATTTCTTATCTATTAGTTCTAGTTTAGTGATGGCAGCATCCACACGATAGTCTGCCCTTTGTTGCTTTCCTGCAAGTTCTACCAATAGGTTGGTTAGGGTTGCATTGCTCATAGCTTCAATGTGGTGTTCTGGTCCTATTTGTTCTTCTATGTTTTGGTTGGAAGTATTCATTGTGGGACTGGGTGATCTAATTGGATTTTCTTGCGTTTGATTATTCATGTTATTTCTTTTGCGCTGTGTTCTGCCCATGACAGTGTATGGGCAGATAAGTGGGTGTATCAGCCTGGGCTCAAGAACAATGGGAATCTTATGCAGCCTGGGGGCGTTGCCAAGAAGCCTGGGCTTTGGCTGTCACTTGCAAAAGCCGCCTATCTACTGCCTGGCAGGGGCGCCGAAGTTGCCTGAGTTCTCAAGCGGTAATGTGCCAAGGCTGCCTGCGTTCGAACTAGGAGTGGTACTGAGGCACCAAGCACTGATGCCGCCTGAACTCTGGCTGGGTACGCTGGGAACCGGAAGCAGTCTGCGCTCCCCCGCCACAGGACAATTTTGGACAGCTGCGCGGCAGACAGAGGGCGAGTGGACGAGAATGCGGAGCAGTCTAAGCTTCTGCACGCAGGGAATAATCTCACTTGCCAAAGCTGCCTATCTACTACTGGTAGGGGCGTCAAGGTTGCTTGAGTTCTCAAGCGGTATTGTGCCCCAGCTGCCTGCGTTCGAGCTAGGAGTGGCACTGAGGCACCAAGCCCTGAAGCCGCCCAGACTTTGGCTGGGAACGCTGGGAACCGGAAGCAGTCTGCGCTCCCCCGCCACAGGACAATTGTGGACAGCCGCGCGGCAGACAGAGGGCGAGTGGCGAGAGTGCGGAGCAGTCTAAGCTTCTGCACGCAGGGAATAATCTCACTTGCCAAAGCCACCTATCTACTACCTGGCAGGGGCACCAAAATTGCTTGAGTTCTCAAGCGGTAATGTGCCACATTTGCCTGCGCTCGAGCTAGGAGTGGCACTGAGGCACCAAGCACTGAAGCCGCCCAGACTTTGGCTGGGAACGCTGGGAACCGGAAGCAGTCTGCGCTCCCCCACCACTGGACAATGGCGGCCCGCCGGTGCGGCAGGCAGGTAGGGGGTGGTACCTGAGCTGACGCAAGGGAGAGATACAGTCTGAGCTTGTGGGACTGGGCACACTCAGTAGGTGGGCGAGTGGACAAGGGTGCGGAGCAGTCTAAGCTTCCGCGCGGAGGGAACGATCGGCGCGTGGTGGCAGCCGTGCGGGCTCCGGAGCAGCAGCAGCGGCAGGGGTGGAGCTTTGAACAAGGCGGTTATTTGGGGCGAGGGGCGAGGCGTGCCTACCTGCCCAAAAGGGGACCAGCGATTCCCTGTTCCCCCACCTCTGTGCCCTCCCAGATTTCTCTCCCCTAAAAGCCACTATATACCCTTAATATCTTGCCTTTCTTTCCCCGGGATTTGCAGCGCAGCTAGGCGGTCGCCATCTTGGCCGGAAGTCACAACTTTGCTTTTGAAAAAGGAATTCTGCTATTTTGCAAATCAGTTCAGTCTGGTCAGAGATGCAGCAAAATGCTGGCTGAGTGTACTTCGGAAATATGACAGTGAGCATCAGCACCATGGACAAATGGTTTCAGGACTCATCCTGGACCTTCTGGATCACACTGTTGTTATCTCCTTAATAACTCTTTTTTTTAAACATTTTACTCGTATTTATATGACAGAGAAAGAGGGAGAGAGAGAGAACGGGCACACCAGGGCCTCCAGCCACTGCAAACGAACTCCAGACTCATGCACCCCCTTGTGCATCTGGCTAATGTGGGTCCTGGGGAATTGAACCTGAGTCCTTTGGCTTTGCAGGAAAATGCCTTAACTGTTAAGCCATCTCTCCAGCCCTTTAATAACTCTTTTGATCCTAATATCCATCAGCCCCTCTGTAATCTTTTTTACTAGCTCAATTTATCCAGACTACCATCCAACACACTCCACGGGCAATAGTCACAAGTTTTATAAATAATTATATAAAAGCATATAGAATTATATGTATGTGGTCATTACATATATTTATATGTATATATGTAATGAATTCCTTGCTCCCCATGAGAGATGAATCCTGAGTATCATATGTGTTGGTCTTGCATAGTTCATTAAATACTACACACCAAGGGATATCAGTGCTCTCCTTGCTATCAGGAGTTGTTAGTAGGGGTAGGTTGAGTTGGGGGTCCAGGTCCAGATACCACAATTCCACTAGAGAAATTCATCTTTACAATTCTCTAGAACCACTCCTCTTATCATAATCTATATAAGTCAGAGTTCTCTGGAGAATAACCAATAGAATGAACACACATTACAAGGGGATTCATTAGACTGAATTATATGATAGGAGCTGGGTAGTCCAACAGTGGTGCTACACATGCCGGAGTAGCTGAGAACCTGGCAGATTGTCAGTCTATAAGCCTGGATGTCTAAAAAGTCTCAATATGGTGACGAAGATCTAGAGGACTTCTAACAAGCCATTGGTCAGAAATTCACAGTGGGAGGCCAAGTAATCTGGGTTCCAATGTAAGCAGAGGATGACAATGGTGGTAACTAAGTAGATGAACTTGAAAGCAAGGAGCAAAAGTCAGTATGAAAAGTAGCCCTTCTTTACTTTAGATGTCTATATAATGGGCCACTTCTGGAAGGTACCACCCACTAGGTTAGTCCCCTCAGGAAATATCTTCACATACCTGCCAACAGGCATACCTCTTAGTTGGTACCAGATCCAATCAAGTCAACTAGTTTTCCCTTTTTATTCCATCCAGGACCCCAGCACATAAGTGGTGCCACCCACATTTAGAGTGAATCGTCCCACTTCAATTACCCTAATCTAGAAATTTCCTCAAGGACATGTCTACAGTGTTTTTCTCCTAGATTATTCTAGATCCTGTCAAGTGGACATCAGGATTATCCAGCAGATGTGGTCTGTAGATTCAACCAACCAGGCTACTCTGGCACTTGTCTAAGAGGGCACATCTATGTCTCCAGCCTCTCGTAAGCCTTGGCATTATCCACATCTTGTTGGTTTTGTAGGGGCTCAGAGCTAAGTGTTTGTCTTCATCCCAGAAGAGACTTTGAACTGGGGCTTTTGAACTATTAAAACTGCTTGGATCCTTTAATCCCAACACTCAGGAGACAGAGGTAGGAGGATTGCTGTGAGACTACATAGTGAATTCCAGGTCACCCTGAGCTACAGTGAGACCCTACCTCAAAAATAATGCTTGAAGATAGACTGGGTACATTATGTATTATAACATGGATATGAGCCTTTTCAAGGTCAAGGTGGCACACTATAGTTTAAGAAATGTGTTTGGATGCCAAGTTAACAGTAAGTGAACTTGTGGTGGTTAATGTATATTGTGAACTTCATTAGGTTGAGATGTGTCTAGGATATTATTAACATATATCACTGGGTATGTCTAAGAGCATTTCTAGAAAAGATCAGCTAAGGAAAAAGACATACCCTGAATGTGATGACATCACAACAGAGGTTGGTGGCCCAGAAGGCTAAAATGGGGAAACTGAGAAAACCTGCTTGCTCAGGCATTCTTTGGTATCAGTGCCTCTGCCACACCCTCCCTGCCATGATTGACTGAGATCACCAAAACTGAACCCAAACAATTTTTTCTTCATTTCAGTTGAAAAAAAAAGTTTTATATGTATAGAAGTACCTGAGTTCATAAATGATAAAGATGTTGGCAAATTTTGTTCCAGATATAAAGTCACTTCAAAGTAAATATGCACTCAGAAAGAAATTATTCTAGAAGATTTCCTTGGCAATGGAGGTGGAACAATCTTTAAAAACTTTACAAAACCTTCAGATAAGTTGAGTTTGGGTGCTTGTGAGCATTCATTTCTCAATAATCCCTTGATCTTTTAAGCTTGGCTCAAATGCTTGTTTAGGTAAGTTTCTCCACTACAGCCAGAAGTTCAAGGGAAAAGCATTTTTCTTGGGAGTATTCATAACATAAATCAGAAAACAAGGAAAATTGATAATTCCCTAACATATGTGTCAAGGAGAGAGTTATATGGTAGCAATACACTGTTATTCCTGCTACTCACTAGTAATGACTGTAACCAACAATACTAAATTGTGCTATATCAATAGGTACTTAAATGGTGAGTTGATCTCATCAACCTGTTGACAATTTGTGATTTAGACATTTGTCTCACCAAACACACACCTCAAACATAAAACCTCTCAAACTCTCTTCCAGTCTCATAATGTATTGATGGCTCTTTAATATTTTTAGGGGTTTATTCACATGTGCATGCTAATAATCTGAATTCCTTGTTGATAAAAGCAGTAAAGAAAAAAACATGGGGAAATCTAACTTCTTTCTTGACTTTTAACATTTCATTCATGCCAGAAGTTTTCTCTCAGAACCAAAAAAAGAAAAGAAAATTACAGACCAATCTCCCTCATGAACATAGATGCAAAAATTCTCAACAAAATATTGGCAAACAGAATACAATAATATATACAAAAGATTATTCATGCTGTCCAAGTAGGCTTTATCCCAGGGATGCAAGGATGGTTCAACATACACAAATCACTAAATGTAATACACTTATAAATGGACTGAAGGACAAAAATCTCTTAATCATTTAATAGATGCAGAAAAGGCAAATGACAAAATCCAACATCCTGTCATGGTAAAAAGTATTACAGAAACCGAAAATAGAAGAAACATATCTCAACATAATAAAATCTTTTTATGACAAACCTACAGCCAACATAATACTAGATGTAGAAAAACTTGAATCTTTTCCACTAAATTCAGGAACAACACAAGGGTGTCCACTGTCCTCTCTTTTATTTAATATACTACTGGAAGCCTTAGCTATAGAAATACAGAAGAGGGGAACCCTCCTACACTGTTGGTGGTAATATAATCTGGTACAGCCATTGTGGAAATCAGTGTGGAGGTTCTTGAGACAGCTAAAAATAGATTTACCATATGATCCAGCTATAGCACTCCTAGGTATATATCCTAAGGACTCTTCTCACTACCTTAGAGACACTTGAACAACCATGTATATTGCTGCTCTATTCACAATAGCTAGGAAATGGAAGCAGCCTTGATGTCCCTCAACTGATGAAAAGATAATAAAGACGTGGTACATTTACACAATGGAGTTCTATTCAGCTGTAAAGAAAAATGAAATTGTGAAATTTGCAGGGAACTGGATGGATCTGGAAAGGATTATACTAAGTGAGGTAACCCAGGCCTAGAAAGCCAAACATCACATGTTCTCTCTCCTATGTGGATCCTAGCAACAAATGTGTAGACTTTTGTGTGAGCTAGATCCAAAAATTGGTAGTGAAATGCCAGTAAGCTAGAAAAAGCCTGTAAGGGAAGGAGGAGAGGGAAGGACTTAAGAGGATGGTATTGTATATATTTAAGTAGAAGAACAGATTACAGGAAGGGGAAAGGTCTAAGCAAGGCTAGGGGAAGAGATTGTGTAAAAGAAGGGCAGAGGGGGAAGGATCAACCAAAATTCAAGATAATCTAAATAAGACATATGGAAACCTACTTTTTTGAATAATGGCACATCCAGAAGCCATATATTGTTACCAGAAAATTTTCAGTACCAGGGATGGAATACCTTCCAGTGAGTTGTTGGCCAGGGAGGTCCCTGTTGCCTCCAAAACATTATAGGCTATTGTCAAGGCCCTTGGTTTCCCATGAGAAAGAGATGGTAAGACCCTATTGCTGAAGACTTCACATGCCTGAGCAGCCAGTTCACTGAGAAACCAAGATGGTGCTGAGCAGAAAGCCTTCTCCCTGTAGAACAGCCAACTGAAATCTGGAAAAAGCTGTACTGTATGCAGCCTTATGGGAGACAGAAGTCATCAGCAGTGAAAACAGTGGACACTGGAAGCCTCAAGTTTGGCCAGACAGGCCAAATGACTGAACAAATGCAATAGTGGCATGTCTGCTCTAGAGGAATCCAACTATCTAATTGGACAGAAGGCCTGCGCTATGGAAGGGAATACATGCCTGGTACTGAAAACCTAATCAAAAGCCTATGTCAGGGGAGGTCATGAGCCTTAGGGGTATCAAGCCTGCTCTTGTCTGACTAAATGTATGTATTATTCTCACCAAATTGCCCTGAAAGCACTACACTTAATGTTCATACTCATATATTAATGCTACTCTCACTTCTGGTTAGAGAAGCTTCTCTTTTCAGAGGGCGATGACCACTGGGATGATCCAAAAGACAACATAGTGCTGAGAAGTGGAGGAGTGTCCACCACTGAAACATCTCTATCACACCCTCCAAGGCTCAGGGTCCATTGCAAAAGACGTGGCAGAAAGAATGTAAGAGTCAAATGAATAGTGCCACTCCTTACAATGCAACTGTCCAGACAGAAATTGGCCTTGATATCCATGACCTCACAGTGCCTAGCAATACCTTCACAAGACCCTCATAATAGGATAAAAAGATGATGACATCAAAATAAAAGGGAGACTAATGGGGAGAGGGAGGGGATATGATGGAGAGCAGAGTGGTGAAGGGGAAAATGGGGGGAGGGAAATATGTTTTGTGGTCTGTAAGTATAGAAGCTGTCAATAAAACTTAAAAAAAGAAGAAGAAAGAAAAAAAGTTGTCTCTCAGCTTTGAGCAACATACTGTTTGTTTATTTATTGTTTCCTGAAAGAAACTACTATTTTCATATAAGTGACCCAGAGGAGTTACTTGGGGAAAAAAGAGATTGTTTTCATTTCCATTTTATAAAGCTTTTCCTTAAGTATCTGTCACATATTCTAGATCCAGGATTGTTTTATGATTCAATACTGTGGAAACAAACATCCTTAAGTGATATGTTACTCATTTGGAGGCTTAAGGCATGGAATCACCTAGTCAACGAAATGATTAACAAGGCTATAAACATGGACTGAAATGGGATTTATGAAATATGTGGTTCCTTACCAGTCTTATCACTGCTCAGGGACCTGCCAAGTACTAAACTACAGGAGTGATTTTCCTTCCTTAGGCTAGCTCTTGCACTGGTTCTTGCTGAAATATATCATACTTTCTTAAGACCATAACTTATTGGTCTATAAAACATTAAGTATGTTTTTATTTAAGGTTTATGAAAGGAGAAAGATCTTCTCTAAACAGTCTTTAGCATGAAATGTTTTGAACATGGTTCAAATGCCTTCCTTTTGTGACTTCAGCAGCTAACAAAGACTAAATTTGCTTTTACTGTTAACAGACTAATGCTATCTATTAAGTTGTTTACCCTACCTCAGAAAATTACTTCTCTTTTAGCTTCATTTTTTTCCAACAAAGAGAAAATGTTTTTTCTACCACTTTCCCATATACCTAACTGGATATATTTGCAATGTTTCTAAATTTGTTTAGTTTCCCTGAGCATGAAAGTCCATTAAGTTGTAAAAGTCCATTCAGGGGCTGGAGAGAAGGCTCATTAATTAAATACATGTGCTTGTAAGGCTTGACAGCATGGCCTCAATTTCACAGCACCTGAAAAAAAAGGTAGAAATCAAAGTGGTATATGCATCTAGAATATGTTTGCACCAGAAAGTGATCCTGATACACTTATACACACACGCACATGCACACACAATAAATAAAGAAAGGAAACTCAGTTTAAAAAGTTAACTGAGCAAGCACACATTCTAAATGGGACATTGCTGAGCATTTCAAGTTTATATAATCAGACTCTGTTCCACTGCCAACTGATATTTGAACATGTCAATTTCGATTTTCATTTCCAGTGATAGGAATTATCAAACCTTCCGTAAAATATCCAGAGATAGAGAAAAACTATATAGTGAATATCTACAAATACATAGGAAAGATTATAGGAATGTAAGGAAAAGTGTTCCAGAAGCCTAAAGGAAAGCGCTACCTTCAAACCAAAGTGGATAAATGGTGACTGTACATTACAAATGCCTGTAACTCTAATCAGTCATAACAGTGAAGTTAGCAATGTTTTTAGTCCTGGCCTTCACAAGACACAAGGAAAAGCATCCATTCATGACAAATAAAAATATACATTAAATAAAGTGAGACATCCCTTCTCCTGCTCCGGGTTAGATTATGCTAAAACAATAAGAGTTGCAGTTTCGATCCAGAGTTCATCAGAGTACACTTGTGCTTCTTACTCATTTGTGTGTTCTATTGCTCAACAGAACTATTTTAAAGGGCAATGGCTTGAAACTACAGTTCTGATCCTTGAATCTAATAAATTCATAAGATGCAGGGTTATAACTTATTTCTAGCTCTTCTTGCACTGTTGGAAATATATTAAAGATCAACAACTATCACCTATATGGCATCTTATAAGTTAAAAGAGATTTTAACAATGGAAATTTAATAAAGATATAATCTCATATAACTTTAACATATTTATCTTGATATGAAGTTCACTATTCTGCTCCCTTAGCTAAAAATAAGTAATAAAATCTTAATATAACAACAGCTGCATTGCTCCCAGGCAAGGATGTGGAAAATATTACTATTACCTGAATTCCCTTCTCTCCTGCCTCTAGAGAAATAGCAGAGGAAAGATAATATAAATACATAGGTGACCCTTAGGTAATCAAGTCAGAATCTCTAAGTCCTCCTATTTTCCAATTGTTATCATCTTAGGCAGACCATGAACAGTGTGCTAAATATATAGATTGCCAAGTGTTATGATTTAAACCTAAAAATGTTCCCCAAAAGTTCTTAGGCTAAGGGTTAGTTGCCATCTGTTGGCTTGTGAAAAACAATTGAATCATGAGGGCATTAACATCATTGTGGATTAATTCATTGATGAATTCATAGCTGAATGGATTGTTTTTATTATTATTATTTTGGTTTTTTGAGGTAGGCCCAAGCTGACCTGGAATTCACTTTGTACTCTCTGGTGACCTCAAACTCTCTGTGATCTTCCTACCTCAGCCTCCCTAGTACTGGGATTAAAAGCACTTGAAGGTGTGCACCACTACACCTAGCTTTGAATGGACTATTTTGATGTGAGTTCAGGTTTCAGGAAGTAGGTAACTTGGAAGAAGTAGGGTATACAGTATTAAGGCAGGCAAACACAAGGAAATGGCTTAGGAACCAGTACACTACTGGGCCTGAGCAATAACACAGTATTTTCCTGTCAATGCATCTGTAAAACTGTTGGGAAGCTGGGACCCCTCCCCCCATACACACACCTACATTAAGCATTATATTTGCTTTAAACAATAGAAATAATTTAACCCCCATAACAAGAGCCCATTTTGATTCAAACATGTTTCAAGATGAATCTGGGATTAGGAATAGAAGCCTAGCCTGGTTTGGACTGCATGCAGAGAAAGGAAAAGTGTGTCTTCTCAGTGAACTTTTAGGAAGACACCCCTACTTACCATCTTTTGCCTATGCATGATTCAATGTTCTATAATTTTAAAATCAGATGCATCATGGGAGTAGGCATGTACAGTAGAGAAAAGCTTATACAACTCATGTATGACAATCCAAACAGAACCACTAAAACTATACCCTATAATCCCCAGCTTTGCCTTCTCCTAGACACCATGAAAAGACACACCAAGCAATAACCCATCCCCCTCAAATGTCTCTCCTGGCAGTGTATTCCAACTTGCACTACCACTTTACCCTCTAATATAGTTTCTTGATGCTTTACTACTTGTGTGAGCCTTTATTCGATTCTTTTAGTAAGATTCCACAAACCTGAAACCAGAGGCTACCAGGATCACTCTTCTCCCTGCCCCTCTCAGCCATGACTCTTGGTTTCTCTCTGCTTGGCCTTACACTAGCATGCATTCCCCATCATGACGTTTTGGCCTAACTCACAGCAATCACTTACTCTAAAACTGCAAACCTAAACAAACCTTCTCTCCTTTGAATTGTTCTCTCTGGTATGCTGTCCAAACTTTAAAAACAAAATAACACCAAATGAGAAAAATAACTTTCCAAACATTTGAGCTCAAGAGTACAGTCATCTTATTGAGGGAATTGTTTTCAGCTGTAACTATTTTGAACATATTTACAGATTTATTTCAATGTCTATTCTTATGTTTCTCATGTTGACCATTATTTCATACTTTTATAACTCGAAATTCATTTACTATATCCTAGAACTCTCTTTTCTCTAAGCTGACCTAATTTTTAGTTACATATTTTTCTCATCTATTCTTAGAAGCTTATATAACTATAACTACTTATTTCTACCCACAGTTTTTTTTAACATTTTTTACTTAGATAATTATTTTACAAAGTTCTTTTCACTATTATTAATAATGCAAATTAATCATGGAATTTAAAAAATGTTTTAAATAAAAGATCAGTCATAAACAATATTCATGAAAATAATCTTTGGTAACATGTTGATATGTGTGTGTTCCCTTGTAATTTTTTCCAGCATGTGACTTGATAAAGAATATATATTTTTTCTATTTGTATATCTGGTATAATTAATAAAACTATATTCAGACATTCTAGATTAAAACATAATACAAAGGGATAGCTATTCAATGACCACATGTACCATTATTAGAAAATAAGAAAACAAATTATATTTCATTATAAAATTTTAAAAACAAAGGAACCCATGACCTAATTTCCATGGCAACCAAAGCAATAATTATCCTGGCATGTGCATCTTTGCTTTTGAAGATGGAAAAAGAAAATAGCTTTTGCTTAACAAGTCTGGAGGAGACTTTTCACTTTGGAAAGTGTCTATTCTTGTGACTAAGTACTGCTTTAATACTGGCCACGCACCGGTCTCAGATTTTCAATGTGCTTGACACTCTGCCTGCCTTCTTCTGTGAAGAACCAGCCAGAGTGCTGCTGGTGAGGGTCCCATCAGTCATTGTTCACTGCCTTAAAGAGTCCCATCCAGTATATAGCTTACCACACACTGCTGAGGGGACCAATAGTTGTCACAAGAATCTTCAAAGATGAAAGCTGGACAATTTATCAAGTATAATCCCTTGTTTTTAATTTTCGTGGAAATTACCCTTAGAATGTGAGTCACATCACTGTGAAGGCCAAGTCATCATGTTAATTCAGGGTGGAGGAGCAAGGTTGAGATGTTGGACCACATGCAGGGAAAAAAAAAAGCAAAAACAAAGGCAAAATATCATGTTGCTTTTCAAAAGAAAATTGTTTTTCAAGTCCTGATAAATTTCTGGTATTCAGGCTCAGTCTGCATAAAGTTCATTCCTTTCTATCTTCAATTTCTGTGATTTGAGCAACACTTTCTCTGTTGAGAAATATTCAGTGGGTTTTTACTTCTTGTAATTAATGACTAAATATGGGTTAAAGGAGGAAAAAAATGTAAGAGTGTTCTATTAGAATTGTAGAAAGGTTAAGTGGTGATTCAAGAAAACATCTCAAGGAACTGGAGAGGAATATGAAAATGAAAAAGAAGCTGAGTTACAGAGCAGTTTTGCTCTTGACTGCAAAGTTCAATAAGGAAATATCATAAATCTCCAAGGATTATGACTGCCTAAAGGTGTAGTTAGTTTGCCTGAATACAACCTGCAAAGTTTAGTTCCCCTGCTGGGGGCAGCACCTCAGATCTAATTTAGATTGCTTTATAGTCTTGCCAACTGGAAATAAAGGCAAACCTTATGCATCGAATACCTTTCGAGTTTTTTCCCGTGACTTCAAGAGGCTGAAGCTCTTTGCTGAGTCCCATCTTATGAATCCTGCAGAATATAAGGCTGTGGGTTTTCCACACTATCCCTGGAAGTGAAAACTGGAGCCTATGTCCAGGTTCCTTTAAAGATAGATGCCTCCAAAGCTTCTATTCTGCCATCCATATGTCATTTCCATGTAATTCCTGAAAACTTCTCTTTGCTTGCCAATGACATAAGGTCATTGTTTTAATGTTTATTTTTAAGTGTTGGTAGTGTTTTTTAATATTTTATTTTTTTATTTATTTGAGATAGAGAGAAATAATGAGAGAAAGAGAATGGGCATGCTAGGGTTTCCAGCCACTACAAACAAACTCCAAAAGCAGGAGCCCCCTTGTGTATCTGGCTTATGTGGGTCCTGGAGAATTCAACCTGGGTCCTTTGCAGGCAAGTGCTTTAACTGCTAAGACATCTCCCCAGCCAATGTTGGCAGTTTTTAATTAGCCCCAGAAGGGCTGGGTTACTAAAAAGTATTTGGTCTATCAATGTGGTGCAGCATGTCTGTGATCTTAGTAATCAGGAGGTAGGGGCAGGAAAATGTGGAGTTCAAGTTCAGTCTTTGTTTTCTCAAGGTCAGCCTAGGCTATATATGACCATATGTTTAAATCAAACCAAACAAAACAAAAACCTACTTGATCCTACTGAGAGCAGAATATAGTAAGTCTACCTTTTTCAGTTTTAAGCCCTCCTTGTTTTAACTTCTCAGATGATGGTAGTAAATCTACAAGTAATCATTTTATTATATACACATTATATATATATATATATATATATATATATATATATATATATATATATTCTCCTCCCAAATGTTATTCTCTTCCCTTCCAATACAAAGTACAACTTGGATATTGGTGTATATATATCATAACTGCATTAAATATTTCAGAGATGGGCAGTGTTAAAGACCCTTGCTTGCAAAACCTATCAGCCAGAGTTCAATTCTCCAACACCCACAAAAAACAAGGTGCACAAAGTGGTGCATGCATCTGGAGTTCAATTGCAGTGCCAAGAGGTCCTGGTGCACACACAGTCTCTCTCTTTCTCTCTCTCTCTTCCCTTCTCTCTCTTATACACACACAACTAAATTAATTAATTAAAAAGGCTAAAATGCTGAGCAATGTAGTATCATATTTAAAACTTTAATATAGAAAAAATAGATGCATATTTCAGAGAAGACCATTGGAGAAGCAGGTGATTGGTAAGGGAAATTTCTCTTTGAGTCTAGCAATGTTATAAAATATGAAGGTGATAAATTCAAGCCCTGATCCTGAAAACCAGAGCTGACTGAAAACTAAACAGGTTAAGGACATTCCAAATGCCATTTGTTCATTCTCAACTCAGCCAAAAATGGAAGTAATAATAAATAAATGATACATGAACTAGATTAAAGGAAGTAATTTAGAAAGTGTTTTGTTTTACTAAGGAGGGAGTAGAGTATGCCAAACCAGGAAAGGAGGATGAAAACCTCAAGGGTTAGCAACCACAGGGAGCAGTTTCTACCTTGTATGTGCAGGGACAAGTTCAGATAACTGATTTTAGAATCTAGCTATGTGGGAGGGTAGCTATGTAGAGATGGCTGAACAAAAGTGTTCTGCCATGTCACAAAAAGCTGCAAATAATAGAGATATCATATTCTGCTTCTGTCTTACAACCTTCTGCTGGTCCTACTAGATGAATTAATGTCTGAGCTTTACTCCAAACACTATCTACATGGGCTCCTCTACTCCACACATACTACGTCCACAGGATCCTGTACTCCACACATACAAACTCCATGGGCTCCTCTACTCCACACATACTACGTCCACAGGATCCTGTACTCCACATATACAACCTCCATGGGCTCCTCTACTCCACACTTACTACGTCCACAGGATCCTGTACTCCACACATACAACCTCCATGGGCTCCTCTACTCCACACATACATACTACCACCAAAGGCTCCTGTACTCCACACATACTACCTTCACAGGTTCCTCTACTACACACATACTACTTCAATAGGCACACACCACTTGCAGGTGGATGCAAAATTGTTCTATAAAGTCAGACATAAAATGATCCCAGCATGGTACCTAGGAAATATTATAGATGAAGAAGAGAAAGAACTTTACCCTAACGGTAAATTAATAAATAGATAAATAAGTAAAAAATCAAAGGTACAGGCTTCTAATCTTTTTAAATGTTTGGTATTCTCAGAAGGGTGTGAAAAGAATCAATCTTTATGAAACATAAATAGAAAGTTTATAAGGAAAATCAAGAAAAGTGAATAGACCTACCTACCTAATCAATACAGAATTATCAAAAATAATTAAAGACACAGAAGCAAAAGCAATAACCAGGACAATTGTTAGAAAAATGTATTCTCTCCAAGATGAACACTAGTGGATGTGAAAACATTTCCTCCACTTTAAATATAAAATGATGTGTCACTATCATGTTGACAAAGTGTAACAAATAATATTTAAGTAGTAGACATCTCACTAGGCTTGCAATTTGGGTCCAAAATTATTTGATGTCCATGGGTCACTAGAAGCACAATTTAGTCTGAAAGGCATAGAAAACACAAGGTATTATGTGTGGACTTGAAACTTGGTCAGTGTGGATGATATAAAGCCAAGCTCTTTCCCTAGAAGCTTGTAGTAAACCTCACTATTCGGGTCATTTAGTCCTTACATGGAAACCCCCACTGGCAATGAGCTCACAGTACAGATTTGAACATTCATAAAAGAAACGTTTGTCTGACCAAGGACTGAAATCTGGAATAATGGGAAAATATAAAACCTATCAATAATTTTATACAAATCTAAGAGAGACAATTAAAACCTTGAGAAACAAAAGCATATGCTTAAAATATTTATATGTAAAATGAATATAACCAACATACAATAAAATCAACTAATAGACCTATGGATAAAAGAGGAATCATGCACAGAGTTCAAATTCTAGAAGCAAACAGTAGAATCCATGAACATTAGAAATTTAAATGTTGCTGGGTATGGTGGTGCACACCTTGAATCCCAACACTCGGGAGGCAGAGGTAAAAGGATCACCATGAGTTTGAGGCCACCCTGAGACTATATAGGGAATTCCAGGTCAGCCTGAGCTAGAGTGAGACCCTAACTCAAAACACCAAAAAAAAAAGAAAGAAAGAAAGAAAGAAAGAAAGAAAGAAAGAAAGAAAGAAAGAAAGAAAGAAAGAAATTCAAATGTTTAAGCTTGTTAACTTGAATTAGCTAAGGAGAAAATAGGTAAAATGCTAGGTTAATGTAAATAAATCATCAAGTATGTAGCAGAGCCAGAAATGGGTTGAAAATGTGAAAGTTCAAATATGAAAGATGACATTTTACAATTTTTTGATGCAATGCTAGGAGAAATTCCTGAAAATGAAAGAAAGGTAATGTGGTGGTTTGAATTAGGTGCCCCTCATACACTCTTGTGTTCTGAATACTAGGTCCTCAGCTGATGGCAATTTGTGAACTGGAAACTTGGAGGTGTGTTGTCGTGGGCAGGCTTATGTGTGTTACAGCCAGCTTCCCCTTGCCAGTGTATAGCATGCTCTCCTATTGCTTTCATCCACCCGAAGTTGGCCAGGAGGTGATGTCCAGCCTCTGTTCATGCCACAGTCGCCCCTGCCATCGTGGAGCTTCCCCTCGA
Source organism: Dipus sagitta (assembly GCA_036346955.1). Classification (NCBI taxonomy): domain Eukaryota; kingdom Metazoa; phylum Chordata; class Mammalia; order Rodentia; family Dipodidae; genus Dipus; species Dipus sagitta. The sequence goes on from CM070783.1 coordinate 108,150,863, forward strand.
GTCTGTAAGCCACAATAAACCCTCTCCTCCCATCAGTGGCTTTTGGTTGTTGGTCCCAGCAACAAGGTGACTGCAACAAGCAATGTATGAGGGAATACTGCCAGAGAATTTTCCAGACTTGAAAGAATGAACGTTCAAATTCAAACAACTTGTCAAACTTTGAGTAGACTAATCATATCATAATAAATCTATGGAACATGTTTTCAGGGTTTTATTAATTTAGTATTTATTTATTGATTTATTTGAGAGAGAGAGAGAAAGGAAGATGCAGAGAGGGAAAGAGAGAATGGGCATGCCAGGGCCTCTTGCCAATGAAAATGAACTCCAGAGGCATGCACCACCTTGTGCATCTGGCCCATGTGAGTCATGGGGAATTGAACCTGGGTCCTTTGGCTTTGTAAGCAAGCACCTTAACCACTAAGCAATATCTCCAGCCCAGTTTTCAGTATTTTTAATAAAAAACTGAAGAGAGTATAGGTCACTTCTCAGTAATGATCACCAAACTGTCAACTAGCTTCTTGTGATCAATGATATTCCCTCTTTAGCATTTAAGCCACATGTGAAAGTAAGTATCAATATCTTTCTTCTCAAAACTTATTTTCAAGTTCAGTAAGAGGGACTATATGTTTATAAAGAGAACCATTTTAGAAGATGTACTTCTAAATTAGAATCTACAGTGAAGTAGGCACAATATACCTTAAGCTTGTTAATACATGATTCATGATGATCTTTAAAACATTGGTTCTTAACTGAATGTACCTTTTCTTCTATAGATGAAAATTCTCTGTTTTGGTAGTTTTAGTCATCACCCTTTGAGGAGAGGCATGTGATACTATTGTCTAGTGGATGGCAGTCAACAATGTGGCTAAGGTTCAAATGCACAGGACAGCCCTCATACCAGAGAATTATGCAACCTAAAATGTCATTTCTATCACTATTGTGATGTATTATTCAAATAAATAGCATCAAAAGTATAACTTTGAAACAAGTAGAAGAAAGGTAGAAATGAGGCTATTAACCAAAAAAGACACAAGTCCATCACAGAGGTGAAGTTCATATACTTAAGAAATAAGATGCGATCTGAGGCAGCCAGGAGGAGACCCCATGGCCGAGGCCACTGCCCTCTGGCTCTTCTCGCCAACGCTGTCCCTGCACGGGAGGTGCAGGTGCAATGGGGGCCAACGAGGACCAGGAGGTGAGACCCACAGGCTGGACACCCCTTTCCCCTCGCCAGTCTCGAGATGGAACTAGAAGCTTTACATTCTATTTATGAAGGTGATGAAAACTTCCAGGAATTAAGTCCAGTGTCATTTCAATATAGGATAGGTGAAAATGGTGATCCCAAAGCCTTCTTAATAGAGGTTTCCTGGACAAAAACCTACCCCCAAACGCCTCCAATTACATCTATGAACGCTTTTTTTTTTTTTAACAACACCATTTCCTCAGCTGTAAAGCAGAGTATATTAGCCAAGGTACAGGAAGCAGAGGAAGTCAATCTGGAACCGCGATGACCTATGCATTGTTTGAATACGCCAAGGACAATAAAGAGCAGTTCGTGGAGAATCACCATCCCATTAACTCCACAACATCCATAACCAACATCATCTCAGTTGACACTCCTAATATAGCCCCATCAAGTCAGAAAAAAAGACAAGAAAGAACAGCTTTCTAAAGCACAGAAACGTAAGCTGGCAGGTAAAACGCATCATAAAGGGGAACTTCCCCGAGGCTGGAACTGGGTTGATGTCATGAAGCATTTAAGCAAAACTGGCTCTACAGAAGATGAATAGTGCTGAGAAACTGAGAAAAAAGCAAGAACACCCTTTTAAAAGTAAATTGGGTTCATTATTTGGGAGAGTATAAAAGTGGCTTTCTATAAGATACAGTTCTTTTGTATGTTTCTTAAAAATGTAAGTGGAAGGATCATGAAGAGATCTGGTTATATTAATTTTTTTCACAAACTTGCCGTAATAAAAAGTGAAAGCGTAACTTGAGAATTGTTTATGAAGCCTGTTGAACTTTGTTAAATGGATGACTGTGGGGAACCATAGTCAGTCTTAATGTATGTGATCGTATCCAGGGGATGTGGTATATGTTAAAGGAGTCCAAGCCCCTTTCATAGTGCCATCCCAGTAGAGCCAAATACTTAGCTACAGTTGTGATATGGCATGAGCCTATATCCACAGGCTTCTCATCTGAAAGTCTCCATCTCTTTTCTGCTTAATGACTAAGGCGTAACTTGCTTTGGAAAAACTTTAATATTGGTATTTGAACTTTACATGATTGTCTTTGTAGTTAATCTTAATTTTTCAACAGTGAACTCCTTCCCTTTAATAAATTGATGCATTCATACTTTTTTTCTGGATTTGAGACAAAGTCTTTGATCAGGAGAGCTTTCAGCAATATGTGTAATAAGAAAAGTTGAAAACAAGTTCGCCAAATACTTTAGGAAACATTTAGTGCTAGCTCTTACTTAAAACACTTATCTTTGTTGCATATGCCAGGATGGGAGTAAAAGGTGCCTTAATATTTAATTTTCTATTGTCAGAGATAATGATTTTAATAAAGTTTTATTTATCTGCTATCGTGTTTTTATTTATTGGGTTACTGAGGTCTTTAAGTAGACAAATCATAAAACCATCTTTCAAGTTGTGAGAGTTTTTGGAGGTTTTTTTTTTTTTTTTGTAGTCTTTTCAAGTAGGCAAATGTATTTTTCCCTGTGTGTCTTCCCAGTACTATATGTCTTTCAAATGCTGAACTGTTACACATTCTTGTTTTAAAAAAATCATTAGTAGAGAAACTATTGCTACAGTTTACTAGGAAAGTTACTGATGTTTATGTGATTGATAGTGACTGTGTGTGTATTCCCCAACTTAAAGAACACTTAGAACTCCTATTATATCCAGAAGGGGAGATTGTTAATATGTCACATTATACTTGAGTAGTTTATGTCTGAGGTATTAAAGAATAATTAACTTTTTTAAATATTTAATTTAATTTATTTATTTATTTGACAGAGAAAGAGGGAGGGAGAGAGAGAGAGAGAATGGGCATGCCAGGGCCGCCAGCCACTGCAAACAAACTCCAGACACTTGTGCCCTCTTGTGCAGCTGGCTAATGTGGCTCCTGGGGAATGGAACCTGGGTCCTTTGGCTTTGCAGGCATATGCCTTAACTGCTGAGCCATCCCTCCAGCCCAAGAATAATTAACTTTTATTAAAGACTTTACGTTAGCATAAGAGCAGTTTGAGGTGTATCCATATATTTTTACAAAGTTAGCCGTGGCTTCAGTTAAATTGTGTGAACTGGGAAGTGAGAATAGTAACAGTGAAAGAGTTTACTCTCCTTGTGAAAAGCTGAGTCAAACTTTGCTTCTTGGGATAATATTAAAATAGAGGAGCATTAGATGATGACATCTTTTGTTTTCAAGGTGTGTGTAGTTTTATTGTCATATTGATTTAATTGTTTTTCTCTTAAGAAACATCTTGTAATGAAAAAATACATATTTGTTCTGCTCTGAAGATTATGAAACTGGTCAAGCTTATATTTCTTCAGTTACAAAGAACAATTCTAGTTAAATGCCAATGAACGATTTTTACTCCTTTTGTATGAAATATATAAGTTGCTGGGGGTGATGGTAGCCGTGGTGCCACTTGTTACCATATGTAAAACTCCTGAACACATTCACCAATATTGCCATCATCTGCTTAGCACTCCCAGTATATTTTCTCAAAGTCTGTTTATTTAAAGTTGTATGGAATGATGTAACTGATAAGCAATAAAGCCTGAGTTATGATTACATAAAAAAGAAATAAGATGCTTGATTTAAATTCACTTCTGATAGAAAAGCAATTGTGGTTTAAAAGCTTAAATTCTCAAATCTAATAAAAAGGAAAAACCTTCAAGTATTGATAAAGTCACATTTAGGACTTAGTGATATAGAAACTTTGAATATATAAGAACGAGTGCTGGGTATGGTGATTAGTGCACACATGAAATTCCAGGACTTGGATGGAAAATCCAGGAGAATCGATAGTTTGAGGCCCACCTGGGCTACATAGTGAGGCACTGTATCAAAATCAATCAACCAATAATAAGTATTTTCAAATAAATAATTAAAAATAAGATAAAGAAATGGAAAATGATACCAGTCAAGAGAAGGCAATACAGCATTGTGATGAGTTCAGACAGAACGCTGTGTTAGAAGCATAGTTTGTATTACTATGATTAACTGATTATATAATTGTGAACTAATGTGAATCTAACAGTATAAGTCAATGTATAAAGGAAAAAGTTACCAACTTTCCAAAAAGTTATATGGAGCCAGGCATGGTGGCACACACCTTTAATCCCAGCACTCCAGAGCACAGGTAGGAGGATTGCTGTGAGTTTGAGGCCACCCTGAATTCACATAGTGAATTCCCATGTCAGCTTGGGCTAGAGTAAGATCCTACCTCAAAAAACAAACAAACAAACACAAAGTCATAGGCAGGGTTCACAGGAAGTGATATATCATCAGGTAAAACAAGAGTAAAGTTGGAGATAATTTGTAGATATATATGGTAAGTATGGTCACATAGAGAAGGAAAATAATGAAAATCAGACTGTCTTCTAGCTCCACTAACATGACAATAATGTTAACTAGTTACAAAGCATGCAGAGCTCTGAACTAGGTAAGAAATATTTGTACCTCCCTGTCTTATAACTACTAATATTTTCTTTTTCCTTCTTGATTCAACACAGAAACTATGTGGAGCCAGGACTTAGATTTAGGGTTTATTTTGTGTCATATCAAAGAATCATATGAAACAAAGTCATTGAGCCATACACTTCCACACAAAGTGAATAAAGCAGGCTAAATATCAAAGGAGCATTGTACAAAACTTTGAAGCAAAAAAATTCTAAAAATAATTACTTTAAATTAATATATTCATAATATCCAAGCTCAATGAAATTGGAATTTAATGATTTTGGAACAAAGGTCTAGTAATAAATGCACTGAAAAGTAAGATAGAATACGATATGGAATCCCTTTATCAATTATGTGAATGTCTACGGCATCTTTATCAAGGCTCACCTATAGGACAGAAAAGTATACAGAGTTTTGATAATATTTACCAATACATCAATATTTCTTCCTCCAAGTGTGATTGTGGTGTTAAAATCTCTCACTGTGAACTGGGAGGGGAGGTCAAGAATTAATGACAGCAGGCATGTTTAAAACTCTGGTGATTGTATGCATTAAAAAGGGAAATTCTTATTTTACTCAAAATTAAACCCCACCCAAGTTTAGTTGAATGGTACACAAAGGACAGAACCCTAGGCCATTGGCCGAGTTTCCCAATTCCAGAGAGCTTTAATGAAAAAATAGAGTTTATAAGAAATGAAGAGTCATTTCCAAGATCTGACTTACAGGGGCCAGAGCAAGACAGGCCTTTTGTACCTTTATTTAGATTTCACATTGATATGAGTAAAGCTTCTCTGTAGCTTGATTGCCTCCCTAATCCCCAACTGAGGAGGTGAGACTGTTCTAAGATTCCCTAGAGATGACTTGAGAGGCAGAACTGAAGCCCTTTGGAATATAAGCAAGATGTTCAGTGAAGAATTGCATGGCAGAGTACCTCCAATGCCTGTTCTTTCCCATCTGCACTCGCGTACTTGCTGTCAGTAGAGAGAACAGGGACAGAGCTCCCCGGAGACCTAATGCCCTGTGCTGGGCCACAAAGTGGTGCTTTCAAGGAAGCACCAAATGACTGTATCCACCCCCCATTCTTGGAGTCGCAGTGAGCCTGGACGCTCCCCCGCACAAACTCTCTCTGACCAAGATGGGCAGAAAGAAAGGCCACTCCCTCTCCAAGCACAGGATACCTGTACATTCAAATAAGAATTAGGCTTTGTCCATAACCCTGTGACTTTTGGCCAGTTGCCTAGGAAACTCCTTAAATGGTATCAGCCAGCACCTTTGCAAAGCCCCTCCGCCTGTACCATTGCCTGTGTGCTGGAATGTATAGTCCCCATATGCTAATTAGGCATCAGCAAGCAACCTTGTACATCCAATCCCCTTAGGACCCTCAACTGCTTATAAAACCCATTTCCCTATTAATTAAAGAGAGCTGTTCACCGAACTGTCTCCCGAAAGTCTTCTCTTTCGCGCTCACCAACATGGTTGTCTGGGACACCTTAGGCGGACGCAGCCAGGCAGGGAGGACCCAGAAACCCACAGGACTCCACAAGCAAAAGAGGGCAAAGAGCACAGTGAGGGGTGCAGGAGGGATTGAAGAGAGCCAATGTGAGCCCCGCTTCATGTGCCTGCTTCATGTTCTGAGAGACTTCAAGTTCCATCAGCGAGTTACACAACAACACAGTTTTGGCTGCTTTGAGTCATTAGGAAGGTGTTTTCCTGAATGTCCCCATGCGTCTGTAGCACAAACATCTGTCCAACATCTGCCAAGAGGAAGAATACACACATTGAGGAAAATTCATTTTGTTCATGAAAACAAAACAAAACAAAACAAAATTCCATGATAGTCCTTGAAACCAAAACACACAAAGCTTTAATTCTGTTGAAATTATGTATGTGATTTCTGGCATTAGAAAAGGAGTATTTAAAATGCAAATTGATTCACAGTGGTCCAGTTAACTAAGGCCAGCTGCGCCAAAGACTAGACATCATTTGATCTCAGACTGCTCTGCTTTCACTGCCCTAGTTCCCTCCACAGGCACCTTCCCAGCATGCACACAAACATGCCTACCCTTCTTAGTGTAACCAAGGTGCAAATAATAAATCTGGTGCACAGTTGGCAGGAGAAAAGGTTTTCAGCATGTCATAGGCTAGAGATCAAACTTGGAATCTATCAAAATAAACAATATAGAAATCCTTTTGCTAGGTTCCTCTGTTGATTTCCATTTTATCATATAATTAGACCATTTTATATATCTTATGGACTTAACTTCATGCAATTATTAGGTATTGGCATCACCTATGTGGCTGTTATATCTGTCCTTTGCTAAAACCTGAATTCCTCAGGTCAGTGAGAAAAGGAGAGAAGAATGCACTGGACCCAGGAGGCTTTCTCTGAAGCCACAGGAAGGAAGGACACCTGAATCCATCTCTCAGCACCACAAAGCATCTCACTTGGATGGTTGGGGTATCCTAGAAAAGAAGCTGACACATGTCAGCATGAAGCCAAACATGCCTCTTGTTTAGGAGAAGCTGAAAGAGATGTCCAGCCTGGCACCTACCCTGTGTTGGTTGTCTGAGCAAGGCCAAGGTTGTAAGCATGCACATGAAGAGACACAGTGCAGGTACTCAGCACTGTTCTTGCAAGTGTGAAACGCAGCTCCTGCCCACCCCAATTCCCAAATTCACACAGCACCTGATAGAACTTGTGCTTCATAGGAAGTACCTAAGAAACGGATTTCCATAAGGTACAGTTACAGTCTTAACCTTACAGTATTGACATTACAGATTTATCACATGGCACTGGAGAAAACACTCTCATGTGCCAAAGAAGGTGGTCACACAATACATAGACATCATTATAGTCATGAAAATTTTAAAATAATTTAAAGTTCCCTTAATACCTAAGCCAAACCCATATGAGACATAGTGTGAATTCAACTAATAAGATAATGTAATAACAAGGAAAGACACACATGACACAAATTTGTATTAAGTAGCTTTGTGATACATTTGTTCAATTATTCAACATGCACATAGTGAAAAATTAACAAAAATATTCTCTGCCTTCAGTAAAACATATCATGTGAATTAGATAGGTGGTAACAAATGCTAAGCACACCAGAGATGAACGCAAATTAAAATCACGAGGTGGAGGAAGTTTTCACTGGAAAAATATCTAGGTAATGGATTGAAGCAGATGGTAAGGTTAGTGTATCAGTTACTTTCTAATGGCTGGGACAAAACACCTGACTCGAAACACTTTAAAGTAGGAAAGGGTTTATTTCTGCTTGCAGTTTTGGGGAGGGAAAGCATGACAACAGCAGCAGGCGGCATCTCATTGCATTAGCTGGGCAGAAGTGGCGAGCAAAGGAGCAGCAAGCAGGGCTAAACTGTAGCACTTCCAGGCCTCCCCAGCGATGAGCTTCCTCCAGCAAGGCTCGGCCTCTGAAGGTTCCACAACCTTCCCAAACAGCACCACCAGCTAAGAACTGGGTATTTCACACCCATGAGGCTATGGCAGGGGGCATTGTACATTAAAACCATAGCTAGTTTTATAGATAGCTGGTAACACAACCTTCTAGTCAGAGAAAACTGGCAAGTACAAAAGCCATGGAGCAGCAATGTATCTGTGTCAAAGGAAAAACAAGAAAATTAATGTGGACAAAAAGATTTAAGGGGATCAGCAGGTCAGGCCAAGTCGTGCCTCCTGGATCTTATATACACCTCACCCTCACGTAGAGGGGTAAGCTCTCGTTGTTATATATTGTGGTTACGAATCTGTTTTGTCAACTTGATTATATCAGTACTCAAGCATGAGACACATGTTTAGGGTAGGTCTGTGAGGGCATTTCCAGGAAGGATTAACTGGAGTTCGAGAGAGACCCTTCCAGAGAGTGTATAGCCTTTCCTGTGAAGAGGAAAGTGCCTTATTTTTGCTTTTGTGTAGACTGAGCAGCTACTGGGTACTCAGTCTCTCCAGTCTACAGCCATTGTTGAACTACCTATACCACACTGCGTCAGCCACTCCAGTAAATTCCCTTTGTAACATACAGTTGGTCTAGGGATTCTGTTCTTCTGGAGAAACCAGACTAACATGAGCTTAGACTCCTGGAAATTCTAACTAAAATGTCATGCTTTTTTTCTTTTTGCAGACTGAGTCATCATACCCCAAAGATAAACCAGGCACAAAGCTCAGGAGTTGAAGATCATAATGGCCAACTAAGCAAAACCCTATCTCAAAAATAAAACAAAAGTGAAGCATTAATTCTGGGCATTGCACAGTTAATTTGCTTAGGTAACAGAAGTTCAAAAGGTATTACTAAGCCACTCATTCACTGCATAGTAATAAGGAAATACATTTGACCTTCATTTCTCAGTAATCTTTCTTGTCCTACTACACCACAAGGCAGATCTATCTACTGCCTATTTTACCATAAACATAAATATGGAATAGGTTTCTTGAATTGAATCTGTTATTAGTTGTTCAGCTAAGTTTTTCAGCTATCCAGCTATACAGATGCAACTCACTTCCATTGTTTTGTTTTACTAGTCCTATGTGGGGAACATGGTGGACAAACCCTGCATCATTCTTATCCTTTTCTCCCAAAACCATTTTCCAGGTTTGTGATTCCTTTTCTGAGGTAAACTCACTGGAATGTGGAGAATAAGTAAATTTTAAGGTTTTGGTATTTAGTCAGGTGAAGCAAGTTTAGCAGAAACCTTTTAAGATTCTAAACATCTTACCTTGAAGCAGTTAAGTAAAGTGCAAATGCTCCCATTATGGGTGGGTAGCATGAGGGATGGAAAATGCTTATGCAATTACATGCCTGTTATTTTTAATTTGGTATTATCATATACTTAAAATCAGCTCATGGGCAATTGTTTCCCTCACAGTGGAAGAATTTGTTTATCTTTTTTCTCTTCTCTGTGGTCTCCAGATACAAGGGACTTGGAGACTAAATAAATCATTATACATTCTACATGTGATTCTCTAGTGACAACCTTTCAAAAAAGAATTAGGAAGCTTGAATACTGAATGCCAAATCCTTGGACTAGTATAAGGTCAGTTTCAAGGATAAAGACATTTATGAACTGAGTAGGTTGTTACACTTTCATAAAAACAATTTCAACAATAAGCTCTTGTTATTTGCATGTCTAATTTATGAAGAAAGCCACTGCCTTCCAGTAAGTTCTCTTGAAAGGAAAGATTTATATGTCGTCCCCCTCTCTCTTCCTCCCTCCTTCCACCACACTGATCACTAAATTCAATATGCATGGCTTCTATTTAAGCTAAAGCAGACATTTCAACAAATAATACAAACCAAGATATCCTGTTTGTAATTATTTAAAGACTCCCATGTGTAAACGATACCTATTGGTGCATTAGTATTGCATTCCCAAGTTCAAAACTGCACTAATGGTATAAGTTTTTAGTTGGATAGAATTAATTCATACCAGTGTCTTTTGATTTCTAAATCAGAGGCTAATTTCAGTGGCTTTTTAATACCAGTTAAATTATACCTTTGAAAAGATCAATTAATTATTTTTTCATCTGTTAAATACTATGTTTATTTTTAAAGTCCTAAAAATACAATTGCTCAAACTGCACATAGAACTTCCATCACCAGAGTCATATAGATATTGACTGTATGGTGTACAGTGTGATGATATGTGTTAGTTCCCTTGTAGAATTCCCAGTCTTCAGATACATGCTGTGGTGTGTATGATATCTAAATGTTTTAAATTACTTCACAAAAAGAAGTCAACAAGGTGAATGTGCAAAAGTTTCATGATTAATACTTATGAAGAATGTGTGTATATAAGTTGATTACATTATTCTCAGTGTACATTTGAAATGTTTTATAATAAAACACACAATTAGCTCATTTGCTTCTATCAAACCATGTCTTTCTTTATAAATAGTAAAACTGAACTTAAAATACAGAGACTCATTTCCTTATCTATATGATTATAATTCAGATAAAGTCTGAAAATATACTAAAGATCTAGTTCATGTCTCAAAACAGAGAACGAGAGCTTATAGTAAGGAAAAATAACATTCCCTGGTCAATGTAGGTATTGCAGCACTTACTCCACACAGTAACCCTTTGGTGTTTCCCTACTGCAGGTTAACAAACTGAAACACGGTCAGAGATTAAATTACCCACTAAATTTCGCATGGGTAATAAGTACTGGGGTTGGGATCAATCCTAGATCTGAGCTATTTTTCACTCAGACTGCTGGATCTTTCAGTATATTGTTGAAGAAGGTTCAATGTCCACCATTAGCATTTTATTTAATTTTTTAAAAATTTTATTTATATATTTGCAAGCCAAGAGAAGAGAAACAGACAGAGAATGGGTGTGGCAGGGTTTCCAGCTGCTACAAATAAACTCCAAATGTGGATGCCACTTTATGCATCTGGCTTTACGTGGGTACTGGGGAATCAAACCCTGGTTGCTAGGCTTTGCAAGACAGCATCTTAATTGCTGAGCCATCTCTCTAGCCCAAGCATTAATTATAAATATCTAAAACACAACTGTTAAGCCCTTTCACCTCACTTTGAGGCACTGTCTATGTAACTCAAGCTGGCTTCTAACTTGGTATCTTCCCACCTCAGCCTCCTAATTGTTGAGATTTCAGATGTGTATCACCATATTGGCTTCTAGCTGAGACCTGGAGAACAAAACTCTTCAGAGAGCTGCCCACACAGTTGTCATTCCTTCAAGTCTTTTATGCCAACGAGCTCTCTGACCATTGTGATCTGCCATTCCTCTAGCACAAGCCATTACACCTATCCCAAATGCACTGCTTTTCTGGTAAGTAACAAAGAAAAAATAAAAGTACAACAAAAATCCTTCTGCTTAGAGTGTCAATTTAAATGTCAAATTTTGTGGGCAGTTTTCTGAACCTCCTCATACGGATTAGAAACTGCCACTGTTGTATCACCACCATTTACTTTTAGAAGACAGTACTTGTCACAAAGCACTAGAAGGACAACTCATAGATTATTTTCCCCTTTTCTAAAATTATTTTTTACATAAAAAATGGGATGCTTAATAAATTCACATGTCATCCTCATGCAGAGACTTACTAATATATGTCTTATTCCAATTTTAGTTTATGTGTTGTCAAAACAGGCACTGTATTCTTTTCTACTTACCATACCTTGTGTCTTTCTGTGAGAAGGCAGTGGGAACGCAAACCATGGCAGGGCAGAATCAAAAGCAGAGTAATGAAAGGATGGAAGCAACACTGCACAGGACTTGGCTACTGCCTTTGGAATGTGACAGAGACGGTCTATTTGCCATTTCTCCACTTACCTATTTTTGTTATCTTGTCCTCTACTGGGATTGTCTTCTAAATATCTTCTAAAATATCTCCCATTTAAAACAAGCTAGCTGGAGAGATTGCTCAGTGGCTAAGGCACTTGCAGCAAAGCCAAAGGAGCCAGGTTCAATTCCCCAGTACCCATGTAAAGCCATGGCTCATACATTTAAAGTTTTTTTGAAGTGGCTGGAGGCCCTGGTGTGCCCGTTTTCTTTCCCCCTGTCTCTCAAATAAATAAATACAATAATCAAATATTTTTTAAAAATAAGTAAAACAAGCCAGCAAAAAATCCAAAGACTTTCTTCAATCCCACAGATAATTTTCTAAATGAATAGGCTGTACTCTTCCTAATCTTCATACCACTGTCATTTAGCTCTTAGCTCCATCACTTCATGGGTATGTTTACAAATGACCTCCTAATTTCTAAGAAAATCATTTAGTCTTTGTTCTCCTGCTGCACTGGGTGCTACTCAACCTAATATTCCTGGAAATTTCCTTCCCATTGATGTCTGATAGACTGAAGGGTGCCTTCCTCCTCAGCTATCACATAAGTTCATTTTCTTTGGGGCTTCTGAAATGTGAATGCACTTTCACAGAGCCCGCTGTTCTCTGTATGTATCATCTTGGTTTCAGTGACCATCTGTGTTAGCCTCAGACCCATTTCCAGCTGCCTGATGGCTGCTTGCCATACTGACAGAACACCCTGCATAAAAACTAAGTGAGAAAGATCCTCAACAGAGCCAGGCATGGTGGTGCACACCTTTAAAACCAGCACTCGGGAGGCAGAGGTAGGAGGACCATGATGAGTTCAATGCCACCCTGAGACTACATAGTGAAATGCAGGTCAGCCTGAGCTAGAGTGAGGCCCTACCTTGAAAAAAGAAAGACTATTTTTATTCTACCTTATTTATATTTGGAGATGAGCATGCTATCCATGTGAGATAGAAATCTGACAGTCATCCTTAAGTCTTCTGTGGTAGTTTGAAACAAAACAACTCCCCCATATTCTGTGGTGGCTTGAGATGAAACTCCCTTGTCAACACTTTAAGCCTGAAATAAACCCTTTTCTACCATAAGCTTCTTCTGGCTAGATGTTTCACCCCAGTGAAGAGAAGATCGCTGTACCACTTTCCTTACTCCATGGAAAAGTGTACCACAGCCTCCTACTATCAAGAACTTTTCTCATACCTCCAGTTGATCTCAGAGTTTATATGATTTGGATTCCTAAATGCTTCTCAAGTTTACTCCTGTATTTCTACAACAATCAAAGTCTCATTAAAAGAAAGTGTATGTTCTTTTTCCTGATTCCCCCTCACTCCTCTTCCCATTTCTGTCATTCCTCCTTCAAAGAGATACATCACCATTCAGCCACCAGCACAGTCTATTTAAAACACATATCTGACAATACTTTAATCTCTTCAGTGACACTTTGAACTCTAAGGAAAAGTCAAGTACTCAGGAGAGTGCAGGAACGTCTCCATTATCTCCTCCAGTTCATTGACTTTTTATACTGTTTTAAAAAAGGGAGTAAACAGTACCTTCAACATTTGAATAATTACATGGTCTTACCTTGCTATGTGTGTTGCTAAGTTCTGTTCTGTATTAGCCCACTTTGATTTAGGTTGCTCTACTCTGGTGTCAGACTGTCTTTAAATTCTCATATCACCACTTAAGTAACACATTGTTGTGTAGCAAATCCCTCTGAATTGGAATATTTCCTCCTAAGGACAGGAGGGAGGCTCTAGTGACTCAAGAGGTCAAGTATGGAAGAGCTGAAATTGACAAGGCCACAGGACTACTCTCCAAGATTATAGGAGTGGTAAACAACTGATGAGTAGCAGACTTTGACCACTGTTGTATAGCAATTCCCTCCTAGGAGGCAGAGGAAACTGAAGAATTCAACAAGTAGTTGCAAGACTACCCCTCCAGGCTATATAAAAGGAAAACAACTCCTTGGGAAGAGACTCTCTGACTAGCCTGTAGGTTGTGCAATGAACTTCATAGACACAGCTTCCATGAGTTGTCATCTCTTCTGTGGTGGGTTATTCAGTGATGCAGCTGCCTTTGAGTCATCCACTGCTCTTGTGAGAAAACCCTAACCCTGCTCGGTAAGTAACCCCAACCAATACACTTGTGGTAGAAAAAAAAAGGTGGCAGCTAAACTGGTTCACTGAGTTACTGTAAGAGTTAATTGCTGAGAAGTTAAACTTATCTTTGTCAGCATATGGAAAAATCCCAGAGAGAACTGTCCACAAAGTGCCTAGAGGGATGATAAGAAGAATGGACAGTTTAGGCTAAAACAAAGTAAAATGGAGTTCATGGTGAGGGTAGCCTGACTTCAGGAATGATTGATATGCAAATTGCCACATCTTGCTTGATCCCTTACCTCTTCCTTCAGCTAAAATCTCAGCTTGGGGCCAGAGCTTCTTTTGGGAGCTTCCCCTCCGCTACTTTCACTCATACTGGTGTTAGAGTTATATACCCAGAGAATTTCTGCAACATCTCTGGAGGCCCCAGGGAGATTTTCCTTTGCCATGAACCCAATTGGTCAAGAAAGGCTGACACTTCTGGGCTCTCAACCTGCCAAAGGTCCCTGGAACTGGGAAGTATGCAACCCAATGTAATTATCTGTGGGGTTTCCTCCCAGGTGGCCCAATGGGACTGTGAGACCCAGGGCTGATGCTCCTGAGTGGAAGGAGATGAGACTGGGCCAAACATCTGGACTAGGTAAGAGCTCTGAATATGGAATTGACACTTGTCAGGTCTGGAATTATACTCAACATAATTTCAAGGTCTGGAATTATACTCAAAGTAATTTGAGGTCAGGAATTATACTCGAAGCAATTTCAATGTCTGGAAGAGCCAGGATGGACTCATCACTGGAAAATGGAAAGTGGAAGGAAGGGGATGATCCCTCTGTACAACGCAGATGTTTACTGTTGCCTAAGGAATAGGATGATCCCTCTATGCAGTGTACCATGACCTTCCTGTATCTCTTTGTTTTTAAATATATTTGTGATTACATAGCATAGAATGTTTCTTACCTAAGTTCCGCCTATGTGATCTATGTAACCTTGTAACTTCTTGCAATAGCACCCCCCCCCATGTTCAACAGTATGCAACTTTGTGGTTTAACTCCCAATCCTGTTTTTACTATGAAGATCATGTGGTTATTTCCAATAAAAGCTAATACTCCTAACAGATCAGGTCTGCATCTTGAGATCCCAAACTCTGAGATGCAGACCTGGTGCACCAGCTATCTTCTTTTCCTTTCTTTCTACCCAATAAAACTTTGCCTCACATTCCATGAGTCAATGGTCTTACTTACTTGTGTGACACCGGACGCCATAACAATCACCCACAGGAGATTGCATCTAGAGCTCCGGCATGTTACTTGAGTTGCACTGGTCTCCTTCAAAGTCTGGAATTATACTTGAAGTAATT
This sequence comes from Dipus sagitta, assembly GCA_036346955.1. Lineage (NCBI taxonomy): Eukaryota > Metazoa > Chordata > Mammalia > Rodentia > Dipodidae > Dipus > Dipus sagitta. Next base: position 108,166,319 of record CM070783.1, read on the forward strand.
TTGAGGTCTGATTTTGGTCTCTGGAGTTATAAATTGAATGGGAATTTAAAATGGGAATGCATAGTTTCTGAATGAATTAATAAATGAATGTATAGTGGCTGCAATGATCCCACGGCCCTACGGCTATGGAATCTGATTGGGCTCCAACCTGCAGTTTCAATGGAGGTCCTTTCTTCTTAATGGGCATTCATCCCACCATAATAGAAAGCTCTGACTGAGCAGGAGGCTTATATGTATGGCCAGCAGGGGCTGGCCAGATGAGTACCTGTTTGAGGGAGAAACTGGTCTTCTCTACCCTTCCCTACACACCTAGGGTAGTTTGAATGGGTGGCCCTCAATATATTCAGGATTTTATTAAAGTCTATAATTTAGACCCTGTGGGTATACCCTAAGGACCAGCCCTAAGGTGTGGGGAGTATATTTGAAATGCCAGTCTACAAATATGCAAAGTGCTTGAATTTTGCCTGCAGTTGAGTAGGAGTGTTTGCATATGGTGTTGGTGGTTGGTTTTCCCTCTCAGCATGGACCTGTGAAAGTGGACCAGCTTCTGCCATTATAGAACTTCCCTGGATCTATAAGCTTCAATAAATCTCCCTTCTTCCATTACTGTGCCTGATTTGGAAGTTCATCCCAGTGACCTGAGTCTGTCTGCTACAACACCACATGGGGATAACCACATAGAAAATTCCCCAAATCCTTGGCTAGAGAATGCCAGGGGGCCTCTTCCATTATGGGATCAACATGATCCCAAAGTGAATCCCAAGGAGTTCTACAAACTATGCTTCACAACTTCAAACAGGGCTTCATTGCTGATTACAGGGTTATGATGACACCAGGAATATAAAGGCCTCTGTAAATTAGGATGGCCAGTATTTAATGTTGAATGGACTCCAGAGGAAACACTCAAAGTAATTAAGATTATAGACAGGGAAAAATGCAAGATTCCCCCAGTCTTAAAAAGTTATAAAATGATAAGATCAGGGAACTGTCCTGTAGCCCTGAGAAAATATAAAACTCTCCCTGGAATTTAAAAAAAAAAAAGCTCCTAAAGCCCTATTGCTGAAGACAGAATATGCTGCTGACACAGAGCATGGAGAGACTGCTGAAATTCAGAAGAGAGCCAGTCCCCAGACAGCCCATCTAGTGCTGGAAAGTGTTACATGAGCTACTGGGGGAAAATGGCCAACAACAGTTTGAGCACCCAGAGATCTAAGCTACCCAGAAGCAAACACTCTGACATGATGTACACACCAGTGCAATAGTGGTAGACAACCTCAGTGGGTAACCAGTAGTTTTCTGATAGGCTAAAAAATTGGCTCAGTGTAAAGGAACCTGTATCTGGAATTGGGAACCAGATCATAATCTTAATGGAAACAAAGATTGTGTTCTACAGTGTCAAGCTTTCACTAGTCTTTGGCTAAAAGAGGGGTTACATACATCAAATTCTCCCTAAATTAATAATGCTTATCCCATTTAAACTATGCTGACTTTACCCTCCACTGAAGAATCTGTTCTTCTTTTTCAGAATGTAGGGAGACCAGAGGAGATAAACTACCCCTCGTGCTTCAGTCAAGCCGAATCCACAGAGGAATCAGGGAGATGAGCAAGAGAGCTGCTTCAATGCTGTTTCTGATAATTAGTGCCAGGGTGTAGGAGACAGACCCTGAGGATACTCAACACCTGCCAAAGTAGAGATCCAGAGGCTCCTAAGACCTCATCACTGAAGTAGACTTAAAATTCACCCACTACAGCTCAGGGAAGCTGTGGAAGAGGGGGCAGAAAGATTGTAAGAGCCGCATGTTGAGACATCATGCTCACAGGCATTCACTCCACCCAAAAATAACTGACCCCTGCTACCACAATGCATAAACTACAACCCCATGGGGAATACCTGCAATCCCACTGAGGAGCGTCCCCAACGGAATGGGAGCAGGGACAAGGGAAAAGAGGGTGCCAACACAATAATAGTAACAATAACAAACGTTTAAAAAAGTATCTCAGCTAGAGTCAGACCAAAAGTTTCAAGGCCAGAGATTGCCCCTCCTCCTCCACACACACAGATGCTTATAAACACACTGTCCAGTAATGAGGTGCTGGCTGGAAGAACTTGAAAATGGCTGAGCCCCAGGCCACAGATAGAGGAAGACAATGCTGTTTGGACTGTGGAGGAATTCCACTACTCCAGAGCCTGACACTGAGAAAGGGGGGTTAAACAAGGGAAGACAACAGACAAAGATGAAAGTCTCTCTGCAGCACTTTACCAAGGCCTCTGAGCTACATGAATGTGAGTGGAGGTACTGAAGCCCTAAACCCAGCCACATACCTACCAGAAGGGGAGGGAGACCCCTCCACACTTGCAAGGAAGGGTTATGCTGTCCTGCTGGGCTCTCCGGGGACAAGTACTCAAACAAGGATAGCTAAATTCTGGGGCCCATCCCAGACAAGTGCTAAAAACTTGGGGAACTCATCTGTCTTGCTCTCACAGGCTGCAGCTGGGGTAACGCTCCATGGCAAGGCTGAGAATGGGGACTACAGATTATTAGACACCTACAATGTGCCACTTGGTGCTTTCTCCTGAAGGGCCAGGTTTATACAATGGCCAGGCAGCCCTGGGAATACGAGGGAGAGCCAGACACACAAGTCTCATTGTTGGATAGGGAAGCCAAAGGACAGACCTCTCTGCAGTTTATGCTGCCCCCAGGGAAATCCCTGATGGTTCTGCTTCCCTGGATTCCCTGCCTTGTATAGTAGGGGGAAATAGGCACTCTCAAGGTCCTGGCCCCATCATGATGATGGGACAGTCCCAAGTTGCTGTGGACAGATGAGGACTTCATATAAGAAATTTGCAACTGTGTTTAAGTTTGCATATCTCTCTATGTTTCTGTGGAACTGCTAAGAGACAACAGCCTCAAGATTTATATTTAGATTCAGAAATATTCAATATTGAGTTTGTCAGAAAATTTATAAGAAAAGAGGTTCCAAAATCAGCAAAATGATACAATTGATATGAATAGTCTGGGTAACTAAGTCAAGTCTGGTCTACTCTTTTATAAAAAGTCATTTCAAAGAGCCTTTTAAGGACAATGGGAAAAAAAAACTTAAATAGTCACATTAAAAGGTTTTATAATAAGGACAATGAAAGTTTTGCTGGTAGTTATAATGAGATAAACTAGATAAAAGGATAAACTGGAGAGGAAACTTTAAATGTTTAATAAGAGCCGGGCATGGTGGCACACGCCTTTAATCCCAGCACTTGGGAGGCAGAGGTAGGAGGATCTCTATGAGTTCAAGGTACCCTGAGACTACAGAGTGAATTTCAGGTCAGCCTGAGCTAGAGTGAGACCTTACCTCAAAAAACCAAAAATAAATAAATAATTAAATAAATAAAATGTTTAATAAAAAAGATTGTTACAGAATGGGTACATAGATTGTAAGGTAAAAGTATATTGATAAAAGTATGTGTAAATTTAGACAGAAGGCTTAAAGACAAAGTTGATTAACTGAGTCTTAATATGCTTGATCATATTACAGCCTCCTGGAGATATATAAGATGACAATTAGCCTAGAACTTATACAGACTAACAAAGGATGGCCCTGGCTGGTTGTAGGGTGTTATGATATACATAATAATAGTTGTAAGGTTATAAAAGACTGGCTTTAAAGTACTCAACCAAATTAGCTATGTTCCTCTATTTGACAATCTTTTAGTATTTACTTCTCGTATAAGGTTATTATATCTAAAACCCTGTAATTTTAAGATGGTTCCTGTCTTGTTCATGAGGGTTTTTCTAGGTGGCTACTGACTTATATTAGTCCAACCTCTCCTTGATATGTCTTGTTAAAAGGAGATGTTATAGTGGGCTGGAGGGATGGCTTAGTGGTTAAGGCACTTGCCTGTAAAGCCAAAGGACCCAGCTTTGATTCCCCAGGACCCATGTAAGCCAGATGCTCATGCACCTGGAGTTTGTTTGCAGTGGACAGAGGCCCTGGCACACCCATTCTCTCCTTCCCTCCCTCTCTCTCTCCCTCTCTCTCTCTCTCTCTCTCTCTCTCTCCCTCTCTCTTTCTTGGTTTCTCTCTCCCCCACCCCTCTTTCTCTATGTTAAATAAATAATTTTTTAAAAAATAAAATAAAATATAAAGGAGGCATATCACTCAGGTCAGATCTCAGAGCCTAGCCCTAAAATACATTTGGGGCAAATCTGAGCCTAGCCATAAGATACGGAAACTATTTTCAGTTCTGACTCTTTGTATTTGCTAATGTTGGTGGTGCTGGTTGTTTGATGGTGTTTCTGCTTACATTTATAGAGGCAAATCAGATTCTCCTAACATTGATGGCATTCCCTTAAAATTTTTAACACAACAGGACCCACAAAACCTTGTGGAATTGGGTCCACACCCATCATCCAAGAGATATAAACTGAACACACAAGAGTCAAGAAGACAGTGTCTTCAGCCAATTGTAACAGCTAATTAATCATCAGGGACCCAGACAGTCCCCTCAAAGTCAAGTTCTAGGGTACACCTACCCCTGCCAAGGAGACTATGGCCCTGCTCTAGTCACAATCCTGAAAGCTAATTGGTCCATTCATGACAGAAGTCTGAGGAATTCAACATGTGATGCAAAAAAAAAGAAAACAAAACAAAAGAAAAAGAAAAAAGAAAAAGAAAAAAAAAAGACACAATGTCCACCAGTCCTACTGGTGTTTTCTATGCCTGGTTAAGAAAATTATCTGCTTCTTATGACAGCATAAGCCCTATTAAACTCCATAAGTCAGAGATAATGAGATACATGATAAGGATTCTAACTCCTTCCTTTTGCTGGACTAGACAGCTCATTTGATGACCTTGTGGGATCCATAGAAAAACTTTGGCTCCAAGGGGCTTTTATTTCTTTCACCCCTGAACGGATTTTACGATTGCCTTGTATTGTATCCTTTTCCTTCCAAGAGAATTTCTGTCTCTTTCTGATGAATATAGTACAACTCCCTCCCTCTAACTGCAGGAATAACCTGTGTTCTCCTCACAATAGGATTGGTCACAGCCACGCCTGCTGATGAATCTTGTACAGAGAAGGCCTTCCTAGCTCTCTTTTTTTGGCTTTATTTTATTATCATAATTCTTTTGTATTCCCATCTATATTTTGAAGGATAATAATCATAAACCAGTTTTTGCTCCTGATAATTTAAATACAAGATTTAATGTTAACATTGTCAGTGTTCCCAATGACAATTGATTGATACATATTTGGTCCTAAAGGTCATGCTTTCCCAAGATTCCAGAGGACTTATAGTTGATGTAGCCCAGACCTTGGACCTTCCCCTTATGTGAGCTACATGGTACACTGACTAGCTCTTTTAATGGGGCCTCTCATAATAATTATGCCGTGACTTAGGTTAAAACACTATGTTCCAAATGTTCTGTCCAGGTTCATCCAATCTAGGATGAAAACAATTAAAATACAGGAGATATGCCAGGAGTACCAGCCATTACAGACAAGCTCATAAGGTGTTGTGATGATAAATATGAAGGAATGTGATAGAAAAGAAGCTAAAAGTTAAACTTATCCACTATGTTCCTGTAAGGTTTAATTGCTGAGGACCTAAACTTATCTTTGTCAGCAGATGGAAAAATCCCAAAGAGTGAACTGTCTACAAAGAGCCCAGAGGGGTGACAAGAAGAAAGGACAGTTTAGTCTAAAACAATTAAAAATTCCAAAGAATTTCTGCAATAAACTCATCAGTTCACCAAACTGGTATTGGTGTAATCATACTTTAGTCTATTGTCTGTGCCCTATTTAGAAGGAATAGATGTGTGTTCATGTCTCTCCAGGGGAAAAGGTTCCTGCAATGCACTTGCATGACACTCAGGCATCACTATGCTGAGTGAATGAGTAAAAATTTTAATGATATTCTACAGGCAGACTATAGGTTCTGAAATTGTACTGTTTAGAAAAATTTGACAAGTTAAATGAAAACTTGCCAGATAAACTAAATGACATAAAACTCACAATCAAGCTATGTGTCAGCAATCTTTTACCCTGTCACAAGTCATAATTTAAAACATGACTATTTCTCACAAGGCCATAAAGTATCTGGGCAGTTCCTTTGCTTCTATACTCAAGGTCCTCATCCAGCTGTGGTGAGCTACACAGCAGGCCAGGCCTGCCTCTCTCCTCTGTCTGATGGTTGGTGCTGGCTGTTGGCTGCAGTGTCTCAGCTCTTCTCTTCTCTATGGGCTCCTCACATCCATGTTCACTAGACTGGCTTCTTACATGAACTTTTAGGTAGCATCCAAGAGGACAAAAGAAGATGTTCCAAGCTCTATTGACGCCTGTTTAGAAATACTCACATGTCAGTTCAAACCACAAAGCTAGCTCTGACTCTAGAAGTGGAAAATATCTACTCTAGGCTCGTCAACAATCAATGCACAGAATCTCCTAGTTTCACAGGTCCTTCACTCTGACAATCAACTGTCATTCTCTTTTCCATGGTTACTTTTATTGTGGTACCTGTAACCTAAGAATGAAAATGTTCTTGAAAAGGCACAAAGAAGTAGACAATTCAAGAGGCTTGAAAAGAAAAAAAGAAAAACAACCATTATTGGAAACCTAGCTTATCTATTCGTGGAGTTTACATGTGTACTGCAGATCTTTGCAGACTGCTTGATTTGTACTCACTTGAAGGATAATACCTTAAGCAGTGGGGCAAAATCTCTGTATTTGGAAGTCACCCTTCCCATTTCCCCTTCCGCATTCCCTTCAACCATAAAGAAAGCACATTTTGCTCTTCCTTTGACACCAGGACAATGGCTCATGGATGAATTTCACCCTGGAACCATCTCTTGGCACCACAGAAACTCTCAGAAATTCTCCCTTGATGTTCTTTCAAGTCATTTTGGACACATGAGGTTATTAATAAATATTTTCATCTTTCTCTGGTACATGTATGCCATCATTATCTCTTTTGATATCTATGGTAGGTACTTTCCTCATTGCTGTGACCAAAAATACCAGATACAAGCGACTGAAGAGAGGATTTATTTTGCTCATAGTTTCAGAGGGCTGACTCTGATAAGGTGAAGTACAGTGGCTCACATCCTGAATGCCAGAAAGCAGTGAAAGAGAATACAAGGAAGAGCTAGAGTAAGATATAGTCCTCAAGGACATGTCCCCAATAACCTGTTTCCTACAAATAGACCTTCTCTCCTACCTTTCACCACCTCTCAGTAGTGTCATCATATTGTGACTCCTTCAAGAGATTGCTCCATCCATGAGGTCAGAGCAGCCATGATTTCATTGTCTCTGGGAACTCCGTTAACAGCCATGCTCAGAGCTGTGCTTTACTAATCTAGGTGTTTCTCAAGTGGATCAAGTTGCTATTCAAAATTAACCCTCATAGAATATGAACAAAATTTGAGGTAGAGATCCATCCTATTTAACTACTTTTTAAGCACATAATACTCTCAGTCCAGGCCCTCTTCTCTATTCTGGTATTAGAGATGCCGCCTGAGCTCAGACCATAGGCATCCCTATGTGCTAAGGCCATGGGGGCTTCAAATTTTCTCTATAGGTTAAGGATCCAAGTTTCTTATAGTTCAGCGAAATATTTCAAGGTAATATCTACACTAAATACAAAATAGGGACTTGATGAAAAAATTATTCTAGTCAAAGTTGTCATAATGACAGAAGACACTTGATATGAAATTTTATCTGAAAAGATAAATTATAAACAAGATTTGCGTTTTATTTAAAATGAATAATAGTGAGAATCTGAATAATTTTTCTTCTTTTCCATAAATCTTCCAATCATCTACCATGTTGCTGCATACTCTGCTTTCCCTTTAGGACTTAGAAACATGTCATTTTTCTGTACTTAACTTGCATGCAGACCTAAGCAATGCATTCACACAGGTGCATTTCAGGTGGTTAATTTACCTAACCAAAGTTGAAAGGAACCAATGAGTGAGGGAAATGAATTAATTGTCACTTCGTCAGTAGTGAGTCACTTATACTCAAACGATGCCTGGCATATTAAGCTCTATTCTGGAAGGTGTTTCATGTACACAGGGTTCCTTGGAGAAAACAACTGTGCTGAAATTTACAAAGGCTGATAATTTCAGATGATGAATAGCTTCTTTTTAAACTTCCAAATAAAATTCATCATTATGTTAAAAACATGGCTCTCATAATTGATTATAATTTGGAAGCATACTCAGTGTATTTTGTCATTGATAGTATGTCACACCATATTGAAAATTTCAGAGTTCTAAGTAATGAACCAATATCACTTTCTTAAAATTTTTTCTTTATTTATTTCAGAGACAGATAGAGAAAGAAGCATAGAGAGGAAGAAAGAGAGAGGACAGGCATACCAAGGCATCCAGACACTACAAACAAAACTCCAGATGCATGCACCACCTTGTGCATCTAGCTTACACAGGTCCTGGGGAATCAAACCTGGGTCATTTGGCTTTGCAGGCAAGCACATTAACTGCTAAATCATCCCTCCAGTTCCCAATTTTACTTTTTAATATATGAAATGTTTTGAACTTTTTGTAATAATGCAATCTGGGAAATAAATTGATGTCATTTGTAAAAAAAAAAAAAGCACAAAGAATGTTTTTACAAATATTCTTAGCAAGAAAGGACACAAATAAATTAAACAGGAAAATGGGAATAATGTAGAAATGAACTAATATATCAGATGTAACCACATTTATGCTCCTGAAGGAATTTGAATAGATTTTTTTTCCAGTTATTGAATCACTACCAAGAGTATTGCTAAAATAAGCAAAAGATAAGCACTTAAAAGAGAAGCTCATTATTATACCAACAGAATATATGGATGTGCTTATATTTTGTAGAGAAATGAAAGTTGACATGCTAAAATTAATCGATGCTGTGAATAAAAGTGAGTTTTGTCAAATTAGTTAAGAAGTTGTAGTAGTGGTGGAAGTTTTGGAACTGATTCGAGCCTGTGATCTGTGTGCAGGTCCTGGGAAGCACGTAGGGTTCGCGCATCTACTTCTTCCAAAGGCTTCTACTTCTGCCCATGGGATCTTTGCCACCCGTCCCAGACAAATCGCTTTCAGAGTGGCCATTTTCTTCAAGGAAATGATAATCTCTGATAAAGCTTCTTACATGTGGGAGTTTCTTGGCAGCAATGCCTTAAAGATGGCAAGGATTGCAAAAGATACTGACTTCCTATGGGAACTATAGCAAATTTGTGCATTATTTTTCATTATGTATCTAGATTGTAATGAGGGGGGAAACGTCTATGTCCTTTACAGTCAAACACTTGGAGCCAGTCATCTCTTTTAGAGCTGCCAAGAACAGTCTTCAGCTTGCATAAAGGAACTCAGATTTAAATATAAGCCAGTGGAGGGGGGCTGGAAAGATGGGTTAGCAGTTAAGCACTTGCCTATGAAGCCTAAGGACCCCAGTTCAAGGCTCAATTCCCTGGGACCCACGTTACCCAGATGCACAAGGGGGCACACACATCTGGAGTTTGTTTACAGTGGTTGGAGGCCCTGGTGCACCCATTCTCCCTCTCTCTATCTGCTTCTTTCTCTCTGTGTCTGTCACTCATAAATAAATAAATAAATAAATAAATAAATAAATAAATAAATAAATAAATCACTTAAATATAAACCAGTAGGTAATTTTGTCCCTGTTCTTTGGCCTTAAGATAATAGTGCGGTCAATTTGCAATCACAAATACATATAAAATTTTTTCACAAATGTTCAAACACTTTTCTATGAACCAAGTGTCCCAACCCAGACATTGAAAATCTTCTAGAACATAACGGCAAAGAGCTCTGAGCCAGCCCGCTTCTGTACTTGTTTCCCAGCCTCCGCCCAGACGCCCTGCAAGCTGTGTCAGCTTCTTCAAATTTTCTGCTCCTCTTCTCACCCAGAGCCAATTACTTCAAGCTTTATTTCTCAAAAGAATTGCAATCTATTAAGTATTCTTGATTTCCTGACACCCAGTCTACCCAGTATGACTCCCAGTCCTTCAAATTACCTAGACAATTGAGTGTATGCTATCAACTCTTCCTATTCATTAAGTCTAAATGAACACATCTCCTAAATAACTCTCCTCACTGAATCCTGCCTGACTTCCTGACTGTATTATTGTTTTATATAAACTGACACCCTGCCCTGTGGTGGTTTGAATTAAGTGTCTCCTCAAAACCCTTTAATTCTGAATGTGAGGTCCCCAGCTGATGGAAATTTAGGAATTGGAGCTTTGCTGGGGAGGTGTGTTGTTGGGAGCAGTCTTATGGGTGTTATAACCAGCTCACCCTTGCCAGTATACCACTTACTCTCCTGCTGCTCTGGTCTACCTGATGTTGGCCAGGAGGTAAGGTCCAGCCTCTGTTCATGCCATGTTTTCCCCTGCAAACATGGAGCTTCCCCCTTGAGTCTATAAGCCCAAGTAAACTTTTTTCCTCCCACTAGCTGCTTTTGGTTGGGTGCTTTGTGCTAGCAATACAAAGGTGACTGCAATACACTTTCTTATGTAGAACACGCACACACACACATACTCACACACACTTATGTCACTTTTAATCATAGCTCTATCTCCCATTTGAAGCCAAGATTTTTTCATATACACATATATGAATATATATGTGTATATATATATATATGTATATATATATGTATATATATATACACACACACACACACACACACATATATATATATATATATATATATATATATATATATAGAGAGAGAGAGAGAGAGAGAGAGAGAGAGAATTTTGTTGTATGAACCTATTGCATATTGATCATATTACCATTGGATTATACACTCTTATTTTCCCTCTCTCCTGTCCTCATTCCACTGAGGGCCTTCTTCACAGAGGTATTCATTGTGGAGCTTCTTTTAAGAAGACAGAAACAAGAGTAGGCACAGTCCTCAAGCTAATGGAAGAATTTTATCTGAACATAGATATTAGGCCAAATCATAATTTACATTAATGATAGGAATGATAATTTTTTTAATAATTTAAGAGATCTTTGGTAGAAACTGTAGCTTTGGAGAGCATGAGGATGAGAGGATTGGCCTTGGTGATAGTCAAGAAACTGGGTTCCTCCACAACGATTTGAGTCAGTTACAGGGATTTCCATTTGATTACCAATTAGAATCCCATATGCAAAATCAGATTTTGATGTAATGCCTGAACTGTGGAGCCATTTTACTGACAAGGAAAAGAAGAAAGGTAGAGCTATAGAACAGACCAAAGCAGCTGCCAACAAAAACCCTGTACAGGAAGCAACAAATTCACCTAATGCCCAAGGAAATTCAACACAAAGCCCTTAGATCCCCAATTAACCACCAAACCATGTTTTATTCCTCAATAATTTACCAGAAGATACTAATGCAATCATGCTGTCCATCCAGTTTAATCAGTTCCCTGGTTTCAGGAAGTACAACTGGTACCTGGGAGGCACGGCATTGCTTTTGTTAAATTTGAAAATGATGGGCAGGCTGGAGCTGCTAGCAATGCCTTGTAAGGTTTAGCATCACCCAATTCCATGCCATGAAGATCACCTATATCAATAAATAATATTTAGAGCAGCCATTTTTAAAGACACTTTATAATGCTTGCTTAGATGATATTTGGTTGTATCATTTTAGTGGTTGGAAGTGGTGAAGAGAAAGTGAAATTTTAGGGAAGAATTTAAGTAATCTAGACTTTCTTTAGCTTTAGTGAGATATGAAATACAAGGGCCTTAATTTTGTTCAATATACTTTTATTTGTATTCTACATGCAAAGGACAGGAATGTCCTTGTATTTAAAGGACTATTTATTTAAGACAGAAAGAGAGAAAAAGAGGTAAACAGAGAGAAAGTATGGGCATGCCCAGGGCCTCCTGCCACAGCAAATGAACTGCAGATGCATGGGCCATGGGCTTTACACAGATGCTCAGGAAAATACTCCCAGCTGTTATGCCTTGCAAACTAGTGATTTTAACCACTGAGTCATCTTTTCAGCCTGAGACTGAAACTTTTTACTTGTCATCTTCCATTTTATTTATCATTGATATATTCATTCCCATGCATTCTAGCCTTGTAGTAACCACATACTTGTCTTTGTCTGCTCATTTCCATCCTCTCCAGGTCAGACCAAGACAGTATTATGTTCCCCTGAAGTTTGTTCTCATCTTTTCTGAATCATCTTGCCTCCTTCTAGTCTTTACCTTATAACTAAAGGAATTACTTTCAGAGTTTTTACCTAAGGTGAGCAATAGTGAAAATTTGATCATTTTTTAATTTATTTTTTCATTCACTTATTCATCAACCATCTTCCACATTGCTCTGAGGGAAGGGCTCACTCTGGGGGAAGGACTTCCTCCTTCAGTTAATCCTTCCTGGAAACAACCTCAGGGACCCACCTGAAGGGGATTTCTGTGGATTACTAAACAGATCAAGTTGACGACTTAACTATCACTCACACTTGTCTTCCTTCCACTGTCCTTATATCGTCCTCACCCTCCTCCATTTTGGACACAAGCCTTGACACATCAATTAACCTAATATAGAAACTCCCTCACATATATGCTTAGGATTTATTATGTGACTCTATAACCTGTCAAGATGATAATCACTATTAACTACTACACCCATTCTTTCTGTTTTGTTTTATGTGGGTCGTGTTAGGAGGTAGTCTTCAGAAGACTGGCTCCCAGTGAACTTTCTTGCCCTCTATCCTGCATGGATGAAAGGTGTGTATACCCTGCAAGCCCTTCATCTAAATCACCAAGCAATCAAGACTTTCTAGATGGAGCTTTATGGAAGATGCCAACACCAGAATGACTGTAGCAAAGGCCATTTTCTGCAGACAATACCCACTGTTTGCTCCTTGTCAGAAATGGCATCCTCATAACTGAGTCAACGCAGCTGATTATAGGATAACTAATTCTATTTTAAACAGCTATGTTTGTGAAACACAGCAAACAATGATGAAACTGAAAATGATTAAAAGACAAGCTCAGAGAATGGTACATTTTACCTGTGTTCCTTAAAGCATAAAGCAATAATGTTAAGTTGATTGGTGAAGGAAATTATTTGTTCTCTCAGCTATTGTATACTGCCTGATTACAGAACGGCTAACATTATTATTCTTGCCATTCACGTGACTACTGCCTAACAATCTCTTATGTATTTGTATTTTTCATAGATTTTCCAATAGTATTATTAGGAAGCTTTAAGATGACACAATAGTGGAAAACAAGAGAAACCTATGAATACTGCCTATGTGGTTTTGAATTATTATAGCTGCTGTCTTATTACCACTCATAAGCTTGAATTCAGGTATAATCAAAATCATTTGTTATATATGAATAATATTATTGTAGCATATGTATTTGAGTAGGTTTTCCCAATAACATAAAAACTGATCTTATTTTAACCAACATGTATGCTGAAAATGTGCACATATGCCTTCATACAACCAAAGAAAATTATAAATACTTTTATGCTACCACTTGAAATATTTTTAATGAAATTTTCATGATATTTTCCTTATCAGAAGAAATAACATTAAAGCTGAGGAGATGGCTCAAGTGGTAAGAGCACTTGTTATGCATGCATGAAGACCTTAGTTCAATTCCTAGCATCCACATAAAAAGCTGTGCATGACCACACATACCTGTAACACAGTGCTGAAAGGGAGGGAGTAGAAAAGGATCACTGGGGCTCCATGGTCAGCCAGTCTAAGCAAAACAATAATGAGTTCCATGGTCAATGAGCCTATTTCTCAAGGAAATAAGGTAGAAGAGTGATAGAGGAGAACATTTGATGTCCTTTTCTGGCCTCCATATGTGTGAGTGTGAGACATATACTCCTGCACACCACACACACACACACACACACATAGACACCACACATGCTATACAAAAGCATCACCTGCCCCAAAAGAAGAATTTGTTTAGCATTAAAGTTTCAAAGAGAAATCTGTAAGTTGGACTTTATATAAACAAAATATTTAATTCTAATTACTGAGTAGATTCCAAAATTCAAATGTACTAAACATATTGTGTCACTACGGTAGTTTCAATATAAGAAAGCTGCTTCACAAGCCCTTTAATCTGTTTTCCTCATGAGTCAAAATACATGGATACTCTCTTCAACTGGACAGGGTTATGAAAAATAGGAGAACACTTTTCTTTATGAAATCATAATGCTCATTGTTTTGAGTATGTTTAACCATCCTTGCAGGTCTGAAATGAAGTCAAATGGATCATGATGAATGGGTCGTTTTAATGTCTTGAACCTAGAGAGCAAGTATTTAACTAGGACTTTTTGAATCTGTGTTCATCAGGGAGATTGGCCTATAATTTTCTTTAGTTGCTGTTCTGTCTATCTTGGTGTGGTATCAGGCTAATACTAGCTTTGTTAAATTAAAAGGTTGGGAATCTTCCTTCTTTTTTTCTATTTTATGAATTTCTTAATAAGTTATTTTAGTTCTTCCTTTAAAGTCTGTTATAATTTTCCAATGAATTTATCTGGGCAAGAATATTTTTCAGTGGACAAACTTTTTTCCTGCTTAAATCTCGCTGCTTGTTACAGATCTATTTTTTGTGTAATTTTTTTGGCCTAATTTTGGTGGATCATATGCTACTTCTTGAAATTCATCCATTTCTTTTTTATTTTCTAATTTTTTAGAAGATAAGTGTTTAAGGTACATCCTAATCCCTTTCTTAATTTTATTTTTAGCTGCTATAATTTTCCATTTTCACTTCTAATTTTATTAATTTGGGTCTTATTTTTCTTGTTTTGGTTAGTTTGGCTGGTGGTTTGTCAATTTTCTCTACCTTTTCAAAGAACCAAATATTTACTTCATTGATATCTTTGTCTTTCTTTTTTCTGTTTTGGTTGCCATTTCATTAATTTCTGTTAAAGTTTGTTATTTCTTTCACACTACTGATTTGTGGTTCAACTTGCTCTTCTTTGTCCAAAGAAATTACGTCATTAAATTGTCTGTTTTTAAGTTCTGTACATGTGTGTGCATGTGTGCCAACAACAACAACAAAATGATAGCTGGCACTATAGAAAATTTTATGCAAATTCTACATTGTTTTAACTGAGAGAAATTGCACACAAAGAGACTACAAGTGCTTCACTTGATGTTAAACCCAAGCATGTGGAAGCCAGTGCTTTGATGATGACACAATGCAATGACATGTAGAATACACTATAAGAATAAGAATAGGCATCATTGAGTGGCCTCATGAGTTTTTTTGCTTGTTTGTTTGTTTGTTTTGCCAATTCTTTTTTTTTTAATTAGTCAGTTCCGTATTTAGCAAATACAGTCAGTTTGGTACCATTATTAGGCTCATCCGTGACCTACCCCCTCCCCTTGGCCCCTCCTTGTTGAGGTATACGGGTCATGCATTGTGGAGTTAGCCCACAGTTATGGGTAAGCTAAATGTCTCTGCATATCATGACCCAACATGTAACTCTGACATTCTTTCCGCCACCTCTTCCGCAAAATTTCCCTGAGCCATGTTGGGTTCATTTTTGGTCTGCTTCAGTGATGAGGTGTTGAGGGCCTCTGAGGCTCTGGCTCTCTGATTTGGTAGGAGTTGATTTTTCTCTATGCTGATCTCCTTCCCCCTTGTGCTGGTGTCCGGTTCATCAGGAAAACAGCCCCCTTGCTTGTTTCTCGAAGTTTTCTTAGTTTCAGCCGGGGCCCTTTTGAGGTATGATGGGGTGGCTCTCTCCTTAGGATCTACATCTATCTGAAAAAGAGAAGCAGATTCTCCAACAGAGAGTAAGTTAGCACCAGGACAAATGAGATAACCCTTACTTTTTTTTTTTATAGAGAATTTAATAGGTGTAGGCCCTCTTGTAGCCCACAATTGATAGTAGCTTGATACTGGAGAGTGGGCTTATGTTTGGATATGGTTCTGACTTGTTTCCCAGCTCCAGCTATGGGTCCCATACCAGTGAGGGAATCAGTTAGCCAAATTGAGAGCAGTTGGTTCCCCACCATGGCTGTGTGCCACCACTGCACTTGTGTGGGCATCACAATAAGTTATTTGCTGCTAAGTAGGTTAGACCATGCGTTGCTTCAATAGATATTGGTCAATTTCCCCCAGTTGCCCATGTAGCACCTTCTGGCACTAGACGCGCTGACTGTCTGGGGACTGACTCTCATCCAACTTCCAGCCATGCCATTCTAATTTGCATGTCAATCACATAAGGTATCTTCAGCAGTAGGGTCTTACCACTAACCTTTGGTGAGTCATCAAGTACTCTGACAGAAATCTGTCTGTCTTTTAGGAAACCTTGTAGGTCTCTCTGATCAAAAGCTCATTGTGGATGATAGCCCCATGCTGGTTCTGGGAGTTACAGGTCAGTGCCCACTAAGAAAATGAGGAAAAAGATAACTAATATACAAGAGTTAGAGATAAGAGAGAGAGAGACAGGGAGAGGGGAAGTGAGGGAGGGAAGATGTAGGAGATTAAGGTTAATCTTAATCTTACCCTCTCCAGTGTCTTGTGGTTCAGGTGTTCCCTGTAAGGGCCTGGTGAAGGATCAGCCATTTGGTCTATCTTTTAGTAAGTAGAAGAATATGGTACCATTGCCGTTTGGGTCTAGATTTGTGTTTCCCACCCCTTTGATGCCCTCCCCTCCCTCCCCTTCCATCCTAGTGTCTAATCTAAGAGATGCTTGCTGGGTATGTAAGGTATCTTCGGTAGATTCAGGTTAGGTGCTGTAGATGAGTGAGACTATGTGGCGATTTTTTTTCTGTGATTGGGTAAGTTCACTGAGAATGATCTGTTCCAGGTTCAACCATTTTTCCTCAAATTTCATTGTGTCATTTTTTCTTACTGCTGTATAGAATTCCATTGTGTAGATATACCACATCTTAGTTATCCATTCTTCTAGTGATGGACATCTGGGTTGATTCCAGCTCTTAGCTATTACAAATTGAGCCGCTATAAACATGGTTGAGCAAATCTCTTTAGTCTGTGGTTTGAAGGTTTTAGGGTAGATACCCAGTAAGGGAATAACTGGGTCGGTTGGTATCTCTATACTCAGCTTTTTCAGAAGTCTCCATATTGCTTTCCAAAGTGGTTGTACCATCCTACATTCCCACCAACAGTGGATGAGTGTTCCTACTTCTCCACATCCTCGCCAGCATTTATTTTTATTTGATTTTTTGATGCTTGCTATCCTTATTGGGTTAAGGTGGAATCTCATAGTTGTTTTAATTTGCATTTCTCTGATGATTAGGGATGCTGAACATTTTCTTAAGTGTATGTTTGCCATTTCTATTTCTTCCTCTGTGAACTGCCTGTTCAGCTCTTTGCCCCATCTTGTGAGTGGTGTGTTTGACTTCTTACTGTTTAGATTTTTGAGTTCTTTGTAGATTCTAGAGATTAGTCCTCTATCAGTTGGATAACCCACAAATATTTTCTCCCATTCTGTGGGTAATCTATTGGCTTTGCTAATTGTATGCTTGTCTGTAAAGAAACTCCTCAGCTTCATGTGGTCCCATTGGTTGAGTGATGGTTTAAGTTCATGAGCTACTGGGGCTTTGTTCAGGAAGTCTTTTTCCATTCCTATATCATGGAATGTGCTTCCTAAATTTTCTTCCAGTAGTATTCGAGTTTCTGGTCTTATATTGAGATCTTTGATCCATTTGGACTTGAGTGTAGTGCATGGTGAAATGTGTGGGTCAAGTTTTAGTTTCCTGCATATGGTTATCCAGTTTGTCCAGCACCATTTGTTGAAGATGCTGTCTTTTTTCCAGCGTATATTGTTTGGGCCTTTATCAAATATCAAGTAGCTATAGTTGCTTGACCCAAAGTCCGGGTCCTCAAGTCTATTCCATTGATCTATAGTCCTGTTTTTATGCCAGTACCATGCTGTTTTTATTACTATGGCTTTGTAATATAGCTTTAGATCAGGTATGGTGATGCCTCCAGAGGTATTTCTTTTGCTGAGGATATGTTTGGAAATGCGAGGCCTTCTGCCTTTCCATATGAAATTTGAGATCATTTTTTCTATCTCTGTGAAGAACACTGTGGGGATTTTAATTGGTATTGCATTAAATCTGTAAATTGCCTTTGGTAGGATTGTCATCTTCACAATGTTAATTCTGCCTATCCAGGAACATGGGAGGTCTTTCCATTTTCTCAAGTCCGCCTCAATTTCTTTTTTGAGTGTTTTTATGTTTTCATTGTATAGATCTTTCACTTCCTTGGTTAACGTTATTCCAAGGTATTTTATTTTTTTTGTCGCAATTGAAAATGGGACTATGTCCCTTATTTCTTTTTCGGTATCTTTGTCCTTTGCATAAAGGAAGGCTACTGATTTTTGTGCATTGATTTTGTATCCTGCTACTTTGCTATAGGAGTTAATCACCTTCAGGAGTTTTGGGATGGAGTCTCTCGGGTCTCTTACATATATAATCATGTCATCAGTGAATAAAGCTAACTTAACTTCCTCCTTTCCAAACTGTATCCCTTTTATTTCCTTCTCCTGTCTTATTGCTTGAGCTAGGACTTCCAGAACTATATTGAAAAGCAGAGGTGAGAGTGGACAACCCTGTCTTGTTCCTGATCTTAATGGGAATTCCTCCAGTCTCTCTCCATTAAGTATTATTTGGGCCTTCGGAGCTTCGTATATTGCCTTTATTAGGTTAAGATATGAACCAACCATGCCAACTCTCTCCAATGTTTTCAACATGAAGTGGTGTTGAATCTTGTCAAAGGCCTTTTCTGCATCTATCGAAATGATCATGTGGTTTTTATGTTTAACCTTGTTTATGTGGTGTATTACATTGACAGATTTCCGTATGTTGAACCACCCCTGTGTTCCTGGAATGAATCCCACTTGGTCAAGGTGGATAATGCTTTTGATGTGTTGTTGGATTCGGTTTGCAAGGATTTTGTTTAGGATCTTTGCATCTAAATTCATCAGGGAAATAGGCCGGTAGTTTTCTTTTCTTGTGGCATCTCTGCCTGGTTTTGGAATTAGGGTGATGCTAGCTTCATAAAAGGAGTTGGGTAGCTTTCCCTGTTCATCAATTGTGTGGCACAGTTTGAGGAAGATTGGTTTGAGTTCTTCCATGAAGGTTTGATAGAATTCAGCTGAGAAGCCATCTGGTCGTGGGCTCTTCTTTTTTGGGAGGTTTTTTATTACTTTTTCAATCTCCATGAGGGTGATGGGTTGATTGAGGTGATTAATCTGCTCTGTGTTTAGCTTTGGTAGATGGTATGCGTCCAAGAATTTATCCATCTCCTCCACATTATCGAGTTTTGTGGAGTAGAGGTTTTTGAAATAAGTCCTGATGATTCTCCCAATTTCACTTATGTCTGTTGTGATCTCTCCTTTTTCATTTTGAATTTTGTTAATTTGAAGCTTCACCTTTTTTTGCTTGATCAGATTGGCCAGGGGTTTGTCAATCTTGTTTATTTTTTCAAAGAACCAGCTCTTTGTTTTGTCAATTGTCTTAATTGTTTCCTTGGTTTCCAATTCATTGATTTCTGCTCTGATTTTAATTATTTCTTTCCTTCTGGAGCTCTTTGGGTTGGATTTTTCTTGTTTTTCCAGTGTCTTTAGGTGGATGGTTAGGTTATTGATTTGGGACCTTTCTGTCTTTTTTATGAAGGCATTGAGTGCTATGAATTTCCCCCTTAGGACCGCCTTCATTGTGTCCCATAAGTTTTGATACGATGTGTTCTCATTGTCGTTCAATTCCAGAAATTTTGCAATTTCATTTTTTATTTCATCCACTATCCATTCATTGTTTAAAGGTGTGCTGTTCAGTTTCCAGGTGCCTTTGGGATTCTTGGTGGGTCTTTTATTGTTGATTTCTAGCAATATAGCATTGTGATCTGATATCATGCAGGGAATTATGTCAATCTTCCTAAATATGTGGAGGCAGTCTTTGTGACCCAATATATGGTCTATTTTAGAGAATGATCCATGGACTGCTGAGAAGAATGTGTAATCTGTGGATTTGGGATGGAATGTTCTGTAAATGTCCGTTAGGTCTAAGTGATCTATGGTTTTGTTGAGCTCTCTTACTTCCCTGTTGAGTTTCTGTTTGGATGATCTGTCTATTACTGATAATGGTGTATTGAAGTCCCCAGCTATGATGGTGTTTGTGGTTATTTCTGTTTTATTGTCAAGTAGGTTTTGTTTTATGAACTGTGGTGCCCCTGTGTTTGGTGCATACAGATTTATGATTGTAATATCCTCTTGATGGATCGTTCCCTTGATAAGTAGGAAGTGGCCTTCTTTGTCTTTTTTCATTATATTTGGTTTGAAGTCTATTTTATCCGATATTAATATAGCTACACCTGCTTGTTTCTTAATCCCGTTTGCTTGGAATACTGTTTTCCACCCTTTCACCCTGAGGAGATGTCTGTCTTTAATGGTGAGGTGGGTTTCTTGAAGGCAACAGATTGAGGGGTCTAATTTTTTGATCCATCCTGTTAGCTTGTGTCTTTTGATGGGTGAATTAAGGCCATTAATATTTAGGGTAATGATTGTGAGATTTGATTTGATCCCTGCCATATTGTGATGGTAAATGTGTGTTGGAATTTTCATGGACATTGAAGTTTTTTGTGCCTACTCTGAGTTTGGTTGTTGTGATCTGCTTCTTGTAGGCAATTGTGTTTGATTATTTTTTTCTTCTCTGTGTAGAATTTCCTGAAATACTCTCTGTAGGTTTGGTTTTGTGTTCATATAATTGTAAAGCTGAGTTTTGTCATGGAAAGTTTTTCATTCACCATCTATTATGAGGGATACTTTTGCTGGGTAGAGTAGTTTGGGTTGGAAGCCATAGGTTCTTAGACTTTGCAGTGTTTCATTCCAGGCTCTTCTAGCTTTCAGGGTTTCCATTGAGAAGTCTGAAGTAATTCTGATGGGGTTACCTCTGAAGGTGGTGTGCTGTTTTTCCCTAGCTGCCTTTAGGATTTTCTCTTTGGTGTCAATGTTTAGAGTCTTAATAATAATATGTCTTGGAGAGTTTCTCCTTTGGTCCAGTCTGTTTGGAGTTCTATTGGCTTCTTGTATCTTGATGGGCCTTTCTTTTAAGAGATTGGGGAAGTTTTCTTCAATTATTTTGTTAAATAAGTTCTCCATGCCTTTGGTCTGGATTTCTTCTCCTTCTGGTATTCCAATGATCCTGATATTGGGACGTTTAACTGTATCCCACAATTCCCTCATGTTCTGTTCACAGGAGCTTTTAAACTTACTGAAATTTTTGAACTCTCTAACTGTTTCTTCCATCTTGTCTTCCAGATCAGAGTTTCTATCCTCCACTTGGCTGACTCTATTCTTGAGAGCTTCTAGTGAGTTTTGGGCTTGTTCAATTAAGTTTGCATTTTCTATTATTTTTCTATGTATAATTTCCATCCCTCTGTCAAGCTCCCTTTTCACATCATTTTCTGATTTTCTTGATGATTCTTGGAGTTCATCCTTGCATTTCTTTATGTCTTCATTTAGCATGGTCAGCTGATTTTTAAGGTCTTCTTTTTTTTTCACTCTCCCTCAAATCTCTTAACTCTCTTTGAAATCCTTCCATTTTCTTATCTAATCCTTCCAATTTCTTATCTATTAGTTCTAGTTTAGTGATGGCAGCATCCACACGATTGTCGGCCCTTTGTTGCTTTCCTGCAAGTTCTACCAATAGGTTGGTTAGAGTTGCATTGCTCATAGCTTCAATGTGGTGTTCAGGTCCTATTTGTTCTTCTATGTTTTGGTTAGAAGTATTCATTGTGGGAGTGGGTGATCTAATTGGATTTTCTTGCATTTGATTATTCATGTTATTTCTTTTGTGCTGTGTTCTGCCCATGACAGTGTATGGGCAGATAAGTGGGCGTATCAGCCTGGGCTCAAGAACAATGGGGATCTTATGCAGCCTGGGGGCGTTGCCAAGAAGCCTGGGCTTTGGCTGTCACTTGCCAAAGCCGCCTATCTACTGCCTGGCAGGGGAGCCGAAGTTGCCTGAGTTCTCAAGCGGTAATGTGCCAAGGCTGCCTGCGTTCGAACTAGGAGTGGCACTGAGGCACCAAGCACTGATGCCGCCCGAACTCTGGCTGGGCACTCTGGGAACCGGAAGCAGTCTGCGCTCCCCTGCCACAAGACAATTGTGGACAGCCGCGCGGCAGACAGAGGGCAAGTGGACGGGAGTGCGGAGCAGTCTAAGCTTCTGCACGCAGGGAATAATCTCACTTGCCAAAGCCACCTATCTACTACCTGGCAGGGGCGCCAAAATTGTTTGAGTTCTCAAGCGGTAATGTGCCACAGCTCCTGCGTTCGAGCTAGGAGTGGCACTGAGGCACCAAGCACTGAAGCCGCCCAGACTTTGGCTGGGAACACTGGGAACCGGAAGCTGTCTGCGTTCCCCCGCCACGGGACAATGGCGGCCCGCCGGTGCGGCAGGCAGGTAGGGGGTGGCACCTGAGCTGACGCAAGCGAGAGATACAGTCTGAGCTTGTGGGACTGGGCACACTCAGTAGGTGGGCGAGTGGACAAGGGTGCGGAGCAGTCTAAGCTTCCGCGCGCGGAGGGAACGATCGGCGCGCAGTGGCAGCCGTGCGGGCTCCGGAGCAGCAGCAGTGGCAGGGGTGGAGCTTTGAACACGGCGGTTATTTGGGGCGAGGGGTGCCTACCCGCCCGAAAGGGGACCTGCGATTCCCTGTTCCCCCACCTCTGTGCCCTCTCAGATTTCTCTCCCCTAAAAGCCACTATATACCCTTAATATCTTGCCTTTCTTTCCCCGGGATTTGCAGCGCAGCTAGGCGGTCGCCATCTTGGCCGGAAGTCCCTGTTTTGCCAATTCTTAAAGAAATAGATCATAATTTTAAAATAGCAATTTCTTCATAGGTATCTTCATGAATTATTTATCTGTTTATCTTGTGAATTACCCAGTGTAGTTAATTTCCATGAAGGGACTCAGTTGCTCCTTGTTATTAGTTTTGCTGTCTTGTGAAAAGCATTTTATGCAGTTAAACATACATCTAAGGACTTGGTGGACTGATATCATAATAAATTTTCCCAATAGTTTCTACTTGACACAGGTAGGTATCCACTCTTGGCTCAAGATTGAGTAGATTGTGTCTTATTCTGTCTATAACCCATAATTTGTATTGTTGATGCTATAAACCAAGTGCTAATTTTAATGATGAGTTGAACTTGTCATCAAATGCTTCATTGTTTTGATGGAATCCAAGAAATTATTTTATGGTAAAGCAGGGTGCTCAAATGAACCAGGTTTGAGGTAAAGTTGATAACTTCATATTCACAATTGAATACTTTTACTTATTTTGCATTAAGCATTATCTAATAAACAAGGTAGGTCAATAAAGAAAAGGTGGTTTTTTTAATAAGATTAATCCACTCATTTCCCATCCTGTGCTTATTTTCTCTTATGATTGGCACATCCAGATATACACATTTGAGAAACCAATCTAAATAAAAATTTTCAAGTATGAACAAAAGAAGCATTAGATACACAATTAAAAACTCAACTTTTAGCTGGACATGGTAGCACATGACTTTAAGAATCCCAGCACTGAGGAGGCAGAGGTAGGAGGATCACCATGAGTTCAAGGCCACTCTGACACTACATAGTGAATTCCAGGTCAGGCTGAGCTACAGTGAGACCCTTCCATGGGAAAAAAAAAAAAATCAACATCTGCCTCTAAGTATAATATATGCCCCCAAGATTTCTTTTACCCATACAATAACTTTTTATATTTATATACCTTTTTATATTTCAAGGCAGAATTTTATTTTTGTCGATAACACTTACTATAATGTTATTAAATTGCAAGGGGCAAATCAAGACAGGCATTTGTTTAAGAGAGAGAAAAAATTAAAGTTTTGGTAAAAGAATGTGTTTAATGTCCCTCATTTGAAAAATTTCTGAAATTCACTCCAAAGATGTATAAGAAAATAAATCACAGACTAAACCAGCCACACATGATTACAGATTTGTGTATTCTTTTTAAAATGTATTGTTAATTGTCATCAATTAATTAATTTGCACGTGTGTATGTGTGTGCATGTATGCATAGTCACACCAAGGCTTTTTGCCACTACAAACAGACACTAGATGCTTGTGCTGCTTATGTGGGGGGCTTGAAAATTGAACCTGGGCCCACTGGCATTGCAAGCAAGCACCTTATACCACTAAGCTATTTTTTTCAGACCCTTGGGCATTCTTTGGCTAAATTGACTACTAAAGCCAAATAAACAGAGTAAAACTAATGGGTGCATATATAAATTTTGCACTGGATATGGCTTCTATATTGTGATCTATTTCTATGAATTCGTTTTATGAATTAACTTTTCTGAAATTTTTTTAATCCAGGAACACAATTCTGTATACTTG
This sequence comes from Dipus sagitta, assembly GCA_036346955.1. Lineage (NCBI taxonomy): Eukaryota > Metazoa > Chordata > Mammalia > Rodentia > Dipodidae > Dipus > Dipus sagitta. The sequence continues at coordinate 108,190,696 of CM070783.1, forward strand.
CAAGAGTATTTCCTAAAGCCATAAATAAAATAGGAAAACAATTAAGAGAAGATGAGAAATGGATATGTATATTTCATTGTAAATGGCCACTCTCTATTTTATGTCAGTTTAGTTTGCCTTGTGGCAAAATAATCTATAATTAAGCTACACTGCAATATAAATGTTAGTAAAATGGACTGTCTTGGTAAATCAGTGTTTAGGAAAAAACAATCAAATCCAATTCCTTTCCCTAATGAACCTCTTCATGCGCTGCTGGCTCAGGCAGGCAGCTTTCCCTAGGGCTGAGTGGGCATCCTTGAGACATCTATAGGTAACTAGTCTCCTCACTTTGTTTCAGAAAGAACCAGGGTTCAAAAGCATGTGAAATGTTACACAAGGGGGAAAATCATGCACTTAATAACTTCAGGAAAGTTTCAGCATCAGGTAGTTGGTTTAGAGTGCAGGGTATATGATGCTGACATGCAAACAACTATTTAGCTCGGTGAAAATACATATATATATTAGGGAATTTTGGAAGATTTACATAAGAACTTTGGCAAAAACCATGTTTGATCAGCCTTAGGCTCACAGGAAAATAAGCTTTGGATTCTAAGCTTGGCTCTGCTGGCTATAAAAATACGTGACCTCGGGCAAGCATCAGGTATCTCTGTGCTTCAGTTTAATTTACTTATGACTTCAAGTAACAATACCAGCAATATAGGTTTTCATGATATCAGACAAATATTGATGTATTAAACATACATAATCACACAAACACATTCAAAAATACATATTGTGTTTTAATAATACATAAAATTCACGTATGATGATTTCTAGAATTCGAGAATCATCATTTAATTCTAAGTTGTTATCAGCTCCCTTATATCTTCCCATTCATATTTTACCCATCCTCTTTTGTTATTAGGTCTTGGAATTCTTCTGGATTTCCTATCTTTAAATGACAAACAGGCTTACCTCTTTGGAGCTGTCACCATCCTGTCCACTTTGGTAGACTCCACTACAAAGACTGTGCCAACGTGGCAGAAATCCCTCAGTTTCTTCATGGGCCCTGGGTTTCTTCCTTTTCTTTATACTTAACTGTTGGGAAGACATGGACTGAGTAAAAAAGATGAAAAAGTGTAAGAGATTTCAAACTGTAAGACACTAAAAATCCAGTTGAATTTCTTTTGCAAAAAAAAATATTTTTTATTTGTTTATTTATTTGAGAGAGAGAAAGAGAGAGAGAGAGAGAAAGAGAGAGAGAGAGAATGGACACACCAGGGCCTCTAGCCACTGAAAAAAAAAAAAAAAAAAAAAAAACAAACCTCCAGACACATGCATCACCTTGTGCATCTGGTTTTTCCTTGGTACTGGGAAATCAAACCTGGATGCTTTGGCTTTGCAGCAATTGCCTTAACCACTAATCCATCTCTCCAGCCCTTAGTATAAATTTCTGCAAACAATCTTATCTGTCACATACATGTATGTTATACACACACAAAGAGAAAGAGAAAGAGAAAGGGAGGGAGAGAGAGAAGAGACAGACACAGAGAGAGAGAGATCTGATCTTGGTTATCATTGTGGGATCATGAATGCACAAATCAGTATTTGTGAGGGAGACGATGCTTCAGAATACACCCTCTCACCCTATAGTTCTTACATTCTTTCAAACCCTCTTCTGCAATGTTCTCAGAGTCATGGAGAGTTTGTTATAAACTTCCTTTAGTGTTGATCTCTCTGCAGCCTCTGATTTTCATGTTTTGATGAGTTTTTAAGTCTCCTTAGGGTCTACCACCATCACCCTGGAGAAAGTTCTCAGGATAGCAGTGAGAACAGCACTCATATTTAATCTGCCACTTCCTCTATAGCCTTCCTGGGCCCTTGGCAGGTGATATAGAGATGTTCATCTAGGTACTAGGCACTTGGACTTCTTGTCTTGTTATTTTGATACGTCTTGGATCCTCCAAGTATTCACCAACAATATTTGTAATGGTAATCTCAACCATGCAGTTTATGTCTTATAAGACTTGTACAAAAGGACATACAATTTCATTGGGTTTTCCTTACAAGAACAAAGTAAGTCTTTGGGGTTTGTATAATTAGTCCCTATATACTCTCTTTATAGCCCAGTGAATATGCAGTCAGAGGCCTTCAATCTCATTTGTCTGACTACTATACCTTAAGAAAAAAGATATTTAATGGCTCTACCAGAATTCTAAGAAAAAAAAAAACCTACATGGCTCTCACTTTAAAAAATAAATCAGAAGGCAGGCATGGTGGCACATGCCTTTAATCCCAGCACTCTGGAGGCAGAGGTAGGAGGATTGCCATGAGTTCGGAGCCACCCTTAGAATACAGAGTGAATTCCAGATCAGCCTGGGCTAGTGTGAGACCCTACCTCGAAAAACCAAAATAAATAAATAAATAATAATAATTAAAAACAAAAATATAAATCAGTACTAGTAGGACTTCATCTAATTACAAATTTTCAGAATGGTAGTTGGAAAAGTTAATTGCCCTTATAAGTCAAATATTTTCAATGGTTTGCAATTTCTAGACAAATCTCTGCAATTCCACTATTGTGATAGAAGTGTGAAACCTAATTTATTTGTCTCGTTTAGTTAAATACTACCTGTGACAGTAAGTGCCACCACTGCTTATCTATAAATTAGAAATGTTAATTATATGATAACATAATTTTATATGTACAATTATATATAATTATATATCATGCTTGGGAATTATATTAGCCATTGGCTTGGGCCAATGTCACTTTGAATGATAAGTTCCAATTATTTTTCTGAGATACCAGTGAACCTGAATGTATAAACCAAGAGATATTACCTAGTTGCCTTCTATTCCCCAGTTGAGTGACTATTACATTAGCTGATATTTCTATGTTATGCATAATTTTGAAAAAAAATGTGTGGTTTAAGGATATTAGAAACACAAACCAGAATGGTATATAAAAATTACTAGCAGGAACACCTAAACTTACACAAACACCAAGAGAAAAATACAGAAGATTCATAAAGATATATACATGTGGTATTAATTTGAAACTGGGTGTGTTAATTAGATTGTTGTCAGAATGACAATATAACTGGTATTAACAGCTAAAGAGAAGAAGGGTTTATTTTGGCTGGTGCTTTCAGAGGTCTCAGCATGTGATTCTTGGTTCCATTCATTCCAGGTCCATTGTGAGGCAGAGCAAACATCATGGTGGCATTAACATGTGTCATAGACCACTCACCTCATGATAGAAAGACAAAGGAATTTAGGACCAAGTATAATCTTCAAAGGCATGCCCCCAGAGACCTTCTTCCACAACTCTCACCACATAAAATTCCCAGAAGTTCCCCATAAGGTACCACCAGCTGGAGACCAAACATTCACCATATGAACCTGTAGGGAATCTTTCATATTCAAACCATAACATTAAGCTTTTGGATTGAGAATGAAAATGAAACCCTGTAAGTGTTTCTAGTAGATATTGTTAGTTCTTGCTTAAGATCTGTTTTCCTTTATTAACAAGACCCTCCTTTATTCAGATTACAATATAGATTAAAGTTAAATTCTGACTAATATAAGCTCATCATGGTTTTATGAAACCTTTATACTAGCAGCAGTTATAAGTAACATTCTTCTATGTTCTTATCAAATGGAAAATAAGAGGAAGGATGTCATGAATACTGGTCTCCACAGAGATCACACTTTTTGAAAATGGGACCAATTAATATACCAACTGCCTTGAAAGTCACCAAAAATATCATAGTTCTATACTTTATTTTACAGATGTCTAGCAAGCAATAGTTTCCCAGATCATCTCCCAAGAGCCAACTGTGATTTTCATATTATTTCTATGTTGAATACCACTTTATGGAGAAACAGGAGCCTGGTAGAAACTGCTGTGCAAATGAGCTTTCCACACACGCCCATGGACCTAGAGAATGGTATGAAAAAGAAAATGAATCAACATTTATTACTGCTGACTCCATTAGATGTCTTAACTCTGGAAATAAGTAACTGCCCGAATTTTATTGAGAATGCTGGGGTTCTCTAACAGCCCTCCTGCAGTGAGAAGTGAAGCCAAGCTATTTCCTTCTTTGCTTTATTAGTATCTAGTGGGAACTATTACAAATGTATGCTCTAAGCTAGAAAGTATATGCTAAGGGAAACTGCCTGAAGAGCTATTATTCACCATTAAGTGTGGAAAATAAGCTCACATGGTTGAAAGGGAGAAAAATTAATCATAAACTTAAGTTTCAACATCCCAGACAAATCTGAAAGTGGGTAAAAACCTCAAATAGTTGAGCAGATAGTTTGCTCTGGAGTGTTAGCTCCACTGTCTTTGTATCCCACTGAGCCACACACTTGTTTGATATAAATTGATTAGTAAGTCATATATTATTAAATTGAGTAAATAGAAATGAGTTACTATGAGGACTTTACAAATACTATGCTTTACAGAAATCTGTAACCTATTGGTTACCTTGGAAGTCTCTTCTCCTTTTTAATTTATTTTTTTTATTTTTCAAGGTAGGGTCTCATTCTAGCCAAGGTTGACCTGGAATTAACTATGTAGTCTCAGGGTGGTCTCGAACTCATGGCAATCCTCCCACCTCTGCCTCCTGAGTGCTGGGTTTAAAGGCGTGCACCACCACACCCAGCCCAGAAGTCTCTTCTCTTGAATTCATCCAGAGAAATCTTAATGTATTGTTTTTATACACAGTTTCCTACAAAATTCTAACTCAGCTCCTAGATGAGGATTGCCCCATCAGTGAGCTTTGACAAAGCACATACATAGTACCAGAGATGCTGAAAAAACAACTCTGGAGAAGACATTGTCCTTGACTTCAGGAAGCTCCATTGAAGTCAGTCTCACCCTATGTGTGCTGTATGTTGATGGGTGCTTCACTATTTATGAACATGATGAATACAGAATGAAAACTGTATGAAGTAATCACTAATTAACAGCATTACAGCAAGGAAAAAAATGATTCTCAAATATGTAAAGGACATCTATTTTTAATGAATTTGATGATACTTGAAAATTACATCTAAAGAACTCTAAGATGCCTGGAAAACTTCATCACTTGTACCAAGAAACTTCAATGATTTTGGTGCTCTTTCATGCACACACATGATTGTCAATTGAATTATGGTCAATTCATCAAGTGAAAATTGATGTAGATTATATTTAGACCAACTGATCTCGCATTTTACTATATAGACACCAATGTGTTCTGAGATTTGTGGTGGGTAATAGTGAGTGAAGATCAAGGAATAACATAAAAATGAAAGAACAGTATCTGAGAACCCATGGAATTTACAAACATGGAAGGAAATAACATGTCCAGACATGTTTGTAACAGAAGACAAAATAGAAGGAGCACAGTGATACCGAAGCAGAATGGAAACAGGATGGGACTACTTCCACTCAGGTATTAATAAGATCCTGTTCATGCCATGCTTTCTGGGCCTTGATAAAAGTCCCCCTCTGTGAGAGGCTTGTTGCATTCTGCTGGTGTCGTGAGAACTTGAGCAGAGTTGAGTTTAAAAGAAATTGGCTGGTGTGAGCAGAAGGATATGGCACAGAAATAATGACCGTTACAGCCAAAGACCACAGCTTTTTTTTTTTAGCTGCAATTGTTGAGAGATTACCATCATTAAGATTAGGCCAGCTATTCTGCATTGAGACAGCAAAAAGAATTCTAACTCTTTTGAAAGTAAAAAACATGAATGCTAAATGACTTCTCCTGCTTTCAAAGCCACTTTCCTGCCCAAAACTACTTCTGATTGGATGTTTTGTCCCAGTAACAAGAAAGTAACTACTATACCTTCATAATCTGAAAATGTGATAACTATGCCTAATCTACTAAACACCATAGCTTACCCTAGTTTACCTTGTTTTTGTTTCTGTTTTCTTCTTTGTTGTTTGTTTGTTTGTTTTGTTGTTGTTGTTGTTTTCTTTTTTTAGGCAGGGTCTCATTCTAGCCAAGGCTGACCTGACACCCACTGTGTATATCCCAAATTGGCTCAAACTCAGTGATCCTCTGACCTCAGCACACTGGTGCTGGAACTGAAGGCATGCACGCCATGCCTCGCATCCTTAGAGTAGTACCTCAGCCTGCCTGAAAATGTTCACATTAGCCTACAGTTGGACAAAGTCACCTAACACAAAGCCTTTTTCATTGTAAAAATGTTGAATATTTTACTGAGTACTGTACTAAAGTGAAAACCAGAATGGTTACAAACACCGTTTTTTACATCATCATAAAGTCAGCCAGCTGTAAGTTACAGACCATATGCAAATGATAAGCAACATTTTGAGTAGGTGATGAGAAAACAAAGGTTGGTTTTACTACTGATTAAATTTATCATCGAACTTTGAACTTTAGTCATCCACTCTTCTACAACTCAGTCTTCTATCACTCTTGGCACATCCTTGTTCTACTGACTGGTTCTTGAACTTATGGCCCTTGGGTTCTTAGATAGTTATCAGGAAACAAGCTGCTTCAAAGCGAACATGTATGGCTTATGATGGAAGTGGGAGATATCTGCCTGTCATGGAGGTTATTTGACTCCAAATGTATTCCCACTATTAACATATGCTTAAGATCAACAACTCAGTCTACATATCTTGGCAAATGGCAGTCCACCTGTCAAATGTTAGAACAAAAAAGTATGTAAGCCATGATAGAGACCAATATCCTATATTTAGAATTAAGAAAACAAAAATGTAAAACAGCCAGCAGAATTGTTAAAGGTCACACTGGAATTATGGCAGCAGCAATGACAATTGGGACTATAGTTAAGCAAGCACTTTCCCTCCCAACATACCAACCTTCCTTGTTTTATTTGGATTGTCCACTGGTTAGAAAACTCCCAAATGCTGAGCATCCTGGCTCAATGGAAAGAGTTTTGTTTGGGTATCTTTACTGGAACTTTGTGGGAAGTTTGATTAATGTGGTAAACAAAGCTTATGTCTTTCACAGGAAATGTCCCATAGAAATCCAAAGATGGCTTGAAGCACCAGCCTTATCTTTTTTCAACCACAACTGATATATATTTTCCTGTCAAAAGAAATATGCTTTATGCACAAATTAGCATTTGTCTTGTTCAGGCTGAATCTGTGTAATCACCACACTAATGACAGAATTGCCTCATAATTTTTGCCTTGTGTTTTTTTTTTTTTTCAATTTGGTAAATTAAAAAGCAATGCCAAAATGCAGCTATGGAAATGCAGCTGAGAAGGATGTTTAACTACTGTAGTCTGAGAGAGTCTTTATGGGAAGAAAACCCACATCTGTTTCATCTGTAAGCTTGTTTGAGGAATGATTATACCCATAGGAGAAACATCAGCCCAGGAATTCACATGATTTTATGGACTAAACCAAACCAAACAAAAAAAGAAAGAGAAATCAATTAGCATATCCTTAAAGAAATGATAGCTACTCCAGTCTATGTTGTATTTGTCAGTAAGGGAGATGATGCTAGTTTCAAATTATTTAATCTATTTTCTGCTTAATTAATATGCTTAAATATGAATACTATTTCAAGGGTTTTCTTTTTTTAATTTTTTTTTGTTTATTTTTATTTATTTGAAAGCGACGGACACAGAGAGAGAAAGAGGCAGATAGACAGAGAGAGAATGGGCGCGCCAGGGCCTCTGGCCACTGCAAACGAACTCCAGATGCGTGCACCCCCTTGTGCATCTGGCTAACGTGGGTCCTGGAGCATCGAGCCTCGAACTGGGGTCCTTAGGCTTCACAGGCAAGTGCTTAACCGCTAAGCCATCTCTCCAGGCCCTCAAGGGTTTTCTACAATGAAGTTTAAATTAGTGTCATCTGATGTCTATGGGTCTTAGGGTTTATAATTCTCCTTTAATTTTATCAGATATTAAGGCATTTATACACTAACAAGTTAACATGCAGAACTGAAATAAAATTCACTGGCACATAATGTTGTGAATAGGTAGTATTACAATGATTTACACAAAGTTACTGTTATTTATTTAATTATTTTTGTTAGTCAAGCATCTGTCATTCAGGGACAGAAGAAGAACATTAACTTCTTCCAGTAAGGATGAGACCAGAAACGTAGATACATGAAGCCCAATGAGGTATTTGAAAATGTTATATTTGAGTCAGTATATTAAAGAACTACTAAGATCCCCTATGAATTATGTGGACATTTATAATTAATTATTAGATTTGATCTGCTATACCATTCATGATTTAACGTCTATGAGATGAGATGGAGCTACAATTTAAACTTAAATTAGCAAACTGTGAACTGATCAAGAAAAGAATTATGCTCTAAGCTTAGACTATATTACCGAAAGCAGGGGTTGCAAATCAAAGGAGGGTGGAATTCTACTGTTCCAAAAATACATCAGGAAAGATGAATCTCTCTAAAGAGCAGCAAAAAATAATGGTTAAGGGACCAAAATTAGAAGTATTGTAATTGTCAATGTGGTAACTGATGAAGACACAGTTCAAACTGGATGCTAAAACAACAGGTGGAAGGAGATGGGGAATAGGATGTTCAGTCTCAAAGGATAACACCACATACAGTGCTTCAAAGTAAGACAATAACCTCTGTGATGGAGAGACTTAGTGGGACCATCTTAACCAATTTACCAAAATATTTGTGACCAATAATGAGACAACTGAACACGCCATTGCCCTAATGTGGTTTGGTGAAGAGACATTGCTGCCTGTGTAGTATTTTTCTTTCCAAATAACCATGGAAATGCTCTAATGCTACTTTGGGTCAGACATTTTATCATAATCTTAACAACTATGGCTGTAAGCATCACTTTTGAGAATATATTCAGTAGAGGTAACTAATTATTCTCTTTAGTACTTGCCCCAATCTGTGCAAGCTTAGTTCAGGATGTGACCACTTCTGTAACTTTGGCATAAGGCCAGTCACTATAAAAACTACTAGGTAACCAGAACTATAAAGTCATCAATGAAAAATAATTGTTTCAGTATTCAATGTGTGTTTCCTCTGTTTTGTCTTTCTGGTTTTGTGCTTTTTATTCTCTTCCTCTCCTCTTTCTTTTCTCCCTCCATTTTGTGACTTTCAATAGGTATATATGATGTCTGTAGTAGTATGTGCCTGCAAAGTAGAATAAGTCAATTGTCATCATCAGGAGCTCAGAGTGTAACAGAAATAATAATAGTCACTAGTCCAGGATAACTGAGAACAATTTCAGAATAAAGTCTTATTCACTTCTTGAGAATAAATTTCACCACACTCTGTGTAGACTGCTATGAAATACTTCTTCTGGGATGTCTCTTTAGTATGACCATGGTAATAAAGACAGAATCAGAACTGAGTTTGGCATATTCTGAATCTGTGATGACAAGAGACAAACAGGAAGTCAACACTAGAAATAAGATTGTGAGGAAACAATATTATCCTCCTTTTAAAGATGCTGAAACTGAGGCCTAGAGCAGAGGAGATGGATTAGCTGTTAAAGGCACCTGCTTGTAAAGCTCGAAGGTCTGGGTTCCATTTTCCATTACCTACATAAAGCCAAATTCACAAAGTGTTACAAACATGTGGAGTTCGTTTGCAGTGGCAGGAGACCTATGGTACTCATTCTCTCTCTCTTTTGTTGTCTCACTCCTAACTAAACAAATATTTTTAATAGCAGGTCTTAAAAAAACTGAGTAAAATATGAATGCTCACAAAGCTCTTAAGGGACAGAGTTAGACTTGGTAGCTAGGCCATGCTACTAATGCTAAGGTACACTGAGGATGAAAATTGGAAGAACCAAAAGCCATCTTTTCTTCCCATTGGAAGAAAACCACTGTATACATGAGATGAGAAAGTTTAACACCAGTAGATGAACTGAGATATCTCTTACTACCATTCATTTCCTTTTGCAATCAGCTTGTCAATTAGAGGAAAGAGCCAATGAGATAATGTCTTTCTATGCAACCCAGCATGTTGCCAAGTGCACCTTGGAATGTAAAGGTAGATGGAAGAGACTTAACTGTGCTGTAAATGCCTTATCTTTAAGAGAAAATGCACTTCCAAGGAGCTTTGCTCTGGGCTCTCTCACTTGTTTATTTGAGCTTAAATCAGGGTGAGTACCCTACCACAAAGGCTGCCAGACAGCAGATAATGCTGTGCTGGTCGCTGTGGAAACCAGATCTGAGAGCTAAGAATACATCCTTAGCACCACTAAAAAAAAACCATCTCTCCTTTGTATACGTCCAATTTCACAAATGAACCACAATTTTAAAATACCAGCTCTTCAGGAGGTGGTGTTGTAGCTAAGTGGTAGAGCATTTACAAAGCACCCTCAAGTCCTTGAGTTCAATTCCCAGCACTGCTGAAAAAAATAGAATAAAGTAAAAGGTAAAATAGAGCTGGGTGTGGTAGTGAATACCTTTAATTCCAGCACTCAGAAAGCTGAAGTGTGGGTGGGGGGGGGGGGTTGTAAGTTTGAGGCCATCCTGGGATATAGAGTGAGTACCAGGTCAGCTTGAGATAGAGTGAGACCTTGCATAAAAATTAAATTTAATTAAATTAAAAGGTAAAATAGTTTTAACTGTAGTTAGTGCTGTGTTCAAAGTGCTTAAAGCATGTTTTGGGTTCATTTTATCTATTTGCGTAGGTGAAATAAACTCCAAAGATATCCTTGTGCCAATTGCTAGAACCTCTGACTATATTACCTCAGAAGGCTAAGGGAAATGAAAGCAAGAAGATGGTTTCCCACCTGGTGAACTACAAATGGAGAAACTATTGTGGACTTTCTGGTTGCATCCAGGATAAGGTTGAGTATCCTTAAAAATGGAAATGGGGTCAGGAAAAGCCAGACTGAAGTGACATGAGATGGGTTCTGCTCATTGCCTTGGCTTGAAAGATGGAAGACGCAGCTCCGGACCATGCAATGAGAGTGGCCTATGGAATCTACAAAGAACAAAAAGTGTGTGCCTCTCTGAACTTCAGCCCTGACATATATTATTTTAGTCCCATAGAACCTTTTAGAGATTTCTAACCCATAGAATGATAAGAGAATAAATTTGTGCTATATTAAGCATCTGAGTTTTTCATCACTTGTTCCAGCAATTGAAGGACTAATGGACTGCTAAATGACAATGCTGAGCAAATACTTCAATACCAATTACTTTGTGAATTTAGATGCTTTTAAGCCAGGAAGGTACCATAATGAAAAATAGACAGATGGGTACCATGGTAAGGATAACAGAACATGGCCCTAAGATCAAACAGCACTTTGAAAGCTGACTGATGGTGTAAGATTTGGGGATTCTCATTTGTTAGTAATTCAGGTGCCAAAGGAAATCTCCAAAATTAATATGGGTTGGGCTGGAGAAATGGCTTCGCAGTTAAGGTGCTCACCTGCAAAGCCTAAGATTCCGTGTTCAACTCTCCAGGTCCCACATAAGCCAGACACACTAGGTGCTGTAAGCATGCAAGGTCACACATGCTCAATAGGTGGTGTACTCATAAATTCATTCATCTCATAAAAATTTACCAAAAATAATAAGTATGGATTAGTTATATGTGAAATATATGTCTATATCTATATCTATATCTATCTATCTATCTATCTATCTATCTATCTATATATATATATATATGATGTGAGTTCTAAGGTGCTGTGAGCTTTCTAGAGAAAAAAATTGGGAAATCCACCAAAGGAAAAAAATATAACAGTACTTTTCTAACTTCTGCTTCCTATATTTATATAACATAAAATATTACTGTTGATTCCTTGGCTTACTGGAGAACACATTATAGTTAATAATGTAAAACTAAGAGGATATGACATAGAACCTAGTGTGCCTTAAAGTTCTAGCATTAAACTATGATTGCCTTTCTTTTCTGTTAGACAATAAACAATTTAGAGGAGTCATGATATTTAAGACATTTAATGGTGTGCTATGGAATTTGAACTTGTTTCTTCTGCTTCTCTAGTAGAATCCAAGATATACATGGACACATACACATAATATATATGATATGTACATACACATAATACACACACACCCATTATGTTTCAAAGTACAGGTTCTATGAGAGAAATAAAGGTGCAAATGAACAGTTATATTGCAGAGGCTGCAATGCAATGAGAAATGAGACTATCTGCTTGGAAACATGCTTCAAGGAATACCTCTATGCCTCATCCTCCACCAGTTACTATATATTTCCTATTTTAAGACCAAGAAAATCAGACCAAGTGCTGGTGATATTGCTTAGCAGTTAAGGCACTTGCCTTCAGAACCTAAATACTGGAGTTCAATTCCCCAGTACCCACATAAAGCCAGATGCACAAAGTTGGCACATGCATCTGAAGTCCACTTGCAGTGGCTGGAGGCTCTGGCATGTCCATTCTCTCTGTCTATCTGTCTTCTATCTCTCTCTGCCTACAAATAAGAAAGAAAGAAAGAAAGAAAGAAAGAAAGAAAGAAAGAAAGAAAGAAAGAAAGAAGAAAGAAAAAAGAAAGAAAGAAAGAAGGAAGGAAGAAAGAAAGAGAGAAAGAAGAAAGAGAGGGGAGGGAGGGAGGGAGAGAGGGAAAGAAAAAGAGAAAGAGATAGAAAGAAAGAAAGAAAGAAAGAAAGAAAGAAAGAAAGAAGAAAGAAAGAAAGAGAAAGAAGAAATAAGATCAGACCAATAAAAATGATCTACTCAATTCCAAAGGTCTCAGAGTAAGGAAAGCTGATTTCGATGGTCCCAGCTACATACTTGTTCACCTTCTTTCACCTTTGGAGCAATTCATGGAGTAAGCTGTTTTTGTTGTTCTCCTTTTACACGAGAGGAAATAGGTGCAGACAGGTTAGTGTGTCCTTCTCCATGCCATGAGCAGAGCTGTCTGCTGAGGCCATCAGCTAACCACTAACCAAATTCACTGCTCATGGTGATTATTCTCTACATGAATATTGAGGGATTTCTTAGAAGCCTGTTTGATGGTTTGTTTTTTTTTCTGTTTTTTGTTTTTTTTTTTTGTAATTGAGACAGGGTATTATGTAACCAGGCTGGCCACAAACTTGCTATGTAGCTGAGGATGACCTTGAAGTCCTGATCCTTCTACCTCAGTCTCCCAAGCGCTGGAACTACAGATATTCATCACCATTCTGAACATAAACCTGATTTGAACTAGAGTCTAATATACTGTCTGTCAGGGAAGCAAAGAAGAATGTGTCAATTTTATGGATATGAACTAATTTTGCATATTTTCTGGGAGGGGGGGTTCTAATAGAAAAGAATCTGTAGTGAACCATAAAGAGTATTTTCTATATTGTGGCAAGTGAGCACATTCACCTCTTCTATAACTTCAGTAGACAGAGCTCAAGGACTAAGCCTTTTACTCTAAAATTCCTGAAAGGTATAAAATTTTTTTATTCCTTTTCTTGACATTGTCTAAATACTACTTGAAGCTATGGTTGCTCAGTTAAAACACAAATTATTAAAAATACAACATTTTATATGCGCTTCTTTCTTCTTTATTCGCTTATTACACCCCTTTCAATTGCTCTCCAAAATGCATACCAAGGCTTTTAAAAATAGATAATTAGTTCACTAAATGACAAAATATGTAAGGACAATTTTGAAGTGATTAAATATTTAGGTAACTATTTCTCCACATCAGGTGAGTGTTGTTTTCATCTGTTTACATTTCCCAGCTTTGTTTTGGAAAAGGGCTGATAAAACTGAACCTCTCTGAAAGCACTGCAGGAAAAGAACCTGTCTTGTGTTGTATAGTAACTTGCAACTAGCTGCTTTTCAGTGAACTGTAATATTGAGGTATAAAGCACTTCCTCTTTCAAGCCAAGGCTGACACTGGGAATGTGGCAGGAAATTATGTCATGACTATTTCCTTTATTAGAATAAGATGAAACCTGAATTATTTCCTATAAACTCAACCTAGAAGATTTTTCTGGAAGCCATAAGCTTTGCTTTAACTCTGGTTTTCTCTGAAGTAATAACAACATGCAGGTACTAAGCACTACAAGTGGATATGAAGAAGGACAGGTAAATAGAGAGAGGACTCCATGCTCTTAACGAGTCCTCCATTTCATTTTGGAGGTAAAGAAACTTAAGCTCATAAATTTCCCCATTTCACATTAGCAGTGATAAATCCTTCCATCTGACTCCAGGACCCTCCTTCAAATTACTATGCAGATCAGCCATTGTTAAACAATAAAGTAGAAATAAGATGGAATTGGATATAGAACTTTAAAGTATTAAGTGTAACTCTGAATTAAAATTTAGATTCTAGTGCCTATTAACTGAGCCCTTAGAAATGGAGGCACAAAGATCAGGAGTTCAAAGCCAACCTTGGCAACATAAGGAATTCTAAGTCAGCCTGGGCTACATGAGACACTATTCAATAAAATAAAACATAATGTTTAGATTCTAGCCGGGCGTGGAGGTACACACCTTTAATCCCAGCACTTGGGAGGCAGAGGTAGAAAGATTGCTGTGAGTTCAAAGGCCAGCCTGGATTACACAGTGAATTCCAGGTCAGCCTGGACTAGAGCAAGACTCTACCTCAAGAAAACAAACAAAAAGAAAATTTTAGATTCTACATATTACTCCTTGCATAATATTGGACTTAACTCAGTCTCTGTTTTCTTAATGTGGAGAGACTATCACCTACATTTAATTTTGTGAACATTTTAAAGATATATTTTGAATACCCAAAATAGCACCTTCTTGAGTAGCCATTACTAAGTCATATATGGTATTTTCAATTCATGAAGTACTTTTCCTTACGTTACAACTCTGCATGAAATATTCAATATGAAAAGCATTTTCCCCCTTTCTAAGTATACTCTGTAAGAGTGGGTGGTAAAACGGTAAGTTAGCATGCAAAGATGCACTCACCAGTTATCTTTTGAAAACACGTGCAACTAAGGTGATGTACCAAGAGAAGGTGCTGTGTGACCTCTCTGGTTCATGTTGTTTCGGGCACATGATGGAAGCAATACTCATGATTACTGGTTCCTAGAGTCTACAGAGATGGACAATAAGAGTAAGGCTGAATCACACCAAGAAGGCACACCTGATGGATGTGGTGGCCCATGCCTTTAATCCCAGCACTCCGAAACAGAGGTAGGAAGATCGTCGTGAGTTCAAGGCCATCCTGAGAATACAGAGTGAATTCCAGATCAGCCTGGGCTAGAGTGAGACCCTACCTCAGAAAAAAAAAAAAGAAGAAGAAGAAAGCACACCTGCCACTGCCCAATATGCCTTCCTTGAGTTTCCCAAGAAGAAACAGCCATCTTCAGAATATTCTATTCAGTTGCTAGTAATTCATGAGAATGACTATTTTGTTCAACTCTTAAATTCTTTCAAAAATAAGAGGTTTTTACTAACATATTTTTTAGAATTCTTATCAAGATAATATCAACATTAAAGTTAAAATCATATCTTTTGCAGATGAAATAAGAAATTATCTTGCTTAGGATCTCAAAGACATAAGTAAAAACAGTTCAAAATAAATAAATATATTAGCAAATAAGTAAATCTCGATAACAAGCTTATCATGACAGACCACAACCTCTGGGATAATTGTGTTTCAGAAGCCTTTGTTAATCAAAAGAGTATCAGGATTCATTTCATTTTTCAACTTATATGAAATAAGCCTGAAGAGAATAGATATGCTATCTTAGAAACATGTATTCCAAGGCCCAAGCCCAAATATTCTGATTTCAATAAGCTGAAGGAAGAAGCCAGGGAGCTATTTTTAATGTTTCCAGGTAGTTCTGTGACAGGCATCTCTCAGAGATGCTTTCAAAGACTAGTCTCAGCTTTGGCTCTACATTAAACCAACTGCAAAGGTTTTAAGATCTCAGAAAAATCAAGACTCACTAATGGAAGGGGTTGTAAAGTGATGAGATGGCAATGTTTCCAAACCAACTCTTGAGACCCTACAGCATGCATTGAAAGCTCTCAGGCACCTGCAGTAGATGTTGCAGCACGCATGATTCAGTTGTGAGAGCAATGTGATAAGGGGACATGAATGTAGAAGGACTGCTAGAGATGTGGAAGGAGAGAGGAAGAAGCAAGGGTAAGAAAAGGTAACAGAGGTATGAATATGTTCAAACTATTTAGTGCACATATATGAAAATGTCACAATGAACAAACCCACTACTTTGTGTAATTCATGCTAAATGCTAAAGCATAATGAAACAAAATTCTAAATAACCAGAATTTATAACATCTTCTGTTTTTTTTATTTTAGTGGAACAAGAAAATAAATAAACCTCACAGGTAATTCTTGAGAAAAGAATAAGATTTTAAGATAAACTCACCATTAAAATATTGAATTAACAAGACTGGGCATGGTGGCACGCACCTTTAATCCCAGCACTCGGGAGGCAGAAGTAGGAGGATCACTGTGAGTTCGAGGCCATCCTGAGACTAAGTCTAAGTCAGCCTGAGCTAGAGTGAGACCATACCTCGAATAACCAAAAAAAATTAAATTAATTGAATTTTATTGTTTCCATGCTCATAATTATGATAATTTTGAATGGCAAAAATTGAGGCCTCTTTTCCAGTACAAAAATTAGAGATTCATTCACTTAATTGATTTAACAACTTCCTTTCAAAAGGCAGAACTTTTCAAGGTTCAAACTTACTTCATAAAGAGTAATTTCTGATAAAAATGACCATGAGGCATGGTCCAAAGTTTCACAAATGATAATTCTTGGTTATACCATTTCAGTGGTCCCAGAGGTTAATGACAGGCTTGTCATTTCTTTCCAAGTCTCAATAGGTAGAAGTTGTCAGAAAGGTGTTTACCATCAGTGACATGTTTACAGAATCAGTAGTGGTGATGGGGATCTGCTTTCTCTTGGGTGGGGAAATGAAACACAGCCATCACTCTGCCCATCACATGCCTTAAATCAGTCAGCTGCATCTTCCTAAACTAGCTAGCTATGTTACTGGTCACCCAAAGGCAAGCAGAGAAGTTTATTAAATGACAGAAAACTATATAGATTGAGGTAAAAGACAAGTAGTTGATATTTTCAGCACGTTTCTAGAATATAATAAAGTCAATGACCATAGGAAAGGAAAGGGGTTTAAGGAGGGTAAATTGAATGGGTGGAGGATGAAGTTTGGCAGTCATAGGTATGCCATTTTGTGGTTATTTTCAAAGATACATTTTAAAGCAGAGCTCTTGTGAAAGTGAATTCACTAAGAGGTTTTGGGATTGAAATTGGTTATTTCAGTGTTTGAATGTTTCATCAGCTCCAATTGTCTTGAGCTTGGCTTTGACATGCACTAATTGAGGTCCCTTGAGTTCTGTTAAATGATTTTTAAGAACATGACTCATTAGACAAAAACCTGTTGAGTTAAAGGAGATGGAAAATCACAGCTGGAAAAGCATTTTACCTACATTTGAAAAGCTCAGGATAGATGAACATCTATTTCCATTATTGGTAATAAATCAGTTCTGACTTTAAAATAGAAATATAATAGTAAGTGTTTCATTTAGAAATGATTATTTTGTGAGTTTGGGGCCTTGAAGTATTTGAGTCTACTAGAACACCAAACAGGGATTTTATTTTATTCATAGCTGGCATTGTTGTTATTCTAGGATTTACTGCCTTGTAGTAGACAATTACACTTGCTATATGAATACGCATTTATCCATAGATAGACTATAATAAAAGGAATTATCATACTTAAAACAATATGCAACCTTTTTGTTCCAAGAAAGTGAAAATACTACTATATGTTTATAAAAACATAGAAAGTATAAAATTAGGTTATTGATGCTGAGGAAAAAGAATGTGGAAAGACCTTGATAGGAAATTGTTAAAGTTCCCCATGATAATAAAATAATCATGTTTTATAAGACAGTTTAACTATTACTAGTGGCAACAATGTAAATACTATACACATATATAAAATGATAATATGACAGTGTGGAGATTCTTGAGACAGCTAAAAACAGATTTGCCATATGATCCAGCTATAGCACTCCTAGGCATATATCCTAATGACTCTTCTCACTTCCTTAGAGATATTTGCACAACCATGTTTATTGCTGCTCTATTCACAATAGCTAGGAAATGGAACCAGCCTAGATGTCCATCCACAGATGAATGGATATTAAAGATGTGGTACATCTACACAATGGAGTTCTATTCAGTGGTAAAGAAAAATGAAATTTGCAGGGAAATGGATGGATCTGGAAAGGATTATACTAAGTAAGGTAATCCAGGCCCAGAAAGCCAAACATCACATGTTCTGTCTTATATGTGGATCCTGTCTACAAATGTATAGACTTGTGTGTAATCTGGAACCAAAAATCAGTAACAGAGGCCCATAAGCTAGAAAAAGGCTATAAGGGAGGGAGGAGAGGGAAGGTCTTAAGGGGATGGTGTTGTATATATGTAAGTAGAAGAACAGATTATAGGGAGGGGAAAGGCCTAAGCAAGGCCAAGGGAAGTGATTGTATTAAAGGAAAAATGAGGGGGGTCAATCAAAATTCAAGATATTCTGGAGAAGACATATGAAAATCTACTTTCTTGAATAATGGCACATCCAGAAGCCATAGATTGTTACTAGAAAATTTTCAGTGCCAGAAGTGGGATACCTTCCAGTGAGTTGTTCACCAGGAAGGTCTCTGTTGCCTCCAAAACATTACAGGCTATTGCCAAGGCCCTTGGTTTCCCATGAGGAAGAGATGGTAAGACCCTATTGCTGAAGACTTCACATGCCTGAGTGGCAAAGTCACTGAGAAATCAAGCTGGTGCTGAGCAGAAGACCTTCTCCCTGTAGCCCCACCAACTGAAAGCTGGAAAAAGTTGCACTGGATGCAGCCTTATGGGAGACAGAAGTCATCAGCAGTGAAAACAGTGGACACTGGAAACCTCAAGTTTGGCCAAACAGGCCAAATAACTGAACGAGTGCAATAGTTGCATGTTTGCTCTGGGGGAAATCAACTGCTCTCTAATTGGACTAAAGGCCCAATCTATGGGATGGAATACATGCATGGTACTGAAAACCTAATCAAAAGCCTATGTCAGGGGAGGTCATGAGCCTTATGGGTAAAAAGCCTACTCTTATCTGGATAAATGCATATATTACTCTCACCAAATTGCCCTGAAAGCACTATACTTAATGTTCATACTCATATATTAATGCTACTCCCACTTCTGGTTAGAGAAGCTTCTCTTTTCAGGTGGCGATGACCACTAGTATGACCCAAAAGGCAATACAGCACTGAGAAGAAGAGACGGAGGAGTGTCCAGCACTGAAACATCTCACACCCTCCAAGACTCAGGGTCTATTGCAGAAGAAGTGGCGGAAAGAATGTAAGAGCCAAAGGAAGGGTATGACTCCTTACATACAATTGTCAGGACAGAAATTGCCTTGATATCCATGACCTCACAGTGCCTAGCAATACCCACACAAGACCTCTTAATAGGAGAAAAAGATGATGACATCAAATTAAAAGAGGCTAATGGAGAGAGGGCGGGGATATGATGGAGAGCAGAGTTATGAAGGGGAAAGTGGGGGAGAGGAGGGGAGGGAAATACCATGGTCTGTTGTCTGTAAGTACAGAAGTTGTCAATAAATATACATATATATTTTTTAAATAAAATAAAATGATAATATGAGTATTAGAAATGTACCCAAATGAGAAGGACATGTGTGGAGAAGGAACATGTTACTTTTCCTTTTGTTTGATGGTAAGGCCTAAAATTGAAGACAAATAATATAAGTATAAAATTTAAGATGTGGTAATTAATACTAAAATACTATGCTTAAAAAAACAGAAGCAACAGACTATGAGAATAAGAAAATAGATCACCACTTTTATGTTCATGGTTTGGTAATTAAAGTTGGAGAAGCTACAATCATAAGATATATTACAGCTGGGGAGATAACTCAGTGGTTAAAGATGTTTTCTTGCAACACCTGCCAACCCAGGTTCAGTTTACCAATATCCATGTAAAGACAGATGGAAAATGGCACATTCATGTGTGATTACAATGTACTTACGACAATGGGAACCAGAGCCAGGAGAACCTAAAGCTCATGAGACAGATAGTTTGACAGTCCTTTGCAGTACGCCATTCATTTTCAGTGGCAAGAAACCCTGTACCAAAGAAGATGGAACACACATACCTCAAAGTTGTCCTCTGACCTCCAACATGCATGCCACAGCATGCACACCCATACACTAACAAATAAACAAACAAATAAATAAATTATTTTTAAAAAGATATATTACATCAAAGATAGTATACTGGTATTAATCCAGAAACTCATTGTTGATTATCTGATTACATGAGGTATGAGTGTATGAGACATTTTACACTGAAAAATCTTTTCTTTTTTCAAGGTAGGGTTTCACTCTAGCCTAGGCTGATCAAGACTCACTCTGTAGCCCAGGCTGGCCTCAAACTCACTATGATCTTTCTACCTCAGCCTCCTGAGCACTGAGAAATCTTAACATCAAATTGAGAGCGTGTACATATCCCTAATCCTATCATATGCATCTCACTTATAGCAAAATGACAAATAGGCATTATAAGTGCAGAAACTATAAACTATAAAAATGCATCAATTCTAAAAGTATGGATTTATTCCATGTCTGATAGCTGGGAACTAAAATGTTTTCTGCTTGAATTCTCCCACTTTGCTGTCAAGGACCCTGAGGCACAAAGAGAAGTGATATTTATGAAGCCTGGGATTGGAAATGGCTCTGGCTTTTTTTATGTGGGGGATGGAGGAGTAGGAAAAGGTCTCACTATGTCTCCCAAGCTGGCTTCAAGCTTCGCCCATGTGAGTGCTATGATGCATGTGTGTGCCACCACACCAGGCCCTGCTCACACTGTTACAGAAGTCCTTTCATTCAAAATTCTTTGTTTACTCCATAGTGGATTTACTTCTGAATGTATTTGTGCAGGAACTATTTGTATGAACTAAAAGGATTCTCCCATTCCAGCTCCAATACCCATATTGAGCTGTAGCTCACCACTCCTCGGTACCACTTTACTGTTACAGTCAGGTTCACATTGCTGGTAGAAATCACCCAACTAAGAGCAGCTTGTGGGGAAAAGAGGTTTATTTTGGCTTTCAAGCTTGAGGGGAAGCTCTATGATGGCGGGGAAAACAATGGCATGAGCAGAGGATGAACGTCACCTCCTGGCCAACATAAGGTAGAAAATAGCAACAGGAGAGTGTGCCAAACACTAGCAAGGGGGAGCTGGCTATAACACTCATAAGCCTGCCCCCAACAATACACTGCCTCATGAAGGTGTTAATTCCCAAAATCAGCTGGGAACCTAGCCTTTAGAACACCTAAGTTTATGGGGGACATCTGAACCAAACCACCATAACCAAAGAATTTAATTTCAAATTATTTTTCAAAAATTATTTTTATATTAAGAAGCAATATCATAATATACTACTGTATTGGAAATTTTAGTTACTATATTTTAAAACAATGTTATTATTATTCAAAAATAGCAAGTGATTCTGATTTTAGGCATATGTACATATCTGCATTTAGCCTCAAGCCCGGTGTCAATAGGAATATATAACTTGAGGCTGAAATTTGATGGAAACATGTGAGTTTTATCAGTTAAACTACTATAAGAGCCTGGATAGAGCTGATCTGAGTTCATTATCAAGGCACAAAAGGGTTAAGGAAAAGCAAAGTGTGTCCTAAGAAACCAGGGAAAGGATTGCCTGGCTCAGGGAATATGGCTGGGGAGAGAAGTAGGAAACAGGTTGGCAAGAGAGTTTCCAGAGATTTGTGGAAGCAGATATAATATTTTACACCCATTGGCAAAACATGGCTTAGGGAGGGAACATTTTCCCAGTTCAAGGCTTCCTGCTCCTGCTCATACATCTATGCATCCCTCTATAAGCAACTGTAGCCAGTTCCTCAGGATATCTTCTGCTGTAGGAGCAACACATCTTTTGCTATAGGATTGCACTCTGAGCTGTTTACCCCACTAGAAGCAGCCTCAACCAAAAGGAGGTGTATATTAGTCTGGGCTCTCTAGAGGAACAGAACCAATAGAATGAAAGCTTATTACAAAACTGACTATGGCTGGAGATATAGCTCAGCAGTTTAGGTGCTGGCCTGGAAAGCCTAACAACCCAGGTTCAGTTCCTCAGTGCTCCAGAAAAGCCAGATGCATGAAGTGGCATATGCATCTGGAATTGGTTTAGAGTGGCCCTGGAGCACCCATCCTTTCTCATTCTCTCTCTCTCCCACACTCACTCTCCCTCTCCTTGCAAATAAATAAAATTAAAAATATCTGGGCTGAAGAGATGGCTTAGCAGTTAAGTTGTGAGGCCTAAGGACTCATGTTTGACTCACCACATCCCAAATAAACAAGTCACACAAGGTGATGCAAGAGTGCAATGGTGCACATGTGCACAAGGGGACACACATGTCTGCAGTTCGATTGCAGTAGCTGGAAGACCTGGAGTGCCAGTCTCTCTCTCATTCTTCCTCTCTCTCTCCCTCTCTCTCTCTCTCTCTCTCTCTCTCTCACACACACACACACACACACACACACACACACACAAAATAATAATAATAATAATAATAATAATAATAATAATAATAAAATCTGCGCAGTCCAACAATAGCTGCCCACTGGCTTAAGGTCAAGGAACCCATTGGATGTTCACAAGGCTGGATGCCTCCCCGGTTGACCTGGTGCTGGAGGCCTAGAGGACTCCAGGAAAGCCACTAGTCTTTAGTTAGTGTTGGAAGGATGATGAAACTCAGCTCCAAACTCCACAAAGGACAGCTAAACAGGGTAGATGCACATATGAGTAGCAAGGGCAGCCAGATAAAAAACATACACTGCCACAGGAAGGGCTGGTGTTCATATTTGTGACTGGAGATCTGAGACTCTGGCAGAGTGCTTGCTGAGCTTTTTTGTTGTTGTTGTTTTGGTTTTGTATTCATCTTTGGACTTTGGGTAAACCTTTATCTTTATGTTTGGGGCATAAAAGCCAATTGCACTCATATTGAGTCACCAGTGCCAATGGATATAAGTTAAATTATTTCTGCAATCTGAGACCTAAATAGCCATTTCAGTACTACCTTTGTTGTGGAGTAAAGCTTTTCTCAGAAAATTGGCTGTTTGCCTTCTCTTTTTAGTAAATATTTAAGAAATCTCTATTATAACTTATGTAGGCATGAGAAATAGTAGGTGTATGATATGCTGGAGGTCCCCAGGAAGAATTTCTGTTGACTAGTCCTCATGACCTAAGGTACACTCTGAATTAATGTA
Source organism: Dipus sagitta (assembly GCA_036346955.1). Taxonomy (NCBI): domain Eukaryota; kingdom Metazoa; phylum Chordata; class Mammalia; order Rodentia; family Dipodidae; genus Dipus; species Dipus sagitta. The sequence continues at coordinate 108,213,949 of CM070783.1, forward strand.
TTTTACATATTATTTTGTCTATTAATGTGTATTTATTGGCATGATTAAGGCTGAAAATTTGATTTCTGAAGCAACAGTCCCATTAGATATTTCCATTCATGAGGCTGCCCTGGATTCAGAAGGAATGAATTCTCCCACTGGCTCACACTGGGTCACTCCAGGTGATTAGGGGTCATGGCATCTGGCCACTTGATGAGCTTAAGTCTCATTGGGGTCATGTAAGAAGAACACATCCCACATCCATGTTGGAAGGAATACCTATAGCTTATCCGAGAAGTTTACATTGTGTTTTAGTCAGCTCCATGTTGCTGGAACAAGCATCCAAGCAGAAATAAGTTATGGGAGGAAGGGATTTATTTCAGACTTACAGATCCAGGGGAACACCATCAATGGCATAAACTAGATACCATTCATAGATCCAACCAGAGAGACACCACCTGCTGCCAGCACCACAAGCAATTTCCTCTCATGTTGGTGTCTTACATTAGTGCCATATTTTTGTCACAAACAATAGACCAGTATTAATACATTATGTCTAACTAAACTCCAAACTTGTTTCATTTTTCATTAATTTTCCCTCCATATTATCCTTTTTATAATGTTACAGAATCAAAACTGAGGGTATATATTAAGTTCAGTCATCACAGCACATTTTTTCTGTTTTGTGAAAGTTTCTTGGACTTTCTGTTTTGGTGTTTCTTTCATGTTTTCCTTCTTAAGGTGATATTATAAATTTGAGGAAAGAAGATTCCAGAAGAGAAGTACCATTTTTATCACAGCATAGTAAGAGGAGTATGTCATCAACATGATTTATCACTGGTGTTGCCACTGGTCCCCAGGCTGAGTTGTTTTGGCCAGGTATCTTCATGATAAAGTTACTCTTTTGTTAACCCTGCCCAATGCCCCATCCTCTAGAAGCAAGTTGCTAACCATGGTACACAACCGTAAACTGCAAAGTGCTCCTCAAATGGGGAGCAGGTCATAAATTATTTGGAATTTCTCTAGTATAGATTTTTTTTTTCACAGTTCCAGCTCCTTTATTAAGCTTGTATTTAGTAGGCAACATACTAGAACACATTGCAGGGGCAGAATTGTAAAGGTAATTTTTTTTTGTTCATTTTTATTTATTTATTTGAGAGCGACAGTGTGGTGGTTTGAATAGAATAGATGGCCCCCAATATATTCAGTTGTTTATTTGTTTGTAGTTTGCATCTCTAGCCATCTGGCTGGAGGCAATGCCATTGTGTGGATCTTAAGGTGTGGTGGTGGGTTTTAGATTTCAATCTAAAGATATGCAAAGTGTGCTGTGCTGTGGCTTTTGACCTTTAGGCTTGTGCTTCTCTCTCTCTGCTTGAGCCTGTGAAGGTAGGGCAGTTTCTTCTGCCGTTATGGAACTTCCCCTGGATCTGTAAGCTCCAATAAATCCCTTCTTCCATAACTGTGTCTGGTCTGAAAGTTCATCTCAGCGAACCTGAAGCTGTCTGCTACAGACAGACAGACAGAGAAAGAGGCAGAGAGAGAGAGAGAGAGAGAGAGAGAGAGAATGGGCACACCAGGGCCTCCAGCCACTGCAAACGAACTCCAGATGCGTGTGCCCCTTGTGCATCTGGCTAACATGGGTCCTGGGGAATCAAGTCTCGAACTGGGGTCCTTAGGCTTCACAGGCAAGCACTTAATCACTGAGCCATCTCTCCAGCCCTCTAAAGGTATTTTTTTTTATTAATACTAGTATTTAGCAATTTATTTTTAAAGAGGTACATTCTGTTTAAAGAGCATAATCCTGTTTAAATATGTTTTTATAAAATGTTTTCATTACTTTCAGACTTAGTCATGTAAAGAGAATACAGGACATAGACTTTGGAAAACTTACATTTCTAATGAAATGCATCATCCCAAAAAAGGACAATATATGAAACGTCTACATGTTTATATCATTATAAATTTAAACTTAAATAACTTCCCTAAAACTAAATTTTATGCAGATTTATTTTTGCCTCATGCATTCAATTTTTCAACCATTTAGTCACAGAAGTATAGAAGCATAGAAGTATCACTCATGGGTACTTGTCTTAAATATTGCCAATACTATGTGATTTATTTTCTTGCTCAAATTGTTTACTTTGGGCTTCCAGAAACTCAGTTCTTTTTTTCCTGTGTACCTTTGACATATCCTCTGGGCTTTTTGTTTGTGGGGAGGGGGGCATTGAGAGTAGTTTTTTTCTAGAACTACCATATGCTATAGACTATTTTCATATGTTCATTGTTCCAACCCTACAATCTCCCATTACTCTAAAGAGCTCTGGTTCTTTATTAGGGAAAAGATCCTTAGGTTTTATGCTCCAAACCTACTTTACAGATTCTCCATGGGATTTTAAAATCTGTACTGGAGTAAATGGAACAGCTGACTTACCTTGACCTGTAGTCATTGACAAAAACTGACCTGAGTAATGACTTCTGATTTTCAATGTTTAATTTTTATCATAGTTCCTACAATGTATCTTACTAATCATTTAACTTTATTTTTTCAAGTCCTTGAGTACTTTACAATCAAATAAAAATTAAATAATGAAAAGACTTCAATTAACCAGGTAAGCAAACTTTTTTCAGTATAGGCTTCTAAGCTAAGTTTTCCACTTTGCATTGAAACTCAAAGTTCTTTCACCTGGAGTGATGTCTCCACCATCTACCACTTGTATTCTTAAATCTCGGATATCTGAGGTTTGCCTTAAACATGGCATTCAAATTTGAAAATTATAGGGAGATTTTAAAGCCTAATGCAAACTTAATAAGCAAAGTTTAGCTTTAAGTGCTTTTAAAAATACATGCCACCACATACCAAAAAAGATATCTTCAAAAATAAAAATAGTTTCAAGGTTGTCCTATTTCATACATTTAAATATAATTTGCAGTAAAATACTAATTAATCAACACAAGATAGAAATTTCTAAACATTTCTACTAAGAATGATGTAAAAATATCAGGAATAAAAAAGGTAATTCTAACCAACACTATGTTTGAGTCTCTTGTCAATGCAACAAAATCCCAGTAATTTTTTTAAATCAGAAAATAGGATGAATACTTTCAAATCCTTTGTTTTATTATGAATGAGGTCCTTTGGGTCCATAATCTACTATAGTAGAAAGGACCCTAGAATCGCATAAGCTCATTTTATAGAAAAGAAAATGATTTATCAGATAGTGGTACTATTTTCAACTTCTACATTGAGAAAGAATTTTGGAATATCTATGAAATCATTAGCAGCAATAATATTTTAAAAGTATTCAACTTTGCTTGTCTGCTGCATACTAGTATAATTTCTCAGCCAATCATCAAAACTTTGGAGATATTATATTTAGCCCTATCAATATATGATCTAGATATTTTTTAAAGCATTGGAGCTGGAGCCAGAGGCCTATGTTTTAGAATCATTTCTGACAATTCTCTCATGTCTTCTTAGGTAAGTTACTCAATACAACTTTGGATTCTTGTTCTTAAGACAGTTCTGAGATCCCTTCCAGCCTTGATGTGCAGTGATTCTGTTAGTTTTCTATCTACTCTTATTAACTCCCTTCAGATTTTACATACCTGTCTATGTGTATTTGCATGAATAGCTCATCATTTCTTGTTATGCATTTTTTTCTGAAATTCTGCCATCTGTAAGAGTGGTCACTATTTAGAAAGGAAATCATACCCACTAAAGAATATTGATGGTGGAATATATGAACTTGTTGCATTACCCGCTGTTTTTGCCCACACTCTCATGCATAGCTGAGACAGAGCCAGTGGCAATGCCAGGATTCGAGCAGGGATCTAAAGAAATGAAGAAAATATGCAATAGACTGCATGTCTTAAACTACCAAGGACGTTAAATCTCGAGATAACGGTTTCTTTTTTAATTTGATGTTTCCATGTTACCATATGGTCTCTGTCTGGCATTCATGAAAGCAGGCAGCCCATTGCTTTTTCTTTCTGTGAACAGCAGGATGCAAATAGCATGACCTACACCAACTGGGCATGAAGGTGTTAACTTGTTTAGTACTTAACTAGAATGTACACCATATGCATACATGTAATTAGCCTTATGTTTTGTACATCCTGACCTTGAGTCAGTTTTTGAAAAGATGATATAATTTGGTTTTGAATTTTTGCAATGATATCATTTTTTTTTCAATTGAGAATTGTTTTTCAATAATCACCCTCTTATCTGAGTTCATCACTAAGAGAGAAAAATTGCTTCATATTAACTTGAGTAACATTTGGATGAGCTATCAGTCATCAACTGAAATTAACCTGAACATGTCTCCAATGAGATGCAAAGCATTGATGCATGCCAGCTGGAAGGCATTTACAGTTCCATTTTTCCAGCTTCCATGGAAAAGCGTTGCAGTGCACATCTGTGAAGGTTTCACAATGATTAGAGGGATATGAGCTTTGTGTAGCCTTGGGGAACCAGAGCCATTTAAACTACCCTGAAGTGTTAGATATGTGCCCAAAATTAAGCTCAAGAAGTATTTTAATTCACACATTGCAATTCTGCCCTCTCATTTATTATTGATTCAAAGGCTAATGCCCATTTCCTCACAAGCTGCTCAGCTCATTTAAAGCCTCTTTAGGATGACATTGGCTGCTTGGGTTCCCTCTATTGTAACTATCAACCTTAATTTTGAAAGGACTCTGTAGGTCACTGGTCCAACCCTGCAGTTTTATAACCAAAGAGAAGATTCTCCAGAGACTGAAGGGATAACACCTACTTTGTGGCAATGTGAGGCTGAAGTCCAGGTCTTCCTCCTGCAAGTACAAAGTTATGTTTAGGTTTTCATAGCACTTTATTTGTTGTTTCAACTATGAACATGCACATCCAGTTCACATGCTATATTTACATGTCAACACTTTCATGAGTTATGAAGACCAGCCAAAGGTGATGTGTATGGCAGTATCAGCCTACCCTTGTCTATTTGTTCATTTTGTTTTGAGACAGGGTTAGTAATTAACTTCCTGTTGCTGGGATAAAACACCTGACCAGAAGCAGCTTATGAGAGGAAATGTTTTATTTCAGTTTATACTCCCATGATGTTTCCTCTTGGTGGAAAAAGTAGATGTGTACATCAGCTGGAAGTAAGTGATCTAACTACTGGGCTTGAAGCTGGGCTTTATTACCCCAAAACCTGCTATTAGAGACAAACCTCCTCAACCAAGGCTTCACCTCCCAAAGGTCTCACAACCTTCCCAAATTCTTGCCAGCTAAGGACCAAGTACTGAAAATACAAGCTAGTGGGAGATATTCCATTCAAACCACTACACAGGGTTTCACCATATAGCCCAGGCTGACATTGAACTCATGACCCTCCTCCTCCCACTGCAGCCTCCACAACTGTTGGGATAACAGGCATACATCATCACATTCAGCTCACTATACTTTTAACAATGAAGAAAAGTTATGTTTGATCACTGTAAAAGCTGCATTTATCCTGCAGTAGATAGATGGTATAGTATGCTGTAATGTATGTAGTACACTATAGATAGGACAGTGTAATGAGTAGATTATCATAAGCATTAACCAAAATTGTTGATGTGTTATACAGGACATAAAAAGTATTTCAAAACTTTAATTATACCAATATCCCAAATATATATATATATATATATATATATATATTCCAGAAGGAAGGTCTCATTCTAGCCCAGGATGACCTAGCACTCCCTCTGTAGTTGCAAGCTGGTCTCAAACTCAAGGCAATCATCTTATCTCTGCTTCCCAAGTGTTGGGATTAAAGGAGTGCACCACCACACCTGGCTTCAAATCCAATATTTTTAAAAAATAGCCTTTGGTTAAGAAAAAAAGAAACTTTAGCATCACCTGCTAAAATCACATTCTAAAGATTACAAAGAACCTCAAAAACTGTAAACTTCTTCCTGTTTCTAAGACTCCCATGTTTATGGAACTCCAGAGCATAACAATTTACTGTATTTTTAGCAGTAGTAGCTTCAGACTTTTAGGTTGTAATGAATTTTTTTTTTTTTTTTTTTTGGTTTTTTGAGGTAGGGTCTCACTCTGGTCCAGGCTGACCTGGAATTAACTATGTAGTCTCAGGGTGGCCTCGAACTCTCGGTGATCCTCCCACCAATGCCTCCCAAGTGCTGGGATTAAAGGCATGCACCACCACACCCAGCATAATGAATTTTTTATAGTATGAAAGAATAAGATGTGTGTTCAAATTTCATGTTAATAATTTACCAGCTGTGTGATTTCAGGAAAAATGTCTGAATTTTAATTTCACCAAAAGGTTAAGAAAATATTATACTTTCTAGGATTGTGAGGAGAATTAACTTATAACTTGTAACTCGTCTATCATAGAACTTAACTCATAGGAAGTACTTAAAAATACAGCATTCTCTATGCACTAAGACTCATGTGATTCCCTGTTCACTGCCTAGAAATCATGTGATTCCCTCTCCACTACCTAGGAATTATGCAATTATTATCTGAACAAATGGTATTCAAAAATATCAGAATATAGATCTTAAGAAAACAAAGGAAATATTACATCTGGTGTTGTCCTCATAGCTACAGAGACAAAAAATAAACTAATGAAACAAGTATTAATATTAGGCATATAATGAAGACCAAATGAGTAGAGCAGGTCCAGGTAGATGAGCTGAATCTGGCCAGAAGTCAGTCAGGGAAGACTTTAATGACAACTCAGTTGAATCAGGCAAGGAGAAACATAGTATCCATGAGGGAGAAAAGCAGAGGACTGGGCTTGTACTGGCGAGAGGACAGACCAGACCTGCAAAGCTAAGCTATTATGCTTCTGCTATTCTCAACATGACTGAAGAGAAGGTAAGTCCACATACACTAAGCATCAGTGCATCAGTACATTAATGCTGTGCGAGCCCTGAGGATGGGAAAGGAGAGAGTTAACAGACACTTGTCCTGGGTGTTATCACTACAGCAGCATCCTGGTTTCAAATATTTCCTCTTTTTAGGTTTTTTATTATTTTATTTATTTGCAAGCATAGAGATACACAGAGAGGGAGAGAGAGAGTGAGAGAGAGAGAGAGTGTGTACGCATGCATGGCCTCTAGCTATGGTAAACCAACACCAGACACTAGCACCAGTTTTTGCATATGTCTTACATGGCTGACTTAGGAATTGAACCCAAGCCTTTAGGCTTTGTAAGCAAGCACCTGTAACTACTGTACCATCTCCCCAGCCCTAGCTTTAGTTTATCTTTTCTTTAAATATTTTATTTATTTGAGAGACAGTAAGAGAGAAAAAGAGGCAGATAGGAAGAGAAAGAACAGGGCTGGAGAGATGGCTTAGTGGTTAAGGCATTTGCCTGTGAAGCCAAAGGACCCAGGTTCAATTCCCAGGGCCCACATAACCCAGATGCACAAAGAACACATACATCTGGAGTTTGTTTTCAGTGGCTAGAGGCCCTGGCATGCCCATTCTCTCTCTGTCTCTCTTCTCTATCTCTATATCTCTCTTTGCTTGCAAATAAATATTTTAAAAAGAGAGAGAGAATGGCCATGCCATGTCCTCCAGCCATTGCAAAGGACCTTCAGATGCACGTACCACCTTGTGCATTTGGCTTTATGTGGGCACTGGGGAATCAAACTTCAGTCCTTGGGCTTTGCAGGCAAGCATATTAACCGCTGAGCCATCTCTCCAGCCCTAGATAGCTTTTGACCTTTGTCTTTTTATTAATTGACAATGTCATTGCATGAACATATTGCCTAATAGTCACATTCCCATTGAGTTATACTCTTATATTCCCTTCCCATTCCACTGAGGGTCCACCTCGGTGGAGTTATTGGTATTCACTGTGGGGCCATGAATTCACAAGTCAGTCTCTGTGGGGGTGCAGTCTCTCATAGATCCCTTCCCTCCCCATGGCTCTTACATTCTTTCCACCCCCCTCCCACCATGTTTCCTGAGCTGAGCTGGAAAGGGTGTTATAAGTCTGTTAGTATTAAGCTCTGGGCAGCTTCTGATTTTCTGCGTTGATGAGTTCTCATCATCTACCACAATCTCCTTGGAGAAGGTTCTCAGGCTAGCAGTGAGAGCAGAGCTCATATTAATCCACTAATTCCAACATGATGTTTCCTGAGCCCTGGCAGCTGTGATAGAGATGACTCATCTTCAGCTAGGCAGTAGGCTTTCTTTTCTTGTGACTTCAAAGTTTCTACTTGAGGCACTGAATTCCATTTTACCTTTAGATAAATTATGTCATTGAATTCATCCAGAGAGGCAAAATTTTGGCAATTATATTTTAAGGTTTCTAAAGCATGACATGTCCCTTTCTTCCCTTCCTTCCTTTCTCCCTCCCCCCTTCCTTCTTTTCTTCCTTCCTTTCTTCCTATTTGTGAGGGGTTCTCATGTCAAACAGTGTAGTCATTTAAATGTAAATGTATGTCCCCCATAGTGTCAGAGATTTCTTTTTAATATCTTATTTTTATTTATTTATTTATTTGACAGAGAAAGAGGCAGAGAGAGAGAGAGAGAGAGAATGAATGAGCACACCAGGGCCTCCAGCCACTGCAAACGAACTCAATGTGCACGTACCCCCTTGTGCATCTGGCTTACATGGGTCCTGGGGAATCGAACCTGGGTCCTTTGCCTTTTACAGGTAAGTGCCTTAGCCATTAAGCAATTCTATCAGCCCGTGTCAGAGCTTTTTGGTTCAGGTCAAGTTTCCTACTTTAGTCCCCAGAAGCCTGCTAGAGGAGGTGTCACTGGGGGTGGATCTTGTAGTCCAGCCCTAATGTATATAAAGAGCCAGTTGGGCTATTGGTGTTGTTATTTTTTTTTTAAGATTGCTTTTGTTTTGGTTTGGTTTAGTTTTACATGGTAGGGTCTCACCTCATTCTAGCTCAGGCTGACCTGGAATTCACTATGCAGTCTCAGGGTAGCTTTGAACTCTCAGCAATCTTCCTATCTCTGCCTCGCAAGTGCTCAGGATTAAAGGCTAAAATTTATTTATTTTTATTTATTTATTAGAGACAGAGAGAGGGAGAGAGAGTGTGTAAGAATGGGCGTGCCAGGGCCTCTAGACACTGCAAACGAACTCCATACACATGGCCACCATGTTCATCCGGCTTATGTGGGACTTGGAAAATCGAACTTGGGTCCTTAGGCTTCACAGGCAAGCACCTTAACCACTAAGCCATCTCTCCAGCCCTGGTTGTTGGTGTTTCTGGGTGTTGATGATGTCGCTCTGTCCTGATCTATGGAAGTAAGCCAGCTGCTTCTGCCATGATGGAGCTTCTACTGGATTCTTTAAGCCTGTAATAAACCCTTTCCTCCCATAAGCTGCTTCTGGCCATGTGTTTGTCACAGAAACAAAAGGTAACTGCAATAGAAAATTGGTACCAAGGAGTGTAGCTGTTGTTGAGATGAATCTGACCAAATTGATGCAACAAAAAGTCACTGAAACACACAGGATTGCCTCTAACTCCCCATGCAGCCAAAGACGCTCTTGAATTTCTTCTCCTTTTGCTTCCACCTCCGAAGTACTAGGACAATAGGCATGTGCCAGCACACCCCGTCTGCACAGTGGTGAGGACCAAACCCAGGGCTTCTTGCACTATACCAACCAAGCTAAATATCTAAAAGAGAAAAGTTTCTTCCAATAAATATCCTTAAAAGTCACACACTTTTATCTATTATTCTCAAGGGACTATCAGTAAAACATAATGACTTCAATGCATAAAGGTTATTAATTTATCCCTACTGCAAACCATTTTCCCATATATCATTTCTTTTACCCCTAAGGTGTTGGAATGGAATGTAAATAAAGCTTACAGTACTTATTTCAGCACACAACTCCAACATTAATGTGACAATTGTAAATTATCCCAAAATTTCACAATGTGTCCAGTGAGATCTTCCACCAAAGTGTTTCATAAGTAGATAAGATCAAAAATTGCCATATACCATGTTCCATGCCTGGGGCTTTACAGTCTATGTGAGCGTATGAAAATCTCTGTAAAGGCAATTTCACTTTCTATAGGCTTTACTTCTTTTAGTCTGCTGTCTTGGAAACTTTTCAATCATGAAAGTTTTTCTTGAGGCAGCTATTAACATTTTATAGAACTTGTGTGCTGCATAGAGCACATCTTAGGAAGACATGCTGAAAACTATAAAGCTGTACTCCACACACCTAAAATTTACCTATAAAAAGCAAAGCATAAACTTCAAGCACAAGCAGGAGTCTGAGGGTCAGAGAGGACAACAAAGGCAGCATACAGACAATCACAAGAATTTAACAAAGTGAGTCTATTTACAGAAAAGACCATGTACCAGTGGAGGCATATCATATATTAAAAACGAAAAGAATTTATAGTAATGAAAATGCTGATTTCTCTAAAGGAAGACATATTGAATATATATATATATATATATATATATATATATATATAAACTTTTGAGCATATATTGCAGTGTAAAATACACTTCAGAAACATTTCTATGGAAAATAAATTTAAAGGTTTTGCTATTCAAGGAAATCCATTATTATAGGATAACTTTATCCAAACTAATACAAGAAAGTCCCTAAAGACTGTAATAATGATTGTCTTACCTCAGAAAAGGAATTATGAGGGTAATGCTACATATACTTAAATTTAAACCCTGAGTAAAATGGGTTTAGAATGTATAGTTTTAAATAAATGAGTTAGAGAAAACTGCATCATCTATGGATGCTGACCACAACAGGATTTTAGCTTCCAGTGCTGTTTAGCTGCTATAGTGAAGGGAGAATAGAGCCACCACCATGCTCATCCCTCTCCCCACTTCTAATGAATTAGCTCTAGAATTGTACTTGCTAGACTCAGGAAAGATATATGATGCCCATTTAAATTTTAATTTGTCTGAAATCCTCTAAAGGTTAAATTATACTAAATATATTTTTATTAAGGAGAAACTTTGTATGGATACATCATGTGTTGGCACCATCATTTCCCTTCTCCCTGCCCCCATTCTACTGAGGGCCCATCTCAGTGGGATTCTGGTATTCACCGTGGGGTTGTGAGTTATAAGCTATAAGAGTAGCAGTCAGTTATTTTAGGGGGTGGCAATGGCTCTAGATAGTCCCTCCTACTTTGTGGCTCTTACAATCTTTCCATCCCCTCCTCCCCAAAATTCCCTGAGCTGTGGTAGATATGTTTTAAGTCTACTTCAGTGTTGAACTTCTAGCAGCTTCTGGATTTCTGCTTTGAGTGTCCTGTGTCTGTTTCTATCACCCTGGTACTGGTTGTAGGCTCACCATGCTCATTTCCCTAATTCCTCTGTGGTTTCACCTGGGTCCTGACTTTTTGCAAGGGATGGCTTATGTCCTTGGTTCTAGTTGCCTTCTGAAAAAGAAAAACATTCTCCAGTGCAGATTGAGGTCAGCATAGGTTCAATGGGATAAGCATTGTGAATTAAGAGAGATTTTGATGGGTGTAGCCTCTCTGTTGGCCAAAGACTAGTGGGAGCTTCTCCCTGGAGTCCATAGTCTCAGTCTCCATAGGATTAGGATTCTGACAGGGTTCCCACTTCCAGCTATGGGTTCCTTTCCACTGAATGGATACCTTAACCAATCAGAGAGCCACAGATTACCCACATAGGCTGGGTGACACTGTTGCACAGGTGTATACTAAACATATTTAAATTTGTATCATGTTATATGTTAACCTAATAATAGATATTAACATAGTATAAATAGTTAAAAATAACTGTAGGGAAGTGGGTTTCCAGGTTCATAGCACAGCCTTGGGGAAAAGGGACAATTAGGTACTTAGAAATATTGACACAGAAGTAAGGAAAATAAACTATAAACTTGCTAAGTTTTGGCCACTGGTTAAGGGTCTCTTACATCCTCAGAATAGGACTCTTTGTTAAAGATGGTTAAACTGTGTTCCCTGAGGAATGAACACTGTCCTTTGAATCTACACTGGCTACCATGTGAGCCAAATCTTTCCTCCAAAGCTCATATGGTGGAAATTTGATCCCTACTGTAAAGTTATTTGGACTGAGGACTTGTAGAAGTGTTTGAGACATGGGTGGGTTAATGTCATTACTGAGGGGTTAGGTTCCATAGTAAAGAATGAGTTTCTCTTTCCCTTCTCACCTGCTTCTGCTTTCTGCCATGAAATGACTCATTGTGGCAGTCTTCTCATTGCTGAAAAAGATACTCAACCATAAGCAGTTTATAGAAGGAAAGGATTTATTTCAGCTTGGAGTTTCAAGGGGAAGTTTCACCATGGAGGTAGAAACATGCATGACACATTCAGGAAGCTGGCACACACAGTCACAGATCAGCAAGGTGGAGGTAGAAAGAGCAACACACCTTCTCCAGTGAATTTCCACCTCCCAAAGGCCCCAAACCTTCCCAAATTGCTACCACCTGGGGATCAATTATTCAAGACACATGGGACTATGGGGGCCACTTTACACTCAAGCCATCACATTCAGCAAGTCACCAGATGCCTATCTCTTCATCATGGACTTCCCAGTCTTGAGAACTGTAAACCATAAACTTCTGTTCATTACTGTTAGATTTCAAAAGAACTGCTTTCTCCTATTCTCTGCCCTCATCCCACTCCCAACAGCTATGCTATCAGACCAGACCTGGGGTTATGAATTACCTACTGCTATGGTAATTAAGTAAATCCTATTGCCCCAGGAGTGAGAGAAAGAACACTCCCTCCCCTCATCATCACTTTGGTCCTACTTCATGAAAGACCCCTCTCTCTCAGTGGAATGGCCCATTTCCTTTCCAAAAACCCTCAAAGCCTGCTCCCTCACCCTCCTCTTGCCTGGTGTTAAATAAAAACTTGGCGCCGGGTGTGGTGGTGCATGCCTTTAACCCAGCACTTGGGAGGCAGAGGTAAGAGAATCACCATGAGTTCAAGGCCACCCTGGGACTTCATAGTGAATTCCAGGTCAGGCTGGGCTAGAGTGAGACCCTCCCTTGTAAAAGCAGACAAACACACACACACACACACACACACACAAAGAAAAAAAACCTTGGGCCCAAGAAACAGTCTGTCTCCTGTCCTCTATATCTCAAACCCAAACCTGACTATTATTATCTTGTCTCCCATAATGATAACCACCTTGGGAGAGGATATCCAACTATGAGAGTCCTTTTGATCACTTAATATTTAGCTGGTGCCCTCTTGGGTTGGAAAAATAGTAAATACTATGACCTTTGTCCATTTCATATCCCTGAAAACAAAGATTTTCATTAAGAGTTACCTGATAGTGGGCTGGAGGAATGGCTTAGTGGTTAAGGCGTTTGCCCGCAAAGCCAAAGGATCCAGGTTGGATGCCCCAGGACCCACGTTAGCCAGATGCACAAGGGGGTGCACATGTCTGGGGTTCGTTTGCAGTGGCTAGAGACCCTGGCATGCCCATTCTCTCCCTTTCTCTCTCTCTCTCTCTCTCCCTCTCCCTCTGTCAAATAAATAAAAATAAATAAATAAATAAATATTTTAAAAAAGAGTCCCTAGCTGGGTGTTGGGGCACACACCTTTAATTCCAGCACTCAGGAGGCAGATGTGGGAGGATCACCAAGAGTTCGAGGCCACCCTGAGACTACATTCCAGGTCAGCATGAGCCAGAGTGAGAACCTATCTTGAAAAACCAAAAAAAAAAAAAAAATAGTTACCCGATAGTATTTAAAAACTAATTAGGAGTGAATTGCTGAATGAGTTCATGGAAATCTGCGGGTCCTGTTTTCCTCATATATTCTTACCACCTTATAGTAATAGCTCCAAAACTGAGACTACACCTTTGAGCACCTCTTTGATATAGAAGGTCAAGACTATGTTCATGCTATTTCTAGCACTCCTTTGTGTACTTAGATTGGCAGTTCTCTTAATGAACACATTTTCTCTATTTATCACAAAAGTTATGAGTAGAGGCTGATGCCAAGTACCTATGTCCTGTCTTTAATGTGAATTTGTCACTTTGAAAGTAGAAATGATTTCATCTGAGACATGATAGCTTCTCATAATGACACTGGAAAACTTTATACTGCAACCATTAAAATTATTAATCATATACATTTTAGTAGACAGAATAAGTGTATTATTTCTTGTTGCTAATGATTTAGATACAAAGGCAGGTAAGTAGACTTAACATACTCTTGTTCAACTGAGAGGCTATAGAGATAAGGAAGATGTTTATGTAATTATAAGCTACCTAGATAAATATTTGTGAAAACATCCTGAGAATCCATATTAAGCATATTCTTTCACTTTAAAATAGATAATTGAATAACTATAGTTTTTATACACAATGCTTCCCTTGAACTAGTAATAAGATGAAATCTAGATCACACATTATTAGAAAGAGGAGAGAACAGCAGTCTATGAGGAAACAACTGGAGAAGCATTTTCTCTTTTGCTGTTAATTTCTGCCCTCGGGATATTCACACCGCAATCGGCCCCTTGAACTCTAGAGTATTCATACGCTGACACATGTCTCAGTATTAATGGTGCCCTATCCTCCTAATCAGCATGACTGATTGATGGAGCACCTCTAGGATTCTGACAAGGTTACCTTGCACACTGGCATTTTATTGTTTTGTTTCTCACTTGTTAATTACTGTTAACTACCATGTCAGAATATTGTACTTCAACAAAATGTATCCTACATATATATTTTTGTTGCCTTTTGAATTATTTCTTTATTTACTCTAAATACACACATGTTCAGATCAAGCAATGAAAATGTAGCATTTATAGGATATTTTACATTGTATTGTACAGTAAGTATATTTATAATTTAAAAAATAAAATGAATTTTTCTCCCAGCAAGACAAAGTAAAATTATAAATGTATAATAGAATAGCCTTCTGTTGGTCCTATTCAACAGAATTTTTCTTATAAAGAATTTCCATATGAGCAAGCTGTGTTTGCAAATCTTTGAGTTAAGTGTTATCTTCATACTCAGAAGAAGGAAAGCTCTTTTGTTATTAATAGTTTACTAATTAGTAACTTTACTAAGTGAAAATTTAATTTTACTTGAGCTCATGGTCAAGAACTCCCCTGAACTATAAGAAGAAGCAAATAAATTATGCTTTATAGGAATAAAAATACCTACAACAATATGATGATTGTTGCTCTGAAATTTTAAGTTAATTTTTAGAAGTTGTGATTTTCTTTTTTTTTCATGACCACTGACATTTCTGATTCCTTGGAGAGACTGAATACAGACATGCCACAGGTCAACCACATGTTAAAGTAGAACCCAAGCCCACATTCTGCAATACATAGTCCAAGAAGTCAAACTCCAATCTTTGTAGTAACTGGCCCCAAAGTGGCTAGGATTGCTCTGTAAATGACAGCTTCCCTCCTGCCTGAACCCCTGCTATAGAGTTCTAATAAAAAGTGGTGGTGAAGCTTCGAGAGATGGCAGCCAGTGGGCAGTCTTTAGGCCACTGGGCCTTGAAAGAGATTGGGTAACCTAAGCCTTTCCTCTTTCCACCTTTGACAATGAAGTGAGTCATTCACTCTGCCACACACTTTAACCATGTTCTCTACCTGGCCACAGTCACAAAGCAGCAGAGCTAAATGAACACAGGCTGAAATTTACAAAACTGGGAATGAAAATAAACCTTTTATGCTAAATTTACTCTCTGAGGTACAGTAGCATAAAGCTGACACAACTTCCAAATGACAGTCATAGAGAAATCAAAACACACTTACCTATCTCACAGGGCACTGAACTTAAGTCCCTTTCCAATAGCCTCGAGTCAGACTATACTACAACCTGTTCTCCATACCTGAAAGCCTTCCCACCGTTCTGCTTTTGCATTTCTGTCAAACACAACTCACTGTGGCTAAAACACTTGCTATAGAAAGCTCTAAGTAAATACCCTTTGCTGTTTATTTATGTGAATAGCCTTTATTTCCTCACTTGAGTGTAAGCTACATCTTTCTATAATCTTTCTATACTTTTTATGGATATACAGTATGTGACTCTTGGCCTCCATAAGTGAATTATACAAACCATAAAAGTAAGACATAATTTTATAATTCAATTATGATGAGCGATTTACCACCAAAAAATTAATTTAGAGCCGGGTTTGATGGTACATGCCTATGTTCCCAGCACTTGAAGGAAAACAGGGGGACTGCTGCAACTTCGAGGCTAGCTTGCTACACAGTGGGTTCCTGACCAGGCAGCACACGTAGTGAGTGCCTATCTCCACACACACACACACACACACACACACACACACACACACATCTTATAATTAGTCAGCAGAGTACTATAGGTATAAGTCCCCTAACTCTTTTTGTTTCTTTTGTTTGTTCATTTTTTTGATTTTTGTTTTATTTGGAGGTGTGAAACTGTATAATGTGATGTGCACGTGTGGTGTGTACATATGTATGCATGTGTATATGCCCACATGGCTCCCCATGCTCTCACCCGCCATAACTGTGCTAGCCTGGGGTAGCCAAAGACAAAGGTTGAGTGTCCCATTCCAACATACTCCCACCCATTGTTGTTTGAGCCAGAGTCTCTTATTGACCCCAGTGCTTGCCAGCTTTTTCACAACTGTGGAAATTCACAGGTTTCTACGCCCTACAGGTCTGGGGTTATAGTGCTGCATGGCCATGCCCAGCTATTTATGCAAGTCCTGAGAATTAAACCCAAGTAGTCTCTTGGGCTTCTTCAGGCCCCATGCTCACATCAGAAGTGCTCTTAACACTGTGCCATCTCTGCAACCCTCTTTATGTGTCTTTGTCTTAATAAAAATAAGCAAACTCAAACTTACATATAATCCATTTTGATTTCTCAAATTTTCTTATCAAATTCAGGGTCCAGTGAAATGTATAGCAGAAAAGCAAGACGTAAACAAAATATCCCATGTCCTAGTGAAGTCTCAGAAAACTATGTCATATAAGCAAAACATGCCATGTCATATAAACTCTCAGAAAACTGCACGTCAAGAAAGAATTTGCAAGACTTCAGAAGCACCCATCTCTCAAAGCTTCAGTGCGAAATGAGGGAAAAGGCCAAGAAAGATAAAAATATGGGATGCAGGAAACAGGAGAAGAAAAGAGACAAAGGAATCCCCGAGGTCACAGAGAAGACCCAGGATAGAAGGAAAGAAAGGAACCCACTAGACTCCATAAGAAAACTCTATACAGAAGACAATCACAGAGCATCTGAAACAAGTGGATGTCTTTGAGGAGTGATTTATGTCAGGGGTCTGCAGATTATGGCCTGGGAGCCTCATTCACAGCAGCAGAGCTGAGACCAGAAGGTCTAAAGTCAGAATTAAAAGCCTGAGAGGCTTACAGCCCCTTCTATAAAATGTTTGACAAAAATGTTTCAAGTTGGAAATAATTTGCAGAGAGAAGATAAATGCTGAAAAAAATGATTTCAATGAGAATGACACTTGTGTAGAAAAGGAAAAAATATAACCTACCACATGACTTAGCTGGGACTTGGATCTTACAGGTATAAAGAATGATACAAATCCAGGCGTGGTGACACACGCCTTTAATCCCAGCACTCGGGAGGCAGAGGTAGGAGGATTGCCATGAGTTTGAGGCCACCCCGAGAATACAGAGTTAATTCCAGGTCGGCCTGGGCTAGAGTGAGACCCTACCTTGAAAAACCAAAAAAATAAAATAAATTAAGAATGACACAAGCCAGGCATGGTGGTGCACACCTTTAATCCCAGCGCTCCAGAGGCAGAGGTAGAAGGATTGCAATGAGTTGGAGGCTACCCTGAGACTACATAGTGAATTCCAGGTCAGACTGGACTAATGCAAGACGCTACCTCGGGGAAAAAAAAAAGAAAAGAAAAGTTCCAGGTCAGCCTGGGCTAGAGTAAAACCCTACTTCAAAAAAAAAAATTAAATTAAAATTTAAAAAAGAATGATGCAAATGTTGAATTCATCTAAGCAAAGTTACATGTTTATGGAGGATGGTGAGCATTCAAAGTGAAAGAAGAGCTTAATCTGAGTCATATATAATGGAAACTCAATAGATAATGGCAAAAAATGAAAAATTAAGGAGCAACAATTAAAAGCATATTTAGGCACAACTGTCATCTGAAGTAGTCATAATATTTGCTTCTGGGGGTGGTAGAGAAGCCACTAAGAAAGAAAATGAATTAACCCTGATGTATGGGCATCAAGTTTATACAAATCCTAGACTCAAATTACTTGCATATGTAATTTTGAAAAAAAAAGTAACACAACTAAATAATGATTTAAGTCTGGCATATCATAAAAATCCTTAATAAAAATCCCAACAGTCACTTTAGCCTTAGACTGGGCTGCCCATGTGTATTTAATTCTTGTACTAAACCATGGTTAGAAAAATGATCCAACATGACTAACTCACATGATCTTTGTGTTGTAATGAGAAACAATTGGCTCTGGCACTTCCAGTGCCAGAAATTGCTTACACCCCACATTGAACTGTTGGTCAGAGAGAACTATGAAGTCCCCAAACCAAGACAAGCTTCTGAAAAGCACTTGATTACTTGTCTGATGTAAAAGGTAAGACCATATTGTGGAAAACACCACAAGCTGCTGACACAGAGCATGAAGAGATCATGTTGGAATCTGGAAGGAAGCCAGTGGGGGAATGGGCTCCAACATAAACAAGAAGGGGAACCTGCTATACAAAATCAGCCAGCTGGACAAGATGTACACATCTATGCAATAGTGGCACCCAGCCTACCAGTGGCTCTTTGATTGGCTGAGACCTGCTCAGTGCGAAGGAACTCATAGCTGGTACAGGGACCCAAATCAGAATTCTATGGGGACAAGGATCATGGACTCCAGTGAGAAGCTCCAACTAGTCTTTGACCAAAAGAGAAGCAACACCCATCAAGATCTCTCTTAATTAACTATGCCTATCCCCTTCAATCTATGCTGCTCTCACTCTCTCTTGGAGAATCTGTTTTTCTTTTACAGAAGGAAGCAAAAACCAGTGACAACAAAAATCTATCAATATGACAAGAAAAGCAAGGAAAGATAGCTGGGTCCCCTTCTCATGAGATGATCCACCTCTTGCACATCAGCCAGGGTCCAGGTGAAACCACAGAGCAATTGACTAGTTAAGGAAGAGTGCTGCTCTCAAGGTGAGCCTGACAACCTGTGCCAGGGAGACGGCATTACACACTCAAAATGGATCAAAGCAAAAATCCAGAAGTTGCTGAGAGCTTAACACTAAGATCGACTTATAACACCCCTGCCACAGATCATGGAACATTGCAGATAACAGGGCAAAAATATTGTAAGAGTCACAGGATGGGAAGGAATATCCAGAGGCATTGCCCCCACCACAATGACTGACCACTGCTCTCACAACTCATAACCTATAGGCCCATGGTGAATACCAGGAACCCTCAGTGGGAGAGGGACAGGGAGAAGGGACAGGGAGGAGGACCCTGAGTGGGAGAGGGACAGGGAGAAGGGAAATGGTACCAATACATGATTTGTCCATACAAAGTTGCTACTTAATAAAAAAAATAAGTTAAAAGAAACACGTATTATGCAATAACAGTTAAATCTCACTACACCCTGTCATTTCAAATAAATGAATTTTCTATAAATTATTTCTCTAAGAAATATCAGAAGTTTACTTCATAGTGTAGTAATGTTGTTTCAGTTACTCTACCTCTAAAATGAAAAGCAGAAAAACATGATGGATAAATAAGAGCTCTTTGATAGTATGTAACAAAAAACTTTAAACCCTTATGAAATAATGAGCAAAAGGCATTATAAACCAAATAAAGCATTTTTTGTAATTATTCTCATTCTATCCTGACATTTAACAGATCCATACAGTATTCTACGCAATTGTTGTGAAAGTCAAGATATAATCAAAGCTTTCTTGTTTTCTGAAAAATATCTTGCAGTGTAGAACATTGTTTTTTAATAACCACTACAGCTTACTTGGCTTATATTTAATGCTTTTAATTTTGACTCTGATAATCAAATAATATGCATGCAATTCAGGCTATCTTCAAAAAAAAAAAAGAAAGACTTTCCTGTGCAATGTTGTAGATATGATGAATCTGACACAAAATTGAACTTTTTGTGTTTATGTATACATAATTCAAAATTTAAAATACCATTGCATTTCATGTCCTGATTCCCCTAGCAATAATCTGTCCCTTTCATAGTACATCTAAGGCTTGATTCATCAGCTATGAGATCATTACTATTTGGGGGCTGGCATCCCAGAATGTAAGAGTGATAGAATACAATGAGTCTTGTGTTGAGAAACTTTTACAAGCACCATGGAATGCACATAATATAAAAAAAGAGATGAGCTCATGCATAAAATGTATTAGTGTGAACTGAGGTATTGAAAATCAGTATGCCTTCATGTCAAATAAAGATCTTTATCTCTCTTCACTCTTTGAATTGAAGGACTAGAAGATTGAATGATATGGCTATAGTCATGTGATGTCTGTTTTTTAACTTTTGATGCTCTTTGTTCAATGTGACTACTATAATCAAAAGAAAACATACAAGACTCAGAGGCTCAGTCAGTGCTTTCTAAAGAGTTGTTTTGTGTTATTTGCAGTAGATTTTAGGCTATATACCTGCTATTAAAACATTAGGAAAAAATGAATTTAGTCATCACAAAGATTTTTTGCAGTTGCTGTTTTTGTTTGTTTTGTTTTTGATTTGTTTTTTGTTCTATAGCCTAGGCTGGCTGGCCTGGAATTTACTATGTAGTCTTAAGATGGTCTTGAACTTATGGCAATCCTCCTACCTCTGCCTCCCAAGTACTGGAATTAAAGGTGTGTGCTACCGCGTCCATCTAATGCAAAGTTTTGACATTATTCAAAACTACGGATGAATACAAATTAAAAACCCAGGGTTTCAGAGAAGATTTCTACTTGTTTTTGTTCTCTCAACCTTTCCAGCTCCCAAGACCTCCAGCTCAGGAATTATTCTGAGGGTTGTTTACTCTGTAGGCTTGATCTCTTTGGGAAAACAAAGCTTCTGAGTGAGAAATTACACTCGCCCTTGTCCTGTGTGGTAGGACAGGATTCTGACTCTGCCTTTGTTTTTTCTTTCAATCATCGTTCTATACCCCTAACCTGAACTGAAATGTCTCCTTCCTATCTCTCCAGTTCTCTTCTCCCTCAAGAGACACTTTACGTAAAGGAAAGTCAGCCACCTAAGACCAACACAGAGCTTTGCGTGACTTATCATATGAGTCACCTCATTACATTTTGAAATTCCTACAATTTCACAATTTTTACTGAATTATAACCTTGATTCTCTGCTTCTCCTTTTTTTTTTTTGAGAGCTGGCATGCTGTTTCATGAGACTCTCATTTGGTCTTTAATCCACTGCTTTATTTAATTACTGTTTTCTTTTTTTTTTTTTTTTCAACCCCTGCCTCCTATGAGGTTGTTAGCTCCTCACTGGTCATCAAAAACTTTCAGTCAGCTGGGACGGGTGAGGTGGCGCACACCTTTAATCCCAGCACTCAGGAGGCAGAGGTAGGTGGATCACCATGAGTTCAAGGCTACCCTGAGACTACATTGTTAATTACAGGTCAGCATGGACAGGAGTGGGACCCTACCTTGAAAAACAAAAAAAAAAAACAAAAAAAGAAAAAAAAACCTTTCAGTCATTCAATGAATTGTACAATCAATACTTGCTAGCACTTTTTTTTTGAGCAAAGCACTGTTAGATACAGTGAAGAACTATTAAAAGTCAGAATGGGCATGGTGGCTCATACCTTTAATCTCAGCACTCAGGAAGGTGTGGTAGGAGAATCACAGTGTGTTTGAGGCCATCCTGGGCTATAGAGTGAAATCTCAGTCAGGCTAGGCTAAACTAAAACCCTATTTAAAAAAAAAAAAAAAAAAAAGAATTACATTGATAGCTGCCAGGATCCCACAATAGGCTAATGGTAAAGCATGTGCCTTTGACACTAAATTACAAAGGACATGTGACCTTGCCATGAAGTATAAAAAGAGTAATGGAATAATAATGGAATGAGGGGAGGCTTGGAGCAGGTACTAAGAAAACATATCATTGACAATGTGAGTAGATAGAACATGGAGATCCAGGAGTCTTTAGGAGTATATATGGTGCCCAGATGGGCTGAGAAATGAGAACTTTCCAGGCAGAGGGAGCATCCTAAGTTTTTTCAGGTACAGAAATCTTCCATAAAATGTTTGATTGGAGCTCAGCATGATTGAAGGGAAGAGCTGATGAAACAAGAGTCCATTACACCCAGAATTTCTTGGTTTAAAAGAGTTAATAAGGTAATAAGAATCAGGGATTTTTAACGTATGATATAAATATTACTAAGAACCAGTATTTGGCTTGAATGGCAGAGTGTATTTGTAATCTACATGATGTAAATAAGGATTATTAATGGCCTTTCTAGAGCTGCCTGGAGACGCTCAGTCGTGTAACAGAAACATTAGTGAGGAGCGACACTTGCACATAGGAGATCCATTTCAGGAACAGATTCTTTATGCTTAAAGCCCTCCCAAGAATCTTCTATTAATCTGCTCAATGAGAATATTTCTATGAAGTAGTAATCGATAAAATGGGACTATGAAATAAGTAAGTTTTTTTTTCTTTTGTGTGTGTGTGTGTGTGTGTGTGTGTATACACAAATGTTCCAGGGAATCTGCATTGGTGGTATAGTGCTGAGCTCGGCTTGACTTGCAAATAATCCAGGGAAAGGCCACAACATGTGCAAAGGCGTAACAGTGGAAAGGAGAATGGGGGGGGGGGGTCTCAAGAAACTGAATCAGTAGTTGCCACAGAAGTGTGGGGTCTGTATGGCAAGAGAAACAGGAGTAACGACAGGGCCTTGGTCAGGTAAATCTTTGGCTGGCACCCAAAGAACTTTGAGAAGCCACAAAAGAGTGTCATGTAGGAGAGACACAAACAGAACTGATCCTCTAATTTTCCTGAAAGGAAAACATCCAGACTGCTGTGAGGTTACTGGATGAAGCAAAAGAGGATGCAAGAAACTGAAGAGTTAATACAGTTCTCTGGACAGACACTATGGTACTTGTACCCCAGTATCTGTGATAGTAGACATGCCAAATGTGGTGAGATTTAATGCATGTTTGAAAGACAAAACTGAAAGGACTTGCAAGTTGGCAAAACAAGTATAATGCATGCAGGATTTATCCAGAAGAGCTTCATGTTTCTAGGTGCAGAATGAAATAGATGGAGTCATTCATAGCTTTATGCAACAGTGAAAAGTAGTAAGGCTTTCAAGCGAATCTATCCATGGGTGTGACGGCGTCCCTCCATGAAGTACGGAGGGACACAAAGGACCCTCTACCCTCTGCAACTAGAAAGAAAACTAAATGTCAGGCCTAAGATTTACTTATCACAATGGAGTTGTCATCCAGGGCTGAGCATGTGCACAGTTGAGCTTTCTGGAGCTAGAAAGACAAGTCACCTGCATATACACCTGTTCCAGGCCATCAGCTTTAACACACACTGATGTATGTGACTATCTGTTGGGGAGTTATGGGTTCTGAAATAACAGTTTGACATATATGCATTGTCAAAGAGAAAATGAAGACTTGTTAATCTTTTATGTCATCTATAAAGACTTTTAAAGGAATTCAGTATTTAAAAATTATGCTATTCACATTTTGGGTGAAAATTAATTTCTACTTAGGAATAGCATTTCTAGTCATTTGAAAGGGATAGAGCAATTCTTGGGAATGGAAATTTTCATGTAGATTTTAATCCTGTGATAGCTTAACACAAGCATTCTATAACCTTTTAAGATCTTATTTCCTTTAATAAATAATACCATTATTGTAACTATTACCATTCAGAGAAAAACTTAACATTCAGGAATAAAAGTAAGTACTAGCATCACAGAACTAAATTATCTCTAAAGTTCCTTTTACCTGAAAATGTAGGGCATATCCAAGGGCTTAAAGCTCCTTCTTAGGAAACCAATTCTATTAGGAAAGGAAAAAGCATGCATTCATAATTATAATTGCTGTTTTGTGGACTTTTGTGGATTGTCAAGTGCTTGAACTGATTTTTGAATAGGACACATTGTGGAAAATCAACTTCCATCACATTGTGGGGTTGGTATTGCATTTATACAGCTCACAATACCAAGTTTACAAGTATCTGTGTTAAAAGAATGCAGCCAAAAAAATTACATTTTTTAAAAGCACAGGTTTTGTGAAATAAATGTCAAGCATGCAGTGAAATCAAGGGATAAGGGAGAACCAAAAGAGAATAGTGCTAAAAGTTAATACATATATTAATCCAGAAGACTGGTAGGTCAGGTCTGTAATGTTGCTGAATCTCCCTTCTTGTCACAGTAGACATTCATTTCCTGTCAACTGTTCGCCAAATCATCACATTTACTCATCCTAGAAAGATTTCCATGGCCTCTTGCAAAATGTGCTGGGCTCTGGGCAACCTACAAATGGGGAGAAAGAGAGAAAGAGGTAATTAAAGGTCAATGTGGGAACATAGTGCTCTTTTTCTCAATAACCCAGTTTGGAGCAGATAAAAGATAGTGACACAAAGAAGTGCCCTGCATGTATTCCATGATTTCATCTAGAAATACATGTGCATATTTGCCTACTTCGGCCCAAATGAAACACATAGGCTCTGACTCTTTGCCCATAATAGTAGTAGGAAATGTAAGGCTTAATGCTTAATATGACCAGTAATGTAGCCAAAGGGTATGAAAATGGTAAATTTATTTGACCAGATTCACTGATGCTGTCCAGAGAAATAAGTATCCATGAGCAGAAAGAACACTGGTCAGAGGTATGCGGGAAAGCAAGAGACACTGAAACATGCATGGCTTTTACATGGGATGAATCCATTTCTTGTACAGGCTTCATCCTCTAATTTATTTTTCCTCTGCATTCTCTTCTCCCTACCAGGAAGTCCCACCTCATCCTGTTAAAGGGTAGGGAGAATGAATTATACCTGTCTTTATTCTCTGTTGCTTTCATCTAACTGCTGAAGTGACCATCTGTTGCATGACTTCAGGAAAAGGTGCTCAGTTTACATAGAAAGGACCAAGTCATCCAGCCAATACGATCTGGTCTCATGTGATCCAAATTTCACAGTTTTTAGTTACCTTTAAGCCATCAACAGACTCACCCAATAAACAGCCTGATTAATCTCTAAATTCAAAACAATAAGTTCTCTTCTAAGGTCACCTCCATGGTACCTACAAGTCTAGCCTGCAGTCTCACCTACCATTGTCCTTTATTCTCACTACTTCTTTGCACGGGCTTCCACATACGCATCCATTGTTAATGCTTGCTTCCCCATTCTGATCATCACAGGTACACCTGCTTCCACACATGTTTATAAGTGAGACTCAGAAAAGTCCAATCAAATGATCCTTAGACCTTTTACCCTTTTTCAAAGCTAGGTAGGTGAGTCTCTGCCTGCTTTCACATCTTAAGTCTGATTCCAGGTGGACTTATTCATTAGCACATCTTTGTAACAGGTGGTGCCACTTACCTTTTGAGGTCATTATAAGTATTAAAGGAGATAAATCCAATAAAGTGCAAGGAGAAGAGCCAACGTTGCTTATTAATAGAAATAATGATGACAACAGTTACAATTAATTAAGCCCTCATTTGCTTCCAGATGCTGTGCTTTGCATAACCTTGCCAGGCAGCTATTCTGATGATTGTGTTGTCCATGAGGAAAAGAAAACTGTGAGTGGTGGGAAAGATGCCAAGGCCATGTATTAACTCTGAGACAGTAATAAGACTTGAGCACAAAGTAGCCAGGCATGCCCAACCTATATCCTGCAGGCCACATGCTTCCCAGGATAGATAGGAATGTGGCCCAATACACTTATAAGATGACAACATCACATCATAGTTACAAAAACTTGGACACATTTGTGCCCAAGAAGCAATGCCTTTTTAGTTTGTTTTCAGTGCTGGCACATTTCCTTCAGTTAATAGAGGAAAAGAGGAGTAAAATAACATTTATAAAATGTTTTTTTCTTTGTGTAGCCCCTAATAGGTCCATTTTGTTTTTACAATTTACTAGGTGCTTATATAACCCAAATTATGATCTGAGGTCCTTTACCCTTTGAAAAATAAAAATTTTCCAGAGCTCATTATCTCACAATATGTAGGAAGGCCAGCGTGTTCCCAAGATTGTATTTTTTCCAGGACAATTCTGGATTGAACTTCCAGACTCAAGTCTTGGCATCAACATTTAGCTCCTGCTGAAACTGTTAATTTCATTCTTGTCACCTATGGTTTCTGTTCAGGGTCACTCACACATGAAGGATCTTGGCTTCCTCTAAAACATGCACAAAAAGAAATATGTAGTTTACACTTGAAAAGAAATTGCTTAAATAACAGAAATAATTAAAATCATAATCCTCAGACTATTTTATCTCTTGATTTCTGAGGTAAATCTCATTACATCACATTGTTGTTCATAGCTTCTTTTGTGCACAATGTATGTATGAAAGCTGAAACACT
Organism: Dipus sagitta; assembly: GCA_036346955.1. Classification (NCBI taxonomy): domain Eukaryota; kingdom Metazoa; phylum Chordata; class Mammalia; order Rodentia; family Dipodidae; genus Dipus; species Dipus sagitta. Next base: position 108,240,423 of record CM070783.1, read on the forward strand.
GAAGTTATCAGTAAGCTAAAGTCACATTTATACCTGTGCTCTCAATGTAGCTAAGTTGGCTGAAGTATTTAGAATTCATCTTTTAGGGGAAGCAGGAAGATCCGTTAAGAAATCTTACCTTTTCTCCCAAAGTAAAACCATTGAAATTGACCACAAGGTCTGCATGAGATAACAAAAGAAATGACTGCCATGACATTATAAAAATATAATCCAGGCCTAGGAATGTGGCTCAGTGGTGGAGTACTTGCCTACCATACACAAGGCCCTGGGTTCTATCACTAGTACCACAAAAACATGTTTTCGAAAAGTAAAATCCGTAGGACCTGATAACAGATAAACACAGGAAAGCAAGAAAGAGGAAAACAACACTTGGAATTTCAGATAATGGGGTATTTAAATAAAGTCAAAAAGATAAATCTATTTATAGTACCAAAGAAAACTCATTACAGACATGGTGTATACATCTTAGCCTAACCATTAAGTAAGGGAAATTTTCTGGGGAGATGAAAATACAGAAATGGTGCTCCTAACAAAGAGCAGGGCAGGTGTTGGTGCTCACATCATGATTATAAGCAAAAATTCAATGTAGCTAAACTTACAAACTGGGGTAGATACTCAGACAGGGGAGGATACTTAAAAAGAAAAATATATAAAACCAGGTGTGGTGGCACTCACCTTTAATCCCAGAACTTGGGAATCAGAGGTAGGAGGATTTTGAAGAGTTTGAGACCACCCTGAAACTACATAATAGATTCCAGATCAGCCTGTACTAGAGCAAGACCCTACCTTGGGGAAAAAAAAAGTAAAAGAAAAAAATATAAGGATAAAAGCAGATACAAGCTTTATTTATGTATAGAAAGTTAGTAAGTATTTTTTGAAAGCAAAATCATAGTAATAAGCTGAGAAAAAATAAAAGATAATTATAACAGTTCAACAGTCTGGGGTTTTAAAGCTGCTCATGACTGAAGCAATATATCTAAAATTAACATGCATGCCTATTTGTGTTTATGTTTGCACAGTACAATATGCATACACAAATCTACACATAAACAATAACTTCCAAACTGCGCCAAATGTGGCTCTCCCATACTTTGAGAGGTTCCATGTATTTCCAGTCAGAGTGATTTTTTTTATTGACAACTTGGTAAAATGAAAATTTTCCAAGAAAAAAGTCAACTCTATCATTATATGAACAGAAAGCTAAACCTACAGAGAATACTTCAGGGAATACTACACACAGAGGAGTCAAGCAACCAAACTCAAGAGTCTACCAAAAAAAAAACAACAAAAAACAATCACAATACCCAAATATAGAGCAGGCTCAAAAAAGTACAAAGCACAATAAATCACCAAAGCCCATAAAGCATGCTATCACATCAAGGATGAAATCAAACCTCAAAGTTATAACCTTAATTATTAACTTACCCATAAAAAGACACAAGTTAACAGCGTGGATCAGAAAAGTGGACCCTTCTACCTGCTGTCTTCAAGAAAACCACCTCACCATTAAAGACAGATACCTCCTCAGGGTGAAAGGATGGGAATTGATATTCCAAGTAAATGGGAACTAAGAAACAAGCAAGTTTTGCTATATTAATATCTGGTAAAATACAGTTCAAAACAAAAGTAATCAAAAAGGACAAAGAAAGCCACTTCTTACTCATCAAGGGAATGATCCAACATGAGGAAATCACAATCATAAATCTATATGAACCAAACACAGGTGTGACACAGTTTATAAAACAAAACCTACTTGACAACAAAACAGAAATAAACACCAACACTATCATAGTCAGAGACTTCAGTATTCCACTATCATCAATAGACAGATCATCCAAGCAGAAAATCCACAGGGAAATAATAGAGCTCAACAACACCATGGATCAACTAGACCTAATAGACATCTACAGAGCATTCCACCCCAATTCCACAGAATGCACATTCTTCTCAGCAGTCCATGGAACCTTCTCCAAAATAAACTATATATTAAGCAGTAAAGCGTGCATCCATAAATTCAAAAAATTGAAGTAGCTTCCTGCATCATATCAGATCACAAGGCTTTAAAGCTAGAAATTAACAGCAAGAGATACATCAGGAAATACACCAGCTCTTGGAGACTGAACAACACATTGTTAAACAATGAAAGGGTTGTGGAAGAAATCAAAAAATAAATTATAAAATTGATAGAATTGAATGATAATGAAAACACAACTTACCAAAACATATGGGACACAATGAAGGTAGTCCAAAGGGGAAAATTCACAGCACTAAATGCCTTCATAACAAAGACAGAAAGATCCCAAATTAATAACCTTACTGTGCACCTAAAGAAATAATCAAGATCAGGGCTGGAGAAATGTCTTAACAGTTAAGGGGCTTGCCTGTGTAGCCTAAGGATCCCTGTTCGATTCCCTAGGAATCACGTAAGCCAGATGCACAAGGGGGCGCATGCATCTGGAGTTCGTTTGCAGTGGCTAAAGGCCCTGGTGCTCCCATTCTCTCTCTCTCTCTCTCTCTCTCTCTCTCTCTCTCTCTCTCTCAAATAAATGAATAGCTGGGCGTGGTGGCGCATGCCTTTAGTCCCAGCACTCAGGATGCAGAGGTAGGAGGATCATTGTGAGTTTGAGGTCATCCTGAGACTACATAGTGAATTCCAGGTCAGCCTGAGCTAGACTGAGACCCTACCTTGGAAAAATAAATAAATAATTTTTAAAACTTTTTAAATTAAAAAAAGAAGTAATCAAAATCAGAGCAGAAATTAATGAATTGGAAACTGAGAAAACAATTAAGAAGATTGATGAAATAAAGACCAGGTTCCTTGAAAAAATGAACAAGATTGATAAACTGCTGGCCATTTTTATCAAGCAAAAAAAAAAAAAAAAAAAAAAGAGAGAGAAAGAGAGAGATGAAAGTCTTAAATTAACAAAATCAGAAATGAAAAAAGAGAGGTCACAACAGACATCAATGAAATTAAAATAATTATCAGGACTTGCTTCCAGAAACTCTGCTCTATAAAGTTGGATAATCTGAAAGAAATGGAGTAATTCCTAGCCACATACTACCTACCAAAACCAAACTCAGAACAGATTAATCTCCTAAACAAACTTACTACATCAATTGAGATTGAAAAGATAATTAAAACCTCCCCAAAAACAGTCCAGGGCGAGATGGCTTCTCATCCAAATTCTATCAAACTTTCATTAAAGAACTGAAACCAATTTTTCTCAAACTGTTTCACATAATCAGAGAACATTAAATGCTCCCCAACTTGCTTTATGAAGCTAGCATCACCCTAATTACCAAAACCAGACAGATTCAACAAGAAAACAAAACTACAGTCCCCACTCATCTCACTATGCATAAAAATCAGGTCCAAGTGGATTAATATACGTGGCCTCAATATAAGACCTGGAATAGGAGGAACTTTCCAAAATATAGGGGTGGGAAAAGACTTCCTGAACAAAACCCCAGGAGCCCAGGAAATTAATCACTTAACCAATGGGATCTCATGAAGCTAAAAAGCTTTTGCATAGATAAATATATCATAATCAGAGAAAACAGATTACCCACAGAATGGGAGAAAATTTTCATCAGCTATACCATTGACATCCTAATATCTAAAATCTACAAAGAACTCGAAAAAGAAAAAAATAAAACTAAATTAAAAGTCAAACAACCCACTCCAAGAATAGGGCAGAGATCTGAATAGGGAATTCTATGGGGAAGAAATACAAATGGCTAGCACACACTTAAGAAAATGTTCAACATCCCTAGCCATCAGAAAAATGCAAATTAAAAAACTATAAGATTCCACCTAACTTCACTAAGAATGACCATTATTAAAAAATCAAACAACAAATGTTGGTGAGGATGTGGAGAAAGAGGAACCCTCATTCACTGTTGGTGGGAATGTAAACTTGTACAACCACTATGGAAATCAATATAGAGATTTCTAAAAAGGATGAATATAGAGCTACCAACAGACCCAGTTATTCTCTTTCTGGGCATTTATCCTAAATGTTCCATGCTTCACTACAGAGATATTTGCTCAACCATGTTTATACCTGCTCAGTTCATTATAGCTAAGAAGTGGAATCAACCCAGGTGCCCATCATTGGTTGAATGGATAACTGAGCAGATGGCATTATTCCTTTGACCCAAGATTATTCTAAGATTTGTCTTATTCCCAGAATCTATGAAAATAGAACCTGACAGAGTGCTGGTAGTTCCTAAAGGTGACAGTAGAGAGACTACTGTTGTGTTGTCCTAGTTCTAACTAGGTCTAGCTGGGCATGTACCCATTTACTGCCTCAGACCTCTCTTTCTTGGTTCTGGCTGCACTCATTCAGGCTTGTAGGAGGAGCTTCTGAAGGCCAATGAAGAAACATAGTGAGAAACTAGAGGATGATTGCCCCTATTTAATCATGTAACCATGTCAACTTCAAACAACTTTTAGTCTGGTTCTGTAACTTGTTTCTTTCAAGGCAAGCCTATGTGTAGTACCAGCTTATTACCATACAGAAAGTTAAGCCATGAATCTGCTCTCTTTATAGTGCAAGTCCAGAGATTTCAAGTGTCTTTTTAAGGTCTTACCACCTCACTGACAGGAAAATCATATTTGCTCCTATAGCTCAACTCACTGTCCTTACCAATAATCCTGTAAGTAATGTCCTGTTAGTTTTCCTTCTTTTTCATATGTGTGCCCCTCTAATGAGTATCAGATTCTGTGCATTGAAGAGGTGATGGGGTGGAAGGCAGCAGAAAATAGAGAGCCAAGAGAGAATGAAGCAATAAAACCACGTCATTATTCAACAAGCTTAACAAGCCAAGGCTCCAAATCCCAGCAGACCTTACATTGCCCTTACTAAAGATTGGAATCATTTTTAAACAGGTCACCAGTACACTTGAATTTTTTATTACCCATTTACACACTTGTTAGGTTTCAAAAATTGCATTGGGAAAGATTTTCCAAAACTGTCCTGTGGGAAATTTTCAACTGCCCAATTTTTTTTTCTTACCCAAAAGCAACTGCAATTAAGTTACATAAAATATTCCTCCATGACATGAACCATTTAAGTGTTTTTTCCAGAAGTAATCTTGCTATTATTACTTCCTGTTTTAGAAAAGAAAATCCTCTACATTTGTATGGAACAATTAATCTCAATGACATCAGGATTTCCAAGAAGAAATTTATTTCCTAAATAAGAATAAAATTATTTTTATTTCAAAATATTATTAAATCTCATTGAAGTTTGACAGTGAAAGTTAAAACCTAAATAAAATATTTTAGGATCAGAAAGTCAGACAAGGGATCTAGGGAATTGTCTAACAGTTAAGAGCTCTTATTTGCAATTGTGAAGCCATCCCACCCAGGTTCAATTCCCCAATACCCATGTAAAAGCAGGTGGACAACATGGTACAAGTGTCTGGCATTCATTTGCAATGGCAAGAAGCCTTAGCAAGTGTCCATTCTCTCTTTTTCTCTTTCTCTTTCTCTTTTTTAAAAATAAATAAATATGTTTTTAAAGTCAGACAAATATAGATCTAGTGAACATTTCTTTGTTTTGTTTAAATTATGAGCTATTTTACTTCCCTTCCTCAAGATTTAAATTGGTAATTTTTTCAGTTAATTTTCCAAGAAGCTTGACTTAGGATTTTAAGTTATACCTAAATGTCAAATTCCAAACTGGCTAAAGTTCTCAAAATTGACTTGCCCTATGAATGCTAGCAATTAAATTGTATGGCTGCTTAGGGACAAATTTGAAACAAAATATTTTTTCGAATATCCTAAACTCTTCATGTTCTTCCTCACAGTTTTAGTCCATAAGTTAGTATGTCAGGCACTCCACCTCCATAGCACAGCTCCTCTGCCTGAGGGGTAGACAGTGTTCTGGTGCTGAGTGGAAAGGGAACAGAGGGTGAAACAAAAACTTATAAGCTGTCTCCCTCCTCAGTTTCTAGCACAGGATCCAGTGGTAGACGTATTTTCAGTAAAACATTTGGTTTAGAACACTCAGCTGAAAGAGATCTCAGCATTGAAGTAAATAGGCAAAGTGCCATGGCATCCCCCTTTCCGGACACTTAGCTGTGATGGACAAGCAAGATACAAGCCACCACTATGTGTGCACTGTGACAACACTCTAGATTTCTGTCCTCCTCTTGTGTCTGAATTGTCACTGCAAAAGCAACTTTTGTATGTATACCAAGATAGTGCTCTAGTCAACATGAAATGCACAGTTCACTCTGCCTGCACCACACTGAAATCTTATTTCTTCTGCTCCACAGGGATGGAGCCATTTACATGCCATCCACATGGAATGGAATCGCCAGATTTTCAGAAGTCCCCTAGATTGTGCCAGTAACTATGTACTGATGGAAAAGAACTTCTGGGTCAGTGTTTTTACTCCTGCCCCTGTGTAAGGTAGGACACAAAGATGAGTTCCTAATTAAATAAGAGCAGCAAGGGAGAAGAGGAAGCCAAGATCCTCATCCATCTCTCCCCTGTTCTCTTTAGAATCCTCCTGTCCTCAGACCACCTAACTCATGGAAACAGACGTGCACAGCCTCTGAATGGACACACACATGTGACATGTGCATGTGCTTTGTTAATCAACAGTAGTTACAGAGCACTCATTGTGAATGTTCCACACACCTTCTAGGCAATGGGAGCATAAAGTTAAAAGAAAGCTATGTCCCTGCCTCCATACAGCTTATGCTCCAGTAAAAGAGGACCCACTCATGTGCCAGAAGAAGCATAAGCAAGATGATTTCAGAGACTGCAGTGAAGCCCTGTGACATCAAACTGACTTCTCACTAAAAATGTTACATACTAAGAACAAAATCTAGCCTATAAAATGCTTCCATGCGCAATGAAATGTCTAGTAATACCAAATCTAATGATTGAGGTGTGCATGTTTTAGTGTGTCTACACACATACATTTTCTCTTCTATTTTTATTCACTTATTTGCAAACATGGAGAGAAAGGGTGCACCAGGGCCTCCTGCCACTGCAAATGAACTCCAGACACATGTGCCACTTTGTGCACATGCTTTACACGGTTGCTAGGGAATAGAACCTGGGCCTTTAGGCTTTGCAAGCAAGTGCCATTAACCACTGAACAATCTCTCCAAATCATATCTTTGGTTTTCTCTTTTAATTTTGATATTTGTTTTCACATTTTTGATTCTGGTCAGAAGAATGTGTAGTCTGTGGATTTGGGACGGAAAGTTCTGTAGATGTCCATTAGGTCTAAGTGATCTATGGTTTTGTTGAGCTCTCTTACTTCCTTGTTGAGTTTCTGTTTGGATGATCTGTCTATTACTGATAATGGTGTATTGAAGTCTCCAGCTATGATGGTGTTGGTGGTTATTTCTGTTGTATTGTCAAGTACGTTTTGTTTTATGAACTGTGGTGCCTCTGTGTTTGGTGCATACAGATTTATGATTGTAATATCCTCTTGATGGATCATTCCCTTGATAAGTAGGAAGTGGCCATCTTTGTCTTTTTTGATTATTTTTGGTTTGAAGTATATTTTGTCCAATATTAATATAGCTACGCCTGCTTGTTTCTCATTCCCATTTGCTTGGAATATTGTTTTCCACCCTTTCACCCTGAGGAGGTGTCTGTCTTTAGTGGTGAGGTGGGTTTCTTGAAGGCAACAGATTGAGGGGTCTAATTTTTTGATCCATCCTGTTAGCTTGTGTCTCTTGATGGGTGAATTAAGGCCATTAATATTTAGGTTAATGACTGTGAGATTTTATTTGATCCCTGCCATATTGTGATGGTAAATGTGGGTTGGTGTTTTCATGGACTTTGAAGTTTTTTGTGCCTACTCTGAGTTTGGTTGTTGTGATCTGCTTCTTGTAGGCAGTTGAGTTTGATTATTTGTTTCTTTTCTGTGGAGAATTTCCTGAAATACTCTCTGTAGGTTTGGTTTTGTGTTCATATAATTGTAAAGCTGAGTTTTGTCATGGAATGTTTTTCTTTCACCATCTATCATGAGGGATACTTTTGCTGGGTAGAGTAGTTTGGGTTGGAAGCCATAGGTTCTTAGACTTTGCAGTGTTTCATTCCAGGCCCTTCTAGCTTTCAGGGTTTCCATTGAGAAGTCTGAAGTAATTCTGATGAGGTTACCTTTGAAGGTGGTTTGCTGTTTTTCCCTAGCTGCTTTTAGGATTTTCTCTTTGGTGTCAATGTTTAGAGTCTTAATGACAATATGTCTTGGAGAGTTTCTCCTTTGATCCAGTCTGTTTGGAGTTCTGTTGGCTTCTTGTATCTTGATGGGCCTTTCTTTTAAGAGACTGGGGAAGTTTTCTTCAATTATTTTGTTAAATAAGTTCTCCATGCCTTTGGTCTGAATTTCTTCTCCTTCTGGTATTCCAATGATCCTGATATTAGGATGTTTAAGTGTATCCCACAATTCCCTCATGTTCTGTTCACAGGAACTTTTGAACTTACTGAAATTTTTGAACTCTCTAACTGTTTCTTCCATCTTGTCTTCCAGATCAGAGTTTCTATCCTCCACTTGGCTGACTCTATTCTTGAGAGCTTCTAGAGAGTTTTGGACTTGTTCAATTAAGTTTGCATTTTCTACTACTTTTCTATGCATAATTTCCATCCCACTGTCAAGTTCCCTTTTCACATCATTGTCTGATTTTCTTGATGATTCTTGGAATTCATCCTTGAATTTCTTTATGTCTTCATTTTGCATGGCCTGCTGATTTTTAAGGTCTTCTTTTTTTTCACTCTCCCTCAAATCTCTTAACTCTCTTTGAACTTCCAATTTCTTAGCTATTACTTCTAGTTTAGTGATGGCAGCATCCACATGATTATCGGTCCTTTGTTGCTTTCCTGCAAGTTCTACCAGTAGGTTGGTCAGGGTTGCACTGCTCATACCTTCAAGTTGGTGTTCTGGTCCTATTGGTTCTTCTATGTTTTGGTTAGATGTATTCATTGTAGGACTGGGTGATCTAACTGGATTTTTTTGCATTTGATTTTCATGTTATTTCTTTTGTGCTGTGGTCTGCCCATGACAGTGTATGGGCATGTAGGTGGGCGTATCAGCCTGGGCTCAAGCACAATGGGAATCTGAGGCAGCCTGGGGCAGTTGCCAAGCAGCCTGGGCTTTGGCTGTCACTTGCCAAAGCTGCCTATCTACTGCCTGGCAGGGGCACCAAAGTTGCCTGAATTCTCAAGCGGTAATGTGCCAAAGCTGCCTGCGTTCAAGCTAGGAGTGGCATTGAGGCACCAAGCACTGAAGCAACCCGAACTGTGGCTGGGGACACTGGGACCCGGAAGTACTCTGCCCTCCCCTGCCACAGGACAATGGTGGATGGCTGGCATGGCAAACAGGTAGGGGATGGCACCTGAGCTGGCACAAGCGAGAGACACAGTCTGAGCTTGTGTGGCAGTTGCTGTGGGGTTGGGCTCACTCAGCAAATGGGCGAGTGGACGAGTGTATGGAGCAGTCTAAGCTTCTGCATGCAGGGATCTATCAGCACGCAGCAGCAGCAGCGGCCAGGGACAGCAGCGGCTCTGTGGACACAGTGGTTATTTGGGGGGAGGGGTGGGCTACCCACCCGTGAGGGGATCCGCAATTCCCTGTTTCCCCTGCCTCTGTGCCCTCCCAGATTTCTCTCCTCTAAAAGCCCCAATGAACCCTTAAATAAGGGACATAGTCCCATTTTCAATAGCAATAAAAAAATATAAAATACCTTGGAATAACGTTAACCAAGGAAGTGAAAGATCTATACAATGAAAACATAAAAAAACACTCAAAAAAGAAATTGAGGAGGACTTGAGAAAATGGAAAGACCTCCCATGTTCCTGGATAGGCAGAATTAACATTGTGAAGATGACAATCCTACCAAAGGCAATATACAGATTTAATGCAATTCCAATAGAAATCCCTACAGTGTTCTTCACAGAGATAGAAAAAATGATCTCAAATTTCATATAGAAAGGCAGAAGGCCTCGCATATCCGAACATATCCTCAGCAAAAGAAATACCTCTGGAGGCATCACCATACCTGATCTAAAGCTATATTACAAAGCCATAGTAATAAAAACAGCATGGTACTGGCATAAAAACGGGAGTATAGACCAATGGAATAGACTTGAGGACACAGACTTTGGGTCAAGCAACTATAGCTACTTGATATTCGATAAAGGCCCGAACAATATAGACTGGAAAAAAGACAGTATCTTCAACAAATGGTGCTGGACAAACTGGATAACCATATGCAGGAAACTGAAACTTGACCCACACATTTCACCATGCACTACACTCAAGTCCAAATGGATCAAAGACCTCAATATAAGACCAGAAACTCGAATACTACTGGAAGAAAATTTAGGAAGTACTTTCCATGATATAGGAATGGAAAAAGACTTCCTGAACAAAGCCCCAGTAGCTCAAGAACTTAAACCATCACTCAACCAATAGGATCACATGAAGCTGAAAAGTTTCTTTACAGACAAGCATACAATAAGCAAAGCCAATAGATTACCTACAGAATGGGAGAAAATATTTGCGGGTTATACAACTGATAGAGGCCTAATCTCTAGAATCTACAAAGAACTCAAAAATCTAAACAATAAGAAGTCAAACACCCCACTCACAAAATGGGGCAAAGAGCTGAACAGGCAGTTCACAGAGGAAGAAATACAAATGGCAAACATACACTTAAGAAAATGTTCATCATCCCTAATCATCAGAGAAATGCAAATTAAACCAACTATGAGATTCCACCTTACCCCAATAAGGATAGCAAACATCAAAAAATCAAATGAAAATAAATGCTGGTGAGGATGTGGAGAAGTAGGAACACTCATCCACTGTTGGTGGGAATGTAGGATGGTACAACCACTTTGGAAAGCAATATGGAGACTTCTGAAAAAGCTGAGTATAGAGATACCAACAGACCCAGTTATTCCCCTACTGGGCATCTACCCTAAATCTTTCAAACCACAGGCTAGAGAGATTTGCTCAACCATGTTTCTAGTGGCTCAATTTGTAATAGCTAAGAGCTGGAATCAACCCAGATGTCCATCACTATAAGAATGGATAACTAAGATGTGGTATATCTACCAATGGAATTCCATACTGCAGTAAGAAAAAATGACACAATGAAATTTGTGGAAAAAATGGTTGAACCTGGAACAGATCATTCTCAGTGAACTTGCCCAATCACAGAAAAAAATCACCACATAGTCTCACTAATAAACAGCACCTAACCTGAATCTACCCAAGATACCTTACATATCCCACAATCATCTTATGGACTAGACACTAGGATGGAAGGGGAGGGAGGGGAGGGCATCAAAGAGGTGGGAAACACAAATCAAGACCCAAACGTCAATGGTACCATAAAATTCTACTTACTAAAAGACAGACCAAATGGCTGATCCTTCACCAGGCCCTTACAGGGAACATCTGAACCACAAGACACTGGGAAGGGTAGGATCACGACTAACCTTAATCTTCTACATCTTCCCTCCCTCCTTATCCCTCTCCCTCTCCCTCTCTCTCTCTCTCTTCTCTGTAACTCTTGTATACTAGTTATCTTTTTCCTCATTTTCTTAGTGGGCACTGACCTGTAACTCCCAGTACCAGCATGGGGCTATCATCCACAATAAGCTTTTGATCAGAGAGACCTGCAAGGTTTCCTAAAAGACAGAAAGATTTCTGTCAGAGTACTTGATGACCCACCAAAGGTTAATGGTAAGACCCTACCGCTGAAGACACCTTATGTGGTTGACATGCAAAATAGAATGACATGGCTGGAAGTTGGAAGAGAGTCAGTCCCCAGACAGTCAGCACGTCTAGTGCCAGAACGTACTACATGGGCGAGTGGGGGAAAATGACCAATATCTGTCCAAGCAACTCATGGTCTAACCTATTTAGCAGCAAATGACTTGTTGTGATGCACACACAAGTGCAATAGTGGCACACAGCCATGGTGGGGAACCAACTGCTCTTAATTTGACTAACTGATCTCCTCAGTGGTATGGGACCCATAGCTGGAGCTGGGAAACAAGTCAGAACCATATCCAAACATAAGCCCACTCTCCAATATCAAGCTACCATCAATCATGGGCTACAAGAGGGCCTACACCTATTAAATTCTCTATTTAAAAAGTAAGGGTTATCTCTTTTGTCCTGGTGCTAACTTACTCTCCGTTGGAGAATCTGCTTCTCTTTTTCATATAGATGTAGATCCTAAGGAGAGAGCCACCCCATCATACCTCCAAAGGGCCCCAGCTGAAACTAAGAAAAATTGGCAAAACAAGCAAGAGTGCTGATTTCCTTATGAACAGGATGCCAGCAGAAGGAGGAAGGAGATCAACACAGAGAAAAACCAACTCCTACCAAATTAGAGAGCCAGAGCCTCAGAGGCCCCCAACACCTCATCACTGAAGCAGACCAAAAATGAACCCAACATGGCTCAGGGAAATTTTGCAGAAGAGGGGGCGGAAAGAATGTCAGAGCCATATGTTGGGTCATGATATGCAGAGACATTTATGTTACACATAACTGTGGGCTAACTCCACAATGCATGACCCATATACCTCAACAAGGAGGGGCTAAGGGGAGGGGTAGGTCATGGATGAGCCTTATAATGGTACCACACTGACTGTATTTGCTGAATACAAAACTAACTACTAAAGAAAAAAAAGAAAAAAAAAGAACATAATGCCAACATGTAAAAAAAATAAAAGAAACTGCTTGTTCAAAGTGGGAAATAAGTTTTGTTTTGCTTTGTTTTTCAGAGAACACAATTTTAGTGCTCAGGTTTTTGATACCCCACTGGTGGTGCCAGGTACAATATGTGCAGGTCTTGTACAGGTGGACCAGAGACTGAGGAGAATTTAATGTCAGGTTCTAGGATATGAACCACTTTAAACAATATGCAGTCTTGGCAAAATAACTCTATATTATATAGCTCACATAAATCTACATGTTGCATTATATTCATTTAATAAGTATTTATTTATATTTTTAATGTTTATTTATTTGAGAGAGATAAAAAAAAATGGGTGTGCCAGGGTCTCCTGCCACTGCAAATGAACTCCAGACTCATGCACCACTTTGTGCATCTGGCTTTACAGCAGTACTGGGGAATAGAACCCAGGTTGTCAGGCTTTATCAGCATGTGCCTTTAACTGGTGATCCATCTCTCCAGCCCTATAACAAATATTTAAAACAAATACAAGAGATTTCTGACTTGTGGTAAAAGAAAGGAAACAAAGTGGCATCATACAAATGTCTATTATATTTGCAAGAAAGTCTTACAGTATCTGATAGAACAGAAAGTAACAAACATGGAGCCTGCAGGGAAGTGATGGACAAGAGAGCTGATGGCACCAGGCAGAACGTGAGGGCTCAGAGGTCTCATGAACATTGAGTAGTAGACACCATACTTTTCCCATGAAGAAGTGTAGGGTCTAATGTGGGCTCAAGCTGAGGAACTCCTCCAGCACCCTTGCTAGTGGCCCAGCCTTGTAGATGGATTTCTGGGTAGTTCAGGGCTTAGAGAGAACTCTCCTGACATAGTCTAATGGAGGAGTCTCCCTGTAATGGGCTCTTTTAGTGGCTGGCGTACATCACATTTCATACTTGTATGGGGCTGGGTCCTATGGCTGATTCTCATTGTATACTCAGCTCAACACAACACCCTGATTGGTGGCAGGTATTGAACAGATTGACTGAGGAATGAATAAATGTACCAATGACTAACTAAATTGAAGGAAGGTCCTATGATGGGTATATCTCTAGGAGGAAAAACAGGCAACGATCCTAGCATTTTACTTTAGACACTAAATCATTCCATCTTAAACGTTCATAATTTGTACATAAAATTTAGTAAAATTATTTTCTTCCCATTCTATATTTCTGAGACACAATGCCATTTTTTCATTGTAACATTTAATACAATACACACCACAAAATCATGCATGTGCTAGATCAAAAAATGTAAGGGCTAGAATATAGTTCAATATCTACCTAGTACATGAAGCCCTAGGTATGATTCCCAACACTGCATGCAAATAAATAAGTAAACAAATAAGATGGAGAATTAATATGAAAAAGAAAACTTATCTTAATCTTCCAACTCTGTGAATTAAATATGATTACTACATACATTTTGTCAATTAGAAAACCAAGTCTTCTTCAAGAACTTATATAACTTCTCTAAGGCCACTCAACAAAAATAGTGGAGCCAAGATAAAAATCCAGGTATTAAACTCCTCTGAACGATGTTTAAATCAGTTCAGGAGTGTAAACAAATTACCTTCCAAGTGATAATTCAGTCTCTTGAGTATATCTCACAATGCTCAGTGGAAACTAGTCATGAATTATTCAGTCACCAAGAAGCAGACAAAGAATATTTTAGGTCTCTAGCTACTCATGACCCTAAGCTATAACCTATAAGCACTTCTCCCCACAGGCTCATCACCACTATGTGGGCCACCTCCACCAACATTCACAAGCTCACATGAGCACACACATGCAAAATGCTTAAAGAAAGAAGAAAAAAGGAGGTACTGGAGAGATAGCTTAGCAGTTAAGATGCTTGCCAACATAACAAAGGACCCCAGGCTTTATTCCCTTTGATTCTTCAGTAAAGCCAGATGCACAAGGTGGCGCATGTATCTAGAGTTTGTTTGCAGTGGCTGAAGGCCCTGGTGAGTGCTAATGAAGAAAAGCACTTTCACTCAGAACTGAAATATCTCTATCACACCTTCGAAGGCTCAGGGTCCATTGCAGAAGAGGTGGCAGAAAGAATGTAAGAGCCAAAGGAAGGGTAGGACTCCTCACAACGTGCTCCTCCAGACACAAAGTGGCTTGGATATCCATGACCTCACAGTGTCTGACACTACCTACACAAGACCATCATAATTGGAGGAAAGGATGATGACATCAAAATAAAAGAGAGACTGATTGAGAGGGGGACAGGATATAATGGAGAGTGGAGTTTCAAAGGGGAAAGTGGGGGGAGGGAGGGAATTACCATAGGATATTGTTTACAATTATGGAAGTTGTCAATAAAAAAACAAAATAAATAAATTTAAAAAAGAAAAGCACTCTCAAAAAGAAGACAAATATGAGGGAAAAGATAAAGGTTCTAATTATTTACTCAAGGAAGCAGAAACAGGCTGAGCAGAAAGAGTCCTACCCTATGCCCTTCACCTCCCTCTGACTCTAGCAAAGCCTGAGGCCAGTCTGCCTGAAGCCAACCTTGAAACTGACCTTTATACTCCCCCTGGCAGGCTGTTTTCTCCTCTGCCACCAGTTGTACCCATGTATTCTTGCCAAACTGTCCACCTCCTCCCAGCGATTCCAGGTCATCTAGAAGCACATGTGTGCAGAACATGTGTTTGAGAATATGCATGTAAAGTGGTTCAATTATCAATAAAAGACACACCTTTGAATTTATTCATAATTAAATAAGGAGCATATGAATATGCAGAGCTTTCATGGTGTAAAAAGGAATGAATATTTACTGCTCCTGTTATTCCTTCCTGGTTGGTCCACTATCCAGTTGCTAATGTCATATAAGCTCAGAGCAAATGATAGAGGACTACACACCTGTACTAAAATATTATTCTATCTGTGAAGAAGGAATTGTCTCAGCCTTTTTGCTCCAATATGAAATTGTGCAGCATCATTAAAATTCTTGACCAATCTCTTTTTCAACTAAAATATCCACTAAAATATTCAGCCTTCATAAATCACTGATCGTATGTCAAAATCCAAGAAATGACTCCCTTGACAATTTGCATTACTTCCTACAATCCTAGAGGCACCATCAAATTTACTCAGGTTTGTATGTGTCTGAATACTTTGACTGAATTTTACATAGGGTATCATTGTGTTGACTAGAACCATCAGTGATATGAACATTGGAGAGGGAGAATGGACGATGAAAAGAGACAGCACATCATTGGATTCATGGAGCTGAGAAGAAGGAAAACATCTCTTTCTTGGCATTTTACTCAAGGACAAAAAGCCTGTAGATGTGGAATTCCCTTATTAAGTTGTTCACTATGATGGAGGTGACCAAAAATCTACTATTCTTCCCAAATTAAGGATGCTTTGTAAGGTTCCAGTTCTGTCCATGTGCTGATGTAGTTTGTGCTTGTGGGCACACATTGTCAATTCATGCACACAGCTTTTCTTCAGCTCTGGATTATTGTGTTTTGCTCCCAATCATATCACATGTGATGGCCATTCAACCATAACAAAAGGTTTTATGGGATAGTCCTTAACCATGCTTAGAGTTATATATCCCTTCAAGTGTGATGCCAGTCAGGGTTCTAAGTACAAGCAACGAAAGTCAATATCTACTATAAGCAGAACAGTGACTCACTGAAGGGTGTTGGGTGGTTCACCCAGTGTTGGCTTCTGTGTAGAGGCAATTTTGTAACTAGATAGGAGCAGTGCTGAGTTGCCTGCTCTGTGCCTGAGTGTCCATAGAGGCCTTAACACTTCAATGAGCATCACAGGGCCCCAGAAAACTCTGGTAGCTGGTGGCCTCAGGGCTCACTCTTGCTATAATGGTCACCCCTATCAGGGGGTTCCCCACATGCCCCACATGTTTTTCTCTACTTCCCAATCACAATCTAAGGATATTGTAAAAGTAGAAGATAAATGTTCACTTCCCAGCTGGAAAGCCTGACAGGTAGGAGTGACAGGTGTCTGGTCCCACAGGTGTTATTTCCTACAATGAGTAGGAAAATATTCATAAGGAAGTATGATGAGATGTTAGCAGATACTGGATAATAAAAAATGGTTATCCAATACAAAGTGTATAATGAATGTCAGAAACATCACATAAAATAAACACACACAATTTCTTTCATTTCTGGATGAAGTTCTTGGACTCCACAACCCATTTATTTATGAATTCCTAGAGAGAACAAATAGATCCTGATGGTGGTATTAACTGCTACTGAGAAAAAAAAATTCTGGTCCACAGTATAAAACTTACATTAAATTAGTTCTAATTTAATTATATTATATCTGGATATAATATGCACATAATAGTTATATGCCAAGTTGAGCTGTAGATAAATATGGCTATGGGTGCTTAAAATGGAAAGCAATTATATAAATAACCTAATTTCTCTATGAGTTTCTTTCCCATAAAATTCTCAGTCATCATCATGTTAATGAAAGGACATTTTTGTTATTACTAATGTAACAATAATATTAATCAGGGTCCCATCTGTCTTATCCTCAGCTGTTCTTAATCTCTCTCTCTCTCTCTCTCTTTCTCTCTCTCTCTCTCTCTCTCTCTCTCTCTCTCTATACACACACACACTTTGCAGTGTAGCTATCAAAACTAACTTGAGATGACTGTCAGTCTTCCAGTTTGGTATATCTCTAGAAATATGGAGAATCATAGTACCAATCCTTTATAATACTCACTAAGGTCTTCTGTCCATTTGTTCCTTCTCTTGGTCTCTTATATCTCCTAAAATCCTGGTGTTTAATAAATTCCCCCTGGCCAGGCATGGTGGTGCACACCTTTAATCCCAGCACTTGGGAGGCAGAGGTAGGAGGATCACAGTGAGTTCGAGGCCACCCTGAGACTACATAGTGAATTCCAGGTCAGCCTGAGCTAGAGACCCGATCTTGAAAAACAAAACAAAACAAAAAAAATTAATTAAAAATAAATAAAAAATAAAGTTTCCCTTGGTCACATGTGGCTACCTAAATTTAAGTTAATTAAAATGAAACAAAATGTGAAGTGCCTGTGACATTAGCACAGTTGGGTACTTTGCAGCCTCGAGCAGTTGCTGGCTCCCTTAACTGGACAGATAAGATGAGGGACAATTCCAGAGCTGCAGGGAGTCCCATGGGACAGTGCTGCTTTAACACTCCTGCTTCAAGGAGCTTCTGAAGTCTTGACACTGCACCCTTGTCACCCCAATCCCAGCTTGCTGAAGTGAACTGGAGGTGCTCTGCTTCAGCCCTTTCCTTTGTTCGTGCCCAGCTCAGATCGTCTGTGTCTGGTAAATTTTTCCTCTCGTTTTATATCATAAATAGATCCAGGGCTGAACTGACAGATGTAAATTTTATTAAAGGCATAGGCCTGGAGTCACACAGGTAATATTGGTGTGTTTACATATCATGTCACAATCAAATTGACAATAATAATTACTATTACTAAATGCTTTGGTATGCACTCAAGGCTTTTATATTCTCTGTAACTTCCAATGCTCAAGACAACTCCTCAACACAAGACACAAGAATCACTTCAATTTCATTTTGAAACCAAAACATGTGAAGCCCCACAGGGCAGCTGGTGGGGGCTGAGGCCAGAGGTCAAAACATTATTTCCTAGTTGGAAGGCTTGTCCTGTCTGGGCCCCACCATGCTGAAAAGCAGTGTCTCTCTGAAGATATAAGAATAGACATTTCATAGTAGCAAAAACAGACAAAGATAAAATTCCCAGTTATCTCTCATACATGTCTCTGCCACAAGCACAGTTTTGAAAACTATTAGGAAATAAAGCCCTACTTCATCAGTTCCCAGCAGTTTGTTATGAGTATTCTAAAGATTCAAAATTCATTATAAAAAAACTAGGAAATGTTTTCCTTTTTGGACATTAGTACTACTTTCCAACTCTTCTGGTTTGTCCCTAATATATATAGTATAATCAAATAAGCAGATGGGCAAATGCCAGTACCACCCCTCATTATGAGTAGTGTATGCAAAACCATCTGACTTTAATCTTCCCGCTCAGTTTACCTCATGTCCTAAGAATTCATCTGGCCAATAAGTAATAAATGTAAACCAAGTATCATGTGATGTTCTATGGCTTGCCAGAAATTCTAATGTAGGCATTTGTAGTTTACTGTGAAATCAGAAGAACTACTTTAATTCCATAGCATAAACACAAACTTACTTATCCGTCCTAAGGGGAGAAAAAAACACATTAAGAGAAATGAAAGTTTCTCTTCATGAGTTTAAAGAAAGCTTGGTTTAGAAAACAAAAACACATTTAGGAGAGAATGGGAGAAGATGGAATTTGCTAACATTTCTGTTTTCCTACTGTCGCTTCTTTATGACATCCCCATTTGCCATCAGAAAAAATGTCCAGTGCAAATTGGACCAGATTGTAGACCAAAGTATTGGTATTTGCTGCTCACTGTCATGGGAAGTATTTACACACACCCAAACAGAATTTATTATGCATTATTTAACCAAGGAAGGCAACTTTTCACATATAAAGTTGGAAAATTATATTCACTAAAACTTGAGAGCTTTTTTCACCTTTTGTGGAATCAAATATTAATAGTAACTATGCAATGGGAAACATATGACTTCCACATCACTTGTCTTGTATGGGAAAGAAGATCTAGGCTAGATCTACAGACTCTTGATAGAATAAAGAATGAATTCACCCACTACGAAGAGTGGATCATCAGAAAACAAATCAAAATGAAGCAAAAATATAAGTTATTATAAAGCCAACAAAATGGGGATGGGGTAAGATTTCAATCAAAGTAAGATAACCCAGGGCTGCTTTCAAGGGTCTTCAGTCCAATTAGAGAACAGTTGGCTTCCCCCAGAGCAGACATGCCACTATTGCACTCGTTCAGTCATTTGGCCTGTCTGGCCATACTTGAGGTTTCCAGTGTCTACTGTTTACACTGCTGATGACTTCTGTCTCCCATAAGACTGCATACAGTGCAGCTTCTTCCAGCTTTCAGTTGGCTGTTCTACAGTGAGAAGGTTTTCTGCTCAGCACCAACTTGATTTCTCAGTGACTTTGCTGCTCAGGCAAATAGGGTCTTACCATCTCTTTCTCATGGGGAACCAAGGGCCTTGGCAATAGCATATAATGTATAAAGGCAACAGGGACCTCCCTGGCCAACAACTCACTGGAAGATATCCCATCCCAGGCACTGAAAATTTTCTAGTAACAATCTATGGCTTCTGGATGTACCATTATTTAAGAAAGTAGATTTCCATATGTCTTATTCAGAATATCTTGAATTTTGATTGAACCCCACCCCCACTTTTCTTTTATACAATATCTTCCCTTAACCTCGGTTTGGCCTTTTTCCTCCCTGTAATCTGTTCTTCTACTTACATATATACAATACCATCCTCTTAAGACCTTCCCTCTCCCCCTCCATTATAGCCTTTTTCTAACTTATGGGCCTCTGCTACAGCTTTTGGTTCCAGATCACACACAAGTCTATACATTTGTAGCTAGGATCCACTCTATGGGAGGAAATACATGCCTGATACTGAAAACCTAATCAAAAGCATATGGCAGGAGATGTCAAGAGCCTTAGGGGTATAAAGCCTGCTCTTGTCTGAATAAATGCCCTACATGTTCATACTCATATATTAATGCTACTCTCACTTCTGGTTAGAGAAGCTTGTCTTTTCAGATGGCGATGACCACTGGGATGACCCAAAAGACAACATAGTGCTGAGAAGAAGTGACAGAGGAGTGTCCAGCACTGAAACATCTCACACCCTCCAAGGCTCAGGGTCCATTGCAGAAGAGGTGGTGGAAAGAAGGTAAGAGCAAAAGGATGGATACCACTCCTTACATACAACTGTCCCGACAGAATTTAGCCTCAATATCCAAGACCTCACAGTGCCTAGCAATACCCACACATGACCCTCATGATAGGAGAAAATGATTATGACATCAAATTAAAAGACAGACTAATGGAGAGAGGGAGGGAATATGATGGAGAGCAGAATTATAAAGGGGAGCTTGGGGGAGGGGAGGGAAATACCATGGTTTGTTATCTATAAGTATAAAAGTTGTCAATAATATATATATATTTTTTTTTTTTAATATATATATATATATGTAGATATATATATTAAAAAAGAAATAATATCTTGGGTATATTCTCAATAAAGTTATCTTTTTAGAGTACAACAATTTTTATCTAGGAGCCTGAAACCTTGTCTAACCCTACTGCCCTATTTTAGCATTTGGATTTGTGTTATCCCAGACTTTCAGAATTAGAACTAAAAGGAGTTGACCAAACTAAAAGTCCTGTCATCTGCTTTTCATCATTCTCTCCCAAGTCTCATTCAAAGTATCACCTCTTCTCTTCTTTAGAGTGACAACCACACTGAAAAGAAACCTCTTTTTCCCTTCCGCTGGCCACTGCCACACACAGGTCTGAGTAGCTTGAGCAAAACAGGAGTTTACTTCAAGAATGCTGAGGACATACTGCCACGTGAATTGATTAGTAGGCTAGAAATTCATAACTCGGCAAAGTCTAGAAACAAGATGATCAAAAGAATTTCACAATTTCTTCAACTACAATTATGTTTCAAACTTGAGTCACTCTGGAAGTCATCCCAGGCATGATCTTGTTCCCCAGATCATTCCTTGACTAAGGAAATGGAACACACTGATATGAACTCCCAATACTGGACTGAAAGGTAACTGAGTAATCCAAATCTGGCTCTATCACTGAAAGGAGAGAACGAGATATGAAGCAAAGGGTTTGTGCACATGTGCATGTGGTCACTCATTAAGTTCAGTCTTCCAGTGCCTCTGGGGCTCATCCCCAAATGGAAGCCAGTGGTTCTTTGTAGCTTAACTGTTGATAATTTTTTACTTACATTTTATCTTTCTACCACATTGCCCTCAAAAGTAAAAATATTATACCTCTTAATAATTTACAGTATCTTGTATAAGGCAAATGCTCAATAAAAAATATTGATTTAGGCTAGTCTTGATCCTACCCTCTCCAGTGTCTTCTGGTTCAAGTGTTCCCTGTAAGGGAAGACTAACCTTAATCTTCTACATCTTCCCTCCCTCCCTCTCCCTCCCCTGCCTCTCTTCTCTCTAACTCTTGCATATTAGTTATCTTTTTCCTCATTTTCTTAGTGGGCACTGACCTGTAACTCCCAGAACCAGCATGAGGCTATCATCCACAATGAGCTTTTGATCATAGAGGCTTGCAAGGTTTCCTAAAAGACAGAAAGATTTCTGTCAGAGTACTTGATGACCCACCAAAGGTTAGTGGTAAGACCCTACTGCTGAAGACACCTTATGTGGTTGACATGCAAAATAGAATGACATGGCTGGAAGTTGGAAGAGAGTCAGTCCCCAGACAGTCAGCGCGTCTAGTGCCAGAAGGTGCTACATGGGCGACTGGGGGAAAATGACCAATATCTGTCCAAGCAATGCATGGTCTAACCTACTTAGCAGCAAATAACTTGTTGTGATGCCCACACAAGTGCAGTAGTGGCACACAGCCATGGTGGGGAACCAACTGCTCTCAATTTGGCTAACTAATCTCCTCAGTGGTATGGGACCCATAGCTGGAGCTGGGAAACAAGTCAGAACCTTATCCAAACATAAGCCCACTCTCCAATATCAAGCTACCATCAAGTGTGGGCTACAAGAGGGCCTACACCTATTAAATTCTCTATTAAAAAAGTAAGGGTTATCTCATTTGTCTTGGTGCTAACTTACTCTCCATTGGAGAATCTGCTTCTCTTTTTCAGATAGATGTAGATCCTAAGGAGAGAGCCACCCCATCATACCTCAAAAGGGCCCCGGCTGCAATTAAGAAAAATTGGCGAAACAAGCAAGGGTGCTGTTTTCCTGATGAACCAGATACCAGCACAAGAGGGAAGGAGATCAACACAGAGAAAAATCAACTCCTACCAAATCAGAGAGCCTGAGCCTGAGCCTCAGAGGCCCCCAACACCTCATCACTGAAGCAGACCAAAAATGAACCCAACATGGCTCAGGGAAATTTTGTGGAAGAGGGGGCGGAAAGAATGTCAGAGTCACATGTTGGGTCATGATATGCAGAGACATTTATCTTAACCATAACTGTGGGCTAACTCCACAATGCATGACCCGTATACCTCAACAAGGAGGGGCCAAGGGGAGGGAGTAGGTCACAGATGAGCCTAATAATGGTACCAAACTGACTGTATTTGCTGAATACTAACTAATAAAGAACAAAAGAAAAAAATAAAAAATAAATAAATAAAAATATTAAAAAAATATTGATTTAAAACTTTAGAAATAAGGGGTTTTTGTTGTTTTTGGTTTGTTTTTTTTTTAATTTTATAGACTTCCCAGATTTTGCAGGCATTTACACTAGAAACCTCTTCAAAAGACAGGCTTCTACTGTTTGAAACTCTTTTGCCTTCCAATAATAGTTGGTATGTTGTTGGCCAGAGAAGGTGCTGGGAGTGTTTACAGAGTATGGAAAGAATGTCTTAACAGATGAGGAGCTCAGTATTGATGTGGTGGTCATTTATCTTAAATATTTACTTCACACTGTACAGATATTAACTATTGCCAAGTGATGAAAATATGCATGGCTAACTGCAGGTTCTGAGATTCAAGAGGTGAAAATCATACCTGACCAATCCTCTTCTTCCTTGAAAAACTTGTAAACTAGAGCAAAGTTCTAACCCTTCCAACCAGTGGTCACCACCAGAACCCTGCAGACCATCACTCACTGCTGGGCTCCACAGGAAGCAAGGCCAGCAACAGGGGGTGAGGACTGCCTTTCCCAGCCAGATCTTTCACTCTAGATGTGCTTGGTTACCTTCATTCTTCAGCATAGAGGATAGATGCTGGATTAAAATCACACATCTGTCCCTACTGCCTTCACTGTTCCTCTCTACCTATGTTTCTCACTACAAGCAAGCAGCAAACCACCAGCTATCTAATAATAATAATCATATCTATGGCTGACACTTGGTGAGTTCACACTATCAACCTGGCGGCAGGCTTCCCATAGGAACTCTCTTTACCTCAGTTTTATCGATTTGATTATCTTCATTTCAAATGTGAAAAAAAATGAAGCTGAACTATAAATGTGAGAAAACTGAGGTCTCAACTAAGTGACAACTTTTCTAAGATCACAAAACCTACAGGATCAGGATACATAAACAAATGTCATCTCATACTAGAACTTAGGCTATTAATGGTTACAATCCACAAACTTGGAAATGTCTATTGGCACTGGGATTCAGCCATGTTACATTGTACATAAGAATGTATCTACCTCGGCTACTGACTAGGGGCAGGTTTCAAACCACTGAGCATATCTACAGTGATTCTGATATTCAAACGTGGCTTTATTTTTGCCACAGGATACATTATCATGTCTCCAACATATTCTTTACTCATCTCCACAACAGATGCCTGACTTGTTTAAAAAAAAAGAAGCCCAGGTGAGAAGCTATCACACAACTAAACAGTGCCTACAAAGGGTCTAGTTCCATGGGCTGCAGCTAGCTAGAGAGGCAGGGAATTTTAATCTCAGTTTCTTCAAAGAAGTTTTTATTTACACAAGTGTTTTCTCTAGAAGGGAAAACGACACTTGCATTTGTTCATACTATTGACGGAAGACTGACCTCAAACAAAATTGTGTATGGAAGTTTATTTCTGACATTCTTCTTTCCAATACCACTCACAATTCCTTCTTTGAATAGAAAGTCTCTCTCTTCCCTCTCCCATTTTGGACTCTATGGTGTCATTTTCTCTCTCTTTAAAACCCTGTTTATCAAGACCACCAAGAAATATTATTAATGCCTTCAGGTGATGTGAGTGCTAACATCTCTGTGTTGACATGACTTAATTAAGAATACATGGGCTGGGCTTGAGAGATGGCTTAGCAGTTAAGCACTTGCCTGTGAAGCCTAAGGACCTGGGTTTGAGGCTCAATTCCCCAGGACCCATGTTAGCCAGATGCATAAGGGGGCACACACATCTGGAGTTTGTTTGCAATGGCTGAAGGCCCTGGTGTGCCCATTCTCTCTCTTTATCTGGCTCTTTCTCTCTCTATTTGCTGCTGTCAAATAAATAATTTTTTTTTTAAAAAAGAATACATGGGATGAAGAGATGGCTTAGCAGTTAAGGTGCTTGTCTGAGAAGCCTAAAGACCCATGTTCAACTCACCAGATCCCACATAAGCCAGATGCATAAAGGTGAGGCAAGCACAAGGTCACACATGCTCACTAGGTGGCACAAGTGTCTGGAGTTCAATGCAGTGGCTGAGGCCCTGGCATGCCAATTCTTTCTCTCTCTCTCTCTCTCCCTCTCTCAAATACATAAATAAATAAATATTTTTTAAAAGAATGTGGATCGCCCATGCCAACACAAATTAGTTATTTGTCCTAGAAAATTGCTTAGAAAGGATTAAGCTGTAAAATAACTTTTTAAAATATCATTTTGCAAGCTGGAGAGATGGCTTAGTGGTTAAGGCACTTGTGTGTGAAGCCAAAGCACCCAAGTTCAATTCCCCAGAACCCACATAAACCAGATGCACATGCTGCTACATGTGTCTGGAGCTCATTTGCAATTGCTAAAGGTCTTGGTGTCTCTCTCTCTTTCTCTTTTTCACTCTCTCTCAACTCTCTAATAAATAAATAAATAAAAATTCTTAAAATTACCCTGCTATTTGGGTCAGGAAATTCCCACAGGTTACTGACCAAAGGACAGAATCTGTTCAATGAAGCAAACACTTACGAAAAGTTTTTTGCCAAGATTTTCAAGACCCTCACTTCAGAGTGTCCAATTCCCAGCAGTTATGTCACATTTTTGCTCAATCTAAATCAACTCTTCATCTTGAAAGGCTTTTTTCAAATTGCTTCATCTCAGACCTCAAAGCCCTGAAGTTATATCACTTTGACTTCTTCCTCCTGAGAGCGTGTGAGGCCGTCAAGGTAGTGGTCTCCATCTCCACTGAGAGCACTCATAGGATTACTTTTTCTTGATGAATGAGTTCCTGGTGACTTGGAGAGGAGTCAGTAGGAAAAATATCACCTGTATTTCTCTGAAACACAACAGCCTAGGAACAAACAAACATTTAAGGTTGTTCATAGTAAAGATGCCCATCTAGTCCTAAGTGAAGTCCCAAGTTCTCAGAATCTTGCAACTTCTTTCTAGATGCAGGTGTGTGCCAAATATACTCATGACTGATCTTAGACTTTACTTATGTCCTCTGTGATGCTCAAACTTAAAGAAATAATTGTAACTAGAACTCAGTGTGTGCCTTCTACTGCTTCCTACTTGGGTCAACCTTGTCTTGACCCTCAGATCAGGGTTCAAAACCAGCTCAAGCAGGAGCTGCTTATACCTGCTTCCCAGGGCTGAAGATGAAAAAGACCCACAGTGAGGCACACAGTCAGAAACTATCAGCTGGGAGTGGTGGTGCATGCTTTAATCCCAGCACACGGGAGGCAGAGGTAGGAGGATCACCATCAGTTCGAGGCCACCCTTAGAATTCATAGTGAATTCCAGGTCAGCCTGAGCTAAAGTGAGACCCTGCCTTGAAAAATAAAACAAACAAACAAACAGCACTGTGTAAAGCTGTGAGCTATTATTGTTCCACATACAAGTAGACTAGTGGGAGACCATATGTCGCCACCATTGATGAGCCTTTAAGAGACAATGAGGGAAATGAACAGAAACAACTAGCATTTCTGTATTGATTCTCCCCTGTATTCAGTACATATTTGAGTATCTCTTGACTGTGATAAAAACCTAATTAAAGGGCTAGAGAGATGCCTTAGCAGTTAAGGCGCTTCCTGCAAAGCCTAAGGATCCAGGTTTGATTCCCAGAACCCACATAAGCCAGATACACAAGGTGATACATGTGTACAAGGTCACACATGTGCACAAGGTGGTACATGCATCTGGAGTTTGCAGTAGCTGGAGGCCCTGGCATGCAAATTCTGTCTCTCTCTCATAAAAGAAAGAAGTTT
Organism: Dipus sagitta; assembly: GCA_036346955.1. Classification (NCBI taxonomy): domain Eukaryota; kingdom Metazoa; phylum Chordata; class Mammalia; order Rodentia; family Dipodidae; genus Dipus; species Dipus sagitta. Next base: position 108,267,164 of record CM070783.1, read on the forward strand.
TTAAAAAACATTATTCAAACTTTTGGTATTTATAGAGTAGTTTTGGTGTTCATTCACCCCACATACACTGAGTACTTTCCATGTGTCACAGACAGTGCAATAGTGGATATCAAATATACAGGTCAGAAATTCTCCACCCCAACTTACAGGAGGCATCAGAAAATAATGAAACCATGTGACTATTGAATAAGTTCATTGTAGGGGAGTAGGAGATGTAAGAGCAGAAAGAAGGTGATCAGTCCATATTTTAAAAACAATAAACATTTCCTTGAGTAAGTCATCCTCGAAGTTTCAGACTCTATTGCATGAATATAAGTTCGGCAGCAGGCTTAGGGCTACACGAAGATGGACATTGATGAATAAACCATAGAAATATCTGTTGAAGATTTGGGAATTTTTTTCTGAGGGGCAAATAGCATATGGTATTTATGCCTTCAACAAGAGGAATAACTCCATAAACCCATGAACCCATGAAACTCTAGAGATCTTTCACAGAATGAATGATAATGAAACAAACAGGAAGCAGGAATAACTACTAAAAATTTACAAAATAAATAGGAAATTAAAGTCTTTTGAACTAATGTGGTGGTAGCTATGGTGGGAGAAAAAGATAAGATACATCTGAATGGTTAGAAAGACAAAGAGCTGAAAATGTATGCTGATAGGCTGAGCATTGAAAGAAATGGAAATTCATCATTCTCTTCAGATGAATCAGGTAGTCATTTCTCAGCTCAGTACTCTCATGTAGCTCTTATCAAATTCAAAATGAGAGTCAAAGTCTTCATAACAGGCCTTAAAAAGTCGCCCTTCAGCCCCCCCTTACAACCTCCCTCACCCACAGCAATGTTGGTGTTGCTCAAGCAACCCATGATTAATCTTGCCTGATAGCCCAAGCTCTTGCTCCTCACCTTGGCCAGGTAAGTGTGGCACACACTCTTGACCCCAGACATTCCACTATAATTTTCAACCTCATGAGCATTTACCCACACTTTTCCCCTGGTAGCTACCACTTTCTGAATTACATACATAGCAATTTGCTTACTTATTTATCTTCCATTGATTTGGATATATGCTCCATAAAGCCAGAGATTTTTGTCTTTTTTGTTGACCATTATATATCCAAACCTTAGAACAGTGTCTAGGATAGAGAACATATTCAACAATCATTGAGAAAATTAACAGGGAAATTACATATCTACAGCATGACCATTTGCTTAGATGTGAGTTGCAGTCACTAGTATAGGAAATATGTGAGATGGGGAAAAATTTTTCACAGGAATATTATAAGTTCACTTTGGAACTCATTTGGGAAATATCCTTATTCCAAACCAAAACTGTAGTATTATAAACGGAATATGTTTATGCCAGTGAAAAGTCTTAATCAAGTTGCATATTTTCCTAAAGAAGTTTAAGGCAACATCTCCTCTAAAAGACCAACTTTCAGAACTTAGAAGCTGCTCTGCATCTGCAGGCACCTTCACTGACCTCCCACAGGTGCATCAAACTACTACACCAGTACACCCAGAAGGTGCCAACCACTGCAGCAGCGCACCCAGAAGGTGCCAACCACTGCACCAGTACACCCACAAGGTGCCAACCACTGCACCATCGCACCCAGAAGGTGCCAACCACTGCAGCAGCGCACGCAGAAGGTGCCAACCACTGCACCAGCACACCCAGAAGGTGCCAACCACTGCACCAGCGCACCCAGAAGGTGCCAACCACTGCACCAGCGCACCCAGAAGGTGCCGACCACTGCACCAGCACACCCAGAAGGTGCCGACCACTGCACCAGCGCACCCAGAACGTGCCGACCACTGCACCAGCACACCCAGAAGGTGCCGACCACTGCACCAGCGTACCCAGAAGGTGCCGACCACTGCACCAGCACACCCAGATGGTGCCGACCACTGCACCAGCACACCCAGAAGGTGCCAACCACTGCACCAGCGCACCCAGAAGGTGCCAACCACTCCACCAGCACACCCAGAAGGTGCCAACCACTGCGCCAGTACACCCAGAAGGTGCCAACCACTCCACCAGCACACCCAGAAGGTGCCAACCACTCCACCAGCACACCCAGAAGGTGCCAACCACTGCACCAGCGCACCCAGAAGGTGCCAGCCACTGCACCAGCACACCCAGAAGGTGCCGACCACTGCACCAGTGCACCCAGAACGTGCCGACCACTGCATCAGCGCAGCGCACCCAGAAGGTGCCGACCACTGCACCAGCGCACCCAGAAGGTGCCGACCACTGCACCAGCGCACCCAGAAGGTGCCGACCACTGCACCAGCGCACCCAGAAGGTGCCGACCACTGCATCAGCACACCCAGAAGGTGCCGACCACTGTGCCAGTACACCCAGAAGGTGCCAACCACTGTGCCAGTACACCCAGAAGGTGCCAGCAATGCTGCGCTGTTTGGATGGCGCTCAGCGAGAGAGATGGGAATATTCCGAATGTCATATTTGCAGGGTCTGCTTCATGTCTGACTCATCTTATATGTGAGACAAAGGACTGGCAAACCATCATCAGATACACTTGAGGTAGTTCAATCAACATTTTTATCCAGCAAAGGCTAACATATGTTTCCAAAACTGTAAATCATACTTCACATGCGAAGGTCAGAAAAATAAAATGGGTTGTATAGCAGATGAAATGACAGTAAGGTACTCTTCAATTCTTGGTTATCAATTAATTATTTTTTTTTTTTTTTTATTTTTTATTTTTTATTTTTTTATTTTTTATTTTTTTTCTCCATTTTTATTAATATTTTCCATGATAACCAAAAAAATCCCATGGTATTACCCTCCCCCCTTTCCCCTTTGAAATTCCATTCTCCATCATATCCCCTCCCCATCTCAATCTTTCTACTTACATACATACAATACCAACCTAATAAAAGCCCTCCTCCCTTTCTTTCTCTTCCCTTTCTATCTCCTTTTTTAACTTACTGGCCTCTGCTACTGAGTTTTTTCCTTCTCACACATAAGCCCAATCATCTCTAGCTAAGATCCACATATGAGGGAGAATATGTGGCGCTTGGCTTTCTGGGCCTGGGTTACCTCACTTAGTATAATTCTTTCCAGATCCATCCACTTTTCTGCAAATTTCATAACTTCATTTCTCTTTACTGCTGAGTAAAACTCCATTGTATAAATGTGCCATATCTTCATTATCCACTCATCAGTTGAGGGACATCTAGGCTGGTTCCATTTCCCAGCTATTATAAATTGAGCAGCAATAAACATGGTTGAGCAAGTATCTCTAAGGTAATGAGATGAGTCCTTAGGATATATGCCTAGGAGAGCTATAGCTGGGTCATATGGTAGATCAATCTTTAGCTGTTTTAGGAACCTCCACACTGATTTCCACAATGGCTGGACCAGATTGCATTCCCACCAACAATGTAGAAGGGTTCCTCTTTTTCCACATCCCCTCCAACATTTATGATCATTTGTTTTCATGATGGTAGCCAATCTGACAGGAGTGAGATGGAATCTCAATGTAGTCTTAATCTGCATTTCCCTGATGACTAGGGATGTAGAACATTTTTTTAGATGCGTATATGCCATTCGTATTTCTTCCTTTGAGAATTCTCTATTTAGCTCCATTTCCCATTTTTTGGTTGGTTTGTTTGATTCCTTATTATTTAACTTCTTGAGTTCTTTGTATATCTTAGATATTAATCCTCTATCAGATATATAGCTGGTGAAGATTTTTTCCCATTCTGTAGGTTGCCTCTTTGCTTTCTTCACCGTGTCCTTTGCAGTGCAAAATCTTTGTATTTTCATGAGGTCCCAGTGGTTAATCTGTGGTTTTATTGCCTGAGCAATTGGGGTTGTATTCAGAAAGTCTTTGCTAAGACCAATATGTTGAAGGGTTTCCCCTACTTTTTCCTCTAGCAGTTTCAGAGTTTCAGGTCTGATGTTAAGGTCCTTAATCCATTTGGACTTAATTCTTGTGCACGGAGAAAGAGAAGAATCTATTTTCATCCTTCTACAGATATATATCCAGTTTTCCCCAATTAATTATTTTTTATCTCTAGGACCATTCTGAAATCCCAACGAACTCTGAGTAGCTTTTGTTTTGAAGCCTCAGCTGTGAACATGCTGTCATAAGTCTGCGTTTCTCAAACTTTAGCATGTATCAGTAACCTGGAAAGTAGTCATGTTAATGAAACACATTTCTAAGCACCAAATTCAGAGTTTCTGATACAGTAGGTACTGGGGAGGCACTTCCATTTTCTAACAAGTTTCCATGTGATCCACAGGTTCCACACTTAAGAACCACTGTTAATTAATATAACTTTCTTAGGCCATTTTGATCATCTCAAATGGGCTCTTCCTGACTCCCAAATATATTGAATATCTGAATACAGAAGTACCAACTACTGAAAAATTAATTGTAATTATTTTTATGTTTTTTTTTTTCTTAAGGCAGGGTCTCACTCTAGCCCAGGCTGACCTGGAACTCACTAGGTAGTCTCACCATGGTCTCGAACTCAGTGATCCTCCTACCTCTGCCTCCCAAGTGCTGGAATTAAAGGCATGCCCGGCAAATTATTTTTACATATTTAATGTGATTTGATTCTGACATTTTTGTGCACAATTTTTATTTTTATCTTTTTATTTTTTTATTATTATTCTTTTTTATTTGTTATGTACACAGTTTGTATACAGCCATGTTGGTACCATTGTTAGCCTCCTCCCTGTCCCCCCCCCCTCTGAAGGGACCCTCCTCGTTAGGGAATGTGAGTTGTGCATTGTGGGGCTAGCCATCAGTTATGGGGAGGAGGCAATGTCTCTGTGCATAATGTCCCAACTTGTGGCTCTAACAATCTTTCCACCCCCTCTTCCACAAATTTCCCTGAGCCATGTTGGATTCATTTTAGTTCTACTTCAGTGATGAGGTCTCAGGAGCCTCTGTGTCTCCGGATATCTGGTTTGGTAGGAGTTGAGTGTTCTCTGTGTCTATCTCCTTCACCCTTGTGCTGGTACCAGGTTCACCAAAAAAGCAGCATTCTTACTCATTTCCCCAGTTACTCTTGGTTTCAACTGTGGCCCTGGTGAGGTGCAAAGGGCTGATTCCTCTGTATCTGTGTCCAACTGAAAAAGAGAAGCAAATTCTGCAACGGGAGAGTGAAGTCAGCACCAGATAAATGGGATAACCATTATTATTTTAAAGACAACTTAAATAGGTATAGGCCCTCTTGTAGCCCACTATTGGTGGGAACTTGATAATGGAGAGCAGGCTTGTTTTCTGCATATGGTTCTGACTTGTTTCCCAGCTCCAGCTATGGGTTCCATTGTACTGAGTGGATCTGTTAGCCAAATCAAGAGCAGTCAGTTACCCACCATGGCTATGTGCCACTATTGCACTTGTGTGAGCATCATGTCAGGTTGTTTGCTACTGAATAGCTTAGACCACAAGCTGCTTGGACAGATGTTGGTGATTTTCCCCAAATTGCTCCTGTAGCACCTTCTGTTTGTTTTTTTTTTTTTTTTCTTTTTTCTTTATTAGTCAGTTCTGTATTCAGAAAATACAGTCGGTTTGGTACCATTATTAGGCTCATCCGTGACCTACCCCCTCCCCTTGGCCCCTCCTTGTTGAGGTATACGGGTCATGCATTGTGGAGTTAGCCCACAGTTATGGGTAAGATAAGTGTCTCTGCATATCATGACCCAACATGTGACTCTGACATTCTTTCCGCCCCCTCTTCCGTAAAATTTCCCTGAACCATGTTGGGTTCATTTTTGGTCTGCTTCAGTGATGAGGTGTTGGGGGCCTCTGAGGCTCTGGCTCTCTGATTTGGTAGGAGTTGATTTTTCTCTGTGCTGATCTCCTTCCCCCTTGTGCTGGTATCCGGTTCATCAGGAAAACAGCACCCTTGCTTGTTTCTCCAATTTTTCTTAGTTTCAGCAGGGGCCCTTTTGAGGTATGATGGGGTGGCTCTCTCCTTAGGATCTACATCTATCTGAAAAAGAAGCAGATTCTCCAATGGAGAGTAAGTTAGCACCAGAACAAATGAGATAACCCTTACTTTTTTTTTTAATAGAGAATTTAATAGGTGTAGGCCCTCTTGTAGCCCACACTTGATGGTAGCTTGATATTGGAGAGTGGGCTTATGTTTGGATAAGGTTCTGACTTGTTTCCCAGCTCCAGCTATGGGTCCCATACCACTGAGGAGATCAGTTAGCCAAATTGAGAGCAGTTGGTTCCCCACCATGGTTGTGTGCCACTACTGCACTTGTGTGGGCATCACAACAAGTTATTTGTAGCACCTTCTGGCACTAGACAAGCTAACTGTCTGGGGACTGACTCTCTTCCAGATCCCAGCCAGGTCACTCCATGTTCCGTACCAACAGCATATAGGGTCTTCAGCAGTAGGGTCTTACCATTAACCTTTGGTGGGTCATCAAACACTCTTACAGAAATAAGTCTATTTTTGGGAAACCTTGTAGGTCTCTCTGATCAACAGCTCATTGGGGATGTTAACCACACGCTGGTACTGGGAGTTACAGGCCAGTGCCAAGGGAAAAGAGAGAAGAAAATAATAGGTAATATAAAAGAGAGAAGAGAGAGAGAAAAAAAACAGGAGAACATTAAGGTTAGTCTTCATCTGCGACAATTATCTTTCTGTGCTTGGGTGAGTTCACTGAGAATGATCTGTTCCAAGTTTGACCATCATTTTATTTTTTCAAAGTAGGTTTTGGTTAAAATGAAAATGATGATAGGATAAATGGTATTCACTACTGAATGAAACATTGTTTCTTCTCATATGACTTTTTGTTTTCTCCTCAAAGTAGTAAGTTCCTCATTTTAACTTACTTACTTTTCTATGGCATATTACTAACATGATAGCCTTCCAGCTGCTTCCTAATTTTGCAAATGATCATACCCATAGGAGGTTCAAAGAGTTCCATTTTCCCCATAGCTCACTCCAGCTTTCTGCCCCAACAGTCTGACATATGTCTGAGCTTACTGCAAAGTTGTTATCGTAGAACTTCCTGCCACTTTGCTTATATCATAGGAGCTCCTGTTTCCTAGTGAGGTAATCTTCCTGTTCCTTGGTTCACTCTCTTCCTTTGTTGAAACACACATGCCAGTTGTGCCATAACAAATGAAATGGGGGGGGGGGAGTACAGAGATGGCTCAGTCAATAAAGCACTTGTAGCACAAGTGTGAGAACCAAAGTTCAAAGCCCATGCACTCTTGTTAATGTCAGGTGGGCATAGTGGTCACCTGTGATTCCAGAACAAAAGAGCGTTGACAAAGAATCCCTGGGTAAGCTGACTAGCTAGCTAGACTGGCCAAATCAGTGAGCTCTGCACTGAGGTGAGATAACCTCCTCAGTGAAGAGGAGAGCAGACATGGAAAATGCTCAGCCTCAGCCTCTGACCACCACAGTCACCCACGTGTGTGGACATGCACTCACACACATGTCCACAGGCACACACACCCACGCACACACCACACTACACACACAAAAGAAAAGAAGAAAAAGAAAAAAGATGAGGTAACAATTGTGATGATGTCACAGGTATAGAAAGCTCTGCTGTCTTGAGCTGTATGAAGAATTTTACATTAAATTTGTGTTCACTTCAAATTTGGAGGTTCTAAAGTTTTCTACCTGTGAAAAAATCAGGTACTATTTTGATTTTCTTTTTCCTTTTTCTGGGACATTTTGACTTTTAAACTTTTAGGATCTTTTCTTTTACTTCATGCAATGGGCCCAGTTGTAGGCCTTTTCTCATGGACCAGGAGCCACGGGGATTCACTTTGTACCCAGATAAATTTTCTCATACTGTTATTTGACAATTCTCCTTTATCTCTTTTGAAATCCTATTAAGTATTTCTTATATGTCTTGTTTTATCCTTTTATTTTTTTAAATTTTTTATTTATTTGTTTATTTATTTGAGAGCGACAGACAGAGCAAGAAAGAGGCAGAGAGAGAGACACAGAGAGAATGGGCACACCAGGGCCTCCAGCCACCACAAACGAACTCCAGATGCGTGCGCCCCCTTGTGCATCTGGCTAACGTGGGTCCTGGGGAGTTGAGCCTCGAACCGGGGTCCTTAGGCTTCACAGGCAAGCGCTTAACCACTAAGCCATCTCTCCAACCCTGTTTTATCCTTTTAAATGCCTTACCTGGTCTTCCTAGTTCCTCTCTCTATTTTATTCTCTTATTGGTGCTTTCTCAAACTTTGTCCTTAACCTGTCTATTGAATATTTATTTTAATCAATTAACTTTCATTGAATGTACAAAAAATTTTAATTAAAGTAATCTAACTAGATATTTACTATATGCTTAATTTCTAGTTCTTACCTCTTACATAATTTTTTTTGTGTTTTTGTAATTACCAGTTGTAGCTCTTAAGATATTTCCTGCTCTGTCATGTAGTTTCCATATATACATTGATTGACTCATTCCTGGTTTGAGTCTCTTTCATTATGAAGCTATGTAGGTGAGTCTCACTCATGACTCTATTTCAGAATCATCTGGAAGATTGATAAAAGCACTGACTGCCACCCTCATTTCTTCAAGAAGGATGAGGGGAAGACCAAATCAACTTCCTTTCTCACAAACTCCCAGTGGATTCAGAATGCTATCAAACCATGGAGGATGACTCTCTGGAGCTCTGTGGAGCTATGTCACTAGCAGAATAAGAGACTCTTAAGAGTAAAGATAAGGACCTATGTTTTGGTTATCTGGTCAAACCATTCATCAGAAGAACTTGTAAGCCCAGGTACTCAAACCTTCAGAATTTAGTTTTGCAAAGAAGGCTAATTAAAAACTTAGTTTACATGATAGCCACTTAAATATTTTCAGCATATTCCATATATTTATAGAAAATTGTTTTGCCTTAAAGTCAACTGTGATGGTTTGAGTTTATAATCAAAGTGGTGAGGTGGTGGAGACAGGTGGATCCCTGGAGCTCATTGGCCAGCCAGTCTAGCCTAACTGGTGACCCTCAGGCCTAGGAGAGACCCTGTCTCAAAAAGTGAAGGAGAGTGCCTGAGAAACAACCCAAGGTTGTTCTCTCATCTCCAAATACAACTGTATACATATGTACATGCGCACACACACAGAGAGAGAAAGACAGAGAGAGAGAGAGAGAGAGAGAGAATTATTATGCCAATAATACATATTAAAAGATTCTTCTGTTCCTACAAAATAAACTGCTTTTGTAGAATTATCAGAGGATAAATTATCAAGATGTTTCCAGAAAAATATCAGTCTGATTTTATCTTCTGAAGTAAAATGAGCAAATTGTATAATTCACCTTGATTATTCTTTATTAGCTACTGAAATTATCTGGTAATGAGTTAGAATTTGAGCACTGAGTCTCAGCCTCCCAACTGACAATGTCAGAGAAATCTGAAAATTATGAGCCCACATTAGTGACAAGGCACAGGGCACACTCATGAAGGTTGTCCATCTCATGAAAGACATCATTTATAGTTTTCTCTTTCCTTGGCAGGTACCTCCATCTAGTGGTTAGTTTAATCATCGCATCTTAAACCAAGATTAGTCCTCAAATCAGACGCTTTTTTATTTTTTATTAGTATTATTATTAACAACATATTTTGTATGGATACATCATGTGTTGGTACCCCTTGTCCCTACCTCCATTCCATTAGGAACCCTTCTCAGTGGAGTTTCAGGTATTCCCTGTGGGGTTGTGGGCTATGCGTTATTAAAAATAATCTGTTTAAAACTCTTGGCAAGCAAACCTTGCAGAAGGTGGCTGTTTTAATCCCTGCTCACAGGACACAGTGGATAAACACTGAAAGTTATCAGTCATGTTATCCCTGTCTGAGTTGTTTCTTGGAAATTGAGGCAGGCAGGTGCAAAATCCAGCCTAGCTATAGAATTTAATAAAGAAATCTTTTTAATTGTGAGGCTTTGTAAAGCAAAGGTATGAATCTTAGCCTACCCTTAGCTTCAGTTTGTCTTTGTTTTTAATATTTTTAATTAATTATGTCTTTTACCATATGAACATACCACATGTTGGTTATATATCACCTCTCTCCATCCATAGTCCACTGAATATCTTCCCTGCCTTCACTTTTTATTTCCCCTCTCTCACTTCTGCCTTTTAAGAGAAATGTGGAGCTTAAGTATCTGTGAACACTTTATTACTCTTCACAGAGCAGACATGAGACACTCAATGGCATCTGAGATCCCCTGCCTTTGACAATTACTGGCACAAAGCAGCCCATGTGACTGCAACTCCATGTGTCCAAAACAAAGAATGGCAACTATTTCTTCTGATTCCACAGAAGGCACTCCCCAAACAATGAACTTTATGTTTGCAAATATTGATGCATTGGAGCAAATTCACTTCAATAGAATAATGTAAAACATTTTATAACATATGAAAAAAGTAAGTTTTGTTTAAAAAAAATGGCAAGTATTCCATCTGAGGGCTAAGACCAGGGTGTATTAGTAACTTTACTGTGACCAAATACCTGGCAGGAAGAAGCTCAAGGAAGGAAAGGGTCTATCCTGCCTCGTGGCTTTGAGGAGATATATTCCATCATGATGGGGAAGCATGGCGGCAAAAGCAAGAGGCCAGCTGATCACCTTGCAGCCACAGGCAGGAAGCAAAGATGAACAGAAAGGTGGACCTCTCTATAAAACCTCAAGGACTGTACCTAATGACCCACTTCCTCCACATGGCTTCTCCTACAAAAGGTTCCACAGCCTTCCCAAACAGCACCACCAGCTGAGGACCAAGTGTTCAAACACATGAAGCGTAAAGGAGACATTTGACAAGGATTTTTTTTTGTGTGTGTGTTTCTGGGAAAATCAGATATGGAAGATGTTTACTGAATTAATTCAAAACTTGTGGGTAGATAAATAAGAATTAGATTTTTACCCCAGTGGTAGAGAAAAATCCCCAGGGCCTCCCTCATACGTATTGGGCAGTGTGGTGGTTTGAATAGAATAGATGGCCCCCAATGTATTCAGTTTTTTATTTGTTTGTAGTTTGCATCTTTAGCCACCTGGCTGGAGGCAGTGTCACTGGGTGGATCTTAAGGTGTGCTGGTGGGTTTCAGATTTCAATCTAAAGAGATGCAAAGTGTGCCTAGCAGGAGTTCCTGAAGTATGCTGTGGCTTTTGACCTTTAGGCTTGTACTTCTCTGTCTCTGCTTGGTCCTGTGAAGGCAGGCCAGCTTCTTCTGCTATTATGGAACTTCCCCTGGATCTGTAGGCTTCAATAAATATCCCTTCCTCCATAACTGTGTCTGGTCTGGAAGTTCATCTCAGCGAACCTGAAGCTGTCTGCTACAGGCAGGTACTTTATCACTGATAAAGGCCAGCTTGCCTGCTTGGTAACACATACTATTTATAAGATAGTAAGCCTCTGACATTTCCCAGAACAAAATGATACTAATTTTTAAATACCACATACATTAACTAGAAAAAATAGTCATGAGGATAATTAATATAATAAAGTCTATTAAAATTAAAATCAAGGAAAATTCTAGTGTAGAAGAATATTTACTTACTGAAAATAAATGTGACTGCATGTGTTTGGAAAAATAGCTTGCAAACTAGAAAAATCAAAACCCACCATTTCTGTTTCACAAACAAGGATGGCTAATATTTAGAGTATATGCTTTGCGATTTTGTTCCTATGAAGCAGCTGATGGGAGTGTTTACTCCCTTGTATGTATTGATTTTCTATGTGAAGACATGGTGGATGTAGAAAGAATCAGAAAGAAAAATATAAGCCTTTTAAAAGCACAATTTAAAATAAATTAGAACCCTTCCCCACACTTTATCTTCTCCCTTGCCTGCCCTGGCTGCTATCACTCTCTCCTTGGCTCAAACAGCAAAGGAATTTTGACTAGGGTGTGAGTGGCTATAAGCCAGAGGAAGTGATTCCCAGTGCCAGTGGATAGAGTCCTTTTCCACTCCACCACTGTGTCTAGCTTGGGCCCACATGCAACTCCATAAATGCTTGTCTTCCCTGAGAGTGCCTGGACCCTCCTACCCTTTGGTTTTCTTTTTAGGCATAAAAAGTGAATAAACTTAATTGAGAACATCTGAAAACCTTGACAAGCCCTATATAAATGAAGCAGAAAAATCACAGTCATATGGTTTTGAGCAAGACCTGGAAGGTTCTCTGGAATGTTCTGATGAAGCTTTACAGGAAAAAAATAAAGTTTAACCCTACTAGCCCCCAAAGAATTGGAAGACCTCACCTTAATTCTTCTTAGTTTATGACAGTAGATTAATTTATAGAGGCAGCGAGAGGCATTACCAACATAGCTGTAGACATGAAATTGTATGAGCTGACTTACCAGAAGACAGCTTAAAGCAGAGAGAAAAGGAGATTGTGCATAAATCTGTTGAGGACTGCTTGAATGCCCAGCTAAGTGAACATTATAACCAGACCATCAATCTTGTAGGAGAGATCGAAGAGACATTGCTATCTTTTCTTGCTGCTTGGCCACACTAAACTGAGAAACCAGATAGCAGAAGGCTTAGATCTGGACCTGATAAGGCAGGAAGCAGAGAATGGGGCCCTAGATATTCCAAGCTGGCAGAATTCGTTATGGACATGATGGAGACACTGTGCACACCTGCTCAACATGAGAAACTTAAGAAACGAAAAGATATCAAGGAAATTGTGCACGTTCCAGTGAAATTTTTTTGGTGTGTTGGACCTAATGAAAACAGACATTACAAGCTTTGCCATCACTGGCATGAGGCAACAGTTAACTATGAGAGGAAGAAGTTTCAAGTTTTGAATAAACAGCCAAATTCCCTGGACTATGTCACCCAGTGGCTAGAAGAAACCTCATATGACCTTATGAGTCAGAAGTAAAACCTGCTCTGCCAGCTGGGGAGGGGCTGCTGGCTCTGGGGACGCTCCCATGATGACCCTGGTTGTCATCCAGAATTATGCATACCTGAAGCTTCTGAAATGAGACTGTCCCCAGAGACCTTGCCCCAAGACAGTGTTGATGAACCAGTCTCATTGCCAAGAGCTCCAGCTCCAGCAGAAGCAGCTGACCATCATGAGGGTGTGTTGCTGGTCAAATTCAACACAGCATCCCCTGGAATTTCTGGGGGGGGGGGCTAACTTCATTGAGAAACTCAAGATGACTGTGAGGATTCTACTCTTGGATACCCATCAACCAGTTCACACTAGCAGTAGGCTGACCCACAAGTATTCTAGGAAAGTCTGGGGACCCCAGGAAATCAAGCTTCTTCTACCTAAAAGATGCCACAACTTCTAGTGGAGAGAAAGTTTACTGGAATTCCATTCTCTGCAGACAAGGATATGGCCCTCAAAGGCCAGATCTGGGCCATGGCCAGTCTCCATGAGCCCATTCACGTGGTCAACTACAATAAGATGGTGTTCTACACTCAGGAGAAAGGGCATAAAGGAGAGGGGCCATATAACAGGATAACCAGGGAATATGACCAATTTGTAATACTCATTATTAAAGTGCTTGATAATATTTAAAAATAATATTAGCTAGAGAAACACAAATTGCAGTCCGTCATAAGATTCCACACCTCCCAGAGTAGTTATTGGCAGTCAATAGTTGGTAGAAGAGGGGAGTCATATTCTTTGTAGGCATAGCCATTGGTAGTAAGTTGCCTACACTCCAGTGGATAACCCTTACCCATGACCATGCACACAGCCCCACCTGCACTCAGTGGATAAAGAAAGAAGAAGACATGAAAGTAGGAAGGGGAAGGGTGGCTTGTAGGAGGGAGAAGAAGATAAGAGAGGATAATGTGGAAGTGGATGTGAACAAACACAACTACATATGTGAGATGGTCAAGAAAAAATAATTTAAAACAAATTACAGTGGTGTTCTGCTCTACCTTTCCTATAATGCAATCCTCAGTAGAATCCTGTTGCTATCCTAACGTGAATGCAGAGGTATTCACCACTGTCACAGTCAGGTTCGCACTGCTGGTAGAAATCACCCAACCAAGAGCAGCTTGTGGGAAACAGAGGCTTATTTTCACTTACAGGCTCAAGGGGAAGCTCCACGATGGCAGAGGGACATGATGGCATGAGCAGAGAGAGGGTGGACAGCACCCCCTGGCCAAATCAGGTGGAGTTAACAACAGGAGAGTGTGCCAAACACTTGCAAGGGGAAACTGGCTATAGAACACATAAGCCTGCCCCAACAATACACTTCCTCCAGGATTGCATTAATTCCCAAATCTCCATCTGCTGGGAACCTAGCATTCAGAACACCTAAGGTTATGGGGGACACCTGAATCAAGCCACCACAATCACTTATCTCCAAATACCTACTCTTTACTCTAATGTTGAATTGGAAATGTCTATGTAGTGTATTTCTGTTTAACAGCATTGATTCCAACAGGAAGAATGTTGTATGCCACTGTTGAAAAGACTTGAAGAAAATGTGCAACTTTAAAATATAAAAGGAATTAATTTTTGAATGTATAAAAAGTATGAATTTGTGGAGAAAACTTACAATGTAAGATCATAAAATCATTTTAGAGACCTAAAGATAGTAACAATACAAACACTATTAATTTTTCAATTATAACAAGGCTAATTGAAAATGAGATATGTACTTTCAAACTTCTCAGGATCACAATATTTCCTCTAAGTTTGTAAGTTATGAAATGATCACAATTTCATCTAAGCAACAAACCAAGAAGTCTAGCAATTCTGAGTGTGATATAGTCTCATAGTCAAATACAATCCAGCACATGCTAATGTGACAAAACTTTAGTGACAGCTGTGAATAAGGTGACTATGCCTATGGGAAATTGTGGACAGGGATGGTCCTAAGTAACCCAACATACGTGCAGAATTTATTTGTGATCTTTTACTTTAAGTTCAATACTAATATTTACTTTGTGGACTACTCCTTGAGCATGTAGTTTAATAAAAACAGGTCTTTTAAAATATGACCATATGGGGGGGTGGAGAGATTGTTCAGCAGTTAAGGCACTTGCCTGCAAAGCTTGATGACTCGGGTTCGATTCCCCAGTACCTATGGAAAACCAGAAGCACAAAGTGGTGCATGCATCTAGGATTCCTTTGCAGCAGCTGGAGGCCCTAACATCCATTCTCTCTATTTGTCTCTCTTCTCTGTGCCTCTTTCTGCTTGCAAATAAATAAATAAAATATTTTTAAATATAGTCCATCTAGTAAAATATGAAGTTATGTCTACCTCTTAGTCAATGTAACTCTAGCCAAAATGTATGGAGAAGTACAGTGTTCCCCTTCTGTGCACAGTAAATACTTTTTTTTTCTTTCCTTCCCCTCCTAACATTTCAGAAGCCCAAATCATCTCACCTTCCATACACTTTCATCTCCACCTTCCTGCCTGAAATGTATAGATAAGAGAAGACAATTAATTACTAGCATGTTTTCAATCAGGGATGGTTTTGACCCCTAGGGCGCATCCAACAATGTCTATTGAGATTTGTTATTGTGATAACTAGGGAAGTGTGGCACAGAATAATGGCATCTAGTGAGCAAAGGGCAGAGATGCTGCTAAACACCCCACAATGCATAAAACAGCTCTCACCACAAAGATGTGGCCCCTCTAAAATGTTTCTCCTGCTGAGCCTGTGAAACATTGAGCCGTAATTACCTGGCCCTACTGTGACCCTCACAAGCAATCTATGCTGGAAGGTTTTATTCTTTGCCAAGCTATTGCCATTCTATGCTTTAGGGGCCTAAATTTAAACTTGGGCTAGCTGAAAACTAGTTCAAAGTCTTTCCTCAATTGTGATTTGGCTCAAAAATAAAAAGCTTGCTTTGTAAAAAAAATTTGAACTATGTAACTCTGCCAAATAGAAGTATAGCTTTTCATCCCATATTTCATATTCCCTTGCAGAGTACTGAGGCACCTATAACTAACTCTCAACGCATGGGAAACAATATTCTGACTTTAACTTTTCGGCAAAGAAGTGTGAGAGATCCATACGTAGAGCATAAAACTAACTCTTGGTTTGGGAAGACATACACATTCCCCCAAGTCTATTTGGGTAATTTAAATAATATCCTTTCCCTCAGACAGGAAGTGGCATTTCACAAGATGTTTGCTGAAGAACAAACTTCTGGATTTGTCTGCCTTTTCCTCTGCCCTTTCTCAGCATGCATTCACAATCAGCTTCATAACAAAACTCTTAGGCCACAGTGTTCCAAACCTAAAGGACCAGTCATCCTGGAGCTGAACATGTTTCAAAAGCAAAAATAGGGGCTGGAGAGATGGCTTAGCAGTTAAATGCTTGCCTGTGAAGCCTAAGTACCCTGGTTCGAGGCTCAATTCCCCAGGACCCACGTTAGCCAGATGCACAAGGGGTGCATGCATCTGGAGTTCGTTTGCAATGGCTGGAGGCCCTGGTGCGCCCATTCTCTCTCTCTCTCTCTCTCTCTCTCTCTTTCTCTCTCTCTCTCCCCCCCCCAATTTCTCTCTCTGTCACTCTCAAATAAATAAAAATAAACAAAAAAATTTAAAGCAAGAATATTCTCAAGTGGGTGAAAATAAGAAGCCACCAAATACAAAGAAGCATTTACTTTAAAAAATGGCAAAATATGTCTGGTTATCTATGTTGATGCCCAGGATTACCCTGCAACTTCCATGTTCGAGTGCATGCAGTTCCTTCATTAGAGACCAGATACACTTGCAAATCCTTGATTCCTTCTCATCAGTGTATACATAAAATAGCAAGCCTGAGGATACATAGAAGCTGAGAAAGAAAGCCCAGAGAACCAATGCAAGCCAGAAATAGTCTGGAACTTTAAAGTTGATGGCTGAAGTACCCCTGTGTCCCACAGATGAGGTTTGCTCTGAGACAGGACTTCTTAAACTTTTCCACACACAATCCCTTTACATCTGAGAAATGTGCCAGGATATATAGCTATATAAAATAAGCAAATAAATCATTTACTAATAATAAATCATACAGAAATGTTAAGAGAATTCTTTAGTATACATATATTTTACCACTTATTAAGGATGAAAGCAAATTTTCATGCTAATGAGACAGATGTACTTATTTTTCCATAATAATTTTTCAATATTTCCATATTATTTTTCCATATTTACTTTTGTCTGAATATTTGATACTACAGGACATACAGCATCTTCAGTGTTTTTCAGAGTTGGTTAATATTTTGATTTTATGATCATCAATGCTAAGAACTTTACTTTATATAAATATGTAGCACAAAATGATAAATACACACACACACACACACACACATGCACATATATGTATGTATGCATGCATGTATGTATGTATGTATGTATGTTTTGCGCCACTTCAGAAATTGTTGGAAATCCTGTCTTAATCCTAAACCAAAATTCATTTTCTTGTATTGTATGAGAATCAAGTGGAAACTCAACAGTAATTTTTTTCTTTTTGAAACATATTTTATTATTCATTTGCAAGCAGAGGGAGAATGAGCACACCAGGGCTTCTTGCCACTGAACATGAACTCCAAATGCATAGACCTTTGTGAATCTGGCTTTATACTTTATATGAATATTTGGGAATCTAACCTGGGCCATCAGGCTTTGAAAGCAAGTACCTTTAAGCATTGAGCCATCTCTGCAGCCCATCAACAGCAATTTATAAATGCAAGCATGCATCATTTGTTCATCATGTGTTCACCTCAGATTCCTGATGTTCTCATCATGTGTGCGCCTCAGATATGTTCATCATGTTTTCACCTCAGATTCCTCATGTCTTCATCATGCATTTACCTCAGATTCATCACATGTTCATCATGTGTTCACCTCATATTTCTCATGTGTTTTCCTCAGATATGTTCATTGTGTGATCACCTCAGATTCATCACATACTCATCATGCATTTACTTCAGATTTATCATATGTCCATCATGTGTTCCCCTCAGATTCATCTTGTGTTCATTAAGTGATCACCTCAGATTCATCACATATTCATCATGCATTTACCTCAAATCCATCATGTGTTCATCACATATTCGCCTCAGATTCATCATGTGGTCATCATGTGTTCACCTCAGACCCATCAGTGTTCTCCTCATTCTCATCGTGGCATGACTGTTATGAGGATGTAATAGCTAATCCTGTCAATTTGACAGGATTTAGAACCACAATGGAAATAAACCTCTGGACTTGTCTGTGAGGGAGTTTCTAGATTAGGGTAGTTGAGGTGGGAAGACCTACTCTAACGATGGGTAATACCTTTCCATGATCTGGAGGTCCAGGCTGAATAAAAACTAGAAAGCAAGTTAAACATAAGCATTCAGCCCTCTCTGCATCTTGACTACAGATGAAATGTGACTGGCTGCTTCATGCTCCTGCTCACATGTCCTCTTTGCTATGATGGACTATAACCTTGAACTATAAGTAGAAATAAGCTCTTCCTTCTTAAATTGCTATGTCAGGAATTTTGTCATAGCAACAAGATAAGTAACTCATATAGGGGGTAACAACCACTTTCTAATGAAATGTGAGGCCCACTCCACAGGAGAGAATTCATGCCAGGCACTATAAACCTCATGAAAATCCACTGCTGGAGAGGGTGTAGGCCCTAGAAAGGAAGCTACTGTTCTGTTTCTTGTTGGTGGTTTCTTCTTGCTGTCATTCTTTCTTTTCTTTTCTTTTCTTTTCTTTTTTTTTTTTTTTTTTTTTTTGACAGAAAGAGGCAGGGGGAAGAAAGAGAGAGAGAGAATGAGCTCACCAGGGCCTCCAGCTGCTGAAAATAAATTCCAGATGCATCTGGCTTATGTGGGTCCTGGGAAGTCAAGCCTGGGTCCTTTGGCTTTGCAGGCAAGCACCTTAACCACTAAGCCATCCCTCCAGCCCTGTTTTCTTGGATTTTTGGTTTGGTTTCTGCTAAATAAGCATGTTGTGCCCATCAAAGGGCCTTCCAAGCATTTGTATTTATGTCCATATATTAGGGCTACTTTCAACCTTTGTCAGAGAAGCTTCTGTTTTGCCATGGGCAGTGGTTAATGCAGAGATTCATAACTGGTCAAAGTGCTGAGAATAAAGTAGTTGGAGACACATTTAAAGAATGAGGCACCTAGAGAGAATGAGCTGGTTCACAGAATTTCAGAGAACTGATTGTGTATGAACAACAACAAAAAAACAAAACAAAGCAAAACATCAAATCGGAGTATATGCCATCAATTAAACTGTGAAAACCAGGGGAAATGTGAGATTTCATGGTATTAAGGGCAAAACCATTTCCATTTACTAGATAAGGTGAAGGCTACTTAGGAAGCAGATGAAAGGAGTATTCACGTTTTGTCTGTAGAGGTGAAGCAAACCACAGAAAGTTGTCCACATACTACATGAAGAAAGATTTTAAGTTATTAATCAATCCATCAACTATAAGTAGAGTAAATGACAAAATACTGTTAATAACTATTGTTCTACAGGCCCTAGCCAAATAAGACAAGAAAAATGGTAGCTTATATGTAAGAAAGGAATCCCAAAGCTGCAGTATGAGCACAGTGGTGGAGCCTAATGTGCACAAAGACCTGGATTTGATCCTCAGCAATGCAAATGAATCAATAAATGAAAAAAATATTGAAAAACTTTTAAGATGACAGGAAAACAAAAGATTGATATATTTGAACAACATAACAAGATCAAATGTCTTATTTTTAAGTGACAACATAAAATTGAGTAAGAAAATATTTGAGGTCTATATAAAGAAAAATATTAGTATCCATAGTATACAAAATGGTTTCAAAGAAGCACCCAAGGGAATCTTATCAAAAAGAATAGATAGGTGCAGCAGTACAGTGGTGGTCTAGCATATATGAAACACTTGGGTTAGTATCACAAGACAGAAACAGCCTGCATTGCTCAGTTTATATGGGTAACTGCTCCCTTGAGAGGTGCTGAACATATATCAGGCCAGAAGTAAACAAGACATAGATTAACCTATCAAGCTTATACTAAACCCCAGGGGTATAACTTTTTGTATCAGATTCATATTTCATTAGTAGCAAATTTACTAAATAATTTGTAGAAGTTTCTTGCCTTGAAGTTGCTAGCTTGGTATGAGAACACCAAATTTTTCAATCTAATCTTTTCACTGAAGCTTTTCTGTTTTCTGAGAAGTTTTCAAGATACTTATTTGAATGTCTTTGTTTACTAAACCTCTTAGATTGAGGATAGCAAAGCAGTTGGCTGCCCCACTAATGCCAGGCTATGGATTTCCTCTATTCAACAGCATGCCTTATTCAGTCAGCCTCTCTACTTTTATCTTACTGAGTGTAACCAGTGGTACCCAGCACACACAATGTTCTCTTTTGCAGGAACTTCCTTATATTTGCTAGGGTTCTACATTACCACAGATGATAGGGCCAACATATTCTAATTCTGCATTACATAGATCACCATATTGCCAGCTTCCAATAAATTCTTTCCTGCTATCCACTACCTGACAGTACAGCTAATAACACTTGTTTTGGATTTTGTGATGGCAACATGCCTCTGGCCATACCAAATTTTGAATAGTCAGTAAACAATGAACTATGCTATCTTAAAAAGTCAAGCTTGTGACACAGAGAAAGGAATATTTCACACTTCCAATACCCAGGGACATTTCTACAAGTATCTCAGAGGTCTAACTTCTCATCCTTCACTTCCTGAACTCAGGGCTTTGCTGGTTTCAGCAGGTAAAGATAAAGCAGATGACCACACACTGACTGATCTCTGACTCACCAGGAGAGTGACCCAAGTACTTCTCACTAACCACAGGTCAACAGTGAGCCTCTGGCCTCTCTTAGCTGTACAAACCATGAGAAAACATGAAGCTATCTTTGACTATTCAGTGATTGTGTCAAAATCCCTTTACAACAAATGTTTTGCTATAACCTTTTAACTTTCTCAAAAGAGGTAATCATAAACAATTTCAACTGCTCATACACATACCTATATTAGTTTTTGAGCATTGCTACAACAAAATTCACAAGCTTATTGACTTTAACAGAAGAAATATCTCTTCTTACCATTCCTCAGGATAGTAAAGGTGTTGGCAGGTTTGTTTTGTGGTCTCCTTGGCTTACAATTGGCTGCTTCTCAACATGTCCACCCATGGCCTTTCTTGTGTTTGTGTATTCATCCACAGTGTGATTCCTCTTCTTCTGAGGATACCATTTATACTGGATCATGGCATATCTTTCCAGTGTCCTTTAGCCTTAAGCACTTTACAAAAGGTCTTACCTAATTACAGCCACTTTTAAGATTCTTCAGGGGTTAGAAGTTCTGCATGAAGTTGAAAGAGGAACGTGACTCTGTCCACAATAATATCAAAATAAACAGTATAATGTCATATCTACACTATGAAACGAAAATAAAAGAAAGTAAATTTATGGTTAAATCTTGGGTACTTCAATATGTAAATTCTTAGATATAAGGACAGTAGAGAAGAAAATTTGAAGTCAGATGTTTATATCTATTTATAATAAAAATTAGGATTAAGAAAAGAAAAAAATAGGGCTGGAGTGATGGATGAACAGTTCACACGCTTGCCTGCAAAGCATAAGGACACAGGTTCAGTTCCCCAGTACTCACATAAGCCAAATGCACAAGGTGGTGCATGCATATGGAGTTTGTTTGCAATGGCTGGAGACCCTGATGCCCATTCTTTCTTGCTCGCTCTCTCTCTCTTGCTCTCTCTCGCTCTCACTTTCTGTCTCACTCTCTTAAATAAATAAATAAATAAATAAATAAATAAATAAATAAATAAAATATTTTTTAAAAGAAAAGAAAAAATAAAAGCCATCTACACAAAGGTGGAACAAAGGTTCAGTGTTATGAGTTCTCGTAGGATAAAACCTATTAAGGTACATTGTAGATCAGAACTATTTACAAAAAGAAGAGAGGAAAGTAACATTAGCCAAGTTAGGGATGAATGCCAAGATTAAGGTCACACTGAGTGGAAGCAGGAGGTGGAAGATAATACTTAACAAGAAACTAGAGTATTTACGTGTGTTGTTAGAACACCCATTTGCTGTGTCATGAGATAAAGTTGTAGAAATATCATCACTCCTAAAATCTCTCAGCATGTGGAAACTTTACTGTCAACTTTTATACAGACTCTACAAATCTTAATTGGGTGCTGGAGCCTAGAAGATAGTTTATCAAAGAAGTTGAACATGGGCTGGAGAGATGGCTTAGCGGTTAAGGCGCTTGCCTGTAAAGCCTAAGAACCGAGGTTCGATTCTCCTGGTCCCACATAAGCCAGATGACGTGGTGGTACATGCAGCTGGAGTTCATTTGCAGTGACTAGATGCCCTGGCATTCCCATTCTCACTCCCCCCCCCCACGTCTCTAATAAATAAATAAAAATAAAATCTTTAAAAAAAAGAAAAAAGTTGAACATAAAGACTACAGAGGACCATGTGTACTGTTCCTCTGTAGACAGAAGGAGACTAATACTGAAAAGCAGCTTCAAAACATAAGTAGTTCTATTATGAAAATTACAATATGCCTATACACATGTAATTAGGAAACACACATGGATATATAGAATGAGAATAATACGTCATAACTAAGAATATGTTGTGAAAATCAACTTGCTAAGAAAATTTAGTGACAATTTCCTGGTTTATGTGATTCCATTAAATTATAATTATTAAATCTGTTGAAAAACAATGTTTGGTTTTCTCTATTGCTTCTCAGGGTCACAGGTGACAAAAGCCAAGACCTTTGATTTTAGTGATAGATGTTCATAGATAGATAGATATTAGATAGATAGATAGATAGATAGATAGATAGATACTTTGATCACTGTTGCCACCAGTGAACTGAATGTTTTTTTTAAATAATTTTAAATAATTTGAATAATTTTTGGTAAAATTCCTAACAAAAAAGAAAATAATTTTCACTGAATTCATGTGGTAGTTGCATTTCTGGAAAATTCAGTTTATAATAAATTTTTGTGAAAAATATTTAGTATTAATTGACAAAATGGATTTTATATGGACTATTTTATTTTTTTTAATTTTTTGTTTGTTTTATTTATTTATTTGAGAGTGACAGAGAGAAGGAGGCAGAGAGAGAGAGAGAGAAAGGGAGAGAGAGAGAGAATGGGCGTGCCAGAGCTTCCAGCCTCTGTAAAAGAACTCCAGATGCGTGCGCCCCCTTGTGCATCTGGCTAACGTGGGTCCTGGGGAATTGAGCCTCGAAGTGGGATCCTTAGGCTTCACAGGCAAGCACTTAACCGCTAAGCCATCTCTCCAGCCCTATATGGACTATTCTAAGTAGGTGTTTCACCTACACGTCTGCCTAGGACATTTGAAAGTCATTCAAGACATTTAAGATTGTTGTACAAGATGGTACTTCATGTTGTAGGAAATTAACTAATCCTGCCAAGTTTCCATCTATTAAATATCATCTTTCCTTCTGATAAAATCAAACAATTGCCATCAGTTTCAAAAAACCTCTAGGGGGCACCATAGCCCTACCTGGATGCAATTTTCCCATCTATCTCCCTTTTCCTTTGCTGTTCCTACTACAGACCCACTCAACTTTATTTTTTCTGGAAATTCTCATAATGGAGTTTACATTTCAGGCCTTAGTGCACTCTAACCCACTACACAATATTCCAGTGTAACCACTCTAAATGATATGAACTTCTGGTCAGGATGCTGTGTAATTTCACAGAGAGCACCACCTTTACCTTTCATGCCTACCTCAAAATAGCAAAGCTGCAATGCAAAAAAAAAAAAAAAAAAAAAAAAAAAAAAAAAAAAAAAAAAAAAACCTCAAATCCAAACTCATTATCATAAACAAATGGCTAGAAATAAAAATGTATCAAACACAAAGCTATAAGAAGTAGCTCCAGTAGCTGTGATATCTGAAAACAGAATTTTTACCTCTACTTTGGTAACAGAGATGGAAGCTGCAGTCATTTGGGGGGAATAAGAAAAACAGCAAGTAATATCAAGCCTGACTTTTCTGTCCTGGAATTTTCCCATCCATTAAACAAAGTCAGCTAATTATCACTGTAGAAGGAGGCCTCTACAGAACTATTCCCTCCTGCAGTGCCAGAAAGAACAACAGGATTGGGGCAAAAGTTCTATTTTTATTTGTTCATTTTGCGTGTGTATGTGTGAAATTTGCATACATGTAGCATGTTCACAGGTACACACATGTCTAAATATTGGGGCAAAAGTTCTATTTTTATTTGTCCATTTTGCATGCATATGTGTGTGCAGTTTGCATACATGTAGCATGTTCATAGGTATACATACACATGTCTATGCAGATGCACATTAAGGCCATGGGATGACATTGGGTATCTTCCTCTGTGGCTTTACAATGTGTTTTTGAGACACGGTCTCTGTCTTTCTCTACACTAACTACCTTACAAGCCCTAGGAGTCCACCTGTCTCTGCCTCCTGGACACTGGAATTACAGGGATGTACCACCATCCCCAGCTTTTCGGATGGTGATAGGGGCCTGAACTCAGATCTCCATGCTTTTAAGGCAAGTACTTTACCAACTGAGCCATAACTATAGTTCCAGGACTAAACTTTTTAATCAGTTTTCATATCTCTTCAAATAAAAGTCCTATTCCACCAATATAAGACTGTTCTGAGTGGGTACCCTGCTGAGACACCACACATAAGAGGCAAGGAGATGACCAGGGGAGAAGGGGACATGGAGAGACACATGGGAAACTTCTTTGAAAGGCAAACACACAAACTAGAATTCCAGAGCACATGAGGATAATATGATAAAAATAAAATGCCAAATCATTTAACACCTTTCAACAAATGGGAAACTCAACTCCATGTAAGTAAAAGTAATAGAAACTCTGCTGGAAAATAAATGTTCTGAATTTCTCAAATGTTTTAGAAAAGAAGTAGCATTGTTTTTAAAAGGTATAAATTTAAGAATAATCCTTCTAAGATTTTTTTTCACATCATTAAATTCCTTTAAACCATTTGAAGATATTGTTCACATTTTTCTAATCAATGATACAATGGTAGACAACATGCCTTGACATAACAGACTGATGAAGGTTTTGATTCTATGTAGTGATTGATTAGCACATCCCATGTTTTGTGGAAAGTTACGATCATTTTTAAAAGAGGATAAAAATGGGGGCTCGAGAGATGGCTTAGCGGTTAAGCACTTGCCTGTGAAGCCTAAGGACCCTGGTTCGAGGTTTGATTCCCCAGGACCCACGTAAGCCAGATGCACAAGGTGGCGCATGCATTTGGAGTTCATTTGCAGTGGCTGGAGACCCTGGCATTCCCATTCTCTATCTACCTCTTTCTCTGTCTGTCACTCGCAAATAAATAAATAAAAATAAACAAAAAAAGAGGACAAAAATAATCCACATGGAAAAACTGTCAATTAAAATAATTATAAAACCAAAATACTTGTGGTCATCTGACAAAGGAATTTTATAAAATCAGAGACTTTAGAAACTCTTATGCTTTGAGTTGAACACCTAGATTAGGTATTAGAAAACAAGTCAAATGTAGGTGGAAGTGAAAACAGCTTAACAAATGAGGCTGGGATAACTGACAGTCCAGTGGTTAAAAGATTAAAACATATATGCATCCTGCATCATGCACAAAATAATTTTTAAGAAAATAAAACCAAAATATTATAATTAAATTTTAAAATATTTGGAAAGAAAAACAGAACATTTGATATGGAAGAATTCCTTAAGCAACACAAACTGCATAAATCATAAAAGTTGCTAATACATCTGACATTAGTGAACACTTCAGCCCAGCAAAGCCTGAAGATTAGGAGTATGTGCCACACATATCACTGAAAAAGAACTGGTGGCTAGAATGAATATAAGAATTCTTAGACATTGATAAGAACAATACTAGGAAATAAATTTAAAAACAAGCAACCCATTGGAAAATATAGTCACAAAGGAAGAAATCTAAATGACTTACCAATATGTTAAAAGATAAATTAACCAAGAATTTGAGATGTGAAATTCAAGAAGTAAGATATTACTCTTCAGCCACCAAGCTAACAAATGCACAATAATCTGTTGATATGAAGGTTTGTACATTGAGACGTAAATCACTTGACTATAAAACTTATACAAAAA
Organism: Dipus sagitta; assembly: GCA_036346955.1. Classification (NCBI taxonomy): domain Eukaryota; kingdom Metazoa; phylum Chordata; class Mammalia; order Rodentia; family Dipodidae; genus Dipus; species Dipus sagitta. The sequence continues at coordinate 108,293,237 of CM070783.1, forward strand.
CACTAGGGAGCAACAGGTAATACCGCTGATTCCTTATTCACGCTGTGAACTAGTTAGTTATGACTGCAGAACAAAAAAGCTGCATAGGAAACCAAGAGCCAGTGGTATAAAGCAATAATTATGCTCACTGCTGAAGAAGAGAATGGGTGACGTTTGCAGTCTGTATGATAGCCTGCTAAGGGGCCGTCTCAATGAATAAGCTACAGCTGCATGAATCAAAATGAGTAAACCTCTAAAACACAGAAAGAAATATGCAAGTTACAAAGAATAACATTTAGAAAATTCCATTTATATGAAGTATAAAATCATGTAACACAATCCTCAAGGTTGCTTAAGGCAAACTAGTTACATAGTAAAAATATAAAGTTTTGCATGGAAGAAGTAAGCACCAGATACAGGGCAGTGGTAACCTTTGAAGAGGAAGAAAGGGAAAATAAAACTAGAAGGTGTCATTGTAGGAGAATAAGAGTCTATGAAGTTTAATTTAATTTCCTTTTGTTTGTAAGGGGAGATTTTTGAGAAAATGTGACAATATCTTAAAATTTGTTGAGCTTTAGTTGCATGTACATGCCAGTTGAAAATAATGTTCTCTGTATTTGAGACATTTCCTAATTGTAAAAAAAAAATATGAAAAGCTATAAGCAGAGTTACTGATTTTTTTTATTTTTAGTGTGGATGGATTTTATTGTAGTCTTTTGGTGTTTTGTTTATTTATGTCCCTGCTGTGACTCAAATGAAGCTCTTCACACATGTTAGACAAATATTCAAACACATCTGTGGCCCTTGAGAAATATTTGTTATTTTAACCTCCATTGTTGTTACAATAATTACATAAGTAGTCTGTAGGACTTGGACAGATACATACATAAAACACTTGGGTCCATTGTTGTTTGGGTTTTTAGCCTTCTTCAAAAGTTTGTAGTTGGTTCATGATGTGATCAAGTAGATTTAGTTCAATCTTAGGTAATGCTTTTAATCAGATAAATTAATCTGAATAACCTATTTACAATAGTATAAGTAGAAGACAATCATTTTCTTAAAGGCTTTTTTCTATATACTATTTGTTTTTTGATTATCTGTACTTACATGTTCTTTAGCCTATAGTAATTAAGTCTTTATAAAAGATTTGATGGAGTTTTAAATTTGAACCTAATATAGAAAAGCCTTTTCTTTTGTTTCTCACAATAGCCTGTCAGGGTCTGGAGAGATGGCTTAGCAGTTAAGGTGTTTGGCTGCAAAGCCAAAGGACTGAGGTTTGATTCCCCAGGACCCATGTAAGCCAGATGCACAAGGTGGGACATATGTCTGAAGTTCGTTTGGTGCACCCATCCATTCCCTCTCTCCCTCTCTATCTCCCTCTCCCTCTCTATCTCCCTCTTTCTATCTCTCTCTCAAATAAATAAAATAAAAATTAAAAAAAATAGCCTGTCAGATAAGCAGATCAGCTGACAACACAAATATCTCTTCGCAGGAGAGTCCTTTTGGGAAAGTTCCTCTGATGGTTCCAACTTCCACATGCCATCTCTCTGGACAATTAGATGCAACATACTTCATGGACTCTTTAAGAAACTCTGCTAGAACATACAAGTAGCCAAGATTTTGCTTTTAGAAAGACCTAAGTGATAGTTTGAAGTCATGCCAGGAAAGCTCTGAGCCAACTGGCTGCAGTCCCACTATATTTGTCATGGTCTCTAGATGACCACACTGGCCTTAGGTACCCACTTATGGTTCAAGTGTACAAAGACATATAAGAATTCACCAAAAACCTAAAAATAGCCATGTCATTATGTGTTTTCATACAGCACAGTCACCACACTATTCCCAGAGGAAACTGGCTTGAATTGAGATGAGAAATGGGTGTACTCATAGGTTCTGAGCTATTTCCACATGCACAGTAGTACTTGGTTTAGGAAGGAAAAAGGAATCAAGGATCAGCAAATCTCCAGCCACAGACTTAGGTTTAAGAGCAGAGTTCAAAGCCAGAAAAAATATCTAGGACACAAGAGAAAGAAAAACTGACCAACAACCAATCTATGAGACTGGATGTAGGACTCCCAGGTGAAAACAGCCAGCCACTGCCAGTTTTTCATACAGCTTTCCTGAAGGCCTACTGTGCACAGGTAGTGTGCCAGGTGCTACACAGGAGAACCCCTTCTTGTCTTTATTAGACCTGAAAAATAGAATGCTTGTAAGAGCAGGTAAAATTCTTGAAAGTCCAAAAGGTACAAGGTGTGCGAGCTTATTTTTGGTACATAAAAGGTAAGAATTAGGAGTTAGAAAAAAGTAATTTTGCCTTTAAAAACATTATTACTATTTGATATTATTACTATAAACTTATATTAGGTGAATGATGATTTATAACCATATACTCTCTTAAAATGAAAGAAATGTTCTATAATCAGATATCATCTGTGTACAATGAAGCTACAGATGTTAAATAACATAGGAATTCATGTAAATTAGTTCGAGAACCATGGATAGAAGTTATGTCACCCAATTACTATTCGTTTGGTTTTTTGGTGTTGCTATTGTTATTTTATCTTTTTTTTCTTTATTAGTCAGTTCTGTATTCAGAAAATACAGTCAGTTTGGTACCATTATTAGGCTCATCCGTGACCTACCCCCTCCCCTTGGCCCCTCCTTGTTGAGGTATACGGGTCATGCATTGTGGAGTTAGCCCACAGTTATGGGTAAGCTAAATGTCTCTGCATATCATGACCCAACATGTGTCTCTGACATTCTTTCCGCCCCCTCTTCCGCAAAATTTCCCTGAGCCATGTTGGGTTCATTTTTGGTCTGCTTCAGTGATGAGGTGTTGGGGGCCTCTGAGGCTCTGGCTCTCTGATTTGGTAGGAGTTGATTTTTCTCTGTGTTGATCTCCTTCCCCCTTGTGCTGGTATCCGGTTCATCAGGAAAACAGCCCCCTTGCTTGTTTCTCCAATTTTTCTTAGTTTCAGCCGGGGCCCTTTTGAGGTATGATGGGGTGGCTCTCTCCTTAGGACCTACATCTATGTGAAAAAGAGAAGCAGATTCTCCAACGGAGAGTAAGTTAGCACCAGGACAAATGAGATAATTAAGATACATACATTCAAAATTCTCAATTGATGCATCAAGAGTGCCAAGAAACTTTAACACTACAAAAGGAAGAAGATAGTTGATCTCATAAATTACTTTTGAGGCTATTTTTATAATGCCTTATTTGAAAGCCAAAAATCTGCCTTAGTTTAATGACATTTGTCTCTGAAATACGTACTCTAAACTAATGTAAATAGCCAGTATCAAAGAAGATATCACTTGAAATCTGACACAACTTTCATTTTATAAGAAACAACACATATAAACAACATCAATCTAATTCACTAACCTTTTCTCCAGCTTCTTCAAAACTTGCTTTTGAAACATGACTTACTAAGTCTTGCTATCCAGCTGAGACTTCATGTCACTTTTTATTGTTTTTTTTATGGTCAAACCCAGGGCCCTCATACCTTCCAGGCTAGGACTGATCACTGAGCTACACTATCAGCCCTGTTTTGTTTTGCTTTAAATTTTTTGCCTTATCATTCCTGGGCCACATCAGTCTGCACGCTCCTACCGTACATTCTTCTCCACTTCCTCTGGAGATTTCAGTCAATAACATTGCATGCAAGAAGCCCTGCTCACATTCGAATCTCAGCAGTTGTTACTGACTCATCTTTCACTTTAAATCGCCAATTCTTTCATCTAGTCCTATTTCTTGATTATCATATTTGGTCTGAAGAAATTGCAGTTTTTATTTTTGTGGGGTTTTTTGTATATGTGTAGTATTGTGGTATTATATGTGGTATGTGTGTAGTATGTGTAGTGCATGCATGTGCTAATGTGGCAACCTTGTTCCCTAGCTTGTGGGGGGAGAAACCTGCTCCATTAATCAGTTTCCCATTTTCCCTTATGATTGAGTCTCCTAGATTCCATAGCATGCCCCAGTGACTCCCCAAGGACTGGGGTTACTGATGTGCATGGCCACGCCTGTCTGTTTACTTGGATTCTGGAGACTGAACTCAGGTGATTTCAGGCTCCCTAGGGTTCTCATGCTTGTGCAAGAAGTGCATTTAAACACTGAGCCATTTCTTCAACCAAAATTGTAGTTTTGATCATCTGTTTAACATCCACAAAAACAGTAGCACTTTTAACCCTCAATTTTTGTACTTAATATTGGTCAAAATAAAACAGAGATATTGGAAATGATTAGGAGGAACAGATTCCTAGATTCAGTGCAGGCAGTCAACAGAGAGAAGAGGGGACATTAGAAGCAAGGCAAGAAACAATAAGCAGGACATTTGGCAAGTGGGCCAGGTTCTATACTAGGATATCAGAAGCAGGAAGGGAAAAATCCAGATGTGAAGAAAGGCAGCCAGGCAATGAGATCTTGCAGCAGCAGTCACAGGAAAGTGCCAAGAGCATACTCATGTGGGGAAAGGTGCCTGCCACTGTTCCCTAACTGTGAGGTCTGCTTCTAATGGGAGAAGGAAATAGAATGGAAGGGTAAGAACAAGGACAATAAGAAGAAAATAGGAAGAAAGGAAGGAAATAAGTGTCTTAATGTCAATGAATTTATGTAAATGCTTTATTTTCCATCCACATTTATAAAGTTAGGAATGGCAGTAGGAAGTAGAGATGATAATTCTTCCACTTTCTAAAAGAGCACAAACTATTTCTAGAGAATTAAGGGATAAAAGTGAGCTTCTTATAACTGATTTTTCCTTGAGAGTAAACAATATTTGGTAAAACTTTCCTCCTCTGAACCCAAGATGTATATATGGTTAGCATTATCATTTTGTTATCCTAAGACCATTTCTGAACCTTTAGTTTTCAAAAGAACAAGCTAAATTGCGAAGTGAGCACATTTTATAAAGTGAAGTTATTTTTTGCTGGCCAGCCAATCTAACCTAATTAGTAAGTTCTAGGCTAATGAGAGACCCTGTCTCGAAAAGAGGTGGGTAACATATTTGAGGAAGGACACACAGTGTACACACTGCACAAACACCTGCGCAGACAAGGGCCCATGCACGTGCAAACACACATGCAATATAAGTAAAATATCAGGGCTGGAGGGATGGCTTAGTGGTTAAGGCACTTGCCTGCGAAGCCAAAGGACCCAGGTTTGATTCCCCAGGACCCACATGCCAGATGCACAAGGGGCGCACATATCTGGAGTTTCTTTGCAGTGGCTGGAGGCCCTGGCACCCCATTCTCTCTCTCTCTCTCTCTCTCTCTCTCTCTCTCTCTCTCTTTTTCTGTCAAATAAATAAACAAATAAATAAAAATAAAATATTTTTGAGAAAGTAAAATATCAATGGAGCAAAATAAACAATAACTTGAAACACATCAAGATGTGACGCTATTATTTATATATAGGTCAAAAATACATAAAACTTGGGCTGGAGAGATGGCTTAGCAGTTAAACGCTTGCCTGTGAAGCCTAAGGACCCTGGTTCAAGGCTCGATTCCCCAGGACCCACGTTAGCCAGATGCACATGGGGGCGCACAGGTCTGGAGTTTGTTTGCAGTGGCTGGAAGCCCTGGCGCACCCTTCTCTCTCTATCTATCTGCCTCTTTCTCTTTCTCTCTCTCTCTCTTTCTCTCTCTCTCTCTCTGTCACTCTCAAATAAACAAAAATGAACAAAAAAGAAATACAAAAAAGTGCTTCAAAAAATATGTAAAACTAAATGAATGATATACTGTGGTATTCACCTATAGTATAAACTAGCAAACTATGAAGAAAAGCAAAGAAATGATTAATATAAAATTCAGGAGAGTAGTTACTGTGCAAAGGAGATTTAATTTAATGTCAAAAGGCCTCCTGGGAGCTTGGAAGGCCATGGTCACATTTCTTTCATTTATTTAACTCTTAATTTAAACCTTCTTAAATTAAGCTAGAATTTTAAAAGGGAAGTTATTTAATTTCATTAAGCTGATGAGAGAAATTGAAAGCAGAGATTAGCACAATTAGAATCAATTTATAACTGCTTTAATATAATATTGGAATACGTGTACAATCATATATTAAATGTTAAGTCAATTAATCATGTTAAAGGTGGTAATTTAAATGCCAAAAATATAGTATGACCTTTTATTTCTAAAGAACTATTGGCATTCTCAAAAGATACTATCCTAAGTATACAGCAAGACTTTCAGCAATCATTGAACTTGTTCCTTTCAAAGGTAATCGTTCCCTCAGATCCAGAACTACCAAGGAGCTAGATGACCTTATCCAGGAGCATTGAAATATTCCTCCAAGTGTGAGAATCACTCAAAACCTGTCCTGTAGATGGACACAACTGTCCATCAACTTAACTTTGTTTGTAACATGACGCTATGCCTCTCTGCTACAATGTAACTTGAAATTCTCGTTCATCTGATACTTCAAGCCAAAGGGGAAGGCTCACCATGAGTTATGAGCTAACTCATCCCAAAGAAGGAAAAGGTGACATTAAAATTTGTCAGGCCACGGTAGTCATTATTGTAACCCCTGAAGACATTTTACCCAAATCTTGAGGCCCATGAACATGATGACTCATGACATCAGCAATGTGGTATCTTAGGTGGGGAAGGAATTTTGCAGAAGTTAAAGTTTCTATGTCAGGTGACTTTAAGTTAATGACATGTGGGTAGACTTAATCTAATTACTTAAAATATTGGAGGAATTTTATCTGGCTGCTGGGAGAAAAGGGAGCCAGAGGGATACAAAGAGCAAGAAGGATGCCATGCAGCACTGCTGGATGAAGCTGTAGAGAAGACAGACTATGTCAAGTTCTGGGAGGACAGTCATTTGAGGAATGCAGACCTAGGTCCATTCCCAAACAACATGATTCTACCAGTGACCTGAATCAATTGGCTCTGCCTTGACTTCCAAGTAAAGCCCAGCATGGCTGGCACTTTGTTCTAGACTGTGAGATCGAAACAGATAACCCATTCAAGCCAGCCTAGTTATACATAATAATGGGATATTAAAACAGTATTGTTTTAAGTTGTTAAACTTGTAGTAGTTTGTTATACAGCACTTGAACCTTGTATATCAGCCTACGATAAATGTTATTTGTCAAGGAGGACAGCATGAGACTATCATTTGAGTTCATTTCTCAGCACAAATGAATCCACATTCATGCTGAAGTCCTGTGGACAGAGGAGGATATTTTGGGCAAAAACAGCAGCCAACCATATTACAGTGTCTACACAGGAGAGATAAGGCAGACAGCATCACTACCCTACATGCCTTTTGATGCAAAATAATCCAGAGTGAAATAAGACACCAAGATGATGATTGCTGAAGTGTTTCCACGTGATCACCTACGATATATTTCTGTGTTCTCTGTTCCATTGTTCTGTGTGTATTTTTGTGCCAGTACCATGCTGTCTCAATCACTGTAGCTTTGCAGTATTTTTGGTAGTCAGGTAGTGCCATATCTCCTGTTCTGTTCTGTTTTCTCACGATTGCTTTGGTTAGTCAGAATCTTTAGTGCTACCATAGGATTAAAACACTATACAGTATAATCATATCTAAAAATATCATATGTCACACCATTAATATGTACTTCCTAATGTTTTATGTGTCCATTTAAAATAAATTTAATTTTTATAAAAATTAAAAAATGGACTGGAGAGATGGCTTAGCTCTTAAGGCACTTGCCTATGAAGCATAAGGACCCAGGTTTGATTCCCCAGTACCCACATAAGCCAGATGTACAAAGCGGCACATGTGTCTAGAGTTTGTTTGCAGTTAGAAGCCCTGCTGAGCCCATTCTCTCTGTCTCTATTTGCCTTTCTCTCTTTATTTTTCAAATAAATGAATAAAATATTTTTAGAAATTAAAATAAGTAAATAAACTCAACTTTCAATCAACTCAAACATAACAGTAATCAAAAAACCTGAATGATTTAAATTTACTTATAGGACAGATTTTTTTCAGATATAAGTTTATACACTATGTATATGATTTATAAAAGACTCAGTATTTTAAAACTGACATGTATTTACTAATAAAAAGAAATCTGATAAATTAAGGTATTGAAAAAACAAAAGGAGTAGTTCACATTTCCTAAGAGAATAATTTATCAAGAATGAAAAAGTTATGCACAGCTTCAAAAGGTAAAGAAAATCAATAAAAAAGTGACAAATTCATAATCACCCAAGGAAAGTTTTATATGGACTATCTCAAAACAAGCTTTCTATTCACATATAAATAGAACATTTACAAAATACAATCACATGCTACATAATCTTATTTTAAATCTTGTAAAAATCAAGTTACAAAACCTATTCTAAAGGTAACAAAATTGTCATGTGAGTGCCTACAGAAATCATGAGTGAATACTTCATTACTATAACTTTTCTGTCAAAACTGCAAAATGAAGCAAAAAAAAAAAAAGGCTGGAGAGATGGCTTAGCGGTTAAGCACTTACCTGTGAAGCCTAAGGACCCCAGTTCAAGACTCGATTCCCCAGAACCCATATAAACCAGACGCACAAGGGGCACATGTGTCTGAAGTTCGTTTGCAGTGGCTGGAGGCCCTGGCGCACCCTTTCTCTCTCTGTCTGTCTGTGACTCTCAAATAAATAAATAAAAATAAGCAAAAAACTCCCTGCAAAATGATTATTAAACATGTAAAATTATTTAAAACCATAATAATTCTATAGCTGTTGTTTAGGGCTGTCTGTCTGGGACAAATATGTGAATGAAAGGATATATTCCCTAGGTCTCATAAATTTTATTAATGTAATCTTCTGAGAGACTCTTGGACCCAATCGATCTGCATAGCAACCTTAGGAATCACTAAATTCAAAAACTTTTAACATGTGAACTGTGGGGCAGAAGAAATGCATGTCAGTATTACATTTGAAAGTGATTTGGCATAAAAGATGCTAGTGTCAGCTTCCTCACACAGTACTCAGTCACGCGGCATGAAGCCTCTCAGCAGCAGTGTGTGTAACTCATAGTACCGCTCTCAGTATGGACTACTTTCCCTGTGTCTGTACGTTAAACATGATGAAGGGCCTTGTAACAAAGGTAACAGTATTTGGATAAGAGAACCCTGGAGCTAATTCTAAGCTGGCAGAACAAAACTGAAATTTTCTTGCTTTGGGAAAAATCATTATCTCACATTAAATAGGAATTAAGTATGTCTGGGCTCCTTTTTGCAACATGAGGGAAAATCTTATAAGAAATTTGCCATAAAAATAACTTTCCAGATTTAAATGGAGCCCTTACAAATGCAGATAATAAACTAGCTCTTCATTCAGTGGAACCTGGACTCAAACAGGGAGAAATTCCAGCACTGTATGACCTAAAACTCATAAATCCATTTCAGTTTCATAGATTCGTGATTATTTTAGAAAACTTTTTTTTGCCCAACCTTCATCTTTTTTGCCCAAGAATATACCTTACTTGATTTAGGCCAATGTTACACACAGAATTTTCATATATATATGTATATATATATATATATATATATATATATATATATATATGATTTTTACTCCAAACCAAGGAGACAGGAAGGATAGATAGAGGGGAGGAAGAGAGGTAAAATGAGAAAGAGGGGAGACACACAGAGGTGGTGGTGCACTAGTGTGCTGGTTAATGTTTAACTGGCTACTGTACAAAAAGAAAAAATGCTGTTTATAAGGTATGATGGTTTTGATAGTGCCAATACTCCTTCCATGACTGACTTCAAGATACATTTCTAGAATTTCGCAATCAGCTCTTACAAGCCATCATAGACCAGTTTTAGCACACCAACTGGGGTAAAATAAAAGTTTTTAAACTAACAAAATTGAATTGATGGGTGCCCATGTCTTGCTGATTGGATTCTGCTGTTTAGAGGACAGGATTTATGGAAACTGGTACTCTTTCATATTCTATTCAATTTTTTAACCTAGGCAAAAATTTATGAAACACATGATATCATTCCTTTAATTTTTTAACTAACAAACCTTAGAGTGACATGGTTAAATATGACTGCATAAGAACAAAACAACGACACAATACTAGTACCTGCTGAATAAAAACAGATACTAAAGAAATACTGTAAGCACACCTTTGAAAGCAGCCCACAAGCAATGAGGTGTTGTTTGTGTTGCTTTTAATGTGAGGGACAGAATAACCATTACCTGCATGTTCTGTTCAGCTCTGAGAATAGCTTTTCAAGCTGCATGCCAGAAAGGCAATCCAAATGTCACATGGAGAGCCATTCCTTTTAAAGAAGACAGCAGCCTTCAGACATATGAGCTTTGAGGTCCTTCCGCTGCAACTCCAGATTGTATTACTGCATAAAGCTTTGTGTAGTTTTCAAACAGGAAAAACATGACCTTACTGACATTTTCATCCACCCTAAAAATGGGCTTCTTTTAACTGGGGAGCTAGGGTGTGTGAAAATTTATATCCCTCTGACTTATTGTACCATCTAATTGCTATTTCAATTTTTGAGATGAGACATCAGCTTCCAAAAGTTGATAAATTTTGTCCCATTCAGTTTTATATACTACACCAAACACTCTAGCAAGCTCTTACATACACACACAAAAACATGGAAGTTTTCCTATTCACATTAGCTCTCCAAAAAAAATACAGTTTTAGATACAGAATTTTAAGAATGAGAGAAATTCAAATGGTGCCTCAAACTTTAATGAACACTATCAGTTCATCTAATATTGCCATGAAATTCTGCAATTGGAACGATCCCACCTATGGAGAGAACAAAGCAAAGAGAAGAAGCCTGCAGGACGGATAACTAACACTTATTGATTCACATAAGAACTTTTTTTTTTTGAGGTAGGGTCTCACCATAGCCAGGCTGACCTGCAATTCACTATGTAGTCTCAGGTTGTCCTTGAACACACAGCAATCCTCCTACCTCAGCCTCCTGATTGCTGGGATTAGAGGAGTATGCCACAATGCCTAGTCTCATAAGAACCTTTAAATTGTGTTTTTAAAAGTTAATTAAGATTAAATTTTATGAGTTAAGCATAATTATCTGAATTCAATCCCCAAGACCCTTGTAAAAAGCCAGGCATGGGAACCCAGTCCTGTGGGTATACACACACAAGACATTGCTGGGGCTCCCTGGCCAGACAGTCTGACTGAAAACACAGCAGCTCCTGCAGGGAGCTCAGTAAGGGAGTCCATCTCTATGAAACAACACAGAAGAGTGCTAGAATGTACACTCAGTATTCTCCTCAGGTTCATAGCACACACTTCTGAGCACAAGCATACACACACACACACACACACACGCACACAGTGTACATGTACACTACATACCACCACCACTACCACACATGCCAAAATAAAACAAAATACTTCAAACATTTAATTTTACATTCTAGTAGAGAAGTCCACAGTAATGGTATAATTAATACCAAATTGAAGAAAATAGCTTATAGCAGTGTCAACCTTTTATGATTAGTATGCCCTTTTACAAACCTGTAGGTCATCATACTCTGTTACTTTTCATTTAAATCTATAAAGACAGATTTATTTTCATGAAAGTGAGTGTTTTACTTTTAAGTAGTAGGGCCACTGTTTGGAGAATTAAATACTTGAGAACATATTCAATCAAACCAGTAAATGATACTGAAAGCCCGAGTGTCATGCCAGTAAACATATACCCAAGGCATGGGGTACAAGTATATACCAGATAAATTGATGTAAAAGTGTAAATAATTAACATTCTATGGGAAGATGGGCTTGGGATATAGTTCACTTGGTAAGGTGATTGCTAAGAAAGCATGAAGACCTGAATTTGAATTCTCAACACCCATGTAAGAGCCCAGCAAAACAGCTCTAACCCCAGTGCTGGGTGGGCAGAGAAAGGTGAACCACTGGGGCTTGCTGGCTAGCTGGTCTAACATACTTGGTGAGCTTCAGGTCCAAATTGAGACTCTGCTTCAAATTAATAATAGTAATAATAATAATATAGAGAGTCATAGGGGAACAACATCAACCACTGGCTTCCACATTCACATGTACATCTGTATGTGTATCAGCACATACACATGTGTACACATCACACACACACAAATAAATAAATTGGGCTTGAGATATGGCTTCGTCATTAAGATTCTTCCCCATGAAGCCTAAGGACATATATTTGTCTCTCCAGGTCCCATGCAGGCAGATGCACACAGTGACACAAGCACGCAGGGTCACACATACACACAAGATGGTGCATGCATCTGGAGGTCGGTTGCAGTAGCTGGAGACCCTGGCACACCAATTCTCTCTCTCTGTCTCTCTGTCTCTCTCTCTCTTTCTCACCCTTTCATGTTCAAAAAGACCAGTCTGTTTGGCTTGCCACAAAATAAATAATAAATAAATTGTGATAAAGACTGAAACATACCAGGCACATTCTTAGAGAATCACACCCCTGAGAGGGAATGGAGTCCTTTTATGACAGTTGAGAGTACTGATTTATCTCATGAATGATAGGGGATGAATTTTATAACAATATCTCCCTCGCTGATACTGGATATCTAGGGTGAGGCTCCATAGGAGCTAGAATCTAATTGCTTGTGTAAGGCACATAAATAACTGGTAAGGCTCCAAGCAGTCAGGATATGATTATCAGAGAATGGCATTTTAACTTTTCATTTGGGGCCCATTTGGCCTCTACAGCTATCAGGACAAACACTATGCTAAGTTGGGAAGGACCCTAGGCATCAAAATACCGGATTACATGTCATGAAATCTCAGAAACTGTGAGTCAATATAACTCTTTAAGTGGTTTTCTCTAGGATATTTGTCATAGAAATGTGGGAAATGACTAACACAAGCCATAAAGATCAAAAATTGCTATTGTTTATTTGAATGTGTTCAACTTATAATGATGTTGATAGCATCATTAATATTTTAATATTACTAAAATGTCACAGAATCTAAATAATTATCACTGACCTTTATGTTCCTTTTTTATGAGTTTTATCCTTTAATGCACTCTATTTTAAATATAGTAAAGTGATATTCACAGATAAATAACAACCAAAGATTCCTCCAAATTAACATCCTCTGAGAATGAGGGATGAAACTCACAAAAAATTTAGGACTTTCACAAAGTTGGAAAACTCATGAGACATCATCTCTGCAGGGTTTTATAAGCAGTGAACAATTACTATGCAACAGGGACTCTTCCATGGCACAGCTGCCCTCACGTAGCACAGGGAATTCAGGGATTCAGAATTTGTGGGTGTAAAATCATTTTTAATATCTCATTTATTTATTTGCAAGGAGGAGAGAAAGTAGGGGAGAGAGAGATAGAATGGGCATACCAGGCCTCTAGCCATGACAAACAGATTCCAGGTGCATGCATCACTGTGCATCTGGCTTTGTGTGGGCACTGGGGAATCAAATCCAGATTGTTAGGCTTTGCAGGCAAGTGCCTTAACTGCTAAGCCATCTCTCCAGCCCTACAAAATCATTTTTGATGATGGAGTTGTCTGAGTCACCCATGCTTCTATAAGTAATCCCTCACCTATGGATGTTACTGTAAGTAACCTGCATTAGTAAGAGTTCTATAGAGGAACAGAACTAATAGAATAAATATGTATTTTAAAGGTATTTGTTGGATTAGCTTACAGAATTCAGGCCAGGGAATCCAATAATAGCCGTTTTTAGGCTGGAGCATCAGAGAACCTAGCAGTGCTCAGTCCATGAAGCTGAATGTCTCAAGAGTCCCAAGCTAGAAAGGAAGGCCTGGAGGATTCCTAGAGAGCTAATGGTCCTCTGTTCATACTGAGAGGTCAAAGCTGCTGGGTTCCCATGTCCATGAAGGATAACATCAACAGGGAAGATGCATACACACCTGTGCTCCCTGAGCATCTTGTATACAATACACCACCAGAAGGACTCTGACTGGTGAATCTCAGGATTAGAACAAGATTATCCCCTAACACTAAGCTGTTGATCACAGAAGCTCAAGTGGTCCCCAAAATAATGTTGTTCACTGCCAAAGAATTTGGTACCTGTCAGAACTAAAAGGTAAGACCTTATTGCTGATGGTACCACAGTCCATGGTCACAGGCCACTGAGTCATGTCAGAGCTAAGAAGAAAGCCAATCCTCTCCTGGCAGATCCTCGTGGTACAGGAAAGTGCTATGGGAGCTACTGGGGGATAAAAATCAACAATAGCATGAATAAGCAGGGGATCCTGCAAGCTGTGCAACCAACCAGCTGGGTAAGAAGTATACACCTGTGCAATAGTAGCACAAAACCCATGCGAGTGACCAACTGTCCTCTAATTGAATAGAAGACCCACTCAGTGGGAGAGAATTCATACCTGGCACTAAGAATCAAGTCAGAACCACATGCTGAGAATCTCATAGGCCCCAGAGAGAAACCCCCACAATCTCTGGATAAGTAGTGTTAGCATACACAAATCACTATGCATATCCCTCTAAATCAAAGCTGCTCTTACTCTTAATCAAAGATTCTGTTTTATTTCACAGATAACAAAGAATAATGGAAAGATCCCAGACCTATCAATATGACAAGTAAAGATACCCAACTGCCTTCTAGGAGATGTGCCACCTATGTCACAACTCTCAGGGACCAGGAGAAAGTTGCAGAGGAAGCAGAAACAGAAGTATTGTTCCCACCACTAGCTTGACAACCAGCTCTAGAGAAACAGCGACAGACAGAGTGGCTAATCAAAACACATGAAAGCAGGCTACAAAGAACTTAACACTAAATCAGATTGCTAACAGACCTTCCAAGGCTCAGGCAACATTGCCGAAGAGGGGGCAGGAAGATTGTAAGAGACATGGAGTGGGGTATATAGAAACTTCCTGAAATACTCCCACCCATAGATTGACTGAGGTCTTAATTATTACACACTGAATACCAATAATCTCACTGAAGATAAACCTCAGGTAGAGTGGGTCCAGGGAAGAGGAGATATAAGACCATAACCTTTTTAATAAAATAAAACAAATAATAAAATAAGACAAGACACCTGACATGCTCCTCTAGCCCACATACATGATTATAATTAGAAGGGGATTGTAAAGATATGGAGATATCATTTCTCAAAATCATTTCTTGGTTCAATCTTTTGCAATCAAATTTGAATTCTTTTTAACAGTTTGACAATTTTTATATATGTACATAACGTATTTTGATAATAACCTCTCAATATCTTCTTTTGTCCCTCTTCCCTGTTCCACTGAATCCCTTATTTCCAACTAGTCCCTTGACTTTTTTGATGCCTTTCTTATTATTTTTCCCTTCTTACAACATAGAATACAGAATGGTTATGGGCCCAACATTACCCAGGTCTTTGCAGGTATCAACAGCCTCCGTGAGGTCATGAAAGTAACAACCACTTCATGTCAGGAAGACAATTCCAGCGCACTTCTTCCCATCCTCTGATTCCTGCATCCTTCCCATCCTTCCTCCATGGTGTTCCCTGAACGTTGGAGGGGGTGATATAGGTGCCTCATTTAGTGCTGAGCATTCAGCAGTCACTTATTCTATGAGAAGGTTTTGAGTTTGAGTTTAGACTTGAGCAGGTGAAGAACAGTATTTTGCAGCATGAATCACATTTGGGGCTCTTGCAAGCTGAAATGCAGAGCTTTAAGAAAATAATCTGAGGTGATATCAACCTTAAAGGTTTTGCTGATGATTCAGCAGTAACTTAAAAATGGTTTTGAACTAAGACAATGCCCATAATCAACTCTGGAGTTAAAAACTAAACTGAGAGGTGATCCTTGTTATATCTGTTCATTAGAAATTCTCTGTGGAAGGAGAAGGGAGGATTGAGCTTGAGGAGGAAGTGGCTTGGGGGTATAGAAGAGGGCATGGAAGGCAGGTCGACACACCTTACCTACTGCATGACCACGGCCAGCACAAGAAGAGCACACAGGTGAATGGGGTTTTATTGCATTGCACAGCTTAAGGTAATTCAATACTAGCATTGTACCTTTAAAAAGATGGCTCTTAAAATTTTAAAAATTACAATCTGAGAATGAGGAGATTATTCAGTAGGTAGTGCACTGGCTGCACAAGTGCACTGACCTGAGATCAGATTCTAGAACTCATACAAAGCCAGAAAAATGGTGGCTGTAATCCCAGGCCTCCTTCCTTCAGTGAGATGGGAACCAGAGACAGGAGAATCCCTGGGGCTGACAGGCCAGACAGCCTGTCACAGTGTTGTCACAGTGGTGAACAAGAGAACTTGCCTCATACCAAACAGCAGGTGAGGACAGACATCTGACGATGTACTATGATCTCCACATTCTGTGACTCATACATAAACAAATACACACACACATGCACACATCATGTACACACATGATACATGCACACACATCATACATATACACAAAGACGATTTTTTTAAATGCAGTCTGGGGAGTGGAGACATGGTTCAATGGTTAAAGTCACTTGCTTGCAATGCCTGCCAGCCCAGGTTCAGTCCTCAACCACCCATATAAAAGCTGGATGCAAAAAAGTGACACAAGTGTCTGACAGTCATTTGTAGCAGCATGAACTCTGGTGTGCATGCACATTCACACATGCACGCACACACACACACACATGCACACACATTCAAACAAATAAAAATCTTAAAATCTTAATCACAGTGTCCAAAAAAGAATAAAATTTCTTCCCTTAAAGCAGAGATCACTCCACCTCTACACTGGCTTTTGGATGCCTAAGCTTATGAAATAGTATGCCAAGTTAAAAAGGACTTTGTAAGTCATCTTTCTGGGAGTTGTCTAAGCTGAACATGGATTCTCTATTTCCCTAGACAAGAAATAACAATTTATTAATGTAGACTACAAAAAGAGTGAAAGTGTCATGACACAAAACCATGTTATAATGGGATTTTCCTTAGGTCTGGGAAGGACCCAGAAAACTCATGTTCAATGCAAGGGGTTTATGCATGTTTTTATAAATTCATTGTTTCTCTTTGTTGTTGATGGTCCTTGCTTAGCTCAGAACATTTTCAGTTACAAATCACAAAAACATAGTTCAAATAGCTAAATGAAAATATTAATACGTAAATGTACTGGCTATGAAAACACAAAGAAAGGGAATGAAGAGAATGGTACTAGTATCAAGCACAACTATATCTATGATTAGGTCATCAAAGTCCTTCCCTTGGCTTTCATCTCTGCCTCCTTCTGAATATGGGCCTCAGTTTCCCTCACTGTTAGATTCTATTCTGTGTAGGACAGATCTTGGATCTGTGTAAGTCAATGATCTTAGATTCAAATCTGTCCATCAAGGAGACCACAGAAACAAAAGACAATTTCCTTCCTTTATCACAACAGAAATACCTCAAGAAGTTTAATTTATGGGGTGATGTCACTAACCTACCTTTGTATCTATGTTCAAAGGAACATAGGGGAAGTACGTTTAGGGAAATGGGTGCTCACTTCCATGCAGTAATATTGGGGTATGTAAACAAGTTGCCTACTATACAGTGCTTGGAGGGGAACTTAATACAATAACTACCCCATAGTTATGCCACCAACCTCACAGATTCTCAGAACACAGACATTTCAATTTCATAGATTAGTAGGAGAAATATCACAGCATCTTTTATAGAATGTTTTATTGTTCTAAGTTGAAGGTATGCTGGGTAAAAAAAAAAAAAAAAACCCAGAGCTAATTCTCCTAAGTACATTTTCCCATATTCATTGAGCTGTGGTGAAATGGCCTTTCCTCACATAAGCTCCTGCTGCATCCTTACTGGGACATTGCCGTCATACCAATGAAAGAAGAGACTGAATTCTCTTCTGTACTTTAATCGGACTCTGAGTACACGTGGGGTGAAATTAAATTACACAGGAGGTCTAAAAAAGAATAAAACCCAAAGACAAGATGTGCTAACCCTTCCTTGACCTTTAAAAAATACAATCAGCACATTAATGCTTTATATCCAAGTATCAGGAATAAGGAGTCATGGATTCATGGATTACAGAAACGGAGCCCAAAGAAATGGGCCAAGGAAAAGTGTAGAGAGCCGAGAGGTGACCGCCATTATGGCGTTGACATCTGGCCTCGGCCCTGGTGAGAATAGCGCATGTGTAAGTGGCAAAAGCGCGCCAAGTTACTGCCCAGCCCGGGCATATGAGCGTCATATGAGCATCATATGAGCGCGCAGCCAATCAGCAGAGTACACGCCACCTAGGGGCTATATAAGCGGCGCCATTTCGGGGGCGCGGGGTCTTTTTTTTTTATCTGTTCAATAAACGCTTGTTGCAGAAGGATCCTGGTGTCCACGTGTGTTCTTGCTGGCGAGACGACTACGCGGGCTACAACTGGTGCCGAAACCCGGGACGCCGGGTGCCTGTCATCGCCGGCGCCAAAGAGACCCCCCATTCACGGGAAAGGATTCAGAACTACAGGACTGAGGTAGGTTCTGAGAGACATGTTTGGTCTTGACTTGTCTCATCTTTCATCCAAATTGGTAAGAACAATTTTCGCTCTCCCTATTGTGATGGTGGCTCTCGTTCTCTTCTTTGTGAACATGGGAGCCTCACATTCAGAGCTACAAGACAGCATGTCAGAAACAAAACGGGATAAAAGTTTAGGGGCCCTTGAGGAAAAAAAAAAAGACGTCTCTAAAAAAAAAGGCCTTTCCGCGGACGCTAAGTCCACAAAAAAAAAAGACAAGGAAAAAAACGCCCTGAGAAAAAAAACATAAGAGAAAAAAGAAAAGTCCAAAAAGAAGGCTTCTTTATCCGATAAAAAAATTGGAGGCTTTAGAAATTGATAGCTCAGAGTCTGAGGATCTTAGTCCCTCCGAGGAGGAAAAATTAGATGGCGAAGCGGCTCGCTATGGGGAGGAGAGATATTATTTTGATGAGCTACTACAAAATCAAAAACAAAAAAAGATAGGAGATAAAAACCACACGGCTTTTCAATCTGCCGCCCCTATCATTCCCAGTGCTCCTCTGCCTTATGCCGACAAACATTGTTCAGATTCCTTCCTTTCAGAGGGGGACAGAAGGAGGTGCTTACAAGCCTTCCCGGTGTTTGAGGCTACGGATGGAGGCCGCGTTCATGCGCCGGTAGAGTATGCCCTCATTAAGAAACTTGCTGAATCAGTTAATAAGTATGGAATAGATGCTAATTTTACAGTTATGCAGCTTGAGAGACTCGCCACTATGGCAATGACTCCAAATGATTGGCAAGTTACAGTAAAAGCTGCTCTTCCTAATATGGGACAATATTTAGAATGGAAAGCCCTTTGGCACGATGCTTCTCAAACTCAGACAAGGGCTAATGCCAGTGCAGAAGATAATCAACGGCACTGGACCTTTGATTTACTAACAGGGCAAGGCCAATTTGTTCATAATCAAACAAACTATGACTGGGGAGCATATGGTCAGATCTCTGCCGCTGCTATTAAAGCATGGAAAGCCCTCTCAAAAAAGGGCGAGGCCGGGGGACACCTAACAAAGATTATTCAAGGCCCCCAAGAGTCATTCTCGGACTTTGTAGCCAGGATGACGGATGCAGCGGGCAGGATATTTGGGGACCCAGAACGAGTTAAGCCAATGATAGAACAACTAGTGTTTGAAAATGCCTCCCCAGAGTGTAAAACAGTCATTGCTCCTAGGAGAAACAAAGGGCTGACAGACTGGATAAAGGTTTACCGAGGACTCGGAGGCCCACTCACTAATGCTGGCCTTGCAGCGGCTATATTACAGGCTAAAAACCGCCAGAGTCTCGGAGACAATAAAGCTTGTTATAACTGCGGCAAAGCGGGTCATTTAAAACAAGATTGTCGTGCTCCTGCACAAAAGAAAATTCCAGGACTATGCCCCAAGTGTAAGAAGGGCAATCACTGGACCAATGAGTGTCACTCAATTAGAGATATTCAGGAAAAACTTATTCAACATGATACCCCTTCTGAAGAAAAAAATGAAAATGTTCCAAAAAACGGGTCTCAGGGCCCCAGGTCTCAGGGCCCCAAAAGATATGGGACACAAGTGGACAACAAAAGGGCATGTCTAGCTGTAGAGCAACAAGAGGTTCCACAGGACTGGACCTCCGTTCCACCTCCCAATTCTTATTAATGCCACATATGGGAGTGCAACCAGTCCCGGTTAAATTTGAAGGTCCCCTCCCTAAAGGAAGTGTCGGCCTTATTTTAGGACGCTCCTCTCTTACCCTAAAGGGGCTTATGATTCATCCTGAAATAATGGATCAAGACTATACTAAAAAGCTTCAGGTTCTTTGCTCTTGCCCGCAAGACATATTTTCAATTTCCCCTGGGGATAAGATTGCTCTATTAGTTCTCCTCCCCAGCTTGCACGACCATTTTCCTTCCACCCAAATGCCAAGAGACACAAAGGGGCTTGGTTCTTCAGGAACTGACTGCGCTCATTTGGTAGTTGATCTTTCAACTAGGCCTACTTTACAACTACAGATAAAAGGGAAGAGCTTTTCTGACATTTTGGACACTGGAGCTGATAAAAGTATCATTTCCTCCCAATGGTGGCCTAAGGCGTGGCCTGTTACACAATCGTCTCACTCTTTACAAGGGTTAGGATATGAGGCTAGCCCTACAGTAAGTTCACGGTCACTGACTTGGCAAACACCAGAAGGTCAAACAGAAAGCTTTATACCCTATGTGCTCCCTCTCCCTGTTAATCTATGGGGAAGAGACATTTTACAGGAATTAGGACTAGCATTGACTAACGAATACTCTCAGCAAGCTCTAGATATTATGAAAAGGATGGGATATAAGGAAGGAAGAGGCCTTGGCAAAAAAGAGCAAGGGAGATTAAGCCCGATCCCACAAGAAGGTAATGCAGGGAAGCAAGGTCTGGGTTTTCATTAGCTGCCATTGAGGGTTCCATGCCCATATCCTGGCTCACAGAGGAAGCCATATGGGTTCCTCAATGGCCTCTTTCCTCTGAAAAGTTAGAAGCTGCTACGAGGCTGGTTAAAGAACAAGTACAGCTTGGTCATTTGGAGCCCTCTACCTCTCCTTGGAATACACCTATTTTTGTTATAAAAAAGAAATCTGAAAAATGGAGACTTCTCCATGATTTGAGGGCCATCAATGCACAGATGCGGCTATTTGGCTCCGTGCAACGAGGCCTGCCTTTGCTCTCTGCTTTGCCTAAACAATGGAAAATTATAATTATAGATATTAAGGATTGCTTCTTCTCCATTCCTTTATGCCCACAAGATAGACATAGATTTGCATTTACTCTACCTGCTGTTAATCATTTTGAGCCAGATAAAAGATATCAATGAAAAGTTTTGCCTCAAGGCATGGCCAATAGCCCCACTATATGTCAGTTATATGTGCAATTGGCCCTTGAACCAGTTAGAAAACAATTTCCCTCTCTGCTGTTAATCCATTATATGGATGATATTCTTATGTGCCATAAGAAATTAGTTGTTTTACAGACTGTATATCCTTTATTATTAAAAACCTTAAGACAATGGGGCCTGCATATTGCTTCCGAGAAGGTTCAAGTTTCAGAAGTAGGTTCCTTTTTAGGGACGGTTATTTACCCAGAAAAAATAGTTCCTCAAAAATTAGAGATCCGCAGAGATCATTTACGAACGTTAAATGATTTTCAGAAATTATTGGGTGATATAAATTGGTTGAGACCGTTTCTAAAAATTCCCTCTGCTGAATTGAAGCCATTGTTTGACATCCTGGAAGGAGATGCTCATATTTCTTCACCTAGAGCCTTAACACCAGCTGCAAGCCGTGCCCTAAAAGTGGTAGAAGAAGCTTTACAGGATGCTCAGTTGAAACGCATAGAGGAAGCCAAAACTTTCGACCTGTGCGTTTTTAAAACTAGGCATTTACCAACTGCCGTGCTGTGGCAAGATGGACCCTTATTGTGGGTTCATCCCAACGCTTCTCCTGCTAAGATTATTGATTGGTACCCAGATGCAATTGCTCTGCTTGCCCTTCGTGGATTAAAGGCAGCCATTACTCATTTTGGAAAAAAACCCAGGTCTTTAATTGTGCCTTATACAGCCCATCAAGTTCAGATATTAACTGCTACTTCTGATACTTGGGCGGTGTTAATCACCTCCTTTGGTGGTTTAATAGACAATCATTACCCTAGACACCCTATTTTACAATTTGCCTTAACCCAAGAGGTTGTGTTCCCACACATTATATCTCGGGAGCCACTTCAAGATGGGCTGGTGGTCTATACAGATGGGTCAAAAACAGGAGTAGGGGCCTATGTGGTTAATGATAAGATTATATCTAAACAATATCATGAAACCTCACCTCAAGTTGTGGAATGTTTGGTAGTATTAAAAGTTTTGGAAAAATTCCCAGGTCCCCTGAATATTGTTTCGGATTCCTGTTATGTAGTAAATACAACAAAAACTTTAGAGGCTGCTGGGTTGATTAAGGCATCTAACAAGCTTGCAACAATTTTTCAAAAGATTCAGTTTGCCTTGATTAATAGGAGATCTCCTGTTTTCATTACGCATATCAGGGCTCATTCGGGCCTACCGGGGCCCATGTCCCATGGAAATGACTTGACAGATCGGGCCACGAAGTTTATCATGCTTGTTCTTTCATCAAAATTGGAGTTGGCTAAAAGTTTTCATAAAAGGTTTCATGTCACAGCTGAGACATTGCGTCGTCGGTTTGACATCACTAAAAAAGAGGCTAGAGATATAGTAACTCAATGTCAAAATTGCTGTCAATTTTTACCTGTGCCTCATGTAGGAATTAATCCCAGAGAAATTCGCCCATTACAAATTTGACAGATGGATGTTACTCACGTCCCATCTTTTGGCAAATTACAATATTTACATGTTTCCATTGATACTTGTTCTGGAGTTATGTTTGCTTCCCCATTAACCGGGGAGAAAGCAGCCCATGTTATTCAACACTGCCTCGAGGCGTGGAGTGCCTGGGGGAAGCCCAAAATTCTTAAAACTGACAATGGACCAGCTTATACTTCTCAAAAATTTGGACAGTTCTGTCACCAGATGGGAGTGACCCATTTGACAGGTCTCCCATATAATCCTCAAGGACAGGGTATTATAGAACGGGCTCATCACACTCTAAAATCTTATTTAATAAAACAAAAAGGGGGAGTCGATGAGGCTCTGCCCTCAGTCCCACGAGTGACTATATCCATAGCACTCTTTACTCTTAATTTTTTAAATTTGGACAGTCAGGGCCATTCGGCGGCTGACCGTCATTGCTCAGAGCCTAACAGGCCACAGGAGATGGTTAAGTGGAAAGATGTTTTGACTGGTCAATGGAGAGGCCCGGATCCTATTTTAATAAGATCCAGGGGAGCTGTTTGTGTTTTTCCACAGGAAGAAGACAATCCATTCTGGCTACCAGAACGCCTAACACGTAGACTTGTGAGACCTGACGAATCATCGAGATCCTGTGCAGGAGCCGAAGAAGTGGACAAGATCCATTATGAAGACCCTACTCTACTAGAGTTGACCCCTCCCTAGCTGTGGGCCTGACATCCTGGATTTCTTCAGCCTTCTCTTTCTTTAAGGAATGGGTGGGAGTGGCGCTGTTTGGTGCAGCCCTATGTTGTGGCTTAGTGTTCCTGCTTTGGTTGTTCTGCAAGCTCAGAGCTCAATAGCAATGTGACAAGGCCGTTATTGCGCAAGCACTTGTGGCTATGGAACAGGGATCATCTCCTGAAATTTGGTTAATTAATTAGACTGAGACCCTCAGTCGATACACCTCAAGGGTTTAGCCCATTGCACTGAGTCGATGGGAGATCTAAGTCTAATCAGCCCTTGCCTAAGTGGCTACAACACCAAAATATGAGATTGACAGCCCTTGCACCCCCAGGAACAATATTCCATTGCACAGGGATGGGTGTTAACTCCCCTTTTTGTCTCTCCCTTGGCCTTTGCACTCAGAGGACTTGTCTCCATTACACCTGATAAGGTGAGGGAGTGAGCTCTTGATCGCTTATTCCCCAAGGAAGGAATTTGCTTGATCGAACATAGGGTTGTTTGGTGCTGCGCTGGCTGGGCTATGAGACAGTTGTCATCTTATTAAAACAAACAGGGGGAGATGTAGAGAGCCGAGAGGTGACCGCCATTATGGCGCTGACATCCGGCCTCGGCCCTGGTGAGAATAGCGCATGTGCAAGTGGCAAAAGCGCGCCAAGTCACTGCCCAGCCCGGGCATATGAGCGTCATATGAGCATCATATGAGCGCGCAGCCAATCAGCAGAGTACACGCCACCTAGGGGCTATATAAGCGGCGCCATTTCGGGGGCGCGGGGTCTTCCTCTTTCATCTGTTCAATAAACGCTTGCTGCAGAAGGATCCTGGTGTCCACGTGCGTTCTTGCTGGCGAGACGACTACGCGGGCTACAGAAAAGGAAGAATGAAATGTGGAAGTTAATGTTCTCTAATGAATCTTAGAATAGATTTTTAGCCCTTTGTCTTCAAGTTGGCATCACATTCAAATATGGAAAGAAATGAATATTGATGGAACACTGCTGGTATTTTAATATCATGAGTCCTGGATCACAAAGCATAAATCACTGGTGTGTCCCCACCAGTGCAATTCTTGTTACTCTCAAATGTTTTAATATGGTTAATGCCACTCCAGGAACATACTTGAGTACTTGCTACATAAGCAAGCATGAGTGTGAATAAGCAAATTATCAGTTTAAACCGGAAAACCTGAGGCATGGAGAAGGACGGGCTGTTTCCCAGAATCGGGAAAATTATGATGGATACTAGAAACTGATTGAAAGAGGATATTGACTGCTCAGCACATTCTCAGCATCAGCACACACACACACACACACACACACACACACACACACACACACACACAGTAAAGAAAGACACCATTGTGAGAAATAAACATAAAATGTTCTAAGTATGGAATATATTTTTTGTAAAAAAAAAGATTAAAGGGGAAAATGAAATGCTTTTAAATTTAAAAAATTGTATTAGAAATAATTTTATCCTAAAAGTAAAAGATATTTTCTAAATGAAAGTAGAAAAAGGTGAAGACAAAAACAAAAAGCTTAATCATGTCATACAAGGTCCAAATAAGTCACAATAGGGTTTATAGAAGATAAAATTTAACGATGATATATGTATGATAAATAAATGGTACTTTTTGAAAATCCTAAGACCAAAATTTTCTCAGCAGTAGTTTCACAATTCAGTCTTCTCTAGACATCAGAAGCAACAAAACAAACAATGAGACCCTCTGGTATCCCTAGGTGGCATTTAAACTGAGTTTTCTAATAGTAAAGAAAAACTAGAGACAAGGATAGCTATTGGAGACACAAGAACATGCCCATTTGTTCGCTTTAGCCCTGGAATTGTACATTTTCCCAGACACTTAAACCTGCCCCCTCAAAGGAATCCCAGGCCAAAGAAAGACGACTCTTAAGGGGCCAGTATCATCATTTTGAGAAACCTGGACACTAAAAAGACCTGCCTTCAGTGGGGTCCTAAGACACCTGGCTTTGGTCCCTTTACAAAGAGGGAAATTGAGCTGGGGAAATGGCTTAGTGGTTAAGGCATTTGCCTGTGAAGCCTAAAGACCCTGGTTGGATTCCCCAGGACCCACATAAGCCAGAAGCACAAGGGGGTGCATGTGTCTGGAATTGGTTTGCAGTGGCTGGAGGCCCTGGTGCACCCATTCTCTCTCTCCCTCTTTCTGTCTTTCAAATAAATAAATAAATAAAATTTTTTTAAAGATTAAAAAAAAAAAGAGGGAAATCAAGGTAAGAGAGGCTATTCCATGCTCAGAGGAAGGCTGAGTCATCAGCTCCAATAACGACTGTCTTTAAAGACTGAGACTCCCCAAGGTTTCCTAGTGAAGCCCCAGCAGATAACCAGTAAGACACCTTCAGGAGCTCATGATGTGGCAGATACAAATATTAATCTTCTTTTAGACTAGATGCTTTGTTATCTGTTGTAATCAATAACCCAGGACCCCTTCCTAAACAAAATGGTATAATACCTGTTGAGGAAAATACCCAAAACAAAAATTTGCTGAACTTTTTGTTAAGATTTATATTTATTTATTTAAGACAGAAAGAGTGAGAGAAAGAGAGAGAGAGAGAAAGGATGGTTTGTAGCCACTGCAAATGAACTCCAGACACATGTGCCATTATGTGCATCTGGCTTTGGTGGGACCTGGAGAATTGCACCTGGGTCCTTAGGCTTCACAGGCCTTAACCTCTAAGCCATCTCTCCAGGCCAATATACTGAACGTTTAACAATAGCTTTTCTAAAGTTAAAGGAGTTATGGTTACTAGCCCAAGCATTTGGATCCCCCAAAATAACTGACTGCTGCTCCCACAACACATAAACCATAAACCTATAGGGAATACCTGCAACCCCTCTGAGGAGTGTCCCCAATGGAATGGGGGCAGGGATGAGGGAAAAGAGGGTACCAACACATTACGTATCCATATGAAATATGTTGTTAATAATAATAATAAAACATTTTCTCTGAATGTGTCAGAAAGACAAGGACATGACATTTTGTATCCTCACCCAAAAGCTAGGGGACATTACCAGATCATAACTATTTCTACATATATATAGAGTTCAAAGTGTGTGGAGAATCAAGGTATTGATAAATTGTAACAAGGGTGATAATGCTAGCAAGGGAGGCTACTAATCTGAGCACTTTCTAGAGGCCCTGTCTCCTCACCGAATATATATACTTATATTATATAAATAATATATACTTGAATATATACTTATTAGTATATATACTTTATATTATATATCTAATTTTGAGTGTATATATACTATATGTAGTATATATATATACAGTATAAATATATATGTGTATATACACATACATATACATAAAAATCAAAAAGTGGATTATGTAAATAGCTCAGTTGGTATAGTGCTTGCCTCCCAAACATGTTAAAATCAGCAGAGATTATCCTCAAATTCTGTCCTATGTTAATCCTCAAAACTTTGCTCTGTCTCCCAAACAAAATTGAAAAATTGTCCTATTCTTGTTTGAAAAATCATAAAATGGATCTCTTGTAAAAAAAAAATGACTTTAAAAGAAAACCTTTAATAAATACCAAATAAAATGATTTACAAGTAAAAGTAGCTACCTAAGCAAAAAAAAAAAATCTCAAAAGACAGGAAAAATGATAACTTTGAAAAGATTATTAAAGCACCACCTCTTTGCCAAACACCTCAGCTCAAGAGGATAAGCTTATCTCTTTAACTAGTACTTCACAACTTGGAAAAGATAAAGGAGTCAACCTTAACACTGACTGTGAATATGTTTTTCTTCTCTTTTTTTGTCTGTTTGTTTGCTTTTTGAGGTAGGGCTTTGCTTTAGCCCAGGCTGACCTGGAATTCACTATGTAGTGTTGGAGTGGCCTCAAACTAACGGAAATCCTCCTACATCTGCCTCCCAAGCCCTGGGATTAAAGGTGTGCCTAGCCTAAATATGTGTTTCTACTCCCTCATGCTCGTGCTGCTTTATGAAAGAGGACTTTTAACAGGAGGCAGGGGAACTCTCCAATTAAATGTGGCCCTATGATTTTTGTCTCTTCTAAACACTGTCTAGCTACCCACACAGGTAACAGTAAGACACTGCAAAGAACATGAGAAATACAACTGTTTCATTTCACAGGGTGACAAACTAGAGATGCATGTGCCAAACAGACTTTAAAAGACAACAGAGATGACTGACGCTTCTTGTATCTGAATTTAACGTGAGCCCATGTACATAAAGGCAGGGAAGGAATGAACCACTCATTAAGCGTATAAACTACACATGGCTGGTGGGCTCAAGGGAACCATACAATTCTATTGCCCCAAAGAAATCAATGACAGTTTTTTAATAGACTTTATGATTCATGTCACTGAGAAAGAGAAACATTAGTAACTTCTGATCACTTGAACCTTTGGGGAAAAAGAATTAAAGTCCATCATTTACAAAGTGGGAAGGATTTGTCCACTCTCTGTCTCTCCAGTAACAAAGGTGAAAACTTTACCAAATATACTTAGTCTTGCACAAAGAAGAGGACATTCTCAAGAAAAGACTGACAATTATATCAGATCTTCTGACATTTGCTGATCTCGTCTCAGTGTGGGCAGAGATTAAAATGTGTTCCTGCTGAGTCTCCAGAGCCTCTCATTCCTGTGAACAATTCAAACACGTAAGCCCTCTTAAAACAAACAAAAACATATAAAGTATCATTTATAAATTTAGCAGTAATTTTGACTTTACATTATTGTTTTCTTTTAGACACAATAAATAAAATCATGATATATTCAATGAATGAAACTTCACACTGTTTTTAAGCTGTTCCACAATACTTCCTTTTAAAAATTGTTCTTTTTCAACTTGCCACTCTCTCAGTATAAAACCTTCAATATATTTTTTACATCATGACTTTCATATACCTCATTAAAAAAGACTTTTCTGTACATGTGTAAGTAGATGAACTGGTTACTGTGGGTGCAATTGCCTAAGTGAGGTCAGGGAAAGGGATTAAGTAAAGGAAGGATGGGAAAGGGGTTGATCAAAATTCAAGATGTTATGAATAAGCCATCTGGAAACTGACTTCTTTAGATAATGGCACACCCAGAAGCCATAGATTGTTACTAGAAAAATTTCAGTGCCAGGAATGGAATACCTTCCAATGAGTTGTTGGCCAGGGAGGTACCTGATACTCCCAAAAACATTACAGGCCATTGCCAAGGCACTTGGTTTCCCACCAGAACTAGATGGTGAGACCCTATTGCTGAAGAGTCCATATGCTTGGGCTGCAAGGTCACTGAAAAATCAAGATGGAGCTGAGCTGAAAACTTCCTCCATGTGGACCAGCTAACAGAAAGCTAGAAAAAACTATGCTGCATGCTGCCCTATGGGAGAGAGAAGTTATCAGGTGATAAACAGCAGTGGACACTGCAAGCCCTAAGATTGGCCAGCCAAGCCAAAGGAGCCAATGGGTACAATAGTGGCATGTCTGTTGTGGGGGAAATCAAGCTCTCTAATTGAACTGGAGGTCTGCTCCAAAGGACAGAATACATGCCTGACACTGAAAATCTAGTCAAAAGCCTATGGCTACAAAGAAAAAAAAAAAGCCTATGGTAGGGGAGGTCATGAGCCTTAGGGGAGTAATGCCTGCTGTGTTGTCTGGCTAAATGCATATATTATGCTCACCAAAGTGCCCTGTAAGCACTTTTATTAATGTTTATACCCTTACATTAATGCTACTCTCATTTTTGGTTACAGAAACTTCTCTTTTCAGATGGCAGTGACCACTAGGGTGACTCAGAAGCTGCCATAGTGCTAAGAAGAAGTGACAGTGGAGGGTTCAGCACTGAGACATCTCTATTACATATTCCAAGGCTCAGGATCCATTGAGGAAGAGGTGTTGGAAGGAATGTAAGAGCCAAAGGAAGGGTAGGACTGCTTAAAATGCAATCTTCTAGATACATAGGGCCTGGATATCCATGACCTCACAGTGCCTGGCACTACCAACACAAGGCCTTCATAATAGCAAAAGATGATGACATCAAAATAAAAGAGAGACTAACTGAGAGGGAATACAATGTGGGGTGGATTTGTGAGGGGGAAAGAGGTGATGGGGAGGTAATTATCATGGTTTATTATCTGTAATTATGGAAACTGTCAATAAAGTTTAAGAAGTTGTTCTTTCTTAGTGGTAATCAGCTTTAGGCACAGCAGTCTGTCTGTTTTACTGTTTATACAGTGTCACATCTAACATAATGACATCTTTTCTCCCAGATTCCCATCAAGTGATGATCCTCAGGTTTTCAAGCTCAGACCCTCTCATGTTCCTCTTAGATCACACAGACTGAAATTATTGGTTCCTGGTAGGCAGTATCCATGACCCTATTCATCCAGAAGTTTCAGAAAATAGATCTTCAACAATTATCAACCATTCAGATTAAATGATCAAAGTCTCAGAGGGGAAACAGAGGCAAGATAGAAAGACAGGAAAAAGTAAGGGGACATGGGAAGGGAAAGAAATCCCTAGATCCCAGCCTAGGATATAGTTTGCATTTCCTGTTGGCTGAGAATCAAATAACTTCAATAAAATTGATAAATCCAAAATTGCTTAGACACTGTCCTAAAGACATCCCAAACATGGATTTTAAAAACAGCAAACTATGCTTATTTGTGGCCTGAATGTTTTGGTCTTGAGTTTAACAGTGGAGCACTCCTCTCTCTCATCCCCAGATCTAAATAATGTACCTAATAAAACCACCTTGCAATTTCACTTATACAAGAAAATTTTTTAAGATAAAAATGAGTAAACCAGCTCATATACTTTCTTACTTCTAAATTAGTTTACTTTTTAAATCCTGTAATAAATTATAATCTTTTGAAAATGTAATTTAGCAACACAATCATACATGTAGCCATTATAATGACTCAAGTGTGCCCTCCCTCTTGAGAAGCCCACACTTACACTGATGGTAAATACTGTCCCTTTTAAATCATATCCCTCTCCCTGAAATTTTAATAAGCTCGCTTGTTTCATTCCCACTTGAAGTAAAACTCTTTGGCATAGTCAAGGATTGGGGTCTACCTACGTGTGAGTCTAAAGGGGAAGAGAATTCCTTGGGCTCCTGGAAATTGTGCTGGGCTACATTTCCCTGCTGCCGCTAGCAGCACCGTCATTCCAACTTCTGTCCCTACCCTCACACGATCTTTTCCAAGTGTCTGTGTGTGTGTTGTGCTTTTATAGGGACCATTCATTGAGTGTGAGGTTCACCCTCAATCCAGAATTACTTCATCATGAGTTCTTTACCTAATTACATTTACAAAAGCCTGTTTCCAAGGAAGGTCATGTTCTAGACTTCTAAGTGGACTTTATAATCCTCTATATGTATCACAAAACCCCGTCCATTCATATGCAATAAAGCGTTCATACCATGAGCTTTCAATATGCTCAGTTTTTTAGCTGTCTTCACAATTCATATAACTTTTGAATTCTCCTTTAGTGAGAACATAGTGTTTGCAAATGTTCATTCTGTTTTCTTTCCAACTACTAGGCAAAAGTAATTTCCTCAGGATATGGACATGACATGATCACTGGCCATCAGGTAGCAGAGGATGCTGCCATGGTGGCCTATAGAATGATTGGTTCACCAGTCATAGAAATAAAATAAGCAGAACAGTACAGTGATATCTAGGTGTGAGGCAGTGGTGGTGGCAAAGGTACTGTTTACACTCCCTAGTAGAAAGAAAAAGGACCCTCACCTGCGATTCCAGCTACAACTCCCTCTTGCCTCACAGAAGCCTATCATCTTGGGAGAGGTTCTACTGCATATAGGCAGTGTAAGGTTAACTGAAGGTGGGATTCCATGATGCAGGACCTATGACATGTCAATAGCATTTTGCTCTGGCCTCCCCTCCACACTCTGGTGCTTGTGATCTCAGTTAAGATGAGACATACAGAGTGTGGTATATGCAAATGTATGTGCAAATGCACATGTCTCATGTGCTTACATGTGGAAGCCAGAAGATAAAGCTGAGTGTCCTTCCCATTGCTTATCTGCGTATTACTTTAGTCTGTTACTGAGGTACTATCTAGCCTGACAAAAATTTACTCACTCTCCTCAGGAAAAATCACAAAACACCAAAACTTAAATAGATACTTCTGCCTTCTATTTTTCCCTCTCCTTTTAATGTCCTTGTTTTTTTCTTTATTTTTTAAAAGATTTATTTTTATTTATTTATTAGGGACAGAGAAAGGGAGAGAGATAGAAAAAGAGAGTGAGAATGGGCACTACAGGGCCTCTAGCCACTGCAAATAAACTCCAGATGCATGCACCACCTTCTGCATCTGGCTTATGTGGGACCTGGAGAATGGAACCTGGGTCCTTAGGTTTCACAGGCATGTGCCTTAACTGCCAAGCCATCTCTCCAGCCCCCTTTCTTGTTTTTTTAAAATATATTTTTTTATTTATTTATCTATTTATTTATTTGAGAGAGATAAAGAGATAGAGAGAGAGTGAGAAGAAGGGAGAGAGAATGGGCGCACCAGAGCCTCCAGCCACTGCAAATAATTCCATATGCATGCACCTCCTTGTGCTTCTGGCTTATGAAGGTCCTGGGGAATTGAACCAGGTCCTTTGATTTTCAGGCAAATGCCTTAACCACTAAACCATTTTCTCCAGCCTTTTTTTAAAATACATATTTTATTTATTTATTTATTTATTTGAGAGAGAAAAAAAAACTTTATTATTTTTTTTCTGAGGTAGGATTTCACCCTAGCTCAGGCTGGCCTGCAATTCACTCTGTAGTCTCAGGGTGCCCTTGAACTCATGGCAATCCTACTACCTCTGCCTCCTGAGTGCTGGGATTAAAGGCATACGCCACCATACCCGGCCTTTCTTGGTTTTTTGACTTCTGCTATTGTACCATGATGTATCCAAGTATGACTGAAATTCTTCATAGTTATTGAATGTTAATATTTTTATATTTAATAAATATTTTTAAATTATCAGTCATTACCTTTCATCCTATTCTTCCTTGAGGGAAATTGGAGGTGGATTAACTCAACAGATGGCATTGCATTGTTCTGGTCTTGCTTTGAGTTGGGAGTGGACAGAGGATGTATCACTGTAACAGTCAGCCACATCACAGACAATATGCCATTGACTGTGGGAAGCTGTAGGAAACCATAAATTTCTAATAGAAAGCCATTTATATAACCTCTGAAGGGATCTTCAAACCCACACTTCACTAAGAATGGTAAGTATATTGAGCCCTATTTACATATCATGGAATGTGTTGCCATATTATAAATGGAAATAATTATTGTAATTGTAAAAAAAAATAGAAATCATTGTTTCACCTATGAATAAACATTTGAGTTTGAAAATGGAGCTCTATCATTTCTTTAAATGACATGGGGTAAGGTTGACATAGAAATCTCGTCCTTCAAATGTCACTACTTTCAAAGAAAACACATCATAGTAATTAAGCAATTATTATAACCAAATCTCAGCGTATGATTCATTAATTACTGCCAGTAAATTATATTTTCTTTATAATATTTCTCATTTAGTGAGCAAATCTTATTCTCCAAATGACATTATCTTACTCATTGTGACAGAAATGAATTCTGAAAATAGAGGATTAAAAGAAACTTCTACAAATCCAGTCATCTAATTGGAACTTGTGTCTTTGTCATAAGCCTCACTCAGGATATTCAGAAACCATAATTTGAAAAGCAGAAATCAAATATTTCCCAGGACTATGGTCCATTTCTCAAAACATTTCCATATACATAGTTTAATTTTCTTCCTCTCCATAATAAAAGATATTTACATATGTTTGGCAGAAGTTAATGCTGTATTAATATTTTTCCTGTATTTTTTTCCTTCCTTCTTTCCAAGATAGTAGATGAGCTCTTTTTAATATCTGTCCCTCAATGTAATAACCACTGCCAGGCTTGCCCACAAAACAAAACAAAACAAAAAAAGTAAGTGAACTTAAATGGGAAACTCAGATAAGGAATTCTCCCCAACCTACAACAGCAACAGTTTTACATACTGGAATGCAGATTTTGGGTCTGCCTAGGAAACAGAAAATATGACCTTTTATGGTCATATGTCATTCTAGGTGCTTATGAAGCTGAAAATATAAAATATGTTGAGCCTGTCTCCCACCTGGCAAATACTCTCCTTTTCAGAGGCTGCCAGGACTGCTGAGACTCAGGGTCCTCCTCAAGACCAGGAGGGCAGGGAGAAGTTTCACCTATACACTTGCACTAATGTCTTCATGCATCTATGCTTAGCTTTTATGCAACTTCAATCGTAAACAGTCTAAGTTCTTACCCATTCTCAAGCACAGACCAACCTCCATTGTCTGGTCTCCAAGCTCAGGAATATTTGGAAGCTAGTACCAAAATGCCCTGTTTGAAAGTCAATACTTACCAGAGATTTTGATGGATGGAGTTTCTTTGAGGGAATACATGTGAATCTATGCCTGTCTTATACAAATTGAAAAAGGATAGAGATTTAGAACATTTCCATGATGCTCCAGGGCAAAGCCTACCAAGGAGTTTGGTTCTACACAAACCTGAATTTTAAGCAGTCATGACTGATTGCGCCATGAGCAGTAACTGCAGTTGGTTAAGAATTTGAGGCCTTGCTTCATTTCCCAAGCAATACATACACTGTGGATTCCCGTGAAATCATAGAGGGGAATAGAGCTGTGATCACGATTAGTACTGTGGTTCTCATCTCTTCAGAATGCAGAAACCAGTTTAGGGTTTAAACAGATTTAGGAAACTAAGACATGCATAATGTACCACAGATCTGTGTGGCTTAATATTTAATATAAGTTGGACAAACTTTTATATATATGTATATATATGTATGTATGTATATGTATATATATATATAGAAAGGACCTGTCAAAAAGTACAATAAGTAAGCAATTTTTAACTTGCTTGACATTTTTTCATCCCCCAAACCCAATACCTGACACTTGATTTCTTGAGCCACAGAAAAATAATCTTTTGGAGACCCTTGTGTAGAATCAGGAGGGAGCTGCTCATCAGCATCGATCGGGCTCCAAACAGCTCCTGCCAAGAAGTGCTTCTCCTTCCCTTTCCCTGACTGAGCTAGCAAGAGCCTTGGAAATTCCTGGGAAAGGATTCTCCCCACTCACAGAAGCCCTGCAAAATGAAAACAACCAGATAGAGAGAACAATGGGGACCAGTTGCGCAGCTCCAGAGCATCTCCAGACTGTGTTCCACAACCCCAGTATGCCGGCACCTGGAACACCACTGGAGAAAGAAGGATGCCCAGGGATCCCAGAAACACCTCCCCCAACAGCATCCAGCTGAAACAAGACAGTAGTACACACAGGAGGGAACCAGTTTCACAACTCAAAGTAGGTGAGATAGAAATTTATCTCAAAAAGTGGCTGGACTGGTTTGCACTGGGGCAATACATATCCAAGTCTGAGTATGTAGGTTTCAACTGCAAGTGCTAATCACGTCTCCCATATCAGAGCAGGCTGCTAGAAAAACATCCCAGGCAGGGAAAGAATTCAAGACCCATCCCACTGAGGAAGAAATACTGAGTTGTTATATGTGATATATGTTTAATACACTTTGCCTTTGTAAAATAATTTGTATGGTAGGGTTAACTTTTGTCAGTTTTTATATATTTTGATCTTTTAGTGCCCTTTTTTCAACTGAGCCAGGATCTCACTCTAGCCCAGGCTGACATGGAATTCACTGCAGCCCAGCCCAGTCTTGAGGTAGCAGCAATCTTCCTACCTCAGCCTCCTAAGTGATGGAATTATAGCTGGGAGCCATCACACTTGGCTTATTGCCTTTAAAAGAAAAATCTCCACTTATGCATTGGTATACCATGTTGGTTTTGTTTGTGTTTATATATTGCTTAGTTTAATTCTCATTTGTTCATTTTTCACCGAGTTGACAAGATATCTTTATTGCTCTTCTCAAGGATAATTTATATACTTTCCTTCTATTCCAACCTCTTTTCCACATTCTCTCCTCCTTAGTCCCTCCTTATTATTCTCTATAACTACAATTTCCATAGCCTCAACAACCGCTAAAATCTGTGGAATCTAGTAGTACCTCAACTTCTCTCTCCAAGATATTTATGGTACCTCCATCTTTTCAAAGTTAACACTAGTCCTAATGCATCCTACAATCCTCTCATTTCCAAGTAACCAAAATCCTAGCATACTTCACACCAGTCTTGCTTGTTTATCCACACCAATTATTGAAATCAAAAAGGATCATTGTTGTCATTTCACCAGGACATTCACACAATAGGCGTATCCAATAGTTTTGGTCAGTCTAGCTATTAATATTGTACTCTGGGAGTAATATATACACCATGCCTTGAGCTCCTGAAGAAAGTACCCTACTCATCTAAGAATTTAGCTCAGAAAAAGAGAAAATTCAAGCAATGAACTAGCCCAAGATACGAAAAATCACACCATAATAATATAAGAAGCACAAAAAATTAAAACATTAGTTATTCAAAAACTATAAATCCTAAAGTAATGATCAGTAAGGCTAAATTAGATTAAATGTCAGAGATATCAAAAAAATGATTATAGGTGTAATCAAAGAAATCAAAAGAATCAAAGAAGAAAACAAACTCTAGAAGTAATCTCAAGATAACACAGGAAATCAGCTAAGCAAAATGAGGTGAATACCAAATATAAGTAAGAAAATTAAATTTTAAACAAAATAAAATCTGAAATACTGGACTTTATAAACATAGTAAGTTAAGTTTAAAAAAACTGCATAAAAAGCCTCACCAATTGAATGGCTCAAGGAGCAGACAGAATATGTGAGTTTGAAGACAAGGTAGAGGATTTTAAACACTCCAATCAGGAAAAGGATAATGAGAAGCCAGGGATTTCAACACATTTTGGACACTATGAAGAAATCAAGGGCTGGAGAGATTGCTTAGTGGTTAAGGTGCATGCCTTAGGAAGCCTCTGGACCCAGTTTTGGCTCTCCAGGTCCCACATTAGCCAGATGCACATGTTGGTGCATGTGTCTGGAGTTTGTTTGCAGTAGCTAGAGACCCTGGAGCACCTATTCTCACTCTCTCTATCTCTCTCCCTCTCTCTTTCTCTAATAAATAAATAAAAATAAATCTTTTAAAAAGAGAGAGAAAGAGATCAAATCTAAGAATTCTGGGCATGCTCTTCTTAGAAGAATTTCATAAAGAAATCACCCAAAGTTAGGGAAAGACATGCTAATACAGATGCAAAAGGCATTTAGAACACCAAACAGATAAGACCATTAGTCTTTGCTCTTCATATTCTAATTATACTACTAAACAGACAGACCAAAGAAAAGGTATTGAAATCAGCAAAAGAAAAGCTTCTAGTCAGCTGTAAGGGAAGCCCATCAGGATAACAACAGATGTCTCAACCAAAACTTTAGTGGCAGAAGAGTTTGGAATGGTGTAGCTCACGTTCTGAATGACAACAACTTCTAACCCAGATTACTATGCACAACAAAATTATCTGTCATAATTGAAGGAGAAACAGAATTTTACATGATAAAAACAGGCTAACAGAATACATGACTGCTCAGCCAGCTCTACAAAAAATGCTTGAAGGAAGGCACAAATATGAGGCCACAGGAAAGATTTAAACCATTCTTAAGTAATAGTTAATGAAAGATAGGAATAGAAAAACACCAAGAGCTATAAAATCAATAAGAATGGCAGGAACTAATACATACCTTTCAATAAGAACTCTGAATATCAGTGGTCTCAATTCCCCAGTCAAAAGACACAGACTACTGCTGAAGACTCCACATACTTGGGCTGCAAGGCCACTGAGAAATCCTGCTGGAACTGAGCTGATAACTTCCTCCATGTAGACCAGCTAACAGAAATCTGGAAGAAGCCATTCTGCATGCAGTTCAATGGGAGAAAGAGAAATCACCAGTGAAGATACTCAACAGTGGACACTGCAAGCCTTATATTTGGCCAGCCAGGCCAAATGAGCCAACAGGTGCAATAGTGGCATGTCTGTCATGGTCGAAACCAACTGCCATCTAATTGGACTGGAGGCCCGCTCCATGGGAGGGAATACATCCCTGATACTGAAAACCTACAACAGGGGTAGTCATGTGCCCTAGGGGTGTAACATCTGCTGCTGTCTGGCTAAATGTATATACTATGCTTATCAAACTGCCCAGTAAGCACTTTTCTTAATGTTCATACCCTTATATTAATGCTACTCTCACTTTTGGTAGAGAATCTTCCCTTTTCAGATGGCAATGACCTTGGGACGACTCAGAAGGTATCATGGTGCTGGAAAGAAGTGACCGCAGTGCTCAGTACTGCAATATCTCTATCACACCTTCCAAGGCTCAGGGTCTAATGCAGAAGAGGTGGCAGAAAGAATTTAAGAGCCAAAGGAAAGGTAGGACTCCTTACAACATGCTCCCTCCAGACACAAAATGCCCTGGATATCCATGACCTCACAGTGCCTGACACTACCTATATAAGACCATCATAAGAGGAGGAAAAGATCATGACATCAAAATTAAAAGAGAGACAGATTGAGATGGGTAGGGAATATGATGGAGA
Organism: Dipus sagitta; assembly: GCA_036346955.1. Taxonomy (NCBI): domain Eukaryota; kingdom Metazoa; phylum Chordata; class Mammalia; order Rodentia; family Dipodidae; genus Dipus; species Dipus sagitta. Next base: position 108,331,307 of record CM070783.1, read on the forward strand.
CTGGAGTCTCAAAGGGGAAAGTGGGCGAAGGGAGGGTATTATCATGGGATATTTTTTATAATCATGAAAGTTGTTAATAAAAATTTGAAAAAAAAAAAAGACACAGACTAAGCTGGGTATGGTGGTACATGCTTTTAATCCCAGAACTAGAGAGACCAAACTAGAAGGATCACTGTGAATTTAAGGATAGTCTGAGACTACATAGTGAATTCCAGGTCAGCATGGGCTACAGTGAGACACTACTTAAAAAGAAATTGATACAGACTAGCAGAATTTATTAAAGTGCAGGATCCTTCTATCTGTTGCCTCCAAGAAATTTACCCCTCCATGAAATATAGTCACTACCTTAAGGTGGAAAGTATGTCAACCAAATGGGCCTAGAAAACAAGCATGTGTTGCTATTCTAATATCTGACAGGATATACTTCAACATCAGTCAGAAGACAGTACAGTAATTAAGGGAGCAGTGCAAAAAGAGGAGATTACATTTCTAAACATACTTGTACCAAATGTGGGTATACCCAATTCCTTTTTTTTTTTTTATCCTTTGCTGTAGAGAAAATATACTTAGCTTAAGCTGAATATTTGCATGAGTTTTTCTTTTTCTTTTTTTTCTTTTTTCTTTTTTCTTTATTAGTCAGTTCTGTATTCAGCAAATACAGTCAGTTTGGTACCATTATTAGGCTCATCCGTGACCTACCCCTCCCCCTTGGCCCCTCCTTGTTGAGGTATATGGATCATGCATTGTGGAGTTAGCCCACAGTTATGGGTAAGCTAAATGTCTCTGCATATCATGACCCAACATGTGGCTCTGACATTCTTTCCGCCCCCTCTTCCGCAAAATTTCCCTGAGCCATGTTGGGTTCATTTTTGGGTATACCCAATTTCATCACACACTACTGGATCTAAAGTCCTTCTGTTTCTTGCCTCCAAGAAATTTGCCTCTCCATAAGACAGACACTATCTTAGGGTGAAAGGATGGAAAACACTATTTCAACCAAACAGGCCTAGGAAACAAGCAGGTGTTGCTATCATAATATCTGACAGGATAGACTTCAAACAAATAGTAGTGAGAAAGGTAAAGAAGGCCACTTTATATTGATTAAAGGAACAATCCAACAGGAAGACATTATAAATTTAAACATATACACACCTAACATGGGTGTATCCCAGTTTCATCAAACAAGTACTATTATACTTAAGGTCACAAATAACACCAAGCACAATTTTAGTGAGTGACTTCAATCCCCCACTTTCATCAAATGACAGGTCATCCCAGCAAAAAATAAACAGAGAGACATCTGGATCAAACGATGTCATTGAACAAAGGGACCTAACAGATACCTACAGAACATTCCATCCAAATGTTGCAGCATACACATTTTCCTCAGCAGCACATGGAAAATTCTCTAAAAGAGGCCATATATTAGGACACAAAGCAAATCTTAACAAATAAAGAAAAATTGAAATATTTCCTTGTACTCTATCTGATCACAGTGGAATTAAACCGCAAAACAGCAACAAGCAAAACTACAGACCATACACAAAATCATAGAATCTAAACAGTACATTGCTGAATGATTAATAGGTCATTGGAAAAAATAAAAAATGAAATCAATAACTTTCATAGAATCAAATGATAATGTGAATACAACATACCAAAACTTTTGGGACACAATGAAGGTAGTCCTATCAGGGAAAGTTATAGCTGTAAGTGCCTATATTAAGAAATTAGTAAAGTCACAAGTAAAGAACTTAATGCTTCACCTTAAGGCCTTGGAAAAATAAGAACAAGGCAAACCAAAAATCAGTAGATGGGAATAAATAATAAAAATTAGAGCAGAAATTAATGAAATAGAAACTAAAACAACAATGCAATGAATCAATGAAACAAAGTTGGTTCTTTGAAAGAATAAAAAAGATTAATAAACCCTTAACAAATCTGACCAGAAGAGAGACAAGACACAAATTAATAAAATCAGAGATTTAAAATGCACCATTACAACAGATACCAAAGAAATTCAGAAAAATCATAAGGAGTTACTTTTGGAATATATACTCCTGAGCTGGGCATGGTGGCGCACTCCTTTAATCCTAGCACTTGGGAGACAGAGATAGGAGGATCACCATGAGTTCAAGGCCACCCTGAGACTACATAGTGAATTCCAGGTCAGCCTGAGCTAGAGTGAGACCTTACCACACACACACACACACACAATACATATATATATATATATATATATATATATATATATATATATATATATGTATGTATATATATATATATATTATATATACATATATATACATATATATATATGATTAATATGACTTAACAAAATTAAATCAAGATGAGATAAACCATTTAAATAGACCTATAACAAGTACAGAGGTCAACGCAGTTATAAAACATCTCCCAACTAAAAAAAGTCAAGGCCCAGATGGATTCAGTGGTGAATTCTAACAGACCTTCATGGAAGAAATAACACTAATAATTCTCAAATTTTTCCATAAAGTAGAAAAGGAAGGAATACTACTGAACTCTTTCTATGAAGCCAGCATCACCCTGATACCGAAACCAGGCAAAGACAGAACAAAAAAAAAAATACAATTTTGAGCAACAAAAGTACGGCTGGTGGTATCACCATACCTGATTTTAGGCTGTATTACAAAGCCATACTAACAAAAACATCATGGTACTGGCACAAAGACAGACACGTAGACCAATGGAACAGAAAAGAGGACCCAGATGTAAGTCCATCAGCTACAACCAGCTGATTGTGACAAGAATGCCAAAAATATGCTTTGGAGAAAAGACAACCTCTTTAACAAATGGTGCTGGGGAAACTGGATATCTATGTAAATGGATGAAAATAGATCCTTATCTCTTTCCATGCACAAGAATCAAGTCCAAATGGATCAAAAAGATCAAAAACCTTAATATCAGACCTGAAACTCTGAAACTGCTAGCGGAAAATGTAGGGGAAACCCTTCAAGATATTGGCATAGGCAACAACTTTCTGAATATAACCTCAGTTGCTCAAGAAATAAAACCACTAATCAACCACTAGGACCTCATGAAATTAAAAAGCTTTTGTACAGCAAAGGGTGCTGTGAATAAAAAAAAAAAGTTAGCCTACAGAATGGAAGAAAATCTTTGCCAGCTATACAACTGACAGAGGTTTAATATCTAGGATACACAAAGAACTCAGAAAACCAAATAAATCAAACAACCCAATTAAAAAATGGGCTATGGAACTAAATAGAGAGTTCTCAAAAGAAAAAAATACAGATGGCATATAAACATCTAAAAAAAAAAAAGGTCTACATCCTTAGCCATCAGAGAAATGCAAATTAAAACTACTTTGCAATTTCATCTCACTCCTGTCAGAATAGCTATCATCAATAGTACAAATGACAATAAATGTTGGCAAGGATTCAGAAAAAGTAGAACTCTTGTACACTGTTGGTGGGAATGTAATATGGTACAGCCATTGTGGAAACCAGTGTGGGGGTTCCTGAGGCAGCTAAATATAGATTTACCATATGACCCAGCTATACCACTCCTAGGCATATATCCTAAGGACTCTTCTTACTCACTACCTTAGCGATACTTGCACAACCATGTTTATTGCCGCTCTATTCACAGTAGCTAGGAAATGGAACCAGCCTAGATGCCCCTCAAATGATACATGGGTAATGAAGATGTGGTACATTTATACAATGGAGTTCTATTCAGTGATAAAGAAAAATGAAATTATGAAATTTTCAGGGAAGTGGATGGATCTGGAAAGGATTATACTAAGAGAGATAACCCACTCCCAGAAAGCCAAAAATCACATGTTCTTTCTCTCATTTTTGGTTCCTACCTACAAATGATCAGACTTGTGTGTGAGTTGGAGTGAAAATAGGTAGTTGAGGCCAGTAAGCTAGAAAGGGGCTATAAAGGACAGAGGAGAGGAGAGGACTTAAGGGGATGCTATTGTATATATGTAAATAGATGAACAGATTACTAGGGATGGAATGTCTTAAGTGAAGTCAGAGGAAGAGACTGAGGGTTAAGCAAAATTTAGAATGTTGTGAAAAAGCCATATGAAAACCTACTTTTTTGGATAATGGCTCACCCAAAAGCCATAGATTGTTACTAGAAAAATTTCATTGCCAGGAATGGAATACCTTCCAATGAGTTGTTAGCCAGGAAGGTCCCTGATGCCCCCAAAACATCATAGGCTATTGCCAAGGCTGTTTCCCACTAGAAATAGATAGTGACACCCTATTGCTGAAGACTCCACGTGCCTGGGCTGCAAGGTCACTGAGAAATCAAGCTAGGGCTGAGCTGAAAACCTCCTCCCTGTAGGCCATCTGTCAGAAAGCTGGAAAAAGCTACACAGTATGCAGGCCTATGGGAGACAGAAGTCATCACCAGTGAAAAAAGTAGGCACTGCAAGCCTCAAGTTTGGCCAGCCAAGCCAAGTGACCAAATGGGTGCAATAGTGACATGTCTGTCATGGAGGTAACCAAGTGCTCTCTAATTGGACCAGAGGTCCACTCTATGGGAGGAAATATATAACTGGCACTGAAAACTTAATCAAAGGCCTATGACCAGGGAGGTCATGATCCCTAGGTGTGTAACACCTGCTGGTGTCTGGATAAATGCATATATTATGCTCACCAAGCCACACATTAAGCACTTCTCTTAATGTTCATACCCATATATTAATACTACTCTAACTTTTGGTTAGAGAAGCTTCTCTTTTCAGATATGAGTGACCTCTGGGAGAACTCAAAAGGCACCATAGTGCTGAGAACAAGTGACAGAGGAGTGTTCTATCCTATAGAAACATCTCTATCACACCCTCCATTGTAGAAGAGGTGGCAAAAATAATGTAAGAATCAAAGGAAGAGTAGGACTACTTACAGTGCATACTTACAGATACAAAATGGCCTGGATATTCATGACTTCGTAATGCCTGATACTACCTACATAGGACCCTCATAACAGGAGGAAAAGATGATGACATCAAAATAAAAGAGAAACTAATTGATAAGAGGAGGGGATATAATGGAGAATGTATTTGTGAAAGGGAAAGTGGAGGAGGGGAGGGAATTATCATGGTTTATTGTCTATAATTATAGAAGTTGTCAATAAACAAAAGTTAAAAATAGAGCACAGATAAATAGCTTAATAATACATACTAGTGCTTTAGAATAAACCAAGTCAAAAATCAGTAGACGGAAATAAAAAATAAAACCAGAGCAAGTATTAATGAAATATGAACAAAAATCAATATACAGTATAATGTATTGCAAAATAGTATAGGTATGTAAAGTACTTTGGAAATAGAAATTTAGGGAATTGGAATCTATCAGTTTTAAATTCTCAATTTTTATAGTTTTACTTTTGCACCCTTAAGTAGAGAAAGTCCTTTTAATATCTATGTTTTGGAATCTACATCACCCACATTATATTGCTTCTGAAACAGTTAAATAAACTTTTGAGTTTTTCACACAGGAAGGATGTGTAACAGACTTGGGATGATCATGTCATTATCATTTTCGTGCAGCAGGAGATCTTTTTCAGTTCAGCTTCAAACTGTAAATTACTTTCCCATCACAAAGTAAATGAAATAAAGTTCCTCACGTTGCACTATGCATGTTGAACTCAGAGGCAATAGAGAGCATTCAAAATGAAGCCAAAAGCTGCAGTCCAGAAAATGAAAAGAGAAGCAGAAGGCATTTAACAGAAAGTACTGGAAGAAAGCCACTCTTTAAAAGAGAGTTGATACTGTTTGTATGCTCACAGTGAACTCACAGCAACATACATTGTTAAAAGAAAGAAGAGGAGGGGACAAACTTCTCTAACGGGTAATTAAAGCTCAAACTCAAGGATTCAATTTCTCCCTGCAAACAGGCACAAGGCAGAGACATGCAGAAAACAGACAACTAGAGAAAAGAAAACCATCAGAAACACATTCTTAATTCACTTGTTTATAAGATTCAGCAGTAAATTAAAATGAAAGATATTAGTATTAGCTTTAGAACTGGTTCATTATTCATTATAAACTCCACAGAATATATAGCTCTCATTTACAAATACAGGCTGAGTCATTGTCATTAAGTTTTACTGCTACAGTGATTCACATTAAGAATCTTCCAGCTATTGGTACATCTAACTATTAGAACTAAATAAACCCACTTAACTATTTTTAACAAGAGTCTGATGTTCATAGCACATCAGACAGGCAGGGACATAGCCGTACACATACACTCTGGGCCATGCAGGTACACAGGGAGGGAAGAGTACAGCCCACCTATGCTGACCAGCTGTGCGTGAAGGCTGGACAACTGCCCTCCCAGCACTAGATCTGTGACAGCTAAACTAGCTCCATCTCCAACACTGGTTACCTTGAAACTTTCTTTTTTAACTCTCAATACTTACCTCCAGCTACACTCCTCTGACTCTCTTCTCATTGACTAAAAAGTTGTCAAGCTGCCAGACTGCAGGAAGTGCGAAAGCACAAGGGAGAGGCAGAATACAATAACCATTAAGCATGTCCATGAGTTCCATCAGACATTCTGTATGAGGGGACAATGAACTCAAGGAAGCCTGCATGGGACAGTTCATGAAAACTAGCTGCCAGGAACAGAACAGCTTGGGCAGGAGACATTTTTCTCTATTTTCTTCCCAATTGTCTGACAACCTTTGTCATTGACCATTTTGTTTATGTATGTCTGATCATTAGGTATTGTAAGTCTATAGCCTCAATGTTAAGCCCTCCCCGACTTCTTACTCTACACTCTGTCCTGGGGAGGTTTCATCCTTATGTATGGCTGATTACTATCTGCAAACAAACTTGTAATTACAGCCCAAATCATATGTTACTTTCCTTTGCTGGGACAAAAATACTAGAGGAAAACAACTTAAGAGGAGAAATTTATTTTCACAGACTTTTGGAAGTTTCAGTCCACAGTGGGCAGGCTCCTTGCTTTGGGCCTGAAATGAGGTGGAACTTCATGACAGTGGGAATATACAGCAGAGGAGACTGCTGACTTTATGACAGCCAGCAAGTGAAGAGGGGCAGGCACACAATATGCCCTCCAAAGGCATGCCCTCCATTTGTCTACTTCCTCCAACTAGGCCTCCTAATAAGCCATTTGAGCAACGAACTAATCAATGGATTGGTCCACTGATGAGATCAGAGTTCTGATAATCCCATCACTTCCCAACAGCCCCACTTCTGAACATTCCTACACTCAAGTCTCAATACAGGAGTCTTAGTGGGACAAACACTGTCTTGAACCTGCGATCTAAAGTCAAGTGCCTACTAGAAGAGAGTTCAAATTTCCTACAACTGCTTCTTACTTCTCTAAATGAAACAGGTGGAAATTCAAGAATGAGGAAAGAGGCTCAACCATTTCACCTTCTTCCAGTGTTTTGCCCTATGCCCAGGAATGACTAACAAGTCAGAAACAATTCTACACGTCCAGAATCTTCTCATTCACATTCCCCATGTAACATACTATTATACCCTGTGGATCTGCCTTGGAAAAATCTATCTATCCACAACTATTTATGCCACAGCACCGCGTCCTTTGTACCAGGAGTATGATTGGTCATGTCACTCTCACCTGGACTCCCATTTTAGCACCCAAAATGATGCTTAGACATAACTCTAAATCAGAGAAGTTCAAGTACTTGCTTGATAGCTTCTAGTCATTTCTTAGTCTCTGATCAAAATCCTTACTTTGTTATACAAAGCTTCCTCCAAATCCCCTTTCACTCTCTTCCTTCTCCCTCTATGTTCACTTGACACAGCCCTTACTTCTTGGGGAAGGCTGAGCCTCTCCTCCAAGAGGAACTTACTACCAAATCCTCTCCTTCCCCCTTCCTTCTCCTATACCCATCTCACACAGCCCTTATTTCTTGGGGAAAACCAAGCCTCCTCCTGAAAGAGGAACCTCCTACGTAAGAAATGTTAGCCTACATCCTCCTTTAGCAGCATAATTCCAACTCTTTTCTCCAGACCTCATTTCAGACAAGTTGGAATTTTCATGGGAGAAAACCTTCCCACCCTCTCCCTTTCTCAGAGAACTATATAACATTCCTTCATAAAATTACCTCATTTCTCATTTTAAGTTCATTATGGTGATCCCTACCCTCAATGTACTATATGAAGAATTGAACAAGGCTATATCTACTTTTGCTTTCACCTGAACTCCCAGAACTGTGCCAATGAGTGATGTGTGATCAACAGCCGTATGTTAAATGGGGTGGGGATAGATGCCTGGGTAAGACAGCAAACTAGCCAGAGCTAACCCTACAGCTGGAAGCGCCATGATTCTAGCTGGGGGGTCTTGGCAGAAGCTCTTAGGACAAGAAGATGTGAAATAGAATGTATAAACCAAAGTTTTAATGATTTCAAGATTTGTATAAATTATACAGTCTATTTGAGCCATCCCTTGGGCAGACCCAGCCTCAAAGAATGCCAGAGCCACAGCATTCCACACAAGAAGAAAAGTGCAAGAACTCTTTCTGGCCTTCATCCTACAGAGCACACTCATTTGGGGCCTGCTGTGAGGGGAGGAGCCTGGGAAAACCATTCAGGCCACTTAGACTAGCACTTAGGTACTTAGAGTTGACAGACAGGTTAGCTCAGTTTCTGTTACAAAGAGCTCTATTGGAAAGGGTTGCCATCCTGTCCATCACCTGTAAAGACTCAATCAAGACTATGCACATAGGAGCCCATAGAGAAGGAAAAGAAACTGGGTACACTGGCTGTGGACAGAGCTGAGTCCTCCTATTTCAGGAAAACATTCCCCACACTGACTCCAGCACTCTGTTCTGCTTTCTACTTATGAAATGTTTGGTAGGTGTCACATGAAATTAGTCTACCAAACCAGAAAATCCAAATAACCAGCAAAGTTATTTCTAGAAAGAAAAGAGTTTCATCTTTTAAGGACTCATGTTCAACTCTCCAGGCTCCCTGTAAGCCAGATGCACAGTGATGCAAGCATGCAAGGTCACAAGGGGGCGCACACATCTGGAGTTCGATTACAGTGGCTGGAGGCCCTGGCTCACCAATTCTCTCTTACTCTCTCTCACTCACTCACTCTCACATTCTCCAATAATTTTTTTTAAAAAAGACAGTCTGTTGGGCTTGCCTCAAAAATAACTAAAAATAATTAAGAAATTTGTTTTAAAAGAGTACTAATACTCCTCATTATCTGAATGGAGCCTTTGTTGAAAAACAAAACTGACAGCAATAATGGGTAAAGCTGAATTAGCCAGAGGAAATACAATGACAACTAATATTTTCTAGCCTCAGGTTAATATGCCTTATTTACCCACAGCCAATATCTTGCCTCAGACTGGCTAGTTGGATTTTATTGATTGGTTGTTTGGTATAACTTTTAGAGCATTTTTTCAATTACTAATATCAATGGCATTTCCACCTTGATGTACTCATTCCTACTTCTTTATTGAAATTCACTGGACACATGCAGCATGCATACAAAGAGGGAAGGAAAGAAAGAACAGATTCAGGGAACACCTCCCCTCAGAGCTACAAAAATGCCAAGGCTCAGATTTGACTTTGCAGTTTTCAAACTTTTCTCTGTTTCCAACAGCAACTGTGAAATCCAGCCAAAAGCATGTTTCACATTTAAATTTCTCTCTCCAGTAGGTTGCATAATTGGGTTGAATGTACTTCATTCTCTTAGAGCTAAAAAATAGGAAGGTTCCCTTGAAGAAAAGGGGGGAAATGAGGAGAGGTGTTTGAAAGTAAAGCATGCCTGTGTGGACTTTTACCCTGACTTGGTTTCAGAGTTTGTAGACTGAAACTGCTCTTGGATGGCAGGCTTGTAGAAGAACTTGTGGTTGCTTCTTATAAGCAGAGCTAGAATGAAAAAGGGATTGAATCCCAGTGTCTCTCATTACAGGGTTAGGGAAAGAAAACTAGGCATTTAACAAGCCTTTGATGAGGATCTTTAATGCCGAAGCATTGAGTCAGGTCTGATGAAGGAGAAATGAATCACATAAGTCCAAACTCTGTAAGCCTGCCACTGATGACAAGAATTCTGCAGTGAGAAACAATAATGTAACTATTTTGCATACTTGATGATTGTCAGATTCCTTTGTATTAACAGGATAAGAGAAGAGTTCTTAAAAGAAAATGCCACTTGAGTTGAGCCTTAAACAGCAAATGCAGAGGCAAGAAGCATCTGAGTCTACAGTTTCACTGAAACAATAATCAAACTCTCTTTGAAAACAGCCCAGCTTTCTTCTAAGTGGCTACAATTCCATTTCTCTGCTTTTTATTACTTGCAGGTAAGTCTCAATAGTAGAATTAATTGTAACAGGAAGGTCCCTGGAAACCACCTGTACCATGGTTTGTGACATTCCTACCCACCCTATCCTTCACAGCAAGTAGACTGACTACATATTTTTGGCTCACTTGCTTTTTTATTTAATTGTCATGAAGCTATACTCTAAAAAACAAGAGAAAAGAAATTGTGTCATTGAGAGGAATATATGTGAACTCAACACATTTATCATAAGCTCAGGCTTATAATATCAACTCTCTATAAAGTACATAAAATACAAACAACCTACCACAGACCCAAAAGCAATGAAATGAGTCTAACTGTTGAATGAAGCCTCCAAAGCAGTGAGCCAAAATCAAGCCTTTCTCTTCTGATGCTGTTTCTCTCCAGTATTTGTTATGCTTATAGAAAGCTGATAAACACAATGACTGTTCCACTCTATTTATGAGTGGGATTGTATTATATTCCATATATGAGCTATATGTGGTATTTTCCCCTTCTGTTTGGTTTATTTCACTTGTACTGCTCTATAGTTCCATCCATGTTGTCAATGACAGGTTGTTGCTTTTTGTAATGCTACATCATGTATGTGTGACACATTCTCTTCCTGCATTCATCCTTTGATGAGTACCATCATGTATGTATGACACATTCTCTTCCTGCATTCATCCTTTGATGAGTACCATCCATCATGTATGTATGACACATTCTCCTCCTGCATTCATCCTCTGATGAGTACTTAGGCTGATCCCATAACTTGGATGTGGTAACAGTACCACAATGCACATGACCATGCAGACATTTCTTCAACATACATATTTCCATGAGATGGTAATTAAATATGAGGGACTCCTTTAGACAGAAGGGGTAAGTTTGATTTTTGTGTGTGTGTGTGAGAGAGAGAGATCTGTTGAGCAGTATGGTGAATTGAGCAAATAGTTGAGTACTGTACATTCAGTGTCTCTGGAAGAATAGATGTCATATGACATACTTGTCAAATGTTGAAGTGATGGATCAGTGGGTGGTGGGTTGATTTGTTCATTCCACATTGTGTTAAAAATCCCAACATCACCGGGCATGGTGGCACATGCTTTTAATCCCAGCATTCGGAAGGCAGAGGTAGGAGGATTACTGTGAGTTTAAGGCCAGAGTGAATTCCAGGTCAGCCTGGTCTACAGAGAGACCTTACCTCTAAAAGGCAAAAAAAAAAAAAAAAAAAAAAAAAAAAAAAAAATCACTGTGTACCCTATAAATATGTACAGATATAATTTGTCAATATATAATAAAATATTTGATTAATAATAAAGTGGTAACTAAAATACTACCTAATATCAATACTTGATTCATATGACAGAAAGTCTCAGGAGAATACAAAGAATTATTTGAAAATTCTCTTAATTCTGGGGATATAGTCAGCATGTACTCCCACACTGTCACAGCTGAGAATTACATGGCTCTGCTATACAATATTATAGCTGAAATATCTTATTTATTGTGACCTCAAGAAAGAATTTGTCAGTTCATCTTCATCTCTCTGAAATCATATGAACTGATAGAAATTATCTTACATGTGTATATAATAGTAAGTAATCTTTAAATTTTACTTCATCTATTTTATTTCCTAGTCTCTGATAATGAAGACAAATATTTTCAACTTTAAGAATTTGAGGGAAAAAATATTTCGTTAGCTATACATGTTTTGTGATGGTATCTGCATCCATGGAATTATAAGGTTTATCCAACTTCCTTCTTTCTCGCCATTTTTTCTCATCAATTTTTGGAGGGTTCCGTCACTGTCACATACTGACCATATAAGTGCTGTTCATGGCCTTGTGTCTGGCTGAACTGCAGAGTATAAGAGTGTTTGTTACTCCTTAGTACAACCCGTAGAAGAATGCACCAACTGCTCACCATTTCATTGACTCCATGGCAAAGTCATTATAACAGTAGTCAGCACTGCAAAAGCAATATGCTTTGCATGTCTTAACATACTTAAATCCTTACAATAACCTTATGAAGTATTATAATTTCCAGATGAGGATTAGTTAATACAAAGGTTCAGTAATTTTTCCATAAGACTATTCCAACTGTCAGTTCCATTCTCATCTTTCTAATATGATCCTCTCAGATGATAGAAAATTTATTATCAATTGTGTTCCTTATAAGATACATAGAACTTTTTAATTATATCTGTTATACAAAAACATAAAAGAATAATAATAGCAATTCTTGGCTCTCACCTTCTATGGCACAAATGAAATTCCCATACAAAGCAAGTAGATATATTACTTAGTGCAACCATTTTTTGAAAAAAATTAACATAAACTATTTGGTATGTTATAATAAACTGGCAGTTTTTTATGTTTTTTCTTTTACTATTTAATGTGCAGTTTGAGTTATTTTTCACTGTCAACTGATTGGCTTAAGAAACACCTAAGAGGCTGGAGAGATGGCTTAGCGGTTAAGTGCTTGCCTGTGAAGCCTAAGGACCCCGGTTCGAGGCTCAATTCCCCAGGACCCACGTTAGCCAGATGCACAAGCAGGCGCACGCGTCTGGAGTTTGTTTACAGAGGCTGGAAGCTCTGGCACGCCCATTCTCTCTCTCTCTCTCTCTCTTCTCTCTGCCTCCTTCTCTCTGTCGCTCTCAAATAAATAAATAAACAAACAAAAAAATTATTAAAAAAAGAAACACCTAAGACATTAGTAAGGTACACCTTGAGTGTGTTTGTGAGGGCTTTTCCAAAGAAAATTAATGAACAGGGAATGGCAAGGCTCTGCTTGTGAGGAAGAAATAAAAAGAAAAAGATAAAAAAGCCAGCTGAGTGCTCAGCCTCTCTCCTCTCAGCTTCCTCACCACCATAATGTGGCATGAGCTGCCCCATCCACACCTTCCCTGCCATGATGGGCCGAATACTCTGGCACTCATCATGAACCTTTATCTGTCCACACTTAAGGTATTTCTGTTGGTGTTTGTCATATATTCACAAAAACAGCATCTATAGGTGAATATGCCTGTTTCTGAACAGCTCTTCCAGCACTCACCTCTTTCTGCTTGCACCCCAGAAAAGCAACCCAGCACCCCTCTTACCATTCACAGTTAGCTATCCATTATTCTGACCCAGTCCTTCCTGACCTCATCTCATGGTTCCTTTCCTGGTTAGCACATGCAAAATTTATCCTTGGGGCTTTGTCTTCCTTTCTTGGCTAATTTAGAGCTCAGCCTATCTCTTTGTATAGGCCTTTTCCTCACAGTGATTTCCCTCATTGTACCAAATGTATTTGCAATGGTGGCAACAAGGGAGGAGGGCATGTGCATTTCTGCAATCCTAATATAAGTCCTGCCACTCAGCATGCTTGGTCCAGCTTAGGTCATAGGGAAAGTTTGGTTGGCTTAAGCCATTCATTCAAGGCTCACCCTAGGAACCGAATGGGACCAATTACATGGTCTCTATGTGGCCACTTCTGAAAAGAATCTGCAATAGGAGCAAAAGACTGGATGTTAGGCAACATAGGCAAGTGGTCCACACCTGCATAAGTTATATAACTGTATTTTCTCCCTCAAGTCCAAGTCTTTATCTGGGTGATTCACTGTCTTACCCATAGTATGTAGCACTAACTCTTACCATGTTTCCAACTTTATGCTAGGAATGTGGGTCATTTGATCTACCAAACTAATTTCCCTGAAATCAACTTGCTGGGCTTCTGACTACTAAATGTCACTTGGTTTCCTCTTACTCTGTCCCATAAACCTCCCAGAATTACCTCCTGGAGACATGGGGCTTCATTCTTTCCAATATGTTTCTGGCTCCTCTAACTTACTTGTCAGACCCTTCCCACTGACCCTGGTCAAGGTTTGCTCACAAACCAACCTTTAGGTACGACTCCAGCTCCACATTCTTCTTCATTCCGCATGCCAGACCTTGTCATATGCTATTAGGCCAGCCTAGAGATACACTAAACAAGTCTTCTAATCTTCAAAATAATATATTTAGGAAAGGAAAGTGTAATAAAAAGACAAGTAATGCTATTTGTAATAATCCACAGACATTATTTTTAATGTTGATTTAAACTCTTGTATGGAAACGTGAGTAAAAATATACATGTGATTTAAGAAGAGCAATTTCATTACTTACTCATGGCATTTCAAGCAAAGTATGTTCAAATAAAGATGTGTAAAGTGATAAAACCAGAATATCACAGAATAATCTTTTAGGTGCCTTCTAAATAGGAGAAGATTTACAATAGTTGTAAATAATTTACCCATGGCTCATGTGTTTATTTAAATCTGTACTTCTTAAATGTTTGAGAACAGCTTGTTCAGCTTTTTGTTATCATAAACATTTCATCTACAGACTCGTTTATAACATTAAGCAAATCCTGTCACCCCTTTTTACATGGTTCAAAAGCAAATTTTACCCCATATCCCCATCTGGTTATTATAAATTATATATTAGTCAAAGCCAGAATCTTTAACCTTTTTATAGTACTAGGAACTAGTCTTTGGAACCAGAATTAAGTAAGTGCCTGGGGTATATGAGGCAGATTCCCTGTCCTGCAGATTGAATCTCTCCATCAAGGTAAGTGCTCCCTTCTAAAATGTTTCTCTCTTTACATCTTTATTAAGGAACGAAATTAAAGAAAAAAACTAATGGACTGGAGTTATAGCACAATGAAAGATTGCATGCTTAGTATTTATAAGACCCCAGATTCAAGCCCCAACAACAAAGAATAATAGAAATAATGATAAGAACATTAATAATTAATAATGTACAGTGGTGGTTGCTCAACTACTCACAGAGGCTGCAGTCATGAACGTCGTTGGACGAGCTCTCACATATGTTGTCTTTGACTCATATTATTTCAGAGCATTTTGGAGCAGCATTTACAATGTCTTCATACAAATCTCGGGATTTCAATTGCTATGCAAAATCAGATCTGGCTTACCTGGGTTGATTTCTCACATGGCTTTAGTCCTCTTTTCACAGGGTTTGGGCTGTGCAGCTTAACACAGGTCCCATTGCTCCCTACTGTGTCCCTGACTCCTAGACCAGGAACTAGTTGCCATTGACATTTTCACTGCTTTTCTATAATGACAGATATGTATACTAATGATTTTAATTTTTTTTTAATTTTTAGAGATAGGGTCTCACTCTTGCCCAGGCTAACCTGGAATTCACTATGTAGTCTCAGGGTGGCCTCAAACTCACTGTGATCCTCCTGCCTCTGCCTCCCAAGTGCTGGGATTAAAGGCAGGTGCCACCAAGCCCGACTGTACACATGGGTTTTTTGTTTTTGGTTATTTTTTTGTCTTTGTTGTTTTGTTTTAAATTTTTTCTTCATGTTTTTATTAGTTACCTACACAGTATGTATACAGCCATGTTGGTACCATCATTAGCCCGCTCCCTGTCCACTCCCCCCCAAAAGATAACCTCCTTGTTGGGGAATGTGGGTCATGCATTGTGTGTGTAGCCGTAAGTTATGGGGAGGAGGCAATATGTCTGTGCATAATGTTCCAACATGTGGCCCTAACAATCCACTCCCTCTTCTGAGAATTTCCCTGACCCATGTTAGGTTTGTTATAGGTGTACTTCAGTGATGAGGTCTTGGGAGCCTCTGTGTCTCTGGATATCTGGTTTGATAGGAGTAGAGTGTTCTCTGTGTCTATCTCCTTCACCCTTGTGCTGGTAACAGGTTCACCAAAAAAGCAGCATTCTTGATCATTTCTCCAGTTACTCAATGGTTTCAGCCAGGCCCTGGTGAGGTGCAATGGGCTGATTCTCTCCTCAGGTTCTGTGTCCATCTGAAAAAGAGAAGCAACTTCTGCAATGGAGAGTGAAGTCAGCACCAGATAAATGGGATAACCATTATTATTTTAGAGACAATTTAATAGGTGTAGGCCCTCTTGTAGCCCACTATTAGTGGGAACTTGATAATGGAGAGCGGGCTTGTTTTTTGGATATGGTTTTGATTTATTTCCCTGCTCTAGCTATGGGTTCCATTCCACTGAGCGGATCCATTAGCCAAACCAAGAGTAGTTGGTTACCCATCATGGCTGAGTGCCACTATTGCACTTATGTGAGCATCACATCAGGTTGTTTGCTGCTGAGTAGCTTAGACCACGAGTTGCTTGGACAGATGTTGGTCATTTCCCCCCAGTCATTCATGTAGCACCTTCTGGCACTAGACGAGCTGCCTGGGGACTGACTCTTCCAGATCCCAGCCAGGTCACTCCATGTTCCATACCAACAGCATATAGTGTCTTCGGCCTTAGGGTCTTACCATTAACCTTTGGTGGGTCATCAAGTACTCTGACAGAAATCTGTCTTCTCTTGGGAAACCTTGTAGCTCTCTCTGATCAACAGCTCATTGTGGATGTTAACCGTTTGCTGGTAATGGGAGTTATAGGCCAGCGCCAAGGGAAAAGAAGGAATAAAAAGATAGGTAATATAAAAGAGAAAGAGAGAAGAGGGAGGGGGAGAGAGAGAGAGAGGGAGATTGGGAGAGAAAGTAGAACATTGAGGTTAGTCTTCACCATACCCTCTCCAGGGCCGTGTGATTCAGGTGTTCCCTCTAAGGACCTGCTGAAGGTTCAACCATTTAGTCTGTCTTTTAGGATATAAAATTTTATGGTGCCATTGCCATTTGGGTCTAGTTTTGTGTCCCCCCAACCCCACACTTACCCTCACCTCCCACCCCGCCCTTCTTATTGTCCAGTCCTCCAGATGCTTATTGGGTATGTCAGCATCTTGGGCAGATTCAGGTTAGGAGCCATAGATGAGAGAGACCATGTGACGATTATCTTTCTGTGATTGGGTGAGTTTGCTGAAAATTATCTGTTCCAAGTTTGACCATTTTTCTTCAAATTTCATTGTGTCATTTTCCTTATTTCTGTACACACATGTTTTTAAAAATATTTTATTTATTTGAATGAGTGAGAGAATACACATGGGGACATCAGGGCTTCTTGCCATTGCAAATGGACTCTAGTCACTTGTGCCACTTTATGCATCTGGCTTTATGTGGGTACTGGGAAATTCAATCCAGGCCTGTAGGCTAGGCAAGCAAATGCCTTTAATAGCTGAGCCATCTCCCTAGCCTTCATGTTTTGTCTTTTATTTTAGTTTTAATCAACAAGAGAACACCAAAGACAGAGATAGAGGGCCATATGGTTTTAAAAAGTATACCAATATTATTTATTTGCTCACCTGACCTATTTTAGTAACTGTCTGGTTAACTCATACAGTACAGTTGAAGGTATACTCCATGATCTAACTGCTCTGCAAGTTCTACTTCCTCCTCCACTGAAAGTCATCCCTTCTATACTTATGGTGTCATGATCTTTTTTGAAGATGGTAGTAGTAATAATGGTAGTTGATATTTGATTGCTAATGACTAGCTGCCCCATCCTGCATTATGTACTCTACTTGCTATAATATTTAAACTTTATGTCAGCCATTTAAAACAGTCCTGCATGATTCTGACCAATTCTATGAAGACACAATTCAGTAACAACCTTGACTCACTTTTAAACTACTCAACATTGCTCTCCTGCTCAGGGCTTCCATGTTGTGGCTTACACCAGGAGCTCCCAGACAACTCCTCCTGTGGCAGAGGAAGCTGAGGGCTAAAATTGGGTCTGAGGAAAACTGGAATAGTACTCTATCTTTCTCACTCTCACATTATCATCCCCATTCTTACATTCTTATTCATCTCTGCTCTTAATGTAATATCAACATCATTTTCTCTGTGGTGGTCTGGCTTCTTCCCTGCAGTAATGAAATATGATGGGAAAGAGGTCACAGCCTACATGTCAACAGTGACCACTTTAACTAAAATTCAGTTTGAGAATTCCCAAGAAAAATCTCTAACTGACCTGGTTTAGTGCAAGTCAGGGAGGAGTGAAGGAAGGCCACCAAAGAGTCACTGAAGGGTAAATCCCAATGCTTCCTGCACTCACCTCCTCTGACCCTGAAAACCATCATGAGGTAACTAAAGGATCATGCAGAGCTGAGGGAGAATCAATGCGTACATGCACACATTGCACATTGTCAGCTCTGAATCCTTTAACCCACACCTTCTGAGCCTACATTACCACAAAGAACTATGACAGAGTCTACCATGGGAGAGAAGTCTATCATATAATAAGATTCAACCAGCCCAGAGTTATACCTCCTTTAAACATTTACATAACATTAAATAAAACCTTTGGATCATTCTATGCTCTTTTGCCATTTATTTTTTAGCTCTCATTTTATAGCAAATATTCCCTAAAGTGAAGAGTCTTATTTCTGTTCTCAGCTCACCTATCCTTGGTACATCATCCAGTACACTGGAGGAGGAAAATAAATATTTGTTGAAAGACTAACTTCAAATGTACTCAACAAAGTGACCTGGTTTTTATTTGTCTATTATTACTTTTTCTTGAAAATGGTTAGTTCTTTCTCAGCTTCAAGCAAAAGTAAGCCTTTTCTTAACTGATTTGTGAGGAAAAACACATATTGCTCTCTCAAAATGTAGCAAATGTCTTTGTAACAAGTACTGCTGTAAGTAACTGAAAAAAAATGAATAAAACTCTGCTCTCAAATAATTGAATATTAACATGTTGATGTAGATACTTAGTTTTCACATGCATGTCCTATATTGTTAATTCCACATGTTCACCATATGTCAAAATAATAAACATCTTTAAAAGTTGGCTCCTTTTCTCTTCCATCTTCCTTTCAGATCCATACCCATGATGCAAGTAGAAACTGTTCATATGCACTTAATTACACAAAAATTGTCTGTATATTTCCTTCTAGTAATTACTGTGCTTAAAAATTTATAAACTATTTCCTTCTCCTCCCCACTTGCCATCTTCCCACAGTATTAGTTATTATATAAGTTGATGTCAAATAATAAGCACATAAACATGAAAATGTGCAAATATGGGGCTTTAGACACATTAATTTTCAGGATTTTAGGTATTAAATTTATCTTGAAATTAGTGATGTTCATATTTTGAGTAAAAAATGGTAGACTTTGTAACTAAAACACATATCACTCTATTATGGCTTTTTTCACTCTTAAAGGCTTAAGATGTGTTACAATTTTTTGTTTGTTTGTTTGTTGTGCTAGAGACAAAATCTAGGGATTTTCACATCCTTAGCAAACACTCTCCCACTCAGTTACACCTTCAGCCCCATTAAACCATATTTTCCTTGACTATTATAGTGAGTTCATTACAATACCGCCAGTACTCTCCATGAAATATACCTTAAATCATAATGCTGAGCAGCCTGTCCAAAGTTGAGGACAGGGAACTAACCTTCTTTGTTTCACCCTTGTATCAGATCAGCCCTTTATCACACAGGTTGATCAAATCAATCCAAACCTCTGCTTCTGGACCTCCAAGGACATCGTTGGCCATTTCCTATGAATTGAAACATTTCCTCCTGGACGAAAGAGCTCATAAGGCTTAGGAAGTAAATGAAACTTACAAGATTCACAAGACCCCTCTCCAGGGCTGTCTAAACAGAAATAATTTCTGGGAGAAGGGACTCGGGCCTGCCCAGCTGACCAGGTTGTGCAGGGAGCTTTCATGAGCTTTGGAGTGATACAGCTGCCTTTGAGGACTCCTGTCCCTCACCCATACCTGTAAGTAACCCAAATGAGCTCATTGGTTCACTAACCTAGACTTGGATGGAATCATTTCTTTGGGCAGTCATTGGTAGGCTATCTGCATAGACACTTCACACAACCATGGTATCCCTTGGAGCTAACTCAATCACAAAGGACCCACCTACAATCACATGCCTATATAGCAGGAAGAAAACTTAAAGACCAAAAATCCCATTACCCTCATTTGTCAAAGTGAACTGTCAAATGCATTAAATGACTCACCCAAACACATGCAAATTAGTAAAGGTGCATCATGTATAACCACACAACCTATTCTGGAAGGATTCAGTGACATCTTAGAGCCAGCTACATTTCGTTTACTATTACCTCACACCCAAAATTCAAAATGAAGAAAACATGTCTTGTTGTCTTGGTCTCAGAACTCTACCCCAAGTATCTTGTGCAGGTCCACACTCCAGCAGGCTTGTTTCAATCCAGATAATGCACAGAGATTCATGAGTGCCTACCATTATCAGTGTTTACATCATTTAGTCTGTGCAGACGCTTCCCATCTTCCACTGAACATTGGTTTCATCCATGCAGAAGTGTTTGCTTGCTGCAGTTTTATTGATGCCACCAAAAAACTTTAATGACAGCACTAGGATAGGATAGGATAGGATAGGATAGGATAGGATAGGATAGGATAGAGTGGGTGTAGTCAAGTTTTAAAGCTGCCATAAAATAAAATTTACTGGGTGGCTGCTTCAGAAATTTATGTAAGAGCTCCCAAAGGAGTCATTCTGTTTGAAGAATGTTCTGTGGAGCTTTTTGTGAGAACTACATTTTCCTTGCCAATCCACCATTTTTTTACATACATCTGACAGGAAATTCACTTGGAGTTGCTGTGGGGAAAGTGATAAAAATCAAGCAAAGCAAAACCTTTAACACATCAACTAGGCTAAACACAACAATTAGACTTCAGACCTGAGAAAGATTGATCTGAAGAGTTGGCATAAAATGTTTTCTCACTTCCCTACAAAACTCTGCCTTCATCATCCTGGTCGCAGGTGTTTTAACTTTTGCTAAAGTAAAAAGACATCATCATTACACATGATTAATAACTAAAAGCACTCTATGGTATATAATAATTTTAGCACAAAAAGAAACTAGGACCAGTTTATACAAAGATGTTTCAACCATTTTCCATTTTAAAAATTGATTGGGATACCAGAAATTTAATTTCAGCATTACATGAGTTTTGCCTACTATGGAATGAAAGAGTGCAAAGCACTACTTAACGTGTCAGACCAGGATCTGATATGAGCCCTATTTTCATTCCTGACTCCACCCTGACACATAGCCAGGAGGTAACTGAGGAAGCAGATCCATCTGCGCTATAGAGCAGATAGTTATCCATCTCAAGATGAACCAATCTGCCAGGAAATTACAAATTTTTTGAAATTTATGCTTAACTTCACTCACACTATTTTTCCCTTTGCCTCCCATCTACATGCCAGCAGAAAATACCTACTTAATAAATATTTCCTAAATGTAAAAGTAAAATAATGTTACAAACGTAGTCTTTTATCAACTCTTACTAAATCATGTATTAGGAAAGAATGTCATCTTAATAGATACAAACACTTTTTTCCTATTGATATATAAGTGACATTTATCATTTATTATATAATGGTATAACTTCTCAGAATTATTTTTCAGGAAAATATACATATTTTTCATATAAGTTCCTAAAGAAATATATATCTTAATTTCTTTTATATTTATTTTTTTGTGAGGTAGGTTTTTAGATCCTCCTCCTAAGCCCATTGCCCAGAGACAGGATAATCTTGGAAGAACAGCTGGCTGAGATTCTGGGGTAAGATGGATGAGCTAGAGGCTGCCGCCATGTGTTAGGATGAATGAGAAGAATCAGGAAAACAATATTCCAAGGAGAGAAGGAATTAAGCATCAGAAATCACAAAAGGACCAATGAGAGCTGAAAAATGCAGGTGAAGAGAAGGTCAAAAATGAGCAAGTGGGGAGGGAGGGGAGGGCATCAAAGGGGTGGGAAACACAAATCTAGACCCAAACGGCAATGGTACCATAATTTTCTACTTACTAAAAGACAGACCAAATGGCTGATCCTTCACCAGGCCCTTACAGGGAACACCTGAACCACAAGACACTGGAGAGGGTAAGATCAAGACTAACCTTAATCTTCTACATCTTCCCTCCCTCACTTCCCCTCTCCCTCTCTCTCTCTCTCTCTTATCCCTAACTCTTGTATATTAGTTATCTTTTTCCTCATTTTCTTAGTGGGCACTGACCTGTAACTCCCACAACCAGCATGGGACTATCATCTACAATGAGCTTTTGATCAGAGAGACCTAAAAGGTTTCCTAAAAGACAGACAGATTTCTGTCAGAGTACTTGATGTCCCACCAAAGGCTAGGTTTAAGACCCTACTGCTGAAGACACCTTATATGATTGACATGCAAATTAGAATGGCATGGCTGGAAGTTGGAAGAGAGTCAGTCCCCAGACAGTCAGCGCGTCTAGTGCCAGAAGGTGCTACATGGGCGACTGGGGGAAAATGACCAATATCTGTCCAAGCAACGCATGGTCTAACCTACTTAGCAGCAAATAACTTGTTATGATGCCCACACAAGCGCAGTAGTGGCACACAGCCATAGTGGGGAACCAACTGCTCTCAATTTGGCTAACTGATCCCCTCAGTGGTATGGGACCCATAGCTGGAGCTGGGAAACAAGTCAGAACCATATCCAAACATAAGCCCACTCTCCAATATCAAGCTACCATCAATTGTGGGCTACAAGAGGGCCTACACCTATTAAATTCTTTATAAACAAAAAAGTAAGGGTTATCTCATTTGTCCTGGTGCTAACTTACTCTCTGTTGGAGAATCTGCTTCTCTTTTTCAGATAGATGTAGATCCTAAGGAGAGAGCCACCCCATCATACCTCAAAAGGGCCCCGGCTGAAACTAAGAAAAATTGGAGAAACAAGCAAGGGGGCTATTTTCCTGATGAACTGGATACCAGCACAAGGGGGAAGGAGATCAGCACAGAGAAAAATCAACTCCTACCAAATCAGAGAGCCAGAGTCTCAGAGGCCCCCAACACCTCATCACTGAAGCAGACCAAAAATGAACCCAACATGGCTCAGGGAAATTTTGCGGAAGAGGGGGTGGAAAGAATGTCAGAGCCACATGTTGGGTCATGATATGCAGAGACATTTAGCTTACCCATAACTGTGGGCTAACTCCACAATGCATGACCTGTATACCTCAACAAGGAGGGGCCAAGGGGAGGGGGTAGGTCATGGATGAGCCTAATAATGGTACCAAACTGACTGTATTTACTGAATATAAAACTAACTAATAAAGAAAAAAAAAAAGAGCACGTAACACAGAACTCTACCCTGTGAGGCTTCCAAGCAGGAAGCAGATGATACGCCCCATCTGAAAGGTACGCCAGGCAGCTCTGGTGAAGAAAGGTTCCTGGTTTTACCCACAAGTCAAGCCTACAGTTCTTACAAGTCGAGAATTCAGCTGGGTTTTTTGTTGAGACAGTAACTCCTCCAGCTGATGGGTAGAGAGGTAGTTCAGTTGTCAGTCCCCACATTTTAGAAGTTTGTGGGTGGCATCTTCTTGAGAGGGATGAATTGTTTAAGACTGAGCTTCCCTGAGGGTCTGAAAACTAGGAGCACTCACAAATGAAGGATCCTGGAGTCAACTTGCCTCAGGATGAGAAAAGCAGCTGTGGGATTCAGTCATGGAGAGCATCCACCAAAATGTTTAGGCAGTAGGAAGCACAACTTGGGCAGTGAAGAGTAGGGTGGACAATAGTGAGGATCTGACTATATCACCTAAGGGTAACTATGAAATCTGAAAACCCCAAGTCTGAGGTCAGACTGAGGCCACATATATTCCATGAGGCCCACTGCTATAGAGAATGAGAACTCTAAGTTCAACTAAGGCTATTGAATATTACCACTTCATTTCTCCAACAATAAGCTCAGCAGGTTTGGGAAGTACAGATATTGCTTTTTGCCTGTATAGAGTTCCGTGCTATGCTTGCTTCCTCCATTCCCTATGCACTTGGGTGCAATATGAGCCAACACAAGGTGTATGAACTGAGCAATCTTGGTTTTGCCAGTTTTGAGAGTTATGGAGCCTTTCTCAGCTCTGAGCAGGCTTAAGTTAGAGGATAAAGTGCCCAACGCAGTGGGAAGGAATATCCAGATGCATTACTGCTCCCCTACAATGACTGACTGCTGCTCTCATAACTCATAACCCACAACCCCATGGCGAATACCAGCAATCCCATTGAGGAGGGCCATCAGTTGAGTGGGGGCAGGGAGGAGGGCAAGGGTGGTGCCAACACATTATGTGTCCATACAAAGTTTCTACTTAACAAAAATAAAAGATAATCATAAAAAGTGCCCAACACACAACAGTCACTAAAACTTCCCAAACCAGTGGCTCTTGAGTTTATTATCTTGTGAGTCATGAAGAATGACAAGTACAGACTCAGCAGAAGGGCAAGTTAAGCAAGAATTTATCAGAAAAGAAAGTGGAAAAGAAAAAAAAGTGGAAAGAAAAGAAGTGAAGCAGAAAGTGATGCTCAGATGGTAAAGTGTTTGTTGTGAAAGCATGAAAACCTGAGTTTGATCCCCAGGAAGCATGTAAAATGTCAAGTGTGGTGGTATACAATGCTTGGGATGTGGATACAGAAGGACCCATGAATCTTGCTGGCTAACTACTCTAGCCTTAATAGTAAGGTGCAAGTCAACGAGAGACCCTATGTCAAAGGAAGTGGACATTGTTTCTGAAGCTAACATCCAAAGTTGCTCTCTGGCCTCTGCCCATGTGCATATAAACACACATACACACATGCATGAGCATGCACACACAAGCATAATAAAAAAAAAACCTATCTGATAGGATTTTTAAAAAACAAGATGGATGGGGGCTGAGGAGCTGGTTCAGCCGTTAAAAGTACTTGCTGCATAACAAGCCTGATGACCAGAATCCTGTAACCCTTCTTAAACTGTAATTCAAAGTGAACCCTTTTTCTTTTACATATCATTTGATCAGATATTTGTTCATGAGAAAAATATCTTCATGAACAAACTGTGACCTTAGTTGATGAGACACATTACTGAAGCCCTCCCTAAGGTAAGAAAGAAAATAATAATGGAGATTGAATGAATTACTGCAGATAAAAGGCAAACACTTAGTTATCAATGTATCTTTGTTATCTCTTATCCTACACACTAAATATTTTTGAAATGGAATCTATCGTTCAACACACATTTTTATTCATGAAATATTCATTCACAAGAAAAATTAATATGAGTAAATAATGTATGTAATTACATGTAATGAATATGGGTAAGTGAAAATTTTGTATAATCAAGTAACAGAACCATAGTCTAGAAATGGAGCCAAAATGGAAAGTAGTGAAGGTATCCAAGACCATCTAGGCTCTAGGGACAGAAGCAGACACTGACTTTGAAAGCATGGCTTGTACTGGGAGATGATAACTGAGAATGTGCCACATGAGCAGTGGACTAAGGGCAAAGCAAACAGGGCTAGGGTTACCTCTCAGATGTTGCCATGGATGTGGTTCTACAAATTTGCCTGCTGCTGAAGGCTGCAGTTTAGCAGGACCTCCTTGAAAAAAGGGAGTCCCAAATTACTAAAGTAAAATCAAATCCTCTACCACAGAAGGCATACAGAGACACCCACAGTGCCAAAGCATTTTCATAAAAACAGAGCACTAGGAGGCTGGAAAGATAGCTCATCAGATAAGGGTGCTTGCTTGTAAAAATAGATCAATAATATCCTTTCTTAAGAATACTTACTTATTTTTATTTATTTGGCAGAGAAAGAGGGAGAGGAGGAGAGAGAAGGAGAATAGGTGTGCCAGGGCCTCTAGCCACTGCAAACAAACTCCAGATACATGTGCCCCCTTGTGCATCTGGCTAACATGGGTCCTGGGGAATTGAATCTGGGTCCTTTGGCTTTGCAGGCAAACACCTTAACTGCTAAGCCATTCCTCCAGTCCTTTATTTTTTATTTTTTTAGAGAAAGAAAGTGAGAGAGTGAGCGAGAGAGAAAGAGTTGGCACACCAGGGCCTCACCTACTGCAATCGAACTCTTGACACATGTGCCACCTAGTGCACATGTGCAACCTTGCACTTGAGTCACCTTTGTGCATCTGTCTTACATGGGATGTGGAGAGTTGAACACAGGCCTTTAGGCTTCACAGGTAAGCACCTTAACTGCTAAGCCATCTCTCCAGCCCAATAATATCCAGTCTAAATACACAAGAAATATTGAAATAAAAACAAGCATAAATGGAACAAGATGGAACCAGAGAGGGTGACAAGAAAAAAAATACACCAATAAAAGTAAAATTTCAAATGTTTGTAATTATTTACTGTTTATCTTAGTTATGAAAGAAATAAAGAGAATGAATTAATGAAATAAAATATACTACTTACAGCATTCAGCCAAAACATACTACTGAGAAGAAGAATTTGGTTTTTCTAAACACAAAGAGTAGTTAAAAGAAGTATTAAATTTATAGTATCCAATTTAAGTAAAATCCAAGGATTAAAGAGGAAGGGAAGACAGAGCAACAAATCTTGAAGTGTATTAAGAGAGCAAAGAAACACACACACACACACACAAAAAAAAAAAAAACTTCTCCTTAAAGTACATCAAAAAATTTAATAATTAACAAAAATATGTTTTTGACAGATTATTTGCAAAAACAAAAGACTTACTGCCAACAATGGAAGCTAAAAAGCAATATAGTTTTATCTCAATGTTTAAGGAAAATAAAAAAATTTTACACACAGGGCTAGAAATGGCTTAGTGGTTAAGACACCTACCTGCCAAGCCTAAGAACACAGGTTAGATTTCCCAGGACCCACAAAAGCCAGATGCACAAGGTGGCACATATATCTGTAGTTCATTTTCTGTGGCTAGAGACCCTGGCATGTCCGTTCTCTCTTTTCTATCTCCTTCTCTCTCTCTCTCTAATAAATAAATAAAATATTAAAAATTTTATACATAGCCAAATTATTTCACTTCTAGGCATAGAAGAAAATAACTTTCAGACTCACAAAAGCTTGAATAAGACAATTTAAAGTTAGATATAAAATTATAAGTGTAATTCTATTACTGTATGACAAATTACCATAAACTTAGTGGCTTAAAACAGCATATATTTACTATTTCAATTTCTTTTGGGTTGTATTTTTGCTTCTGGATGTCTCACAGGCTGTGATCAAGGTAATGGCCAAGGTGAACTACCAGGCTTAAGAACAGAGTGATCCACTTCCTGCTTGCACAGTTGGTGTAGGGTTCATTCCTTTCTCCTGATGCTACCTGCAGCCATTTGTTTCATGGGGATCTCCGCAGAGTAGCTCACGACATGGTGATCTGCTTCATTTAAGCAAGCATATGACAAAGAGAGAGAGACTGCTGTTTACCCAGAAGTTCTTCTCAGCAACTGATCCACTGGGCTTTCCTAAGCTAGTTTTCTATCTATTTTGCTCCTGTTTATATGGAAAATCACACCCCAACTTGGATTAACAAAATACAAAGGCCATGAGTTTATGACTAATGCTCCTTCCACACTGCTTACACTCCCGGCTACATTTTAGTTGGCCTACAAGAGAAAAAGGAAATTTATGGACCATGCTTCTGGAAAGGTTCTGATTTGGAAGAAACATGATGCCTGATGCAGTCCGGTTCACAATGCTGGTAGAAATCACCCAACCAAGAGCAGCTTCTGGGAATAAGAGGTTTATTTTGGTTTACAGGCTCAAGGGAAAGCTCCACGATGGCAGGGGAAAATGATGGCATGAGCAGAGAGTGGACATCACCCCCTGGCCAACATTAGGTGGGCAGGACAATAGCAACAGGAGAGTGTGCCAAACACTGGCATGGGGAAACTGGCTATAACACCCATAAGCCTGCCCCCAACAATACACTCCTTCCAGGAGGCATTAATTCCCAAATATCCATCAGCTGGGAACCTAGCATTCAGAACACCTAAGTTTATGGGGGACACCTGAATCAAACCTCCACAATGCCCATATGGAAGAGTGACATGACATATACAAGAGAATGAGAGTGATGCCTCTTGACTTCAAAGTGATTGGGGATGGGCAGCGGTAGATAAGAGATGGAAAATCAGTTTCTGGTTTGACACCACCAAACTGCAAGAAGAGAAGTGGTATTTCCATTGGTATTTGACAGGAGTAGAGAACGTGTTGTATAAAAGTTCTCCATTGTTATGCCATCCTTTTTCCTGATCCTTCTGCTGTGGGAACAGGCATTTTGGAGTTTTCCATTCTGAGCTTATTGGCAATTCTGGTTTGGAGGCAAGGATCTGTCTGGAATGTGTGAGAAACAAGAAAATTCAGGGAACTCACCACCAGGACATTCCTTAGGTACAAAATTCTTAGACTGTTTTCTTTCTGCTCTTTGGATTCAAAGACAGAATGAAGGAAAGAGAAAGAAGGCAAGAGAGAAAGGAAGGAAGGGAAAGAAAGGGGAAAGAAAAGGAAGGGAAGGATGACAGAAGAAACAATTAAGCACATAAACAAGTGTAGCCAGGTTCCTGTAGTTACTGAATCTTCATCCATATATGGAAGCCATAATTTTTCCTACTATTGTATATGGATTCAAAAAATAGTAAAGTTATTTTATATGTAAGAAATCATTCTTGGTCTATTGTGAGGAAAAGATTGGGGGATTAGAAATATGAAACATCACAGGCAATCAGAAGCAAATTAAACATGACATGATAGCTTTGACTAGGACAGCAGTGCCTGAGATGAAGACAGAAGGTAATGGAAACATTTGTGGTGTTGGGCTGGACAAATGTTTATCCAGTCAAACTGCTGGACTTCTGGCTTTAGCTGCTTGTAATGGGGAAAATGGGGGAAGGAACAGTTCTGGTGAGTTCATTGATGTGCCTGTCAGTGACGCTCTCCCATGCTATGAAAGAAAGCCAAATAAACTCACTGGTTTACCAGGCTGAACTTTGGTGGAAGTGTCTTTCATAGTGTTCTGCCTGGGAAAAGCAAGCGTTTGTCCACATTCCCCCTAAAAAGGACCTTTATGCAATATCCAGGAATTCCATGCTATAAGAAAGAAAACACTAGTGTCTGATGCCAGCCAGGGGATAAATTTGTCTCCGAGAAAGATTTTTCCACAGTTCTGACAATTTATCAATTCACCTTGCAGGAGAAACTGGAGTCAGGACAATGATCAACCAATGATTGGTAGGACTGTACTTTAGCTGGGGCTCTCTAGCTGGTTAGTATGACTGGCTATCTGCCTAAACCCAAACCTCTCCTCAGGACCCCAATGACAAAGTTGAAGAGAGGAAGGAATATTACATTTCTTCATCCTTTTTCCCAATGTGGCCACATTGAATAAATAGTCTGCTTTTAGCTATTGGGTCATTAATTGGCTTATTTAGGACAGATGGCTGAGCCTGGATTGTCAGGGCCCAGGTTCTTATCCTAATAATGCCAGTAATAATATTAAGGTCATGAAAATGAAAAAGATAAGATGAGAAAATTGTTTCAAATTTGAAGAAGACTGAGATATAGTAGGAAAATGGAGTAATGTTTGTGAAATTTATTTTTTTCCAACAAAGGCCATTACTGGCACAACTGAAAAAAAAATGAATGAGGTATGAGGTCTAAGTGATAGTATTATGTCAGGAAATACACATTTAAATATTTAAAGGGGACAGAGTATCGTATCTGCTATCAGGCATGTCCAACCATTTGATATAGTGATATGATGTTGTCATCTACGAAGTTGATGCTCTGGAACCATCCAATAGAGTTACCAAAAGGAAAACCAACCCCCTCTAAAAGCACCACATCATGTTTTAAGTATTAGAGTTTTGAGTTGAGCTACATTCATAGCTTTCTGGGCTGCAAGCCATGGGCTGTGGTTTGGATATCCACAGACTTAAATGGTACAGGAGAAAAAAAAAACACATTTTCTTGTGTTTTCGTAACTTTTCCACAAGTTTATGATTGTTAAAAATGTTTAATCTTAGGGGCTAGGGAGATTGCTCAGTGGTTGAAGGTGCTTGCTTGCTAAGCTTGTCAACCTGGTTTAAATCCCAAGTCACTGACATAAGAAAGAAAATGGCACAAATGTCTGTTGTTCGTTTGCAGCAGTGAGAAGCCCTGGCTTGTCTCATTCTCCCCCTCCCCACCCCAACACACACACACACACACACAGAGAGAGAGAGAGAGAGAGAGAGGTAAATCATTTTTAAAAAATTGTAATCTTCTTCTGTGGCATCTTTGACATATAATAGAAATCACCAGTACTAACCTCTAGATGATCAAGCCTTTTACACAGGAATTTATAACCCAGGAAGAAGAGGAGACGCATCCACGTATGCCTGTATACACATATACGCCACATCTACATAACCAGAGATGATGCAAAGCATAAAGGGTATATGTCGAGACCATATATAAATACAACACTACTTTATCTAAAATCGAATTGGCCTGAGTCAAAATTGAGTGAAAATTCTCAGAAGCATTTGCAATACCTTTAATACAACATCCTCCAAAGAATGTTAATACCTGTTAAAATATAGATACCCTAATTTACCCTACTTAATTGCAATACTTGATCTAAATAGAATTCTTTATGCTTAAACCCAATCCCCAAATAACTGATTAGAGTGGAATTGGGGATACCTGAACCAATGGCTCAAGAAGCACATTTACAAAAGAATTTATAAAAGTGAAATAAAATGTCTCTCTAGAAAAAAAATAAGAACTCTTTGTTTCACATCCACTCTACCTGGTTGCAGAGTAGTGTGTATTTTCCGGAGTGTAATCAACCCAGAGATCATGAATTTCTAAGATTGAAGTCACCGAGTTACATTGTTAAGATGTTTTCCCAGACTTCTGATAAAGCGCCAGGATGAAATTACCACTAGAGGGCACCGCTGGGTTATTTTCAGACGTGACAACAGAAGATAATTCACTTTTAAGAAATTTATGTTATCATTTCATCTTTGAAAAACAAAAAAAAAAATGAGTTCATTTCCAAGAAGTTCAGATGCCTTATTTGACACAAATAAATAATTTATTGTGGGTTAAAAAACGACATAAGCAAATTAGACATTATCTCATTTCTGAATTCTGATGCCATTTGCATTTTTTCTGTTCTCAAGTCATATCTATTATGCTGTAGCATTTAAAATAGTAAAATATATCTACCCATTTTTAATAATTTTTTATTATTTTCTTTCTTTTGTATAACTGCTAGTCTCCACTGTTGACACCATTTTCTTCCTGGTATATTTCCATTTATTTTTAATCTTCAACCTTTTACTGGCAGTTAAGCTTGGGAAATTGAAAACATCCTCACTAACACAGAAGAGCACTTCAATGCTTCTCTTACTGCTGAGTTGAGGAATCCTGAAATCCCAGTACGTGATAGTCTACAGATCTCTCTGTTTCCAGTTGCCTCCTGGTCTACTCATCAAACATCATGAACAAGAGTTCCCGCTGTGGCTGCCACTCTCTCAGCAGTCTGGGGGTGGGATATATGGAGAACACACTATAGGCAAGTTCTTTGCCAATGCTCCTGCTCACATTCACCACCAAGCACTCTCCTTTCTACACCCCACACTCCTGCACACCTTTCCCTCAGCCTTCTCAAGTATAAGCCAACCAAAAATGTGAGTATCTGAGCAATGCAAGGAAGGATGGAAAAGAGTAAAACCCAATCAACAAAAATGTACACATAAAATCTACTTAGAAAGACAGACTGGAAGACTGTTGCTAATTCTTCACTAACAACAAAAATTATGTGTTTAATAACCTATGTTATAGATTCTCAAATTATAAATTCAACATTTTTATTACAGAATCACTGTGACTAAATATCTGATGCTCTGCTAAGATAAGATAAAGGTGAATCACACAACTACTGCTTACATGATATTACTGTCTAATGTGAATATTAACATTTTATAAACATATTGTAGTATATCAATGGTTTAAATATATAGATGGAAATAAATAGAAATACATATGCAAGAGACTGCCCTCAAAATTGACCACTAGGAGTACATGATGAAAGTTTAAAGACCATTAATAAATATAGGTGGGCATCAATGACAAGGATATGTTCTCAGAAATGTTAAATGATTTCTGCTTGGGTGATCACAGAGTACACTTGCACAAACATGTAAGGTGTTGCCTACACACACCTAGGTTATATGATTTAGCTACCATCACATTGATGCAGTCCATTGTTAATCAAAGTGGCATTAGTTAGTGCATGGCTACATGCAGTGACTAATCAGTGTATGGGGTTAAAATACTCTGCAATGCTGGTATGAATTTAGTTATGGAAGACTGAAGATTCCTAATGTACAGTCTTAACTTTGTACAAATTCACAAGTCAGAAAACTATGAGGACTTTTTTCTGGCAAGGACGATAAATGTTGGCTTTGAATAAGATGCCCTGGCATGCCAATTCTCTCTCTCTCTCTCTCTCTCTCTCTCTCTCTCTCTCTCTCTTTCTCTCTCGGTGTGGGTGTGGGTGTAAATACAGACTTACCCTTAGGACAAGCATTTGATTTTTTTCTTGCTCTAGGCCTCCTGGTCCCAGAGGGTACTCCTGACTCATATCTTTTGACACACAAGAGTGACTAAGAGAAGAGGTTACTAGAGTTTTAAGTGTATTCTTAAAAATATTTTATTTGTGATAGAGAAAGAGAGAATGGGCATGCCAGGGCCTCTAAACACATGTGCCACTTTGGGTGTCTTGTTTTGTGTGGGGACTAGGGAATTGAACCTGGACTGGCAGGCTTTACAAGAAAGTGCCTTTAACCACTGAACCATTTTCTCAGCTCCAAGAGATTATTTTATATTATTGTGCAAAAGTTCATCAGTAGTTCATGTCTGCATTTAGTACCTAAGACTACTGATTCTAAATGTATCTCTGGGACTTGCTGTCTAACTACATGCATGTTCCTAGTCCTTCGTCTGGCTCTGAGTGGTTATTTCCTACTGTGGACAATTTTTTGGTATAAAAACCCACATCTCCCTGATCCTACTTCTCCTTACTCCTAGTAGCAGCATCCGAGCTTCTTCAAGTTACTCTCCTTTCTACATATGGTTCTAGGGAGTTGTATTAATCATGGAAACATACCCCCTGGGCTAGAACTATTAGGTCCAGGATAAAGTACAGTGTGAGCATATGTTTGGGGAGATGGAATAAATACTGGTTTAAAAATGATTGTTTCCACTTAGATTGCATGTCAACATGTGCATTTAAGTAGTGATTTTGTAATATAAAGCATATTTTAAGTAACTTGCCCAGAGTAAAAACAGTAAATAACAGGGCTAACCCTGAATGTAGGAGCAATACTACCAGCTGCCTGTCAAAAAGCTATATGCTGCTTATAGATAAAAAAATGAACTTCAGTTACTAGAAAATTTTCAGTGCCTGGGATGGGATACCTCCCAGTGAGTCATTGATCAGGGAGGTCTATGTTGCCTCCAAAACATTACAGGCTATTGCCAAGGCCCTTGGTTCCCCGTGAGAAAGAGATGGTAAGAACCTATTGCTGAAGACTTCACATTCCTGAGCAGCAAAGTCACTAAGAAATCAAGGTAGTGCTGAGCAGAAAACCTTCTCCCTGTAGCCCAGCAAACTGAAAGCTGGAAAAAGCTGCACTATATGCAGTCTTATAGGAGACAGAAGTCATCAGCGGTGAAAACAGTGGACACTGGAAACCTCAAGTTTGGCCAGACAGGCCAAATGTCTGAATGAGTGCAATAGTGGCATGTCTGCTGTGAGGGAAACCAACTGCTCTCTAATTGGAGTGAATTCCCACTCTATGGGAGGGAATATGCACCTGGTACTGAAAACCTAATCAAAAGCCTATGGCAGGTGAGGCCATGAGCCTTAGGGATATAAAGCCTGCTGTTGTCTCGATAAATGCATATATTACTGTCACCAAATTGCCCTGAAATCACTACACTTAATGTTCATACTTATATATTAATGTTACTCTCACTTCTGGTTAGAGAAGCTTCTCTTTTCAGATGGCAATGACCACTGGGATGGCCCAAAAGGCAACATAGTGCTGAGAAGAAGGGACAGAGGAGTGTCTAGCACTGAAACATCTCACACCTCCAAGGCTCAGGGCCCATTGTGGAAAAGGTGGCAGAAAGAATGTAAGAGCCAAAGGAAGGGTACCACTCCTTACATACAATTGTCAGGACAGAATTTGGCCTCAATATCCAAGACCTCACAGTGACTAGCAATATCCACAAAAGACCCTCATAATAGGAGAAAAAGATGATGACATCAAATTAAAAGAGAGACTAATAGACAGAGGGAGGGGATATGATGGAGAGCAGAGCTATGAAGGAGAAAGTGGAGGAGAGGGTAGGGGAGGGAAATACCATAGTTTGTTGTCTGTACGTATAGAAGTTGTCAATAAAAAAAATTAAAAAATATATATATATATATATAATAAAAAAGAAAATGAAGTTCAGGGAAGTTAAATGACATCGTACCACAGGGAATTATAATGGTCAGATCATATATGCAATGCTCCAGTATAGAAAAGAGCAAAATAAGTTAATGTTAAATAATTTTGAAAGTTTTTATATATTATAAACAGAATTATTCTTACCACGGCAAATTAAATGGCTGCAATATATTCCTGTTTGCAGCTGTAATGACTTCTTTGCCTACCCAACATTGTGAGACAGTTAGATTTCACCATCTGTATCAACCATTAATAGCTTATGGTAAAATCTAAATATAAATATTTCTGCATGTAAAAATTCTGAGAATAGTTAACAAAAAGGACACAAGTATTGTAAAACCTTGGAAAGTTTAAAGCAGTTTATATGTCCCCCACCAATTGCTTTACGTGCAGCCACTATAAAAAAAATGGATGGTATTTATCAGTAGTTTTGTAATAAGTTAAAAATTCATTTGTAGGGCAAGTGACTGCTGCCATGGAGGGCCCAACACACAACAAAGCCAGCTTTATGTAACCCTCTTCAAAACATCCCAGTCTGACATCCAGCTCCCTTTTTCCTCTCCTTACAGCCCTTGACTCAGTTTTAATGTGTGCTTGGGGCACCATCAGTTTCTTCTGGTAAATAACTAACCATACCATCTCTGGGTATGCTCTCTGGGACCTCAACCAAATTCATCTTCTCTAAGACTGGGCATTGAACAAGATCCTATCCTATTTCCTCACCATAATTATACAGGTATGCAATGATCTGCTTGCTTGTTTGCTCTGGCATACTCAGATAGTACTTATAAATATCAATATTCTTTCTCATCCTCACTGCTCCTTTAATAGCATCCCATCTTCCCACTCTTTTAGAACGCACTTCCACTACTCTATGTGATTCCAATGAGGCTTCTCCATTCCAGTAACTCTTTCTCCTCACTGGTGGCTTGGGAAAACATATAATTTTGACTTATAATAGTGCAAAATTCCTCTGGACACAGAAATTAGTCCAAGGAGCAGACACAGGACACTAAAAGTCTCTATCTCCCTCGATCTTTCCTGTCTATAACTGTTTCTGTCCCTGTCTCTCTCTCCTTCTCCTTCTTTTCCTCTCCCTACTCCCACTTTCTTGTTCCCACACTCTTCTTCACTCTGTAATACGCAACGTTTGAGAGAAGATGCTTCCCTCCATGTGGTTACTATGAAACATGGCAGAGGCTGGCAGTATTTCACTCATCACAGATGAGGATGTCCACTCTAAAAGAAAAGGAGCCTGGTGCCCTGGAGAACCCCTTTAATCCCAGCACTCCAGAGCCAGAGGTAGGAAGATCACCATGAGTTCCAGGCCACTCTGAGACTACATAGTGAATTCCAGGCCAGATTGGGCTAGAGGGAGACCCTACCTTGAAAAACAAAACAAACAGAAAAACCACAAAAAAAAAAAGAAAGAAAAAGGAAAAAAGAAACCAGAAAAGAAAAGGAGACTATGATAGCATGAGAACAAGGATGAGCAAAGCCACAACACCTGAGAACTTCAAGCCCTATACCCAGCAGCACTTGAATTTGGTGAGACAAATGAACTTCTGAGAATAAAACACCTGAGCTAAGGATAATTTGATGGGTCTTCTTTCCCTAGTAATAAAGGGTATCAACACAATTATAAAAATAATCTAGCCTGGTGTGGTGGTGCACACCTTTAATCCCAGCACTTGGGAGGCAGAGGTAGGAGGTTCACCATGAGTTCAAGGCCACCCTGAAACTACATAGTGAATTCTGGGTTACCCTGGGTTAGAGTGAGACCCTACCTCCAAAAACAAACCAAAAAAAAAATGTATTGGCTAGGCAATTGGCTAAGTATTAAAGGTCTTGCTTGTAAAGCCTGCTGACCCAGGTTCAAGTCTCCAATGCTCATGAGAAGCCAGATAAGCAATGCGGTACATGCATCTTCAGTCTGTTTGCACTGACAAGAGGCCCTGGTGCACCCATAGTCTGTCTCCCTTTCTCACAAATGCAAAAAAAAGAAAGAAAGAAATAAAGGAAGAAAGAAAGAAAGAAAGAAAGAAAGAAAGAAAGAAAGAAAGAAAGAAAGAAAGAAAGAAGTAAATCAGCAGTATTAACAACACATTTTGAATTTAGGGGAGGCAGGCATACATTGATGAAATATATGATAATATGGCAGGAGTCATGTTATGTTATAACTGAGCAATGCAAAATACCTCTAAGAACATTGTTTTTAACGTAACATACAAACTTGAGTAAAAGAAAGAAGGGACATGACTATTGTTTCAATCCTACCTCCAGACAGCTGACCACATGTCATTACTCTTTTGGAGTTTCATTTCCTCACTTGGAAAATAAGTATACCAGATGGTTTAATTCTACTATTTCTTACAGTTCTAAAAAACCTATCCACTAAGGTCATGATAGCCTAACTTATTTTTATGGGAAATATTATCGGTGATTGGGTCAGACCTGGGCTGCTCTCTGTGGGAGTTGGCACAGGGTATTATAGTGGAGTTAGAAGTGGAAATAGTCCCACACAAGTCATATGGCTCCAACACTTGCAGAGACGAGAAGAGGGCATGGAGAGTACCCCTACAGTGACCACGGGTGACACTAGGAAGTGTCTGTGCCTATCCCAAAATAGCCACTTTTAAGAATGTGGGAGTGATTGAGTACTTTGTAAGCTTCAGCTAGGTAATGATAAATAAACCTAAACTTACCGCCACCCATCGGAATGTCTGGATGCTCCCTGTATGGAGCAGCAATCAGGGCAAAGGTCGCAAACTGGTGGAACACAGATGGATTTTGTTAGAATCACACATTATTGGTCCACAAAAAAAAAATATTTTTTTTAAGTTTCAAATTATGTGCCAATGTATGTATTTTTTTTTTAATTGGGAGCTTTTGCATTAAAATGTGGGTTTCTGGCTTCTCTCAAATCAAAAGCTCCCTGGGGCAGTGGAACTCACACTGACCCCTGGCTACAACAGAGGGGCCTAGTAAGAGTTGCTGCACCTTCCGGTTCCCTCAGAGCTCTCTGTGCCCCTTCGCACATAGGTTACCTTGGACTCTGTAGAGTTCTTATAACCACTGTCTTCAGGGTGTTTTTGGATGTCCCCCCCCTGTGCTCATGCACTCGGTGTGGTAATGACTGAGCTTGCCCAGGACCAAACTGGACTCCACAGAGAAAAAAAAAATGTTGTCAATTCTGCCTAAGACACAACTGCCTTAGTCAAGAGTAACTTCCCAGAAATCACATCTGCATAGTCAACTGAATGTTTAATCTTCCACATAAACTACAGAAAATGGAAAATTCCACTTCCCTTCTATTAGAAATTAAATAATTTAATAAGACTTTTAAAAAAATTGGCAACTCTAATCCTGAAATCACTGCGGATGAAAATTTCAACAGTCAAATGTAGAGAACAAAAGTCCAAAAGAAAAGATTGTTCTGAAAAAAAAATCACAACAAATTTTCCATGAAGAAAATTTACTCTAAGAAACAGACAGATATCTATTTCATGGTCTATATGAGGGTGGGAAGGGCATTGTTGCAATTAAATAATATATTCTGCAGTCAGGAAAAAAATAATCAAATGGAAGAATACCAATTAAGGCCAGGTACAGTGTGATGTAATTCACACAGTAAAAATCGTCTTTCTCAGGCATATAGCATCCATATGCTTCAACAAATGTATGTGTTTCTACTACCACCACAATGATCAAGAATATTTCCATTACCCTCAACTGTTTCATCCATTCCTTTAATAATAAATCCTAAAAATCATGACTTTTCTCTACCATTACAATTTTATCTTTACCACCATATATAGTTGTGGTAGTTTGAATGTGCGGCCTCACAGACTCCGGTATTTCATGAAAGTGGAATGTGCAGCTACAGCCCCTAGCAGACCTGTAAGGGGACATGTCACCGGGGCCAACCTGGATTCTAGCCCAAAGGTGTACAGAGCAGTCTGTGCTCTGGTGGACCTTTCCTGCTTGCTGATGGTGGTTTTGCTCTCTGTGAATCTTCTCTGTGCTTAGATGTATGGAAGGAAGCAGCTTCTTCCACCATTGATGGAACTTCCCGGGGATCTGTAAACTGAAATTAATCCCTTCCTCCCCTAAAATGTGTCGGTTTGGAAGTTTGTCCCTGCAATGTGGAACTGACTATGATATTAGCCTTCTGTATTTGGCCTCTTATATAACATTTATGAGATTCATCCATATTTTACATATATACATAGTCTTTTCAATATCATTTTGTGAATGTAAATTACTATACATTCACCAGTTAGGTGAAAATTTTAAATTGTGGCCTCATTGGAGCCACTATGAATAAAACTTTATGAAGTTTCACACATCAGTCTTTTTAGGAACATGTTTTTCATTGCTCTCAATTGAATTCTCAGATGTGATGCTGTTAGATCAGAAAGCATGTTCTGAACATATAAGAAACTTCAAAACTATTTCTATGAAAACATTATGAGAGTTTCAGTTGCTCACAACCTTGCCAGTACTTGGTATGATCAGATTTTATAAGTTTAACAATACCAGTTGGTGTAGCCTAGTATATCATTGTGATTTTAATTTGCATTTCTCTCCATATATGTTGGTGAACTTTTTTTCTTGTGTTTATTTGCCAATTGTATATATTTTTCTGAATAAACAACTGTTCAAATTAGATGCCCATTTAAAAAATTATCTATCTTGAGTGATTCACACGTTCTGGATAGTTCCCTTCTCACTACTGGTACACAGAATCATGTCAGAAGCAACTTATGGGAGGAGAGGGTTCATTTCAGCATACAGTTTCCAGGGGAATTCCTCATGTGGAGAAGTCATGGCATGAGCAGAAGGCTGGCTCACATCTTGTCACATATCTGGGCGCAAAGAATCTAAGTAATGGCTTGAAGCTGGGCTAGTAAACTTTAAGTTCCACCTCCAATGACGTGTCTCCTCCAGCAAGGCTCCACTTTCCAAAGCCTCTACCATCTGGGGATT
The DNA here is from genome assembly GCA_036346955.1 of Dipus sagitta. Classification (NCBI taxonomy): domain Eukaryota; kingdom Metazoa; phylum Chordata; class Mammalia; order Rodentia; family Dipodidae; genus Dipus; species Dipus sagitta. The sequence continues at coordinate 108,370,826 of CM070783.1, forward strand.
GAGTACAAGTCATAATCACAAACATACGAGGCTACGGGAAACACTTTATATACAAATTGCCACAGGAATAAAGGGTGGAAACAGTTTTGTGTAGATTCAAGAGCAACCATCAAATTTTAAAACACCATGGTTATAACTTATTTATTTCTGCATGCATGTATATATGTATGCATTATTAGAAAACATAATTAGTGATTAACAAGATTGTTTAATAATCTCATCCAGATCTTACAGGACATAAACCTAAAACTAGGAAGAAAAAGACAAGAAACTTTAGTTTGTAATTGAATATCTCTGAACTCATAATACTTCATTTTATAAAACAGTCAAACTGAAAGGGCAAACAAATTACTGGGAAAATTAAATTTCAACAACAAAGAAAAATAGGTGAAAAAGCATTTAGTTCACTATTGTCAACAGAAAAACATATTGAACTCATGTGCATCTTTCACAATTCAAAATGAGGAACATTTTTTACAGTTGTGCTTTGCAAATGTTGACTCATCGGAAAGTCATGAAATCAACTTAGTAGATTGTTACTGCATTTATTTTTAAATCCAAAAGGGCAAAATAAAATTGTCATATGAATACATTAACAAATATTATATTGTGTGTATGTGTGTGCACATACCCAGTAATGAATTAAAAAGCATTTCTAATTATGAAAGTCACCTTTGTTTGATTATTTTTTGAAAAAAGAGCCATGTCATTTAAAAAAAGTACATATATATACATGTAAATAATATAAAATATAAGCTGGGTGTGGTGGCGCACGCCTTTAATACCAGCACTCGGGAGGCAGAGGTAGGAGGATCACTGTGAATTTGAGGCCACCCTGAGACTACATAGTGAATTCCAGGCCAGCCTGAGCTAGAGTGAGACCGTACCTCAAAATCCAAAAAAATATATAATATAAAATATTAATAAAATAAATAAAATTACACACACACACACACACACACACACACACACACACACACATATATATATATATATATATATATATATATATATATACACACATAGTGCTGCCTAGCCAGTATAGAAGCACTATCAGCAGAAAATTTTGAAAAAAGCAGTGCAATAGGAAAGAAGCTCTGTTACCTAGTTCAGGTGTGTTCAGTAGGCAGGTTCCTGATGTGAGGACGGGAGTGAGGAGTTTCCTTCATGCAGTCCTGCGGGGTTTGCAGCTCCTTGAGGACCTGATGGGCAGCAGCATGAAGATGCCAGAACTGCCTCTGGCAGTGCTTGATCTCCACACACTGCCCGCACTCCTCTTTTTCGTCAAGCACAGGACTCCTGCACTACACCGCCCCAGTGGCAAGGGACTTTCCTCCCATACAGTGAGCCCAGATAGCTTCTTCAAAGCAGGGACAGAGCAAGTGTTCTTACTGAATGCTTCTTCTCGACCTAAGGCTTACAGCCATGTCCTTCACTGCTTTCTGGGTTCTTTAGCACTTATCCTCTTTATTCGTACTAGCCAATCCACAATTAGTTGAACACCTTTGCTGCAGGTATGACTTTTATTCTAGCCCTTTCCTACTCAAACTGCTATGAGGTTTCTCTCTCCTGGTGAGTCCAGACTGGCACAAACTATTCAACTGAAGAAATCCAAGGACTACCACTAATAATGTCTGATCCAAGCAGATTTACTGTCATGTTTTCCAGTCTCAAAAACACAGAAGAGTTTCATGTCATTTACACTGTTTCAGAGGATAAAGAAGATCGTAGGACTGTTCTTAGTCTCATAGCAAAGTGCAGACAGTAATCCCTGATAACAAACTAAGATTAAAGGAGATTAAAGATTAAAGGAGTTAACATAAAGCGTCCAGTTCCATAATTTGTAACAAGTGTAACATGAAAGGAGAGAAAAGAGCAATATCTGTTGAGGTCCCTGCTGCCTGAGTCAACCCCTGCAGTTATACATACCCTCTGGCCATAAAAATTTTAAAAGGAATCTTAATGACTTTAAAGGAGGATAGACATGGACGGATAAAATTACTCCCTCCAGCCATAAGTTATTAAATGGAAATCTAAGTACCAGAGGTTAATACATACCTAAGCATTATTGGTCCTGGAGGACTCTGAATCTCCCAAACCAATGTAGGCTATTAATCGCTGAGGACACCACATGCTTGGTTACAGGTCATAGAGAAATCAAGCTGGAACTTAGCTAGAGGCTTCCTCCCTGCTGGCTAGCTTTCATAGTGTATAAAGGTGCTGTGCAAACAAGTCTTACTCAGCTGTGCGCCCTGTGTTCTACACTACTGACCGACCAAGTGAGATATGCCCAGGAGTACAATAGTAGCATGAGTGGTAGGGGGTAAGCAACTGCTTTCTGACGGGAATAGATGCCTGCTCAAATCCAGTCAGAACAGTATTTATATCTAATAGTGTAAACCTGGTCAAAGGCCTATGGCTGGACTCTAGTCGGGAGGCTTCTACGAGTGTTTTGCTAAAGGGTCATAATTCTCAAACTGCCTTCTAAATATTTATATTTATGCCCATAGATGATTGGCACTCTCAGCTCTGGTCAAAGAAGTTTCTTTTTGCAGTGGGCAGAGACTTAGAACTAGCCAAAGTGCTGAGAATAAGTGACTGTTGAGTGTTCAGCCCTAATGAGATGTCTCTATCACCCCCTCCAAGGCTCAGGAAATACTGAAGAAGGGCCAGACAGACGTGAGAGGTCGAGATGAGAAGTTCTATATAATGCGATCTTACAGATATGACATGGCTGTTGCACCTATGAACTCATAGCAGCTATGGCTGCCTGAACAGGATTTGCACAAGATAGGGCCTGTCAACATTCCATCAGGGTGTGGGAGGGATCATGAGGCCCCACCCATCCCTGAGGAATTAATGACAGTTGATGGTTGCTGGGGTCAGGTCAGTCATTTTCTTCACTGGTATAGAGCATGTTCTAGTAAATAACCCCTCAAGCATGCATATGTAAGTAACCATAATTAAACTCACTCAATCAAAAAATAAAAATAGGGCTGGAGAGATGGCTTAGCAGTTAAGCGCTTGCCTGTGAAGCCTAAGGACCCCGGTTCGAGGCTCGATTCCCCAGGACCCACGTTAGCCAGATGCACAAGGGGGCGCACGTGTCTGGAGTTCGTTTACAGAGGCTGGAAGCCCTGGTGCGCCGATTCTCTCTCTCTCTCTCTATCTGCCTCTTTCTCTGTCTGTTGCTCTCAAATAAATAAATAAAAATAAACAAAAAACATAAAAAAATAAAAAAGACATAAGCCAGGTGTGGTGGTGCATGCCTTTAATCCCAACACAGAGGTAGGAAGATCGCTTAGAGTTCAAAGCCACACTGAGACTACATAGTGAATTCCAGGTCATCCTGGACTAGATAGAGCAAGACATTATGTTGAAAAAATAAATGAATAAATAAATAAAATACATCAAAGTAGAAGGGACACTAGTTCTAAAGAGGAAGGAATTCAGTCGGATTGGGTCAGAGGAGATGAGAGGTTAATGGGATGATAGATTAAAATACACTATGTACATGTATTAAATTATCAAAAATTTAAATATGAAATAAAATAAAATTGGGCTGAGTATGTAGCTTAGTTGGTTGAGTGCTTGCCTAGTATGCACAACATCCAGGCTTATATCCTCAGCACTGCATAAACTGTTGTAGTGATGTATACCCATAATCCCAGCACTTAGAGTATCAGAAGTTCAAGGCCCGCCTCAGACTATACAGTGATTTGGAGACCTGACTGGGTTGCGTGAAACAATACATATACACACATCAGCACTTCAACCAGAAGCTTATTCAAATTCTATTTGTTATATTCTCAGAAATATAATAAATGTAAAACTTTCCAATCTTCACAGAGAACTCCTCTGACATTAATATCCTCTCCATTCATGTGAAAATGCTAAGGGCTTCCTTGAAGAAATAACATTTGCATGTGATGCAGTTAACATTACCAAAAGTAAACCAAAAAGTTTCTCAAAGTCAAGTCTAAGGGCCAAGTGTGTCAGTGCAGATTCCTAGGCCCAGTCTACTGCATAGTAACAAGAAGCAACAGCTTCCTGTACGTCTTGAGAATGCATCTGAAGAAAAATCTGCATGTGCACTGGACTTTGATGACTCTGACCTTGTGAATCAATAGTGAAATGATTGCCTTTGTTTTTCAGAGTTCATTAGGTAATTTTGCATTCATGAGGTGTCATGCATTTTCTAATTCTGTGCTCACACCCAGTCTGAGTATTAGACCCACTTCGAAGCTAAGGGCACAAAAATTAGGGAGATTTAGGAACTTATTCAAAGAATCACCCTGAAAATGCTAGGGTTCAAGACTGATTATTATTTCATAGTTTAAACACTGTCTCTACCGTGTTCATATGAAACTTCTAAATTAAGTTTCTTTATGTTTGTAGAACCAAGAGCAAAAGGGGAGAGAGAGCAGCAATGAAGGATGCGACTTTGGGAATGTATGACTCTGTGAGGTGGGAGTCCAAGTCACGTACATGAAAATAGAGCCACAGAGGTCCCTGCGAGAAGGAAGGGCCAGGGGCAGTACAGGACAGTAACAGGAGTTAAAGAAACACTATGAGACAATGAGATACCAACACTAAAAAAAAGGGAGTATATTGGTTCAAACTCTCATTCTGAGTTGAGAGTAAGTTCAGATGTGGCTTGGGCCTAAGGCACTTGCTCTGTGGCAGGAAATGCTGCTGCAGTAATTGCAACCACGACCCCCAGGCCAAAAACAAAGAGCCAAGCACAATACTTTGAGCTTTCGCCTTTGCAGACTCCTTGCAGTGAGGGGCCACAGGTTTCTCCAGACCCTTTACCTCCAGTTGTTTGAGAACACCTGCCATAACAGAGATGCTCTCTTGACCCACAGCCTGGAGTGAGTGAGCCACATGGCAACGATCCTAGCATTGAGACTTTTCTCAATTGCTGAGTCTACCCACTCAGTATGCCCCTCAGAAAACCCTGACAAAACCCCATGAAGGTGCTGTTTCTGCATTGCTGTGGAGATTCCAAAGTAGAACTATACCATTATTAATCATTCTTCTGTTAGTAGAGAAGTGAGTAGTTTCTAATTTTGGCATACTACAAATATTACTGCTAAGTTAAGAATTTTTTGTTGGGTATTTGGGAGTATTATTATGTATTGTTTTAGAAGAAATAAAATATTATTTAAATTAGTTAGCACTATATAAGTGTTGCTATTGCTTTTCCCCACTAACATTTGGTAATGTGAGATTTTTAACATTAAAAAATATTTTTATTTATTTGACAGAGAGAAAGAAGGAGAGAGAGAGAGAGAGAGAGAGAAAGAGTACAAATACGCCAGGACCTCTTGCCACTGCAACCAACCTCCAGACACATGTGCCATTTTGTGGATATGGCTTTATGTGGGTCCTGAGGAATTGAAGCTGGGCCATCAGGCTTTGCAAGCAAGTGCCTTTAATTACTGAGACATCCCTCCAGCTTAGTTTTAACCTTTTTGTCAACCATTACATTGTGATTTTAATTTTTGCTTCTCTCATAGCCAGTGAGATAGAACATTATTCATATTCTTTTGAGCCTTTAGAATTTACTTTCATATGCATTGTATTCAAAAGTTTTGACACATTTCTATTTGATTGGAATTAGTTCTTGTTTATTTATTTGCAAGCAGCAAAAGATAGAGAAAGAAACAGAGAGAATGAGCACACAAGGGCCTCCAGCCACTGCAAATGTACTCCATATGATGCACCATTTTGTGCATCTGGCTTTATGTGGGTACTGGGAACTCAAACCTGGGTTATTAGGCTTTGTAGGCAAGTGTCTTAACTGCTCAGCAATGTCTCCATCCCTGGAACGAGTTCTTTATATAATTTAGATACTCGTCCTTTGCCAGGAATGCTTGCCAGTTACATGTGTCTCAAACATTTTATTTCATTCTGTTGATTTATTTTACCCTTTATGGTATCATTTATTTAAAAATATATATTTATAATGGAACTTTTACCCCTTGGGAAATAAATGACTTGTTCTTTCATTATAAGAGGCCAGGTAAGTGATTATTTAGATGAAAACAATGAGAAATTACACATTTTGTACCATATGTTTTATAACAGTTGAATATTTACAATGACTGTTTTCTCTTTCATTTGACAAACATTATTAAGCAACTAATATGGTTTAAGAATTGCTCAAATTCCTAAAGATCCAGAATGAACCAAAGAGGCAAGGACTTTTCTTAATGGAATTTACAAAAGAATAATCAATATTTTAAAATGATATAGACAAGACTCTTATTTTCTATGAAATGTTCACTTTGGGCTTTGGGACACCAGTATGGCACAGATCTGAGAGTAAACATGCAAAAAGATAAGCAGAAGTTCATTATGAAAGTCACTATTGATTTGCCACCAATTTCAACAACAAATTTTCCGAAAAGTACATTGAAGTTTCAAATCCAGTACTGTCTAACTGGTACAGACAATTCAAAACTGTGTAAAGAAATTTACTAAAAAAATCTTTTATTGGGGAATGGAGAGATTTCTCAGTGGTTAAGGCATTTACCTACAAAGCCTAAGGACCCAAATTTGACTCCTCAGTACCTATGTAAAGCCACATGGTGGAGCATGCATATGGAGTTCATTTGCAATGGCTACAGGTCCTGGTGCACTTGCTCTCTCTCTATCTGCATCTTTCTCTTTCAAATAATTAGATAAACAAATAAAATAGTTTTAAAAACCTCCAGGCATGGCAACACACACCTTTAATCACAGCACTCAGGGGGCAGAGGCAATAGGAGGATCGCTGTGAGTTTGACACCAGCTGAAGACTACATAGTGAATTCCAGGTCAGCCTGAACTAGAGCAAAACCCTACCTAAAAAAGAAAAATGAAAAAGAAAAGCTAAAAAGACCTCTTTTATTGCAAAGTGCCATTTTATAAATTAATTTATTTATTTGCAAGCAGAGAGAGAAAGAGATAAGAGAGGAGACAGACAGCGAGAGGGGCATGCCAGGGCCTCTAGCCACTGCAACCAAACTCCAGACGCATGCACCTCCTTGTGCATCTGACGTACTGGGGAATCAAACCTGGGTCCTTTGGCTTCGCAGGCAAGTGCCTTTGCAGCTAAGCCATCTCTCCAGTTCCCAATGTGCCATTTTTAATCAAAGATACAGATGTCTTAATCTTGACCAGATTTTAGGCTGAATTGGTACATATATTATCATTATATTTAAATTCTCTTTAAGTTAATAGCATATGCACATAGTAAAATGAGTAAACAAGCACACAGGATATCTCATCTTTCCTCAGACTTACCTGTCAACCCACCTCCCCAGGCAGCCACAGCCACTTCTGTATGTCTTTCAGGAGATGTGTGATTGCACACGTGGGTGCACGCTCTTTCTCTCTCTCTTAAGGGATTATGTGTGCATTCTGTGTTTTAACTACTTTACGTTGCTGGATTGTTAGCTCAGAGGAGCTGTAGACCATAGGGATGGAAGACTGATTTAAATGAGGGCAAAATGACAGCCTCTCCCAGGCTCAGAGCCCAGCTAGGGGAAGCTGTAAAAAAAGGACCACGCAGCCTCTGCGACCTTAGGTTGGTTCCCCAGGCTGATGCAAGCAGGCTGAGGACTGCTTGGGTGCTTGCTGACAGGGCCCTCTAGCAGATCCAAAGCTGTGTCTCTTCTCCCTCATCCCAGCCTTCAGAGCAAAGGGCTCTACCTCTCCCCGTCCTCCCTCTTCAAAAATCAAGGAACTGCTCATTTCTTGTCATTGCCAGCCCCTCCTGGGCTTTTGAATAATTCTCTCTTCTCTATCCCCCCCCCAAAGGTATTGCTATCTGTGCATCCTCAACACCTTTCTTTTTCTGTTCCCCTCCTCAGTTTTGCTTTCCTGGGTACCAAACCTGGAGTGATTCTTATCTCTGCTGTTGTCTCCAGCCCTATCCATACCCAGGTTCTCAGGCTTCAAGCTTCTTCACAGGCCTATGGCCAGTGTTCAAAGACAGGTAGCCTAGATCCCCAAGGTCCCATGGCTGGGGACTGAATTAATATATGTGATGCCTATATGACAAATACTCCTCAACTCTGCACCACAAAAGTCTCTCCAAAATAGGCTTGCTGAGTTAATAAATGGGAACACAACATGTCCAGCCAAATTTGAATTTCAGGCAAACAATGAGAGTAATTTTTAATGTAATATACCTGATGCAAACTTTCATTTGTATTTTATCTGCCATTCTTGCTCCAAAACCAGCTGAGCACTTAAGCTCCTAATCTACATTTCTTTGCCCTGAAAACAAAGTTCCAGCCCTTTGATAGCTTTGGCCCATGTGCAGTAGGACATCACATCATTTTCAAATCTGGGCATTTTCAGTAAACTTGAGCCAGTGCAGGAAGCATTTGAAAGTGGTTGCTAGGTGGCAGAACTCCATGTGGGAAAGCATTTTTCAAATTCTATTAGTACTACTGGGTTAGAGTTGCTTGGAAGTGTGTCTGAGTGTATATGGTTTAGACAGCTTTACTCTGCGCATTTTTTTCCAACTTAAAATCTGTGGCAAAACTGAGCTTGAATAACTTGTCTAAAAAGCTAAGTCTTTTGAGCCAAATGATTGGATGCCTAGGTAAATACAGAAGCAGATAATCATGGGGCTTAATTTATTTTGGCTATTTTTTTTTCTTTGCGGATTTTTGAGAAAGATAAGACTGGGTTTCTTCCAACAAGTCTGACTACACAGGAGAAAACTTGAAAGGACTAGTCAGTCTTAAGTATCACCACGTGATTTTTGATATAATTTTACCTGGAAAATGGAATGCACACAACAGAATTTCTTTTATCTTGAGTTCTTTTGCAAATACCAAACTCTTTACACAAAAAAAGGAACAATGTGGTCTATTCAGAAACCTCTTTGTTCAAATTACTTATCAGACTTCATGAAACAAGAGTTGTGATTCTACATGCTGTTTTGTTAGTCCAGAGAAAAAGCAGGGAACCAGGAAAGGACAGAAAATAAGGGTAGCAGACCTTGGGAAATCACCAACAAAGACATCGATTATAGCATCCATGCATTAATTTTTCCCAAAAGGACCAGAGATGCTTAGAAAGCATTCACATATGACTTCACCCACTTTATATTTAAAGCTAGTTACATGTTAAGCTTACCAAAACCAAGGCATCAAGGAATTTGATCTTAAGAGAAAAGTAATGAATATCTCTGGCTGTTCTCTTCTATATCCATCTATCCATCCCACTCCTCCTTCTGAGTTCTAGGTTCCTCCCATCGTTGAACCAGCTATATCCAATTTACTATAATGTATACCAGCACTCTTCAAACTGTGCTGGGAGGAAGAACAACTTCATTCTGTGGTTGAAGAAACAATAATCTTAAAGCTGGGTGTGGTGGCACACACCTTTAATCCCAGCACTTGGGAGGCAGAGGTAGGAAAATTGCCATGAGTTCAAGGCCACCCTGAGACTACATAGTGAATCCCAAGTCAGCCTGGGCTACAGTGAGACCTTACCTCAAAAAAAAAAAAATAATAATAATCTTAGAGGTTAAATGACTTGTCCTTATTCCCACAGTTGTAAGTGCCAAACACACAGTGAGGCCCAGCCTCCCAACTTCCAATCGAATGTCCATATCTTGAAATTAAAACTATTTATTACTCCCCTTTTCTCCATTATTGCCATACCCTTCTCCTTCCTTTACAAAACTCTCTACTAGCAACTTAATGCCTGGTCTCTTTGGACTGCTTTCTCTGTGTGCCCCAAAGCTGGATGTCAGGCTCAACACCACTCAATGTTGGTCTTTCTGGGTACACCATTTCTGTATGGCTTTTCCAGGGGAGACATGAACAAACGTCTATTCAAACCATATAGTGTGTGGATGACAGACCAACAAAAAGTTTAAACCCAAGTCCAGTGAGTATTGGGCTTACCAGCAAGAGGATGTCTGAGAAGCATGGATGACTCAAAGGCAGCTGCATCATCATCTAAAAGGCTGCCCAAGCACAGGAGCACAGGTCAGACTCATTCAGTCTGCTCTTTGGAGCTCCTTACAGGACTTGTAGGCAGGTTGGAAGTCTGGAAAGACATCTCTCTAGAGCAGTTGTTACTATGCTGTAATTACTATGCTGTAAGGCTTGTAAATTTCAGGAGTTTCCTGAGACTTGTGAGTTTTGTCTACCTCCTGGGTCTTGTATGTGTAATTTACTTGCTGAGTCTTGAAGGGCCTGCCTCCAGAAGAGAGGGAGAAAAACACTGTAAAACCATCATGGCAAGGATAATTGCACCTATAAGGAGCTGAACAGATTCTGGTAACAGAACTGCTGACTGAATCGTTTTTGGAAACTGTGGCGGTTTGATTCAGGTGTCCCCCATAAACTTAGGTTTTCTGAATGCTAGGTTCCCAGCTGATGGATATTTGGGAATTAATGCTTCCTGGAGGGAGTGTATTGTTGGGGGCGTGCTTATGGGTGTTATAGCCAGTTTCCCCATGCCAGTGTTTGGCACACTCTCCTGTTGCTATTGCCCATCTTATGTTGGCCAGGGGGTGATGTCCACCCTCTGCTCATGTCATCATTTTTCCCTGCCATCGTGGAGCTTCCCCTCGAGCCTGTAAGCCAAAATAAATCTCTTTTTCCCAGAAGCTGCTCTTGGTTGGGTGATTTCTACCAGCAATGTGAACCGGACTGCAACAGTAAAGTGGTACCAGGAATGGGGTTGTTGGTAGACCCCTGACTGTGTGGCTTTGGCCTTTTGGAGCTGATTTTCAAGAGGAATGTGGGAGGATTTGAAACCTTGGCCTAAGAGATACCTTGCAGTGCTGTAAGTACAGCTTGATGGACTGTTCTGGTCTGAGCTGCAAGACCTGAATGCAGTAAGAACTGTGGACTGTGAGGTTTGGCTTATGAGGGTGAGAAAGAGCTGTGCCTGGACTGGGCTAGCAGTTTGTGTGAGAAGCTTGCTCTTATGCCCATGTACTGAGAAGTTGTGCAGGGTTGCTTTGCGTAGAAATGAACTGGTGTGAGCAGAGGGATATGGCACAGAAAGAAAAATCTTTGGGTGAACTGTTGCCCGTTCAGCTGCAACTGAGAGATTACAACCTTTGAGACTGGGCTAGCTGACCTGCACTGGGGCAACAGGAAGACTCTCGATTCTTTTGAAGGGGCCTGAGTGCTCAAGGAGTGTCCTGTTCTTCAAAGTCTGCTTTATTCCCCCCTGAATTAACAAATTGGCACCCTACCTCGTATCGTGGAGTATAGTTTGCAACACGATCTTGTGTTTTGGAAATGGCCATGGGCAGTGTGAAGCAGGTTTGCTGGATGCCTGCATGGAGACCCATGGGGCCATGAAGATGAACCGTGGATTGCAGTGGAGACCCAGTGGAGATGCCGGGACCATGAGATGGCTGCCAAGGAGACCTGCTGGCCCTGATGAAGTTTTCCAGGACTGTGAGTAGCCTAGCTGGAGGGGTGGAATTGGGATGCCAGAGACTTGCTGGTTAGAATTGTCGGACTTGGAGATTTGTCACTGGCAAGAGTTGTTGGGCTTGAAGCTACAGAGTTTAATGTTTGCCCTGGTTGTTTTAAATCTGAATGTTTCTTTTCTATGCCCAATGCCATCTTTTGCAGTGTGAATATTTATTCGGTGCCATTCTGGTTTTTTTTTTTTTTTTTTTTGAGGTTATTTTTTGGTATTATGGCTCAGTTAAAAGATCTTGGACTATGGGATGAATGAACATCATTGGAATTGATAAAAACTATGGGGACTTTTAAAGCTAGATGAATGCATTGTATTTTACATCATGTATGATTATCAGTTTATGGGGGCCAAGGGTGGAATGTGGCGGTTTGATTCAGGTGTCCCCCATAAACTTAGGTGTTCTGAATGCTAGGTTCCCAGCTGATGGATATTTGGGAATTAATGCTTCCTGGAGGGAGTGTATTGTTGGGGGCGGGCTTATGGGTGTTATAGCCAGTTTCCCCATGCCAGTGTTTGGCACACTCTCCTGTTGCTATTGCCCACCTTATGTTGGCCAGGGGGTGATGTCCACCCTCTGCTCATGTCATTGTTTTTCCCTGCCATCGTGGAGCTTCCCCTCGAGCCTGTAAGCCAAAATAAATCTCTTTTTCCCAGAAGCTGCTCTTGGTTGGGTGATTTCTACCAGCAATGTGAACTGGACTGCAACAGAAACTTTCTTGGGCTTTTGGGTTCTCTTCCTCTTTGGATGACCTCTCAACCCCACCTTCTTTTCCTATTGGAACTTCTGAGAATTATCACTAACAGATGAGCCTGCCCATTATAGAAGCACTGCAGACTCTAATTCTGATTTTGGGGTGCTTACTTTTATTTCAAACACTGTAAGAAAGAATAGAAAATGGAATCACAAACAATATAAAAATATAGTGTCATCGTTTTGTGACAGACTGGAATCATCCACATGGGTCCCCAGCCCCGCTGAGTTTCCCCATCTAAGAAATGAAGATAGTTATTCTTATCTCAAAGTTGTTAGGATTACATTTTTGGATACATGTGGACAATGTTAGAGGATTTGTCAAGTGCTAAAATTGTTTTTAAAGAGTTGGGAAATTGCTCAGTGGCTAAAGGCATTTGCTTGCAGAGCCTGATGGCCCAGGTTTGATTCCCAAGCACCCACATAAAGCCAAACACAATGAGTGATACAAGCATCTGCTGTTAGTCTGAAGTAGCAAGAAACACTGTTGCACCCCCCACACACACACATACACATGTAAATAAATAACAGAAATCAATTTAAAACTTTTTAAAATGCAGTAGATATCATTATCATAAGCAATATAGAAAATCTACTTTGCTGAACTTTTTTCCCTCATAACTAGTTTTTTTCAAGTATCTTTGTAGATTTTATTTGTCATTTTGACTTACCACTCCTCTGGTTCAGGAATCAAGGGAATACTGACATGCCTGGAACATTTAAGTTCTGGAAAGGATTGCAGAAACCCAGCATCTCTTTATCACAAACAGACCCTCAGCAGGCTGCGGCCACATGAGAGACAACTCAGGAGACTTCAGAACCTGCCAAACCAGCTCACAGGATGACTAGGAACAAAGTAGCAAAAGTTGCTATTTAATGTCATTAAGTATTGAGGTCATTTGTTTCACAGAGTAACATAATCAAAAAATAAAAATAAAAATCACTTTCCATCTTGCTGTGCAGAGGCAGAAATGCTATCATTCTGATAAATGTTGACAAGCTGAATCTTAAGTATAGACACAAAGTTATTTGCATTTTGTAAAACTCAAGATAGGGCATTCTGAAACACATACGTGAACTTTGTTTGCTCATGCACATGTGTATGTGTGTGTTTGTGTGATATAAGCATGTGTATGTGTCCATGAGGTGCTCTGTGCACTCACTGTGGTGTGCTGAGTGGAATATCATGTGTCTCGTTCCATTACTTTTCCACCCTTTCTTATTTGAGCTGAAGTCTCTTAATGATCCTGGAGCTTGCTGTTTTTTCACTCCCTGCTGTTTATGTGCGTCCTGAGTGGTCTGTTAGGCCTCCTCAGGCCCTCATGCTTGCTCAGGAAATACTGTTAATTGCTGAGCTATCTCTCCAGGCAGAATTTGAACTTGGAAGTAAATAGTTATTCTAGCCCACCATTTTGGTGACTGTTTGGTTTCCTAAGTAATTCCCTACCATAGACTGTGTTTCTAAGCATCTGCCACCACAAGAAATGATTTGTTGAATCTTCATGAACATATTACTTGCATCCACTAAGGATTATTTATTTTTGAGACAGGGTCTCACTCTTAAGCCCATATTGGTCTGGACCTCACTATGCAGCACAGCCTGACTTTGGACTCAAAGCAATCTCCCTGCTTCAGCCTCCCATGTGCTGGGATTACAGGTGAAAGCCACACCTGGCTTTACCTTGTTTTCTTCCTTTCTTTTTCAATCTCTGCTCACCCAGGTTATGAAAAACTATCTCATTGCTTTTGTTTTCATTGCTCAGGTTGAAATATTGAGTATATTTTAGTGTACAGTGAATTTCAATGAGGGAGCCCTTTCAACTTCTCTAATTTTTTCTTTTGTTTCAGGGCAGGCATTGGAAGTTGGCTAAGCAGTTAAAGGTGCTTGCTTGGAAAGCACGCATGCACTCAATGTAAATAAATAAATAAATAAAAGCCAGGCATGGTGGCATACATCTTTAATCCCAGCGCTCAGGAGGCAGAAGAAGGAGGATCGCAGTGAGTTCGAGGCTGCTCTGAGACCACATAGTTAATTCCTGGTCAGCCTCGACCAGAGTGAAACTGTACCTCGAAAAACCAAAATAAATAACTAAAAAATTTTAAATACAATGCTTTCCCCCAGTCTGCTCATTTTTACATTGTTAGTCATCTTTTCTGACTTGTAAATATTATTTACTGATTTGTAATATTATTTGCAATAAACATTTGTGTTGAAGGGACCAAACTGACGCCATGATAGGCTTCAGTAAAGTGCCACCCTGGAAAGGCAGGCAAGACTTCTGGGAAAGGGCAGGCTGTTAATCAACAGTGGCTCTGACATGTAGCAGAAGATGGCCACCCAGGGGCTAAGTCAGTTCCCGGAGACATGTCCAAACATGCCCAGACATGCCCCTTTCACCCCAACCAATCAAAGATGTACAACTGTACCTGCTGCTTGCCTACCCAATCATTTTAAAAGATTACCTAACCCTGCCTGAAATTCCCCTAGTTGTGCTTAAAAGGGGCCTGCATGCTCCTCTTGGGTCGCCATTTTGTATGAATGGCTTGCTCCCACATGCTGGCTGATTCTACAGAATAAACACTCTTTGCTCTTACATAATGTTTGAGTCCGGGATCTTTCTTAGGCGATTTTCAGATCCTGACAGTGTGTTGTATGTTACTTTAACATGCATTTACATTTTTTTTTTCTAATTTGCCTTTAAGAAATATTCCTTGATTTCATGGATTTATGTGCTTTAAATAATACACAGAGACTATCATTGCTAAACTGCCAAGTCAATCAATGTTTTACTTTTTGGTTTCTGATATTGGTGTCTTTAGATTCATAGAAGGTGACAAAGTTTAAGTCCCTTTAGGGGGTGTCAGTTGTTTTCTAGATAAAAATCTAGACTCTTGCCTATGCCATATACTACTTTCTGTTCTTACTACAGTGAACCATATAAACTCTCACAACTTGTAAATTCAAACTCTGCAGAGTTTATTTTTTGTATGTTTCAGTGTAGGGCTCTGTATGTTGGTAAAGAACTAAGAATTTGAATGGACCATTTACAAAGAGTAGGAGAAAAGTTTTTAAAATGTTATTAATACTATGAAGCAGTAGGAGAGATGCAGTTATTCACACTGGCAGCCTTCAGGGCAAAGGGAACCAATGGAGTTTATCAGCTATCTATGTAGAATGGATTTCTTATGCAAAACTAAAAATCTCCAAAACAAAGAATAGTGGTGTATTTCCTACTACCCTCCCCCCATGATCACAGCATGCAATAAAGCCAAGCAGTAGCCCCTAGAAAGGTGCTAGTGGGGTAGTGAGAAGGAATGAATGTATAGGAGAAAGATTCACAAACCACAGGAAGTTTAGCCTTCTCCCCCCCAACCTGCCCCAAACACACACTCAGCTCATAATAAGATTACAAGGTTGAGAGAGCTAATTAATTATAGAGAGAAGGGAAGAACTACTGGGAAGGTAGGTAAGGAAAGGGAGGGGGCCTAACCACTGTCAACTATAGCAGGAGCCATTATCTCCCTCAGTCACCTGTTAGACTAAGTCTACCTTATAGCCATACAGTGCAGGGGACTGTTGTCCTAATGGTGTGGTAGAAAAAAATAACAACAGAAACTAAACCAAAAGAAATCTAAGAGGGTAGTAACAGGAACAACCTATTACAAAAACCTACTTCCCACATCTTCCTCCTACAGCCAGAAGCAAAGGCCAGAAAGGAAACAGTAAAGGAAGAATGAGTGGACAATCACTGCCTTTCTTCATCACTTGCATTGTCTCCTAAACATAGTTAGAAAATAGGTCAGAGGGCTGGAGAGATGGCTTAGCAATTAAAGTGGTTGCCTGCAAAGTCAAAGGATCCCAGTTCGATTCTCCAGGACCACATAAGCCAGATGCCCAAAGGGACACATGCATCTGGAGCTGGAGTTCATTTGCAGTGGCTGGAGGCCCTGGCGAGCCCATTCTCTCTCTCTCCTTCTCTCTCTCAAAGTAAAATATAAAATTTTTTTTTTTAAACGAAAAAAACATAGGTCAGAATCTCAAGTAGCCTCTTCATTGCCTAGCATTCTCTTAAAAGACATTTACAAGAAGCCAGGCCTGGTGGCGCATGCCTTTGATCCCAGCACTTAGGAGGCAGAAGTAGGAGGATCTCTGTGAGCTCCAGGCCACCCTGAGATTACATAGTGAATTCCAGGTCAGCCTGAGCTAGAGTGAGACCCTACCTTGAAAAACCAAAAAAAAAAAAAAAAAAGATGTTTACAAGGAGTCAAGGGCAAAGATAATTCCAAGCTACATTAGCTTCTGCCAAGGTTTACATTTTTAAGAGTTGCTACAATTGTTAGATTAAAAACCAACCTTTAACTGACTTCAAGCTTGAGCAGGAAGACTTTGCAGGGAGGTCATTAATAGTGTTAAGACTTGCCGGGCGTGGTGGCGCACGCCTTTAATCCTAGCACTCGGGAGGCAGACGTAGGAGGATCGCCGTGAGTTCGAGGCCACCCTGAGACTACATAGTGAATTCCAGGTCAGCCTGAGCTAGAGTGAGACCCTACCTCAAAAAACCAAAAAAAAAAAAAAAAAAAAGAAAAAAGAAAAAATAGTGTTAAGCCTCAAGCACTATAGTTTCCTTAACTCTAGTGTATGCAACTAATCCATCCACACAGCACAAATAGCTCCTTTTGGAAGGAGTACACAGAGAATGTTGGAGAAAGTGAATGGGACCAATCCCATGCTGTTTTTCTGCTGTGTTCCTAAGAAGCAGTAGGTGTCTGAGAAGTGGAAGGCTAGAGTATCTAGGAGTGAGGCAGTCTTGTAGAGGAAAAATGTTTAGGCATGATACTGCCTTGTAAATTTTAAAAAAAGAAAATCATTTTCCAGTCCAAATAAACGGATCCATGAGAAAAATTCTGTCTTCCACAAAAACAACATAAAAAACGTAAGGAAGGTCAAGGACAAGGAAACTGGTCAGGTTTCAGAATCGGGAACACAAGAGACAAACTAAAATTGGTCCATGTGAAAACACCTGAAGTTCTGAAAAGCAGGTGTGACAGGAGATGGAACATGGGACCATGTCCCACAGATGGAGTTACCCTCTACTGGGGCACAAGTTGGGATCCCCCTTCCTCATCTGCCTACCCTTTATGAAACCTCACTCAGGGAGTGCAGCAGAAGGCATGATTTATATGTGGCTGTCACGTCCCTTTCTCCCTTATGCCATTCGCTATGGCCAGGAAAGTTAGAGGTCCTTTCCTGACCTCCAGCAATGGACAGCTCTTGCTGTTAAGAAGGCCCAGAGGAGCTTGACTGAAAACATCTACATCTTGTGAGAGGCAAGGGAGATTGGGACCATCTCAGTGACCATCACAGCAGAGCTCTGCCTGCCCAGCTCAAGGGACAATCAGTAGCTTCTGCACACATGATGGTAAAGCTGACCAGGCCCGCTCCCTGACGGTTAACAGTACTGCAATCATGATGGTGAAAGCTGACCAGGCCCGCTCCCTGACGGTTAACAGTACTGCACTCATGATGGTGAAAGCTGACCAGGCCCGCTCCCTGATGGTTAACAGTACTGCACTCATGATGGTAGAGCTGACCAGGCCCGCTCCCTGACGGTTAACAGTACTGCACTCATGATGGTAGAGCTGACCAGGCCCGCTCCCTGACGGTTAACAGTACTGCACTCATGATGGTGAAAGCTGACCAGGCCCGCTCCCTGACGGTTAACAGTACTGCACTCATGATGGTAGAGCTGACCAGGCCCGCTCCCTGACGGTTAACAGTACTGCACTCATGATGGTAGAGCTGACCAGGCCCGCTCCCTGACGGTTAACAGTACTGCACACATGATGGTGAAAGCTGACCAGGCCCGCTCCCTGACGGTTAACAGTACTGCACTCATGATGGTGAAAGCTGACCAGGCCCGCTCCCTGACGGTTAACAGTACTGCACTCATGATGGTAGAGCTGACCAGGCCCGCTCCCTGACGGTTAACAGTACTGCACACATGATGGTGAAAGCTGACCAGGCCCGCTCCCTGACGGTTAACAGTACTGCACACATGATGGTAAAGCTGACCAGGCCCGCTCCCTGACGGTTAACAGTACTGCACACATGATGGTAAAGCTGACCAGGCCCGCTCCCTGACGGTTAACAGTACTGCACACATGATGGTGAAAGCTGACCAGGCCCGCTCCCTGACGGTTAACAGTACTGCACACATGATGGTAAAGCTGACCAGGCCCGCTCCCTGACAGTTAACAGTACTGCACACATGATGGTGAAAGCTGACCAGGCCCGCTCCCTGACGGTTAACAGTACTGCACACATGATGGTAAAGCTGACCAGGCCCGCTCCCTGACAGTTAACAGTACTGCACACATGATGGTGAAAGCTGACCAGGCCCGCTCCCTGACGGTTAACAGTACTGCACTCATGATGGTGAAAGCTGACCAGGCCCGCTCCCTGACGGTTAACAGTACTGCACTCATGATGGTAGAGCTGACCAGGCCCACTCCCTGACGGTTAACAGTACTGCACACATGATGGTAAAGCTGACCAGGCCCGCTCCCTGACGGTTAACAGTACTGCACACATGATGGTAGAGCTGACCAGGCCCGCTCCCTGACGGTTAACAGTACTGCACACATGATGGTAGAGCTGACCAGGCCCGCTCCCTGACGGTTAACAGTACTGCACTCATGATGGTAGAGCTGACCAGGCCCGCTCCCTGACGGTTAACAGTACTGCACTCGGACTGAGGACTGTGGGAACAGCAACACTGCTGGTCAGTTTCTAAATGACCTTCTCCTTAGCCATGATGCTCTTGCTATAGTTTCACTGTGTTCCTGTAGTAGGAGGCAGATGGTGACCTGACACAATAACTTAGACTCATGGACTCAAGGCAGGGAAGTACAGTCCCACAAAACTCATGTCCACAGCATTGTACATTCAGGTATGAACTGACTCCCCCAAACTCATGTCCACAGCAGTACATTCAGGTATGAGTCGGACTCATAGATTTAAGGCAGCAAAGTACTATCCCACCAAACTCATGTTCACAGCATAGTACATTCAGGTGTGAACTGACCCACCAAACTCATGTCCACAGCACAGTACATTCAGGCATGAGTTAGACTCATAGACTCAAGGTAGGAAAGTACTGTCCTACCAAACTTATGCCCATAAGCAAAGTACGTCCAGGTGTCAACCTCCCAGTTGAAAAGATGTTGCCTAGTTTCAGTTCTCTGTGACCTATTCACAGGTTCACAGCTCAATCCTCACCCTGTGTGGCTAACCAAGGTGTGCTTTGCCAAGCCTATACTACTTGGTGGGAGGAAAAACATAAAGCTCTCTGCTTAGCCAAAGGCTAGACCTGATCTTATTCCACATTGTTGGAAAACAGATCTTTTGAGCCCCATCCCCATCACCACCAAATTCACCTGGGGATTCTTTTTCTTGGTTGGACCAAGGCAATATTGTGAGTATCTGGGTCTCATATGTGACTTTTATTTGTGTTAGTGAAGCCCAAATCAGAGGCTTACAAATCAGAGGAGCAGTTCTGCTGATGGCCACCCATTATGGCCTGACTATCAGCATGTTTACTTTGCCCAGGAAGCCCTGTCCTGACACCAAGCAGACAGATGATCTTCACATGCTGAGCACACAAGGGCACACCTGTGTACCCAGTTTGGAACAGGGATCATGTGTACGTCTAGGTCTGTTTAGAGACCAATACAATACAAAATGGCCAGGCTATGTCCCTTCTCCTTTCCTGACCTGGCTTTGGAGCTAGTTCCAGCTCCACTTAGTAAAACCACACTTTGGGTTTCTAAATGCTAAGATCTTCAAGAGGAAGAGACTTCTGTCTGATTTTTTTTTTTTTTTTGTACTACTTACTCTTCCAATCCCAAGTCCAACTCAGATCTTCTCATGTGGCAGTTTGGACCATGTCCAGGTTGTCCATGAAGGGAGCAAGATGATGGCAGCATGCCCATGGCATGGAATGCAAAAATCCTTCCCTCTTCATCTCCATGAGACAGCCACACTCAACTGCCCTGTGCATCTCCAGGTAGAATCTCAGACAAGAATCCTCTTTCTATAGATAGGGGTGTCTATAGATACCTGCTGAACAATGGCCTCAAACATGTTCAAATCCAAGTTGGCCAGTGGAATTTCCTGCATTTTAATTTGTAAATAATTGTGGACAGGGCACTTGTTTCACTCATACAGGTCCCAGTGGAACAGACTCAGGTATAGAGACCACTCAGGACTTCATCCTCATACTGTGGAAGCAGCGGCAACAGCAACTACTGGACAACCTGACTTTGGCTTTGACATGTCTGGGGTTCCTACCTTTGAGTTGTACCAACAGTATCAGTGTAACAGTAAGCTCTGCTACCATAAGAGATTGATGGTCCTCAAATTCTTCATTTTTACTTGACGTCAGGACTAAAATGATAATACTGCATGCATAATGAATACCAGAGCATGACAGTTGGCACTCAAGACATACCAGTCATCTCCTCGTGTATTTGCTCATGCAGGGACATATCTTTGGGATTCCCTTCCCCTCTTTTACACCTTGAAATAGTTGATTCAGCTTTCTCTCTCTGCTTAATAAAGCTTTCCAAAGAGCAGGGAGCTTATCCACACACCCTACTAAGTTTGAATGTTATTATTTTAATGTTTCAGGCATATTGAATGAGTCAAATTATAGATGCATGTTTTATGCTACTTAAATATCTAAGTGAATCCAAAGTACTTTAACAATATTTTTATTTATTTGTTTTCAAGTAAAGTGCGAGAGAGAATGAGAATGAAGGAGCGAGGAAATGGGAATGCAGGGGCCTTCAGCCACTACAACCCAACTCCAGATGCATGGGCCACTGTGTCCAAACACCAAGCCATCAGGCTTTGCTAGCAAGTGCCTTTAACTGTTGAGCCACTGCCCAGCCTCCAAAGGATAAAAACTCTATGTGATATCTCATGGTGCCATAGTGTAAGTGGTAGTTATCTCAGTTTCTTGATGGTACAAATAATCCAAGATATCTTAGATTTGAAAAGAAAATATATATTAATTTGAAGATAAAATGAGCACTTAGCCTGTGAATTTTCAAACTTCCCTTAGAGGAATAAAAGAGTTTGGAGTTTTGTTGTTGTTTTATTGGTTTAGGTTGTTGCTTAGGGATTAGGTAGGCAGGACCTGTGGTGTCTTCATCAACCTCAGTTAAAATTGCTTGTGGAACGCACATAACTTGAAGAGAAGCCATTCCTCACATCGTCCACCTACAGCATTTTAACTTAGCACAGGCTGCATTCTGTATTAGATAAACTCTCCACTTATTGATTCAGCACTTTGGAAAATAAGTATGTTTCCAACATAAAACTAATATTGTTGCTATGGATAAATCCCTTAGATTGAAAAGTGTCCACATATGTAATCAAACAGCATATGCAGTAAGTTTCTTTACATCAATTAAAACCAATTGTCTTCTTAAGTTTACTTTATTAGCCCTATATGCTCAGGAATTTGTCCAAGACACAGCTGATTTTGTTCCGCTTGGCAACATAACAGGAAGGGATGAAAGATCACCCTCTTCAATTCATGCCTCTCATTCATTCATGCCTGAACTACGCAGGACACACAAACATGGCCGCTGTCCTCTTGAAGGTGAGAAGTAAGGGGAGGCCAGATCAAATATACAAATGTGCAGAGTAAGGTGCCTTTGTGATGCAGAAGTCCAGGAACGAAGGAATGCCAGAGCATTTTAAAGCTGTCATCTTTGAATGTGGCTTGCGGAGACCAGCCAGGGAGGAAAGCCCGGGCTGGGGAGGTAGGCTCTTCCATAATAGCCTCTTAATCTGTGCTAGATTTTGAATCTTATTTCATGTACGGTTAATTTATTCTTCCTATGCATTTTATATGGAAAGTTGGAAACTTTAATTATTTTTAATTAAAACACAGGGATTTAGGAATCATTCATTCTGGTATTTTCAAATAGTTTTAGTTGATTCTCATTCCCCTCTCCTATTCCCAAGCCCCCATTACTCCCTAATATTCTCCCTCATTTTGTGTTGTTTTTACCACGTAATTTTCAAGGTTAAAAGCATACAAATTCCAAAGATTATTAAATGAAGTCTTCCTACAATCCCTTATCTAAGTGGAAACAGCAAGCAGTGAGACCACCAGGACGCCCAGAGGCACTGCTCCAGCGGTGGAAAGTGCTCCAAGGCAATGCTCCCAGGCCCTTTCCCACGCGGTGCTCTCGACCCCACTCCGCCTACCCGCAAGTCCGGCAGCCGCCCGCCCGCCTGCAGTCCAGTCTCCCGGGATGGACCTCTGGAGTCTGCAAACTGAGCGGCATTCAGTGCACGCTGGGGCGGAGCACGGGTTCCAGCCTGGCTGGACCCCGTCGGCTCCGGGAACCACGGGCGTGGGCGGGGCCATGCGGCCGTGGAGGGCGGGGTCCGGCTGCGCTCGCGTGGGTTTCTGGGTGGAGCTAGATGGATACTGGGCGGGGCCCGGGAGCGGGGCCGGGGCGAGGCCACGGCAGCCTCAGTCGGGCTGGGATGGTCGGGATCCGGCCTGTCGGAGCCCCGCGCGCGCGGGCGGGACCTTCGTGGGGCGGAGCCTTCCTGGGGGTGGAGCCTCTGTGGGCGGATCCCTCGTGTGGGCGGATCCTCCGTGTGGGCGGATCCTCCGTGTGGGCGGATCCCTCGTGTGGGCGGATCCTCCGTGTGGGCGGATCCTCCGTGTGGGCGGATCCCTCGTGTGGGCGGATCCTCCGTGTGGGCGGATCCTCCGTGTGGGCGGATCCTCCGTGTGGGCGGATCCTCCGTGTGGGCGGTGCCGTCGCGGGGGCGGAGCCGGCTCTGCGAGCGAAACTTCGCTCTCCCTGAGCGGCTGCCCGGGCACTTCGGTCCGCTTGCGGGCCACCCACGGGGCGGCGGGCGGCGCTCGTGGGCCCCGAGCTCGGCCAGCGCGGGCGGGGCAGGGCGCGTGGCGGCCGGCGGTCGGGCGCTGCATGGCGGGCCGTCCGCGGCCTTCCCCGATCTCCGAGGTTGTCCGCGTTTCCCGACCGGGCGGCGGCCGCTGTCTGAGCGCGGGAACGGCGCGCCCTGGCTGCGTTGACCGGCCCGGGCTGCGGACACGTCGGTTTCGGTGGGGCCCGCGCGGCGGGGTGGGCGTGGGGCCGCCTTGGAAAGCGCGGGTAGACTGAGCCCGGCGCCGGTGCGGGGCGCAGGCGAGTGTGCCCGACGACCGCGACTGAGCGGAGGCCCGGCGCGCGGCTCTCGGGCAGCGACACTTGCAGCTCTCCTCCTCCGCGGCCGCCCCGCCGAGCGCAGGATGGAGCGGGAGAGCGAAGTGGACTTCTCCAGCCGCAGCGTGACCCCTCTGTGGCGGAGACGCTCGGCCCCTCCGCCGCAGCTGCCCGGCCGCAGCAAGCCGAGGCCCCAGTCGTACCAGAGCCCCCGTGGCTTGCTGATCACCGACTTCCCGGTGGAGGAGCTCGGCCCACTGCCCGTGGGGCAGACCCCCGTCCCGGGGCCCGCCGCGTCGGACGGCAGGACGGTCCCGAGCAGCCCCCCGCTTTTGCGGCCCCATCGGAAGGCGGTGCTCAATGGCCGGACGGTGTCCGCGGACTACAGAGCTGCCTCTCCTCGACTCCGGCGGCCCAAGTCCCCCCAGCTCGTCCCGCAGCCCCCGGCGAATGGCGCGCTGGCCTCGGTGGCGCTGTCCCCGCCGCTGCGGCCCCCGCGCGCCCCGGACAGCCCTGGGGAGGAGCGCCTGGGGCCGCCGGCCGGCCGGCTGCCCACGCCCCCCGCGAATGGCCTGGCTCCCCAAAACGACTGTCCTGGCTCAGGTTCGCCATCGGGCCGGGCGGCTGCGGACCTCTCGACGCCGTCTCCGGAGCCGCAGCCGAGGTCTTCCGGACAAAAACTACCCGTGCAGAGGCTGCCCTCGCCGGAGAACGAGCTCGCAGACCACCCTTCGGTGGTTCTGAGTACCAACAGCCCCGCCGCCCTCAAGATGGGGAAGCAGCAGATCATCCCTAAGAGCCTGGCCTCGGAAATTAAGCTAAGCAAGTCCAACAGTCAGAACGTGGAGCCGCACAGGAGGCTGCTCAAGGTGCGCAGCATGGTGGAAGGCCTCGGAGCGCCCCTGGCCCTCGCAGGGGAGGAGGGAGACGTGGAGAACGACTTGGACAGCCCAGGGTCTCTTAGGCGAGGCTTGCGGTCCACATCCTACCGCAGGGCAGTAGTCAGTGGATTTGATTTTGACAGTGCTACCAGCTCAAAGAAGAAGAACAGGATGTCCCAGCCCGTGCTGAAGGCTGTAATAGAAGACAAGAAGTTCTCCAGCCTGGGAAGGATAAAGGTAAGAGTGGGCGGGAGTGTCACACGCCTGTCATTCATTGAGCCTAGTGAATGTGAAAACCACATTATCTTCTGCTTTTACTTGTTAAGGAGTTTTTGGATGGTGACTACACAAGATTTTATTCAAATAAAATGAATTTTAAAATCACACACCCTAAGTACAGTCATATTCTAGACCAGAAATACCCCCAAACCATGAAAGACAGTGTGTTAACTCTTTTTGGTCACCATGGCCTTTCGTTATATTTTATTTTTATTATGCATTGATTGAGTGTATTTGACAGATTGGTAGGCCCAAACATTAGGTTAGGGTGGTGAAGTGTTGCACCCTGATACAGGCCTAGCATTTGCACTTAATAAATACGCTGTCAAATATGACATGATAAAAAATAGGAACAACTAGACAGGGGCAGTTCTGAAGAGTATGCTGCCTTCTCCAGAAACATGACTGATCTAAGCAATGGGGCAAAGATTCCTTTCGGCAGTCACATTTTTTCTTGATTAATCAGAGAACTAGAACCAGTCTATATAAATGTCACATATGTCGTACACAAGCAAGTCTGTTTTATTTTAGAGCATATGGTCTTAAATAAAAGACATTATACAACATTTTATGCATGTTTCTCCCGACTCTACAAGTGCAGCACAGTTCAATGAACAGCAAAAGTGAATCATGTAGAGAAATGAGCTGGACTGTTGGCCCTTTTAGGCTTCTTAATCTAGAGTGTGGGGACAGCACACATTTTATTTCACTGTTTCAGTGACTGGTAGTGGGAAGTGAACCCCTGAAGATATTGATGCTATTTGCTTTTGAGAATGTAATGAATGTAACAAAACAAAAATAGTACTTTCGTACTCGCTGTATTTTCTACTTGGCTCATTTACACATCATTTGTTCTACTCTTTTCCTTTTTTTTTTTTTTTTTTTTTTTTTTTTTGATTTTCTTGTCTCTTAGGAAAAAATGCTGAAAGGACAAGGAACTTTTGATGGAGAAGGTAAGCATTTACTTTTCCAGACCTTTCTTATGACTTCAATATGGAATATCAATTACAAACTACACTAATGAGAACACTTGAGATGAAAACAAAATGTCCAACTTGGTCTCAGACTGTGCAGTGCAAAAAAACCCCGCACATTTAGCTGAGTTTTTATCTAGTGAGACCAAACAGTGAGCAGAATTGTGGTGCTTTTGTAAACTAGTAACCTTTTCAGTTTATGGCCTGGAATTTTGAACTCTTGCTTCTGACTCCATCCTCATCTGTCCCAAAAACCAGAAGTAAGAGCAAGTTTTAGGTTTTTAGTTCAATGCTCTTAGATTGGTGTTTAGAGCTTAAGCCCTATCTCCTCGAGTCATATTTCCTTCTTAATGTTCTTTCCCCTATATTTTCATAGTTGTTTGTCATTTCTGGCTTCCTGTTTCCTTATTAAGTTTCACCTTTGGGGAAGTATACATTTTCTGGCTGAAAAAAAAAATCCTGCCTATTCTTAAGTACTTGTAACCTGTATAGTTTTTTTTTTTTTTTTTTTTTTTTTTTTTTTTTTAGTTGTTAAGGATTTGAAAAACAAAAGTAGCTTCAACCAGGTGCTCACACAGTAATCAGATTAGCAGACTTTCTGTAAATAGATGGGTCAAGTGTCAGCAAACTGGAGTGGCATGAAGGCAGCATTCCCAGCTGCAGTCCTCATAGACATGAGGCTCCTGGAGACAGTGAGGGTACTGACTTTCTGTCATGCTTTGAAATACTAAGCTGTTTCCATCTTTAAAGAACAATGGAGGAGGAGGGTATGATGACCTTTTATGAGCAAAGCTAGTATAAAACCATGCAGAGTTTTAAACTATGTAGACTTGAGTAGCTGTAAGACATTTCTGTAAAGATGCATTTGTTGTTGGGATATTTAGAAATGAGTGATTTATATAAATTCATTCATCGATCTAGTCTTAGGAAATTATTGTTGCATGTAAAAGCAAGCCAGATAAAACATTTTAGCTAGTTGGGATCAATTCATTTTCTTAATTTAATAGTTAAGGAAAGTGGAAACTTTGAAAATTTTACCAATCTGTCCCCAGTCTCACAGCTGGTGACACAGCCAGTCCTAGGAGTCAGATCTAATGTGTGTGTGTGTGTAGAATGCAGAATTCTTAACAATGGGTCACAAGAATTCCTGTACCTTAGTGGTTCAGTGGTGAGTACTCATCACTTGAATGACATTGAGCGAGGACTGAACCTCAGTGAGCTCCTGTCTTATAATGTGTAAAATGAGAGTGCTAGAACAACAGTTCTTGTGAGAATGAGTGAGAAATCCTATCCACAATGTAAGGCATAGGCTTTATGTCAACTAGTAAGCACTTAAAAAGTGGGGGCTGCTAAGTTGCACCTACCTGTTTTTCCTGTACAGAGAAAATAGAGAACAGCAAAGCTTGCACAGACTTTTCAGTGTTACTTAGTCATACAACTTAGACAACTGTCTGTGGTTGGGAAGAGAAGAGGCAGATGTGAGAAAAGCATGTCAAACTCCCTAAGACGTAAACCGAATGCACAACCTTCCCCATTCAACCTGCATTTCTCCTGGTGCTCCCATCTCCTGCTTCCTTTCTTTGTGACTGTAAGACCGAGGAGAAATATGCTTGTCCCCTCCCTGTCTTTGCCGTCACATCCAGTCCATCACAGTCCATTCTTAGTGGCAAGGCTCAACTTTCAACCAGCTCACATTGACCACCCAATAGCATGCTAATTAGTTCTCTGGGGTAGTCAGTGTTTGGCTCTCTAACCTAAGGAAATCTTTGCTGGTGGATTCCCATTACATTCAAAATAAGATACAATCACTACTAGTGTGAAAGACACTCAATCTTTTGTACTCAGGATAAAATCCAGTTCTTTAATATGACTTGTAATAGCCCTGCTTTAGACTGTGAGGGTCATCTCTAATAAGGCCACCTTGTGTTGTTTGACCCCTTCATGCACCCAAGCTACAATCCCTGACCTTCACTGCTCTAAGATACTACATTTCCTTCTGCTTCAGAGTTTGTCCAGAGGTTTTGTGTTTTTTCCTTTAGCTCTGCTCTTCCTCAACTTTCAGAGCATAGATTTGCCTCACTGACATTCCCCTGACCTCCAGACTATGTCTTACCCTGGTGAGTCTGTTCTTGGGCACTTCTATGTCAGTCTTTCCCTTTTGTCAATATGTATTTATGTGAGATGATTGTGCCCTCAACCCTTCAGTAAGTGGTCATCATACTTAAAGTCAAAAGTCAAGGAAGGTCCTTTCAATGATGTTGAAGGAAAGCCCAACACAACCTATCATTTACTTACCTCCTGTCTTCCACATTTTCCCTTTCCTCTTGGGACTCTAGCCACATTGCCTCCTTGCTGCTCCTTAAACATACAGACTTATCAAGCGCACTCCTGCCCCAGGGTCTTTGTGTTTACTAGTCACTGGTGAAATGCTCTTTCCCTAGTTATATAGCTTGCTTGTCTTCTCACCTCTTTTATGATTCCCTTGAATGTCTCCTCTGTGAAGTTTTCCTAAACCACCCTACTTAAAATGTACATACTTTTATCCCAACTTTTCCCACCCCTTTTCCATGACACATAGCCATGTTGAAATGGCTGTCTTTTACCTTAATGTTGTTTCTGCAAGACTGAGAGTTTTAAATCTATTTTGTTCATTGTTGTTTTCTCAACCTAGTAGGCATTTCACAGTGTCAGTAGGATGAATAAGTGCATGAATGAATTTGGCTTTTTTTGTTTGTTTGTTTGTTTCAAGGTAGGGTCTCATTCTAGCCCAGGCTGACCTGGAATTCACTATGTAGTCTCAGGGTGGCCTCGAACTCATGGCGATCCTCCTACCTCTGCCTCCCTTTAATCCTCTGCTGGGATTAAAGGCGTACACCACCACGCCCGCCACTAATTTGGCTTTTTATTGCAACTAATTTATTTGCTCATGAAAGAATGAGAGGTGTCTTTTCCATTTTTAATTAATTAACTAATTCATTTATTTATTGTGGTACTGGGTATCAAACCTAGAGCCTTGTACATTCTTGGCAAGTGTTCTACCATTAAGCCATAATCCTACCCTTCTTTTCCATTTTATTGCCAGATGTTGACACATTGTAGATGTTCAATAAGGGTTTGCTAAATAGATAAATAAATGATGATGGATTTTGAAGAAATATATATATATATATATATATATATATATATATATATATATATCCCATGGAGTCGATTTAATCCAAGTAGCAATAGTGTAAGAGATCTGCCCCATCCTTCATGAGTGGTAGACAGACAGCAACTACTTGAGTTCAGTTGGAATGTTACAGATTATTCTTCAGTGACAAAAGATGTTTGCTTCTTTTCCTGTGGTAAAAAAAAAAAAAAAAAACAGAAACCAAGCATTGTACAAATGTGGTGGTTTGTTTAGAATAAGTAGCACAGTTATTTCGGGGCAGTTAGTGACATGACCAGCTTGTTTTCTTGCAGAAAACGCAGTCCTGTATCAGAACTACAAAGAAAAGGCCCTTGACATTGACTCTGACGAGGAATCAGAACGCAGAGACCAGAAGCCAGAGGAAAAGATTGTGATCCACCATAAGCCACTGCGCTCCACGTGGAGCCAGCTCTCTGCGGTGAGTGTTTACATTCCTCTTTCCTATCTGTGGGAGGAAAAGGCCAATTTGTGGAAACCATGCATGCATGTGGCCTTTAGTTTGCTTGCCAGTGATCTTGTAAGCCTAAGGAGAAGAACTCTTTAGACTGTGAAATGTTTCTTGAAACTCTGGACTATTAAGAACATGGATTTAGAACCTCTAATCTCGAAGTGTGGGTTTAAACCAAATGAATTACCTTCATACTGATGTACTGTGGAATGGGGAAATCTTTCAGAGTTGATACATGTTCTTCCTTCTTCCATTATTTTTTTTCAAGGTAGGGTCTCCCTCTAGCCCAGGCTGACCTGGAATTCACTATGTAGTCTCAGGCTGGCCTCAAACTCACAGTGATACTCCTACCTTTGCCTCCCAAGTACTGGGATCAGAGGCATGTGCCACCACACCTGGCTTCCTTTTTCCATTTTTTTGTTTTTTTGGTGTGTGTGTGAAGTGTATGTGTGTGGTGTGGTGGGTCCTAGGGAGTCAGACTTGTCAGTTTCAAGTCCTAGAGGTCCTCAGACTTCAGTGGCAAGTACTCTTAATCTCTGAGCCATGCCTAGCCTTCTTTTTCTTTTTAATATATAATATTAATATTATATAATATGTTATATGTATATAATATTATAAAATATATACTATAATGTATAATATACCCTGAGCATTTTCATACATACATATGTGCAGTATACATAATATGCATAATATTCATAATGTACATATGCATATTTATATTATTGGTGTCCGGATATGTGTAAAAGTATGTTATGTATATGTGTTTATGCACACTAGGGAGTTAAAAACAGTTCTTCCTCAGACATTTTATTTGACAGAAAAGCATCTATCTGTTCTTGAAATTCATGAATGGCATCTTCTGTGTTTTGTGTATCTCACACTTTATGTCAAATGATTTTTCCTTTCTGTATCAAACATATTTTGTTTATTAGTCATTGCTAACTTTCTTCCTGGCTTATAAAGTGTTACAGTCTGATTCTGGGTTTACTTGATAATGTTGGGGTATAGCATTTGTAAATATCTGATGCATTAGCAAGTTGAAAGGAATTCTCATGGTTGGTTTGGGTGGTGGGAACAGTGCATCAAAAACAATTTGTTGCGCCTCCAAGAGTTCTTGAGCAGTATTGGAGCTGAGGCAGTTCACTCTTAAGTCATGCTGAGCACTGAGAGTCAGGACTCTGATGGGTTTTGGAAACCTACCAGCATAGGAAGAGGAGTTGCATACATTGGAGATGTACAATCAAGATCTTGAAACTGTGTGGATGCTAAAGGTAGGGCTTGACTTTTGGTCCAGACTCAACCTTTCTTCTTCTAACCAGTATTGGAATTCAAAATTACAGAAATTCCTGTCTCCCTCCTTTTGCCTAATTTTATTCTGTGGTAAATCTTTCCATTTCCAGTATCTCCATTCAGTAGTGGGTGCCTGTGAAATTATAGTGTGTATAGCAAGAGGGCAGATAGTGTGAATAAGTGATGCTGGTATGTTTGGGTGACAGGGAGTAGTTGAAGCTGTTGTGACCAGGCCTTGTATAAACTGAGCAACTACAACTTAGCTCAACCCCTAAAGTACAAAGGCCTCAGTGCTGCCAGGCCTTCTGTTACAGAAATCTAGATTCAACGAATATTATCTGAATTCCAATTTTAAAGAAAAATTGTATGAATCCAGAGAGTATCTGTGTGTCAGTCTTGGCTGCTGGACTAACAGTTTACAACTTCTGTGACATCTTAATGATTTTTTTTTTTTGATATGTGATCAGATGGTAAGATGTCTTCATAGAATTGGTATATTATTGGTCAAGTGAATTGGCTCAGTTTGTAAAGTTCTTGCCATGCAAGTACCTGAATTTGTATCCCTACTACATAAAAACTAGGTATGGTGGTTTGTACCTGTGATTCCTGTACTGGGGAGGCTGAGACAGAAGGATCTCTGGGTTTGCTGCCTAGCCAAATTGGTAAGCTCTGAGTTCTGTGATAGATCCTGTCCTGGAAAGTAAGGTAGAGCTTGATTGAGGAAAAAACCCATTGTCAACCTTTGGCCTCCATACATGCACACACATATATCTACACACATGTACATTCACACTCAAACATGTATACACACATATGCATGCCATACACATGCACACACTAACAAATAATTGGTATATTAATAGTCTTATACCTTAATCTAATGATATGTACACAGCAAAACAGATACTTGGGGAAGTTGGTGACAAGGTCCATTGAGTCTACATGGCCGTTGTGCAATGCACTCAGGCATTAGTACTGATGCTTGGTAGCTGACAGGGAGGAGACCTATGCTGTTGCTTTCTCTTTGAGACAGCCATTGTGCTTGTCAGAGCAAGCCTAAGTCCTGCAGTTGTTTTTTGAACAGACTTATGTGTCACTTACACTTTGATTCCATGCTAAAAATGAGGCTGCCATATTTATGGCCTTCTGACATTTGGTTTTCATTTAGATGAACATATGTGCATGTCCTTCAGTCAGTTTCAAATATGAGCTCGTGTTTCCATTTGGCCAAGGATGGAGGTGGTGATGTGTCCTGTGTTAACAAGATCGTTGTTGAAAAACTATATGAGTAAAATGTGAAACTGCAGTGTTATCTTAGTCAGTGTTCCTGGGAGGCCCATGTCTATTATCATACTTATCCAGGGTAGTGGACTGGACTTTGCACTTGGTGTTGCCTAGCTATGAAACTGCATTTACTTTGAGTTTTTTTTCTTTTTTTCTTCATTAGTTAGTCTTGTATTCAGCAAATACAGTCAGTTTGGTACCATTATTAGGCTCATCCATGACCTACCCCCTCCCCTTGGCCCCTCCTTGTTGAGGTATATGGGTCATGCATTGTGGAGTTAGCCCACACTTATGTGTAAGATAAATGTCTCTGCATATCATGACCCAACATGTGACTCTGACATTCTTTCCGCCCCCTCTTCCGCAAAATTTCCCTGAGCCATGTTGGGTTCATTTTTGGTCTCCTTCAGTGATGAGGTATTGGGGACCTCTGAGGCTCTGGCTCTCTGATTTGGTAGGAGCTGATTTTTCTCTACTTTGAGTTTTGTATATCTCCTTTTCACTTACATTTTACTTTGTAAAGTACTTTTAACCTGCAGAAAAGTTTTTTTTTTTTTTAAAGACATTAGTAAAGCCAATAGATCTCTAGGTACCCATTATGCAACTTCAACAAATGGTTTTAACTATTTTTGTCAGCCTGTTTCTGCTTTTTTTTTGAGAATACATTTCATTCTTTTGTGCTTTTCTCCTTTATTGTCAAGAAGAATTACTATCTTGAATTACATTTCTGACTACCCTTCCTTTCTTCCTTTTTTCCCTCCCTCCCTTCTTCCATTCCTTCCTCCATTCCTTTCTTCCTTCCTTTACCTTCCCATCCTCCCTCCCTTCCTTCCTTCTTCTGTCCCTTTTCTTCCCTTTACCTTCCCACCCTCCCTCTTTCCTTCCTTCTTTCCTTCCTTGTTCTTTCTTCCCTCCCTCTCTCCCTTCATCCGCCTCCTTCCCTTCTTCCCTCTCCTTCCCTTCTTCCCTTCCCTTCTCCTTCCTTCCTTTTTTTCTTTTCCTTCTTTCCTCCCTCCCTTCTTTCTCCCTTCCTCCCTTTCCTTTTCCCTCCCCTTCCCCTTCCTTCCTTTCTTCTTTTCTTCCTTCCTTCCTCCTTCTCTCCTTCCCTCCCTCTCTTCCTTTGTTTTCTTCCTCAGAGACTTTCGGTTTAGTCCAGGCTGTTCTCAAACTTGCAGTTCTCCTGCCCCAGCCTCCCAAGTCCTAGCATTACAAGAGTCTATCACCATGCCTAGGCCCCATAGGTATTCCATCTACCAAAAAATGGAAATAGCTCTGGATTTTATGGAAGTTAATATTTTAATGCCAAAATATACTGACACTCTTTTAGAAATCTGTATATGATTAAGCATAATACTGTAGGTAAGACCCTAAAGTGAAGGCTTCATGAATGATTAGCACTGTCAGGCTATTTTTCATAACTGTCATCACCTCCATTTCTGTCTGACCTCGTGACCTTTTCCCTCCTAGGAGAGGAGCAATGTTGAGGGTAGGTTACAGAGGACTTCTGCTATCGATACTTTTTTTTTTTTTGGTATCATCTTGCCATGCTCAACTTCTAATTATCAAGTTACTAGAGCACCCCTGATCTTTAGTGGTATATGCAAGATTCTTCTTTGAGTAAGGCCTTCATCCCAGAAATGAGAGGTTTCTAGCAGTGGGTTAGGTTTCAACTGGACACATATTTCACTTTCTACACAAGAGGGAAGTGTGTGAGGGCCATGTGCTTTAGCCACAGTCTTTTGTTGTGTTTTCTGAAAGTCTCTTGTCTTCGTTGCAAACACCTGCCTGCCTCCTGGGATGGTGATAGTTCCTTATCTGTTGATTATATGATACCTTTCATGTGCCAAAGGCGATTCGTGTGCGGCAGTTTGCATTACTTTATGTCGGCTATATAAGGTCTGTAAACCCTCATTCTGTGGCGTAACTCATCTGAGTGTATTTATTTATATGTGTCCTTTGATGAACTTGGAAGGTACCAGGCAGGGCAGCACGCAGCCTCACCTGTGGGGGTGGATTGCATTCATAGTGTTGAGACAGATCTCATGGTGGTGTTGGTCATCCAGGAATCGGGGAAGAAAACGGTCTGAGCAGTATTTAACTGGGTCTCAGTACAATAATGGGCATTTAGGCTTCACAGACTTCTCTAGGGCATGTCATGTGAACAAATGGTATACTTAAAGAGGTGTCCACATAGAAGTAGGGTGTTTTCTTGGAGCCTAAGGTGCCACCTTCATTCATGCGCACTCCTTCATTCCATGGTATGGTATAGGCTTAGTCCTCTTTTACTTGACTGCCAATGCCTCCATTCTTACTTGGAAATACAGGACTTCAGTGCAGAGCTTCAGGTGTATGTAAAATAATGAAAGTTGTCATGGCTCCCAGGTTTTGTTTAGTTGAGGTTTTTGGAAGGGATTTGAGGTTTTGAACTTGTGAAGTCATTCTGACCTCTAAAGAGGATTATCAGCATCCATGCCCAGAATGAAGGAACCGCTGCACACAGGTGAAACGTATTTTTACTCACCTCAGCCAGCAGCATGAGGACTGAGCCAGCAGTTTCTGGGTCTCTGGGAAAAGGCCGTGGGTTTGAAGAAAAATATTGATTGTGTTAGTCAGAGATAGAACACTGAGTGCTTGTTACCCTCAGTGCCAGGTGCACAGCCAGCATGGGTCCTGCTGGAAAGTGGACATTAGCTTTCCCCCAAAGTTTTGTCATCTAATAGGATCCCAGAAGCACTCTTGTCTCTTCTACATATATTACTGCCAGAGACCTTCTCGTTTCTTCATACCACCCCACCCCCACCCCCAAGCATGCTGTGCACATACTGAGAAATGACTATTGTGAAATCAGTGTTTACTTTGTTATATTCAGTGACAGCACTGAAGCCACACTTGCCAGCCATGCCCTCACTGGGTTTATTTACCATGGGGCGTGTTTGTGTAATTTCTATTACTTGGAAATGCCAGGTACCTTTGAGAAGGGTGTTTGGGCTCCAGAGGCAGAAGCTTAAACATGCCGGCATACTTTCCACACCTAATATAGTCATCCTCGGCGTGTGCTCTTCTGCCCTCGCCAGTGTGAGGCTTTATCAGTCATCTTACATCAGTTCCAGTGTTTCTTCAGTGTGCTTAGAATTTTAACCATTCTGGTCAGGGCTAGTCTTTACATCTTCACCAAAGTACTATGGCTCTACTTAAGCCACTCATAGATTAACATGAAATCCAGAACTAGAACATCAGACTCTTGGGGTCTATACTCATCTTTTAAGACACGCAGTGTTTGCCTTTGGCAGACTTTCCGGAATTGCAGAATGAGAAAGGAATATTTGAAAAAATAAGAAACTAAATACAATTTGGTTGGATTAAATGTAAAATAATATTTTTGAGTCGTAGCAATGTAATCTGATAGGGCTTCTCCTTTTGGGTTCTAGACTGCTTATTCTGATGATTTTGTTTGTCTTCTAAAAATCAGAGCTTAACAAATATGACTAATGTGAATATCATTCTTTTTGAAGAAATGCTTAATGCATTGAAAAGTCCAAAGAAAGCTTTCCTCTGTTCTCTAAAATTTTCAGACTTGTCTATTCAGTTGTTAACACTAGTGCTTAAAATAGTCATTTCTGTGGTCCTATAATTGTTCATTTAGGCTTTGCAACACAGCAAGCTCATAAAATTATTATTATTTTTTTACCTTAGATGGTGACTAATAAATTTTACTGTTTCTTTTGTGTTTTTTAAAAATATTTATTTTATTTATTTACTTATTTGGGGGGATAGAAAGAAGGGAGGCAGAGAGAGAATGGGTGTGCCAGGGCCTCTTGCCACGGCAAACGAACTCCAGATGCATGTGCCATCTTGTGCATCTGGCTTACGTGGGTCCTGGGGAATTGAACCTGGGTTCTTAGGCTTTGCAGACAGGTCTCTTTTTGTGCCAGTGCTGTAATGTTTTTGTTATGATGGATCTGTGGTATGACTTGAAGTATTGTGATACCTCTAGCATTGTTTATTTTCTCAGAATTCTTTTAGCTATTCATAGGCACTTAATGCTTCCATATGAATTTTCTTTTCTCTTTCTGTGAATTCTGTTGGTATTTTGATAGGTATTACATTGAATCCTTAGATCACTCTTGGTGATACAGCCATTTCACTGTATTATTTCAGCTGATCCATGAGCAAGTGAGGTCTTTCCATCTCTAGTACATTTTTCAAAATGTTTTAAAATTTTAATTACAGAAGTCTTTCACTTCTTTGGTTTATTCCTAGGTATTTTATTTTTTGACAGTATTATGAATGGGAGCTCTTTCTCAACATGCTTGTTATTAACTTAGTATATAGAAAAGCTATTTTTTGATTAAGTACTGTAATACTTTGTTCAAAGTGCCCATCAATTCTAAGGATTTAATGGTGGAGTCATTAGGGTTTCTTATGTACAGGATCATGTTATTTGCCAAACAAGGATAATTTATCTTCTGCCTTTTTATGTGTAACCCTTTATTTCCTTCTCTTGTCTCACTAACTCAAGTCTTCAAAGACTATATTAAGGGTGGAGGAAGTGAATGCCCTTGTCTCATTACTGAGTTTAGTGGAAAAGCATTGAGTTATTCCCCATTTATTATAATCTTGGGTATAGATTGGTTGTATATAGCCTTTATTATGTGGAGTCATGTTCCTTCTACCTCTCATTTCTTCAGAGCATTTATTATGAAGCAATGTTGGACTTTGTCAAAGTCCTTTTCCTCATCTATTTAGGTGATCATGTGATTTCTGTCCTTGAGTCTCTTAATGTGATGTTTTATACTTACTAATTTGCATATATTGAACTTTAATTGCATCCCTGAAATGAGGCCTACTTGATCCTTTGTGATTGCAGCTGAATTTGGCTTGCAAGTATTTTATTGATAGTTTTTACATTCTTATTTATCAGGGAGAGTGTCTCGTGCTTTACTCTTTGGTGTGTTCTTATCTGGTTTTGGATTGAGGGTAATTAATACTGGCTTCCTAAAATGAGTTTGGAAGTGTTCTTTCCCTTTGTATTTTATGGAATAGTTTGAGCAGCATTGGTGACATCTCTTCTTTAAAGGTCTAGTAGAATTCAGCAGTGAACTCACTGGCCCTGGACTTACGTTAATTGAGAGACTTTAACCTCATTGCTTGTTATATATCTGTTTAAATTTTTAGTCTCAAGTACATCACATTTACTAATGATTTTACTAACGATTTTCAAGCCTTTACTATGAAATCAACTTAAATTGCAGACTCATTCTTGACTAGGTGGGGAGATAGACAAGATGCATAGTGATTCTACAGGAAAAGCAGTAGGCTTAGGTCAAAAAAGAAATACTTCTATTATTTTGAGAAATTCTGTATCACTAAGTAGAAAGGCTCTGTGATATGGAACTTTTGATTGTGTGTTTTGTTTGTGAGAGGGTTTTTTTTTTTAATTTGCCCTGTTGACCTTGAAGTGTCCTCTTGTGAGGACTTTAGTGCAGTGAAGGACTGTTTTTAAAGCAGATGTACATGACAGCTAATCTCCATAGTGACTGGAGAGTAACAGTGGGCATTCATATTGTTGCATCTTTAAACATGTAGTTAGTCTTTACAGTTTCTTACTCAGATTTTGTGTATTTATCCAGAAGGCTTACAGATCTGTTGATTTTTTTCAGATGATTTTCTGTACCCTGATTCTAGATTGTTAGGTCATTTCTGCATTTCTATTCTTTGAGGAGATAAGAAGTCTAAATTCAGTGGACACTGCCACAGAGGAAAGTTATTGCCAGTAAAAGAACATTGCAGAATGATTCTCCCTTTGATAGGAAATGAACTGTGCCACCCAGCCAACTACGATAAAATCAAAACAGAGCAGTTTCCACTTTGGCAAGAAACCCTGCTCTTCTAGTTATGGCGTGCAAAGGGGTATGACTATTGTCTGTCCAACAGAGCTGCAGGGAGGTCTTCTATCCACATGTGTCTTAAATCTCACTGTTAGTGGCAGTGTACTGCAGCTTGCAAGAAACCTGTAGCTATGGGACCTGCCATAGACCACACAATATTGTAGTTTCTACACTATTGACTAGAAGGCTCCTGTGTGCTAGGGCTTGTATGAGGTTGTTGCTCAGTGATCTTTGGGAGAATACCATGTGAGCATGATCTAGCTCCTTTCTGTGTATCAATGTAGCTGTGACCCTGTTCATTATGGCTGATTTCCTGCTGTCTTAGGTCCTTGAGATGGCCTGGGGCAGAGCCTCTGATGTTTCCTCAGAAAATGTGTACATGTGCCCAGAGCACTGAAAGGCAGGCACCATGTTTCCATGAGGTGCTCTGCCAATACAGTGCCTGGGGGCTGCCTGTTTCCTTCCCTTTCCCCTTGCTCCTTACTCTTTCCTCCTCTTCCTCTTTGCCCCTTATTCTTTCTGCAGGCCTTGCCTCATTTTCCATTTTCAGTATGGCTGCCCTTCCCCTCAGGGGTCCTCCATCCTCAGTATCTGGGATCCTGGAACTTAGATCTGACTCAGCCACAGTACAGACCTACTATCATGTCCCTTTCAGCTTCTGAATCTAACTTCACAGTTACATTTTCCCACTTAGCAGGTGACTCAGCATGTGCTGCCTTTGGCAGGTGCCTGACTCACTCTTTTCCAATCAGCTGTGGCTTCCATGATGTGCTGTGATATGACGTGTGATCACTGGCCACTTTGGATAACATTTTTTTTTTCTTGTTAAGATTCCTCTGTAGAAGCTCTGAGTAGAAGAGCTTGTCTCTTAGGGGTCTGTGGGGAAGTGTTAAGTGCTATAACTGACATGTCTCATGTCATGGAATGGACATCACAGTGCTGTCTATATCAGTGCTGTATAGTGACACATGCACTGACCTTGGTTTCTGTTCTACTGTTTCTGTATTGTTATATTTCTATAGATGATATTCAAGAATCCATAGGCATTGTGCCTTCACTGAAAGATACTAGTATCTGACTCCGTGATTCATTTTATGCTGCTGTATTGTAGTAGGTGGGGTAAATGAAACATTCCTAAATCCAAGCCTGGTCTCTGGGAACTTAGACCATGGACTAGAAGACAATGGGAATGCCTAAGTGATGTTTTCAGAAGAATGAGGTAAACATGCCAGCACGAATGGCAGGCACCACTGAGTGTGAGGATCAGGGAAGTTCTCTTTATAGAACGTCTCAAACCAGACATGCTAGACAGGCAGGGTACAGATACAGGTATAGCAGCTGTCCATAAAGTTTGTGATATAGAATTGGAGAAGAAAGAGAGCACTTCTGTGCCTGTTTATCAGGTCTCTGCACAATAAAATAGTTCCAATCTGATGATATCATTTCATGCTTTGCACACCTAAAATAAAACATAGCTTCTTTTGTTATCCATTTTTTTTTTCCTGAAATAGGTGTCCCTTAGGTTAAATTTATTACAACCCCAAGAAAGTAACTTCATTCTGTGTTGTTTTAAATGACTTACTGTTTTTCATCTTGCCATTCCATCCACCTGCCATTTTACAAAATTAACAAAAATAAAAGGGCACCTAAGATGTTAGCACTGCCTTTACAAACAGGTGTTCTTTGTGCTCCAGAAGAGGTACCTCAGACCTGTGCCTCCTTCCTCAGCCCCTTCCTGACTCTCGTCTTCACTATGTGATGGCATCAATTCTTGGGCATGAGAACTCTAGCCTGCTGGGTCTCCTCCTCCTCTGTCTGTCATACTTGCAGGTCTATCTGCCATCACTCACTTTCAGCACTACCTCATAAGCCTTCACTTGGTTTGAACTTGATTCAACATCTTTATTGTTGCCTCCCTTTATCTTAGTGTCTTCATTTCTTCAATTTACTGGTGGCTACCTCTCATCTCTCTAGCTTTCGGACAGAGACAAGGAAATACAGGCGTTACTGGTATCCTTCAACAATTCCATTTGTATACCTTTTTTTTTTTGACAGAACATGTTGAAACATATTTTGGTTTTTGTTGTTGAGAATGACCTTTTAATTTCAAAACTATGCCTATTATAGGAAAGTCAAGAGGCCCCAGTAGTCCAAAAGAAGAAAATTGAAATTAGTTCAATATATTTCTCTGTCCAATAGCTGTTAGCCATTGACTTATTATTATTCAGATCTTTAAAAGTATCTCCATAGATTTATTTTAAGCAAACACTCAGTAATATATTAGTAATTTTGTATTTTTCCTTTAACAATGTCATACTCATCTGTGTCAGCAAATCTGCACTTGTGTAATCCATTTTCTTTTTACTTACCAGTATGACAGATTGCTTCTCATGTCATTAAACTTTATTCTGCATCTTTTTAATGCCCACATACTAATTCATCAAGTAATCAGATCACTGGTTCTTTTTAACTTTTACTAGTCACTGGTCTCTTTCTGATTTTCCACTGAAGATTCAACATTGAGTGTTATGTTCTTTAAACATATTGTAGAAGTGATATGAAGACATTCTCTTTACTGACCGATCAGACCCAACAGTCCATCCTGATGGCTGCTTGGTCCTAACTACCATTCCTGACTTCTTAGCTGCTAGCTGCTATTTGCTGGCTGATTTTTCTATTTTATTAATCTATGTTTTGAATCTTTTAGTCTTTTATAGAACTTTATAGAATTTCCATCTTATACTAAAGTTTGTCCTTTTTGCTGTCATTAGGTTCATGTGTTGGTTAACCTCCTTTTCCCTTCTGATTGCTGATAGGTAGGTATAAAACATCTCATGCTTATGCAAGGAAAGAGAACTAAAACATTGGGCACAGTCTCAGTGGTCTACAGAGGGTGCAGGTTAGAGAGTGTCCCAAGTTAGAAGGAGGACTTTGTTTAGTGGGAGAAATGTGAGGAATAATCCGTGAGTTAAATTACCAGGAGGCCCAGTTGACAGCTTAGCTCTTTCTGCAGTAGACTCTGGGGACCCAATGACTTGCAGTTTCTGTAGCGTGATGGGGAGAGGGGCACCTTGATTTATGACAAGAGTCGGCCAGAGTGCTGTAGTGGCTTTGAGATGGTCTGACAGGCAAGCCTGTGTTCAAAAGGTAAACTTTTCTGTCTTTTTAAAAAAATGTTATTTATTTACTTGAGAGAGAGAGAGAGAGACATAGAGGGAGGGAGGGAAGGAGGGAGGGAGGGAGGGAGAAAGAGACAGAGAG
The DNA here is from genome assembly GCA_036346955.1 of Dipus sagitta. Classification (NCBI taxonomy): domain Eukaryota; kingdom Metazoa; phylum Chordata; class Mammalia; order Rodentia; family Dipodidae; genus Dipus; species Dipus sagitta. The sequence goes on from CM070783.1 coordinate 108,411,800, forward strand.
AGAGAGAGAGAGACAGAGAGAGAGAGAATGGGCACACCAGAGCCTCTAGTCACTGTAAACGAACTCGAACTCCAGGTGCATGTGCCACCATGTGCATCTGACTTACATGGGTACTGGGGAATTGAGCCTGGATCCTTATGCTTCACAGGCAAGTGTCTTAACCACTAAACCAACTTTCCAGCCCTGTGTCTTGGTTTTTAATGGTAAATTTACCTTTCTGGGTTGTAGGCTTTACAGTCATGTAAAGAACAGTTCTTGGTACATGGTAAGCATTTGATACAGTGGTAGTTTTTGAGATAGATTGAGAAAAAGAATCAGAGTTAGGAATTGGGTGGACATGAGAAACAATTAGTGAAGGCCAGCTGCAAAAGTAAGAGAGCATGTCTGTCTACTAAGTCCTAGGAAGCCCAGCAGTTTATTCTCATATACTTAATTACCAGTCTGTGGCTTATGCTGTCAACCTCAGATCTGTACTGGAGTGATTACAGTTTATTTGGGAATCTAGGCTCTGTATACAGGGATAGGACAGCAAGAGCCTCAAGCCCTGCCCTGCTTCATCTGACTGACCATCATTCTAGCACATCTGATACAAGCTGCTTGACAGTGAGTGCTTGCTATTGAGATCCAAGAGCCTCACCGAGGACTATAGAATTCAGCCAAATGACAGAAGACCAGAGAGAAGACTTACTTTTTTCCAGCAATGAATGAATAAAAAATCATGGGCATATTGATGTATTAATTTAAAAATATGTAAGATAAAAAAATGTAAGATTTTGTTTAATGTGCCTTTCTCTTTTTCTCTGTCCCATTTTTGGTGTGTGGTTTGCATGTATGTTTATATACATGCAGATGTATGTATGTGCAAGTGTGTGCTCACGTGTGTGAGTGTGTACAGACCAGATATTGGCATTGGGAGTCTGCTGCTATTGCTCTCCGCTTTATTTGCTGAAGCAGAGTTTCACACTTGAACCCAGGCCTCACCGGTTCAGCTAGTCTAAGCAGCCAGCTTGTCTTAGGATCCTGTCTCCATGTCCTTCCTTTGTGGTTCAAGGAGGACCATTACACCCACCCAGCATTTATGTGGGTTCTGGGGACCCAAACTCTTGTTGTTGTACCTCCGTAGTAAGCACTGAGACATCTTCCAGGCCTTCCTTATTCCCTTCCCGCCTGTGTTCCTTAAGAGCATTCTGTCTATTTATTAACTGTTCCCCAGGAGAGCAACACTGTTCCCATCTTGCCTTTTTTTTTTTTTTGTCTGTTTTTGGATTATGCAGTTCTCTAATTTCTGAGAGATATTTTGGGGTGGCTCATGCTTAGGTAAGGTGGTGTCTCCAGATCTTTCTGTATAGATAAAGTAGTATAGAGATAGCCCATTGGGTCTGGTTTTCCAGGACACTCTTTCTGTATCCTGCCAGATGTTTCATTTTCAGAACTGCAAGCATTCACATTGTTGCTTCCACGTTTCTTAAGAACTGTATCTCATTGATTATTTAAAGGTCACTGTAGCTGTGATAGAAAGGACCCTGAAGTGAATTGGGTCCTGAGGTATAATTTTACTTACAGCCTCTTCTGACTTGAGTTCCTTTAGTAAAGAGGCTTGTGAGGAGTTACTCTTAGGCATGAATAACCAGATTTTTTTTTCCAGCAAGTGAGAAAACTCTGGCAAGTTTACAGAGCCAGCTCAAATAAGTGCATTACGGAACCAATGTGATGTGATTTTGGGTTATAAATATCTAATATATATACATATGTATATATATTGTTTTTTCGAGGTAAGGTTTCACTCTAATCCAGGCTGACCTGGAATTCACTATGTAGTCTCAGGGTGGCCTCAAACTCATGGTGATATTCCTACCTCTGCCTCCTGAGTTCTGGGATTTAAAGGCATGTGCCACCACACCCAGCTTTTTTCTTTTTTTGGTTTCCAGTATAATTTTTAACTGGCTACATATCTGAGCCTTTCTGGTTGGTCACACTCCATGGGTCCTCCTAACATTTTTCTAATTGGTGGGAAAATAGAAGGAATGCACACACCCATGTTATCTAGAAACATTATGTCATGGAGAACCAAGAATATATCCTTGTTTGCTCCACAGAAAATGTTGATCTGTTTAGCCAAGGCTGGTGCTGTTGACAGCTCTCTACAGAGATAGGGCCACAGATATGTTCAGCATTAACATCAGTATCAGGACTGTCTACAGGGCTTAGAGAATTATTCCTGTCAAGGGGCGAATAATATTGAACAAAGCCTGTGGATTTTCTGACATAGTCCTCTGGGAGATGGAGACATGCAGCTGTAGTGAGTATAGAAATAAAATTATTGGGAAAGCCTGTCCTCCTTCCTAAGCTAGTCATCTGAGAAGCATGTAGACTAGCAGGGTGTCCTAGTTCAGGCTGATATAACAAAATACCATAAATTGGGTGGCACATGAACAGAAATTTGTTCCTCAGAATTCTGAAAATGGAGAATTCCAGTTCAAGGAAGATTTGATATTTGGTTTCTGGCTCATGAATAGTTGCTTCCTGTGGGTGTTTCATAAAGGCAGTAATCCACTTCTGAGAGCTCAGGCTTTGTGATCTACTCACCTCCCATGCTATCACCTTGCAGGTTAGGCTTTTGGCATACGCTTTTGGGCGGGGTCAGGAGGGGGGAGGGAAAGCACCGACATTTGGACAAGGTACCAAGGAAATTGGCTTGAATTGACTTTTTTGGGTCTATTTGCCCTTCTGTAAATTTTGCAAACTGTTTTAGGAAAAGCTAGACAATTTAATATCAGCAGTTGTATCATACAGAGTTCTTTATTAAGATTAGCAAATTGTTAAGTTGTCTTATTTGGATATGTAAAATATATAGGTTGCTTAGATCAAGGGTAAATAATTTAGTCATGACTATAACAGTGAATATATAATTTATAATTATGAAATTCAACCTGTTCTAACATCTAATACCGGTGAGTTCTCTGCCTTGGCTGTCTTAACAAACCACAGATAGAAACTTCATAGTTTCTAACTTGTCAGAACTGTGGCCTTGTATATTGTGTTGTTTTATTTGAGTTAATTTTTATTCACTTAAAATGTTAAAGATATTGACAGATGTTTAGCTGTGTTTAGAGTCTGCTGTGACCAGATCTGAACAGTTTTGAGAACTGGATAGTTATATAAAATAAAGAACTCCAAACTGCTTCATTAAACTACTTTAGCAACTCTATTTATTGGTGACATATTTGAATACATTTAGTCAAGCGTGCCAATTCAAGAGAGGTTCTCATTTGTACCCAGCTGGGCTTCCATGACAAGGAGGCCCCCACATAGGAAACTTGCCCAGCAGGCCCTGAACTGGACTGGGAAACCAGTTCTTCAGCATCCAATGGGTGGAAAAGTTCAGCTTAGGGAAAGAAGGAATCCAAACCCTTCCTCAGGTCTAAACCCTACTCTCCAAGAAAGTGTACCAACATTGAAGCTGGCACTGTGTTTCCACCTGGAAGAAAAAACCTACCACAAGAAAAAGGAGCCGGAACTACTTTACTTGTTTTTTACTTTAGATAGCAAATTAAGACTCATAGTTCCTAGCAACTGGAATATTATTTTTCCCTTTCCACATACAGAAATAAAGAGAGGATGTGAGGATAAACCTGACAATTCTTTGATTCTCTTCCAAAAGTTTGCAAACTGCAGAACACATAGCAGTATTAAAACTGTAAGTGATAAACATGTTAATGTAAGTTTTTAGCATAAAGAATAAAGTCCTGGATCACCAGATGATTTTGACTAAAGTTTTCTAATGTGATTGATTTCAATTATAACGTTGCATTATTTTTATTTTAAAAGTTATTTTTGTGTTTTTAATAATCATTTTTATTATTATGTGCTTTACAGTATGAACATATTGCATGTTGGTCATATTCCTCTTGGATTATACTCTTTTTTTTCCCTTTGGATTTTCAAGGTAGAGTCTCACTTTAAGCCAAGGCTAACCCGGAATTCACTATGTAGTCTCAGGCTGGCCTCGAATTTACAGTGATCTTCCTACCTCTGCCTCCCAACTGCTGGGATTAAAAGTGTGCACCACCACACCTGGCAAGTTATGAATTATATTCCCTCTCTCCTGACCCTATTCCACTAAGGGCCTTCCTCAGTGGGATTGATGGTATTCACTGTGTGATTATGAACGTACCAGTCAGTCTCCTTTGGGAGGGACAGGACCTCAGGCTACATTTCCCAACCCTGTGGCTTTTACAATCTTTCTGCCCCCTCCGTAATGTTCCCTGAGTCTTGGTGGGCATATTATAGGTCTCCTTTAGTATTGATTTAGTTTTGAGTCTCTTTAGTGTCTATAAAAGGTATTTATTACTAAAAAGAGCTTGTCCGCATTTTCCCTTTTTGCTTCCTCTCTCTTCTTCCTTCCTCCTCCCCTGCTTCCCTCCTTTCTGTCTGCATTTGCTGTCACAGTCTATGTTATTCCCCCTGGCTCTCTACTGATCACTGACACTGATCACTGATCTTGACATCTCTTTGCATATCACTCTTTTCCTCCTTAGTCATCTCTTCACACTTCTGTGTCTCTGAAGTTATCTGACCTGACCATGACCTTGTCCTTCCAGACTCCTGCTCTCAGATGCTGTTTAAATTAGAATCAACTGTGGAGGTGACATCAGTGCGACAAAATGATTCTTCTTGCTCTGGGAGAACCTGGTGCTTTTCCTGTGCAGGGTACGTCATGGCTGTACAGGAGGACAAGCAGTGGAAGAGCCTGGCTTGGAGCCAGTGGCCTGGTGGCCAGTCACAGGGACTGCTTTGTCATGACTCACCAGAGCAGAGTTTCAGGCTCTCTGAATGGGCTTCAGTTGAGTTTCCTTAATCATAATTTAAGAACACTTCCTGAAGTCTTTTTTCTATCACAGTAGTTTTGAGTAGGCTGCTTTTTTTTAAATGCATGACATTGTTTAATGGACTGTTTTGTAATTTGTTCTGTTAGTATTAGTGAAAAGTTGTAATTAGTGTACACAAATGCTTAGCTTTTTCATAACTACCTTCTCTCTTCCTCTGAAGAGTAACTTCCTTCACTGTAGCTTCCCCCCCCCCCTTTTTGATAGCATGAAACATCCAGAATCCTTCAGAAATTCTAGCTACTGTATATCCAACACTGGTATCTGTGTATCTCTCAGCCCAGATACTTCTTCTTCCCTCGTAGGTCTGGTCTGAGCTCCCTTGGATAGGGAAGTCAATAGTGTGGAAAGTCTTACTGGTGACCTCACCTGCAGGGATTGTGGGCATACTGCCTGCACATCTATCTGTCAGGGCTTTGTCAGGCAGGAAATCCTGTGAAATTCCTGCTCAGGTTTACCACAGGACGCTCCGACAGGGTTTCATTCTTCTGGCCCATCTCCTGCCTTATTAAAATGTGTGTAGGAGCCTTTTACCCTGACAAGGTTGACTGAGGGTCAGCATGGTGAGTAAGGAAAACCACATGGGAGCTTTGGTACAGCCATGTTGTGAGAAGTGGTCTCTGTAGCAGAGAGCAAAGACGCCTCACCTCACGTCCTGGCCTTCCTCCTACAAGCTATCCTTTGGATCCTAATCCTCAGTTGTCCCCATCTGCTAACAATATTAACTTTGGAGAATTTTTATGAGGATTCAGTGGGAAAAGAGACACAAAATGCTTAATAAATTTCCTGGTACACAATATTTGAAAATGATTGCAGATTTTACTTTTTGATTGAGACTTCTCTTTTTTCTGTACTGCTTTCTAAATTGTTTCAAAAAATTGTAAACTATGGCGTGATTGTCCTCAGTGTCCACAACAGCATGTAGAGAGAATTGAGCACCTCTGCTTTTCATACTAAGATGGAGACAGATACTTCAGTGATTCTACATCACACCCCTGAGGTTCTTGAAACTCTTTTAAGGATGGGCAGGAATAGCTAGAAAATTTCTGATCCTCAGCTTCTGGATATTCTTTCTAAACCATGCTGACGGGTATCTTCCCACCTTTCTGTCTGGGGCTACCATTTGCTTCAGAGCCACAATTCTCTACCCTGTCTCAACTCTTCCTTTAGTAAAACTGGGGCCCCTAATAAAGGGAATCAGCTTGGAATACTGGTTTCAGTGAAACCTTCATAGTTTAAGGGACCACAAACTTCTTGCATCTCAATAACAGATGTATTCTTAGTAAAATTTTCCTTTTAATGTTTAATGAATTACAATTGTAGGTAATTAGGTTGCTTTGATCACAGGTATTTATGGTGGTTATATAGTCTAGGAGAATCTCCTTATACTCATAGGGTAATGATTATAGGGAGTTGTAGAAAGTTAAATTTGAAAAAATATATTTTGCTTCAGAGTATGCCCTGGTGGTTAATAAGAGACCCTAACACATAGGATTGTGTTACCCTATAAAATACAGGGAAAATTGACATAGGAATGTGATTTCATGGAAAACAAGAATAATATAAACCCTCAAACTGCTAAGAAAGCTTAGTTATATTCAGATGATATTGGGTATCAAATCCTTACGGCTTTTCTCCTATATTAAATGCATTTTTAAAAGTTCAGTAATACTTTTTCAAATTTGAAGATTTAACAATTACAAACAATAGCTCCTTATTTTTTTAAACTTATGATGAAAAGTTAAGATGTCAATTTAATAATGAGTCTAGAGAGACATGTTTTAAAATTTCATTTTGGAAGTATGGTAGCAAAAAGTTTAAAGACCTTTGTTAGGATTCCTTGCTGTAGATTTCTACCTTGAAAGAAGACACCCTCCTTTGTTCAGTCTATCTCTTCTGCTCAGGATTTAACTTATGTTATTTTTCAAGTCTACCTTCTGCTAATTTAAGTCAGCTTCAGGATTTGGTTACCAGAAGAGACACCAGGCTTTTCCTTTTTGAAGTTCAAAGGTCAGGCTCCATTTTGGGTTTAGAAACTAGATAATGATGTGAGCTACAGCAGTCAAATATAAGTGTGGTGACAGATAACTTTCAGTGACTCAATTAACCACACTGCTGCTTTACTGAAAGTATAGTAGTGGAGTTGATGAGTCTTGGAGACACCTTTGATTCTCAAAACTATATCAGATTGATATCATTAAGTGTCCAGTTTAAATCCATTAAAATACTGCTGATGTTTGGGAAGGTGGTAGGGAAGAGCTTCATTTCTGCTTCGATTAGATTTTTCAGAGGAGCACTGGTATTGCACTGGTTAAGTGTTAAATGCCTCCTGTGTGTACCTCTGGGCAATGAGTGCTCAAAGCCATTGGATCACTGCTTCACTTTTCTACAAAATGTATCTGTGGATGTGTTGGGGTGCATGTGTCCACGTGTTTTGAAATAGGGTCTCTTACCATTGCTAAGAAGCTCTCAGACTGCCAGCAAATGTGTATCAGTCTAACTGGTGCACAAGCTCGGAGTACTCTTAGCCCTGCCTCCCGTTGTCACAGACACTTTAGGATCACAGATGCATGTGCCGCTTTGCATCTGGTTCACATAGTTGCTGGGGAATTACACGGGCAAGCTTTGCAACTGAACGCACTTTTACCGCTCCCCATCTCTTCAGCCCCGAGAGATTTTTTTTTTTTTTTTTTTTTTTTTTGGTGTTTTGAGGTAGAGTCTCACTCTAGCCCAGGCTGACCTGGAATTCACTATGTAGTCTCAGGGTGGCCTTGAACTCACAGTGATCCTTCTACCTCTACCTTCCAAGTGCTGGAATTAAAGGTGTGTGCTACCACGCCCGGCCTCCAGTTGAATTTTTAAAAAATATTTTTATTTATTTATTTGACAGAGAAAGAGGGAGGGAGGGAGGGAGGGAGGGAGGGGGAGGGGGAGAGAGAGAGAGAGAATGAGAATGGGTGTGCCAGGGCCTCCAGCCACTGCAAACAAATTCCAGATTTGTGCACCCCATTGTGCATCTGGCTAACATGGGTCCTGGGGAATCGAACCTGGGTCCTTTGGCTTTGCAGGCAAACACCTTAACCTCTAAGCCATCCCTCCAGCCCACCAATTGATTTTTTTTGATGATGTCTTCATTTATGACATGGAAGTGAATTTGATAATATATTCTGGAAATAGCTATGTCTAAGACCAAGACAAAAAAACCCAACCTGATATTTCACTCTGCTAATTTATTACTAGAATTAAATATTATTTGAGGATCTAGAGAACCAAAAATTAATGTTGATGACTTCCCCATTTTGCATAATTTCTTTTAATTTAGTTTTGAAAGGCATAGAGTTATACCTTATGTGAAATAGAAGAGGGAGTATCTGAATAGAAGGGACAGAGTTGAGGGGCATATAAGGCAGGGGAAGGGAGAGTGGTAGGAGGGGACTGTGGAATATTATCTGTGTGTATGGATGCTCTCAATAAAAAATTTTAAAGAATAAGTAAATTGTCAATGTCCATGAGGTCAACTCTGTTTTGCTTTTTCTTCTAGGTGAAAAAAAATGGGTTGTCCCAGACTGTGAGCCAGGAGGAAAGAAAGAGACAGGAGGTAGGTTCTCCCAGCAGGTGCTTCTGAGCCCTGACTTGAGGTGGGGCTCCACTTCTGCTTTTACCCACTGCGTGCATGTGCTCAGTGCTGCCCTTTGGAAGTATACTTGTTTTCTTTGTAAAAAAACAGAGGATGATTCACCTTAAACTGTATACATCTTAAACTCCAGAGAAGAAAGCAACATATATACCATACAGTAACATCAATAGCACTTAAGCAACAAATCTCCTAGTCCACTTATTTAAACTGGAAGTAATATGTTGAAAAAAGGACACAGACATTATATCTGGAACTGAAAAAGGATAGTGCTGGAAAAACAGCTGAAATCTGAATAATGTGTATATGTTGGTCTGTACACAATGTGCCCTGGTTATGTAATGTACCCTGCTGAGGGACAGTTGGGTGCAGAATATATGGAAACATGAACAATCATTGCAAGTTTTCTGAAAATTTAAAAGTACGCCAAAATGTAACATTTACTTAGTAAAAATGACAGCGAAGGGCTGGAGAGATGGCTTAGCAGTTAAGCGCTTGCCCATGAAGCCTAAGGACCCCGGTTCGAGGCTCGATTCCCCAGGACCCACGTTAGCCAGATGCACAAGGGGGCGCACGTGTCTGGAGTTCGTTTGCAGTGGCTGGAGGCCCTGGAGCGCCCATTCTGTCTCCTTCTCTCTCCGTCTCTCTCTGCCTGTTGCTCTCAAATAAATAAATAAAAATAAAAAATATTTTAAAAAATGACAGTGAATAGGGCTTGATAACTTGAAGTTGAAATCAGTGTAATTTAAGGAAAATTGCGTATTGTAATATTGTGAAATTCTCAAAACACTTTCCTTCTAATGATATTTGTGTGTATACATGTATTTGCATATATGTACAGGTAAATTAATTCCACAGTGTATACTAAGATATACTTATTTACATAGTTGACATGGGATAAAGCAAAATATGTCATTTTTAAGTTTAAAAAATAGAATATCATAGTACAAAACTTACATGTGCACACAGCTGAGAATTAACAATTGTATCCCATTCAAACAATTATATTTTGTAAAAGTAAACTGTTAGTTAAGTAGAAGTCCAGTACTGTCCTCAGTCCCATTCCCTTCCTCGCTTCTCCAGAGAAAACTTTAGTTATGATTGGTGCATAGCCTTCCAATCTGTATTACATATACACACATACATTAAGTGTTAATAACTGATAACATTTTTCTTTAACTTCTTACATTCAGTGCTGTTTTTTAGATTTGTATATGGCAAAGCATATTTATTCTAATCATTGATTCCAACGTGTATGTAGCATTGTATCTTCTAAATGCCAGCTTTTAAGTCTTATGTCAATGTTCCCAAAATGCACAGTGGAGAGTACATTTTTCTTTATTATTAAGATTTGACATTAGCAAGGTTTCTCCTTTTTTGCAAATTCATGAACTTCTTTAAGGTCCTAAGTCCATTCAGATGTTCCATCATTTAAAAAATCTTATATATTTGAATTTTACCTAATTCCTACTATATTATCAAAATATTTATTTTGGTTTGTGATATAAAATGTCTGAAATCTAACTGTGTAACTCCTTTCTATTCTTATACATGTTTTCAAGCAAGCGTAACTGTATTTGCTGTGCAGGAGCTTGCTTCTCTGTGGTGGTCTACTTCAACAGGAGCTACATTACACGCTTTCCTTGTAGCTACCACTTAGTCACCTTTGCATGTGATCTGGTCATTAAAACTCATTGTTTCTTTTTGTCTCATTCTTATTTGGATTTGATTATGGAAACCTTTACTGCTAAAAATATTTGAAGTCATTCCAAGGCACAAAATGCACCAACTACTTTATTTTTAGTCAAAACAAGAGAATTTTATGTCATTTACCTTATATTTCTTGAGGATAATTGTGTGGATTACATGGGATCACATAAAAAACAGGTTAAGTGACACTGAACATATTAGCTGTTCATTTATTAGGGAGTTATGTTGCTTAATTTCCTGGAGGCTTAGCTGAGGTTAGACCACCTCATGTATGACTATAAAACCATACACTGAGATTAGCACCGCTGACTTGATGCACAATATATGAACACCCATCAGAGACTAAGCGTCCACTTGCTTGTGTGTGCTTTGCTCCCACCCAGCCTCTATCCCCTGTGCTCTTTAGGGAAGAGGTTTGAAGGAGATGAAGGCATGGTGACTAAAGAGTTCTCTAGGAAGGCTGTGAGTCAGGCCTGCAAGGATGTTCACTCTCACCCCTTACCCCTTGGAGGAATTCTCCCTGTCTTCCCAGTTTCCATTCTTAGAGACCCTAAATTGAATTTTGTTGAGGAGCTGATGAATTCCTTACACAGGCGTTGGTGTCTATCCACAGAAGTGCCCTGGCATTTCATCATTCACACTTCTCAGGGAAAGCACTGTGTGTCTGACACCAGGGCTTCTGTAAAGGGCCCTTGGCTCCTTCTTGAGACAGATGAGAGTAGAGAGGCTGCCTGTGGCACAGAAGCAATTAGTTTCAATTGTGTAAGTTTATAAAAAAGAATTTCTGTGGCTGATAAGAACCTTTGGAAGATAGGTACATTCATACCACAGAGCATTTACTGAAAATTAGTCAGATTACAACAGGGAAAGAAGAGCCGACAAAAGAGGGGAACAGAGGAATGTTGTGGTGAGATGATGATCATAAATTCCTGCTGTGCTTTTGCAGCACCATGCTTTGAAAGCAGGGCTGGAGGAGGTGACCTCAAACATTAATTAATGTCACACTGAGAATTTATGACATGTCCTACTTCCTACCATGGATCCTACCCTGTGGCAAAGGCACGACCTAGGGAATGTGTTGGTGAGGTATCCAATTCTTTTATTTTTTTTCTGTGTACACCACAGACAGTGCCCTTTCTCAAGATTTGGGTATTTGAATTTGGCCTTTTTTTTTTAAAGCCACTAGTTTAGTGATGCATTTTTCTTAATGCTTTTCGAGATACGATATCATTCTTACAGCAGAGCTGTGAGAGCTGTACTTAGCTCGTTAATCAAAATAATTAAAATGTTTTTTCTTCTTGCCAGGCAATCTTTGAAGTCATATCCTCTGAGCATTCCTATTTACTTAGCTTGGAGATCTTGATACGAATGTTTAAAGATTCTAAAGAGCTGAGTGATACAATGACTAAAACCGAGCGGCACCACCTTTTCTCCAATATTACAGACGTCTGTGAGGCAAGCAAAAAGTAAGTGTTTAGTTCACCATGGCGGTGCCAAGACAGTGCTTCCAGAAGGTTCTCGGAATGCAGGAGCTGGGTGATGGAGCCGCTCAGCCACTCACTGCTGCGTTTCCTTTCCTTGAAGCAAATTTCAAGAGATGTTTCAAGTTGTTGGTGAATGCATAGAGGCTGCTCAGCTAATTGTCCTAGCACACAGGTACCTAAGGTCCCTTGGTTCCTTCTCTTTGCCCACAACTGCTCATTTTTTCCCTTTCGCTTACATGAGCAAGAGTCTGGGTTTGGTGCTAGACTGTGAAATTTGCCTGTTTTAATAAAGAAAAGTAGGCCTCAGGCTTAGATCTTTTATAGTCCAGATCTGGCTAAAACTAACCGTATTTTATTTTTATTATGTTTAATTACTTTGCTTTATTTGTCCTGAGAAGCTGATAAAAGCATATGATAATTTTCATACGTTCAAAACTTGTATGTAATAATCATTAATATTTTCCACATGCTTAGCTTTTTCTTGCTTAAATATTTCCAGGTGTTCATATATTATATTGTAATCATGTGTAAATACTCTGTGTTTAACAAGGGAATATATTCCTTTATGTACTACAGCGTATTGTTTCTTTTATGGTTTTATTAGACTTTATTTGTATGTGTGTGTGATAGGCTCACGTGTTTGAAAATTCCAAAGATACAAGAGGGTGTATGGTAAAATGCCCTTTATGTACTGCTCTTTGCCGCCTGGAGACAGCTAGAGCAGATATTGTCTGTCTTTTGTATCTTTTTGGAAGTAGTTTGCTATTTTCATAAGAAAATATATTTTCCTTGTTTTTATTTAAAGGATAGTATACTATGAAAACTCTCTTTCTTCTTACTTTTTTCACCACAGTTTTGCAACATTACAAATTTCTCATTAGTTTTTATACTTTTTAGTTGAAGACTATTGGAAACACTGGGTCATTTATTCTATAGCAATTCCCAGGAGTTACATAATATATGGGAGGCAACCATTATCAGACCCATTAATTCATCAAGGATTGCAAAATGATGTTACTCTAATTAATTAGGCTTCATTAATTTCCTAGGTGAGATAGTTCTGTAAATATATACTCATGAATCCAATAGTAAAGTTATTTATCAGTGCTCAAGTTTTCCCATTTTTAATCTTTATCCATTTCTTATTACCTAGAGTTTCAAGATATTAAATGACCATGTTTTATAGTTCTTGCTCCAGGCCTGATGTTAGCCATTTTCCCAAGGAGCTCTGATGACTTTTGATGCTAAGGAGTATCTTAATTTATTTGTTATTTTAATTTATTTTTTATGGTACTGGTGATTGAACCTAGGGTCTTGCACATCCTGGGCAAGTGCTGGACCACTGAACTACATGCATCCCCGTGCAATGGGTTATTTTAAGACCGCACTGCGAGTGCAGGGATGCGCATTGCTAGGTAGTTTTTAGCTGTTTCAGTAGATATTCATAAAGAAGTCTGAATTCAAAACTGTGGACAAGATATATTCAAGATATATCCAGGCTCATTGAAATATATACATTAAACATGTACACTTTTTATATGACTATTCAAGCTCCATCATTGTTTTCTCCTTGCTATTATAAAAAAGGTAGCTGCTTAGTTTTGTTTTTAACTATATATATATATATATATATATATATATATATATATATATATATATATATACATGCTTCCCCCTTTAGGTAAATGAAAATAGATTCCTCACACTTTTTTAAAAATTCATCTCCCAGTATAGAGATTAGGATGACTCTACAGTGGTTATAAAGACAGGCATTTTTGTTTCCTGCTGTGCCATTCTCCATTGAAAGGTTGTGTCATTTATCCATGCAGCCTTCTAATTATGGGCAGTAGAGTTATTGTGAGTCTCACTGTTGCAAAGTCTTGCATTGTGCTTTTGGTCTGTTGTGTTTTATTTATTTTATCTTGGGGTACATTCCTAGGAAAATTGCAAGACCAAAGGGTAAACCTGTCTGCACTTTTGTAAGATACTGTCAAATTCCCCTCAAAGCAGTTGCACCATTTTGCATTTCAGTAAGAACAAAAGAATGCCTGTGTTACCCACAGCCTTTCTAGCCACTGTCAGCAAACCTTTAGATTATTGTCAGTCTGATAGGCACCAAGACTGGTCTGAATATAGTTGTAGTTAACATTTCTCTTAAAAGCTTTTTTTTCCCTACAAACAAAAGTATTCTGGAAAATATTATAGTAATATGAATTTCATGATGTAATTCATCTTTTTAACTTTTAAATGTTTTTGTAATATTCAAATGAATTACAATTTGAGGTAAGTTATGATATTAAGTAAACAAAAATGGGTGGGGGAGACAGGAGTTTTTTATGGTTGCTGAAACCCAAGAATATTTGCTTTATGTGACAGTTCAGCATAACTAGTTATTGGTGATTACTGTTTCACAAGGAGAGTAAAAAAAAAAAAGCCGTTTAATAAATTTCATCAATGGTATTTTTGCCTAAATACATTACTACTAACAAGATTTTCAGGAATGAACAAATTTAAGATTATACCACCTTCATGTAACCCTTAAATTTCAAAGGTATATCCATTTTAGTAACATATTAGTCAAGGATTTATTGACTAAATCTTAGTATTTTCTCTTCAGGAGATGGTTGTATACCTAACCTTATATGAGTTTTGAGAATTGAATGGTGCATGCAAAGTGCTTTAGTGTAGAACCCTAGGTGAGCACCCCAATAGCAATTATTTTGTAGATATTATCACTCTCATTTTGATTGTCTGTGCCTGACATTCTGAAATGTCTCTGAGTTTTGTATTTTTGGATTTTGTGTGTATGTCCTCTGTCTGTTTGCCTCTGCCTGATTTGGTGTAGCGTAAGGTTAAAGAGCAGGTCTTGTTTATATAGACTCTAGTTCAGTTTGCATGGGTTTGGCATGGTTATGACATCCTGGCAGTCTTATTTCGACATTGAGTGAAGTCACAGTTAATGGTTCTACCATAGTCATACAGAATATATTAGCTGTGACTTAGTTGGCAACTAAAACATGAGTTATATGCTTCCTACCAGGCTGGTGTTTTCCATATAAGTAGTTTGGTCCCTGGCCCAGTGTTTTAGAACAGGCCTGGCATGCTCCAGCTGCCAACAGGGCTGTTCTGGTTACAGTTTTGCAAGCATGTGGACCTGCTACATCTTTTTATGCCTTTATGTATTACTGCCTTCTCAAGTTTCCAGAGCCTATGGATTCTGGGTTGTTACACAGAGATTTAGGCTGGTATGAAGATCCTAGTTGAGGCAGACAAAACTCATACAAACAGTCACTGTTATCAGTCTTAAACTAGACTCGAAATCTGTGGGAAAAGGCACAGTGGTTGGGTTTCATTGTAGTATCTCATCTGTCTTGCATTTACAGTTGTGGACTTTGAACCATTATGTGGGTTTCTGACTGCCAGTTGTGAGTAGAATGAGTAGGACCACCCGGCTCTTGTGGTGATGGAAAAGGTCATAATGTAAACACTTGATGATCTAGCCAAGTCAAATCTATCACTTGATTTAAGTGCAAGGATGGTTGATGGATTATTTCAGAAGCCAGTTCTTGTGACATTGTGGTTGTTTATTGTGACATGCCACTTCTGATTGCTATGCCTTTATGACTAGTGCTCCAGTGTCCTTTTTGTGTTTTTCCAACAGTTATCATTTTATATGATTTCATTCTTGACAGGACATTATGAAGTGTACTCATTTCCCATTTTGGCATAAATGAGAATGAAACAAGTGAAGTTTCTGATTCTTAGGAATGTATTCATCCTAGACCACTGTCAGAAGTACATATGCAAAGTATTGTAACTGAAGTTAAGAGCCTAACTGACTAAACTTCAATTTAAGCATCCGCTAAGGATCACATACCTGAAAAACTACTAGGATTTGGTCCTTTTGGTGAACATCATTCAATGGAGTTAGAGATATAGTTACTCTTATTTGACCATCTTGATTTCTTAAGATGTAGAGTCCTTAAAAGCCAAGGGCATCTTGTATTCTATGACACACTATAGACACCATTGCCTTATTATTTCCTCAATACCCCTTAGTAAGGGGTATTGTCTGTTAATCATGAGCTGTCTCTGAATGTGCACCCATACTTCCCTGTTGTAATATTATCTAGAAATAAGGTAATTGATTATAAATATCCTGTGGTTCATAAGTCCAGTAACTTATATTCAGTTCCTTAAAGTACTTCTACAGTGACTTAAGGAAAATAAAGAAAAAATGAAGACTTAATTCAGATTATAATTTTCTGCTGCTTGGTGTGAAAATCCAGTGTTTCCAAAATAAACTTTTGTAAGAAAGTTTGCAAGTCTTTCCTCACAAATCAATGAAAGGATTCTTTAACCCCTAGGTGGTAATGTAAATGGTGAGAAATCTGACATCAAAAATTGTTTGAATTTTTAAGAATGTCAGTTTTGTATAAAAAGCTGTGAAAATATATGTATATATAATTTAAAATTCTGAAGTCATTTTCTGTGTTCTAAGAAGACAAATGAGTACTATTTTAAATACTAATCTTGTGTATTACCTTCCTCTATAATCTTTAAGGATGCTGATTAAATATATAGCCTAAGCTTTTAATTTTTAAAAACATATTTATAAGAAATTGTGAGGTACACGTATAGATGGCAAGTGGTGTTTGTTAAAAAACTTAAGAGAAACTTTATCTATACAGTGTTTTCTTTGGAGTTCAAAATGGTTTTGGGAAATGATTTAGACTTCGAGAAAAATTTATGGAAAGTTTCCATAGAAATGTCAAGATTGGCTAAGATTGACCTTGTCACTTGTGGGGAATTCAAACAAAGGTCCCTTTGTAACCAGAAACACTGTCTTTGTATTGGGAGTTCATTGGGATTTCTTTTCTAGCAAAGAGGACTGAGATGAAGAAGCAGAACAGGGCACAATGAGAGTGCTTGTGCTGGTCTGTGAAGCTTTCTGACTTCTTACTCTTGAGTCTGTACATACTTCATGCGCACCATTTAGTCACACACATATAAATATGTATTTGTGTATGTAGGCATCCTTTAAAAATGTGCTATAAGATGTTTCCAGGATATCGATCCTCAGTTACTATCTCACAAGTTGAAATTTTAAGCTGAGTACATTTGATTGAAAAAAAGAGGAAATGATTTCATTAAGTAGCATTTAACTAGTGATCTTTTCAGAAGAACTGGTTTTATTTTATAAATATTCAATTATTTATTTGCACGTGTGTGTGTGTGTGTGTGTGTGTGTGTGTGTGTATCGACACACCAGGTTCTCTTGTCACTGTAAATGAATGCTAGATGCTTGTGCCACTTTTTGCATCTGGTTTTATATGGGTGGTTGGAGAATTGAACTCAGGCTGGCAGGTTTTTAAGCCAGCACCTTTAACTATTGAGCCATCTCCCTAGCCCAAGAACTCCCAGGTGACATGCTTCCTTATCTTTAAACTCTGGAACATCTGGTCCGGTCGTGTGAAAGTCCAGTTTGGTGGGTTTTAAGAAATGCTCCAGATGAGAACTGGTTGATGGCATGGTGCTTATGCCAATCCTGTTTTGAACTTTTGCTTTCCCTTTATCCTTTTTTTAAATTCTAACTTCCTGGTCAGAATCCAGCTTCTGCAAAAACAGTTCTGTGATCAGAATAAAATTTGGTTAATTTGCACTATCAGAATGTCATTTCACTAGTTTGTTGATGAGATTAGTTGTGACATTTTATTAATATTTCTAAGTGGTCTATATGAGGTGACCTATATCTCCTGAAATAGCCTTTCCAACCTAGAGCAGGTTAAAACTATATTCAGACTCAAAATTCTGTTTACATGAGAGGGAAGAAAATCATATGTTTTGGACTCTCAATGGTGCTCACTATTAAGTCCTTTGCAGTTCCAGGAGCATTTGTGTGCCTCTGTTTTTTTTTTTTTTTTTTTTTTCAGATTCTTAGCATGGACTAACTTCCAGCTATGAAGACTGGTTTTTGTTAATCATATTTCTTTCTCAAGATCCAGAAAGGAATCTTAATCTCAACCTTAGTTTGGTCACTTCCTTTGCATGCCAGCTGCTAAGTGAGTTTTCAATAGTGAGGAGCTGTTGCTTATCAGAATAGCTAAGGGATCTAAAGCCAGGGCTCTCAAGTCCTTGCTTGCTGAAGCTATGTATCACCAGCTCCCACCCAAGAATTCCTTACTAGCAGTGCCTTTCGTAGGCTATAAGTTCTCCTCATGGTGTGTGGTTTGGGCAATTTCATTTCACAGAGGGTGGGCCTTGCAAACATTATCTGAGGCTCAGAGGTCTGACTTATATTAGGGTCTCCATGTGGTGAAAGCTTTTTGGGAATGGTATGAAAAAAATACAGGTATACATTTTGCAATAGTAATTTTTTTCAATGTGGAAATGATGGGCTTGGCCAAGTACAGGTGGGAATAATCTGCTAATAAGAGGATAAGGAGTGGAAATGGTTTTCTGAGAGTGAACATTCCAGCCCTAAAGACCAAATGGAGCTAAAGCAGACAGCTTTGCATTTTTCTTGTGGTGCATATGACATCTTAGTTTGATAAGTTAATGTATTTAAAAACATGGCCCACTACCACTCAATATAATAAATATACACATGAAAAATGATTGAGATGGGGAGGGGATATGATGGAGAATGGAATTTCAAAGGGAAAGTGGGGGGAGGGAGGGTAGCACCATGGGATATTTTTAAATGTTAATAAAAATTAAGAAAAAAAATTGAAATTTAGCCAAGCATGATGGCACATGCCTTTAATCCCAGCACTCAGAAGGCAGAGGTAGGAGAATCAGTGTGATTGCAATGCCAATCTGAGGCTACAGAGTGAGTTCCAGGTCAGCTTGGGATAGAGTAAAACTATACCTTGAAAAAAAAAAGGAAGAAAGAAAAATCCAACTAAGAGGTATGCAGTGAAAAGTAAGCCCCCGATATGGCTGCTTTGAGATACAGCTCCCAGAGTTATATGGATAGAACTTTAGACATCATGGTCTCTTCTATACACTGCTATACACCAATGCCTATTGACTTTTGGTTTTCTTTTGGCACTTCAAATAGGCAGAATCTTAAAGGAAGAATAACACTGAGTATCCTTTTTTCCACTTCCTCTGCTCCCCAAATAGTCTAGCACCAGCATTTATGGAACATTTATGGTAAGCAAACATTTCTACTCTGAAAGAAAGTTGATTATTTAGCTATAATGTAATGATGCTTTTTAAAAAATATTTTTATTCATTTATTTGAGAGAGAGAGAGAGATACAGAAATAGGAAGGGAGGGAGTGAAATAGGGAAGGAGAAAGGAAATGAGAGAGGGAGAGAGGGAGGGAGAGAAAGGGAGAGACTGGGTGTTCCAGGGCCTCCAGCCACTGCAAACAAACTCCAGATGTGTGCACCCCCTTGTGCAT
Source organism: Dipus sagitta (assembly GCA_036346955.1). NCBI lineage: Eukaryota > Metazoa > Chordata > Mammalia > Rodentia > Dipodidae > Dipus > Dipus sagitta. The sequence continues at coordinate 108,430,925 of CM070783.1, forward strand.
CTGGCTTATGTGGGTCCTGGGGAATCGAACCTGGGTCCATTGGCTTTGCAGGCAAGTGCCTTAACCGCTAAGCCATCTCTAGCCCATGATGCTTTTTTGTTCATTTTCATGTATTTGACAGTGGCAGAGAGAGAAAGAGACAGACAGAGAGAGAGAGAGAGAATGGGCGCGCCAGGGCCTCCAGCCACTGCAAACTAACTCCAGATGCGTGCACCCCCTTGTGCATCTGGCTAACATGGGTCCTGGGGAATCGAGCCTTGAACCCGGGTCCTTAGGCTTTGCAGGCGAGCGCTTAACCACTAAGCTATCTCCCCAGCCCCCATGATACTTTTTACAAGAAGTCAAACCTGGGTTATGTAACAATTCAAAACAGTGGACATACTTCTTCTTCTTGGAATGCATAATTCTTCAGTTACGTCCTCGCCTCTGAAGGGTTTATGAATGTGGAGGATTTGGATGCTGTCAGTTTATCTGGCTTAAGAAAAAGCCATGTTCAGCATTCACTCATCAGTGTTCATAGCAACTTATAAAGTATAAGTGCTGTGAATAATAAGAATCAACAACAAATGCAAAATAAGAATGTCCAGCTCCTTGCTAGTTCTAGTTGAGTTTATTTCTCTTATTATGTTCTATGCTAGATACAGCAACAATAATTTACTTTAGATGTGATAAAAAGAAAGAAACATTGCATTCATGTGACAGCCCAGAACTGTTAAAAACATAAATTACTTGCCTATTTTAAACATCATAAAAGTTGATACTTTTAGAAAGCTGCTGAGGCTAGTGTTTCTGACAGTTTAGTGTGGTGATTAAGCCTGCAGTCAGTCTGCCGGGTTCCATTTCCTACCCCATCCCTGTGTGACCGTGGGCAGAAGTTACTAACATGTTTGTGCCTCAGTATCCATGTACATAAAGGGGAGGTGAATGTGTACCTACTGCTTTAAGTGTTTTGGAAAGTTAAATTTTACATACCAAGCAGTTAACCTAATTAACCAGAACCCTTGTCTCTATTTTCACAAATATTTCTGAAGCCAAAACTAGCATTTGAGAAATTACTGAGGCTTCATAGCATAGTTTACTTATTATCAGAATGTAGTATGTTCAGTCAGGTGCTTTTCATAGCTTTTCATGTTGCAAGAAAACACACCCTCAAGGTTTCCATGGATTCTTCTCCATATTCCCTTAAAAATTCATTGTTACTGCCTTGAACTTTAGCCAGAATGTTATAAATAATTGTACTTTGCTTCTAATGCATTTATTCCAGCTTGAATTATGAGTATTAAGTGATAAGACTCTTCTGATTGCAACTCATCAAGACCACATAAGACTATGAAGAAGTGGCAATACATAATGCTGCTTCTATAATTGCACTGTAAAGTTCCCAATTAATTACATTCTTACAGAGAAATCAATTACTGCAAATTGCAAACTCCAAAGCCTTAATAATGAAAGGCAAATATTTTATAGGCCTACATTTGTCAAAATTTGATAGTAATTGTAGTAATTAGTAGTTCTTGCTCACAGTCTAAGTAACACTTTGCACATTAATGAAAGCTTATAGTCTTTTCTCTCATTTTATATTAATGTGAGAAATTCCTTATGGGTATAAAACAAATTGATATATGAGGTGTTGCTTTTCTTCATAACTGAATGGAAATCAGAGTTTACAGATGTTTGTGGTCCACATATCTATAGTTTCAGCTTGCAGTTTCCTGACAAGCAGAATCTAAACATTAATGATTCCCTAATGGCTCAGTTAGGAATCAACATAAATTTGGAATGTTGAAACAGATTTTAGTAACCTTTTTAACTACAATGGGAGTTTTTACCTTGTATCCCTTATGTGCCCCCACTTATTTAAGTCAGTGTGCTTAGTACTGTGTAAAGTCATCTTTACGTTATGTTATTCAATCCTTGACATAATTCATACAGGAGATCATGTTATCATCTTTAAAAAATGAAAAACCTGGCATAAATAATACCCAAGTAACAAGTACTTTCCTACAAAATGAGGCAGCATTCAGACTTGAGTTTTGCACCTTTTATGCAGAGACTGAGTCTGCAGGTCTTGTAGCTGAGGAAGGAAATATGGGTGCAGGATGGTTCTGAGTGGTGGGGTTCGCCCTGTTCCCGGGTTTGAGTTCTGAGTGGTGGGGGTGAGTCCAGTCTCTTCCGCTCTTGCTCTCATGGTATGAATGTGAGCTCAGTATTACTAGATTTTCTTGGTATTTCAGGACATTTGGGAAATCTAGATATGTGGATGTTCTCTTAATTTTTAGTTGTTGAGAACTAATTGAGATTCTTAAACTGCATATATATTTTCTCTTGTTAACACAGTTTCAGCTACCCAATTACTGGTCTGTGAGACCTGTACACTGTTGATTTGACTATTTGGTCTGAGTTGCCTGGCGAATGGATGGAGCCTCTACCTGTGTACAGGGCTGTACTGTCAAAGATCCTCGGAGACCCTTGGTAGCCAGAGTTGGATGGGCGACAGAAAAATATGCCTTAATGTATTAGGGTGAATGCTGTCACCAGGATTTCAGAAAATTTAGCAATATTTTCAAATGTACTTGTCTCTAATTTGTGATTTGAGACATTAACAAAATACAGTTGTATAATTTTTAGTGACAAAGCATGCTTACCTTCATTTCCTCTCTAAAGTTAGCTAGACAATGTTAAACAATAGTTAGCATTCAGATTTTTTATGCTAGGATAGCTAAAGTATCAGCTAGAGGATATATATTGAACATTCCTTTGATCCGATTAAAAATCAAGTTAAGAAATTTTCGTTGGCCTAACAAGAATACAAGGCAATTACAAACCAATGAGAAATGCTTGAATTGTAAAACGCATAGACAGAAAGTGGAGCATGGAGGTTCATGCAAGTTATCCTATCACTGCAAGGCTGAAATAGGAGGATTGCAAGTTCAAGGCTAGCCTGGCCTACAAAGGAAAACCCTGGTCAAAAATGATATGGATAAAACTGGGTGTAGTGGTGCACGTCTTTAATCCCAGCATCCGGGAGGCAGAGGTAGGAGGATCGACATGAGTTCAAGACCATCCTTAGACTACATAGTGAATTCCAGGTCAGTCAGGACTAGAGCAAGACCCTACCTCAAAAAAAAAAAATATGGATAAAAGAATTTTATCTTTTGTAAGCACTGAAAATGAAGATGGTGAAGGAATTGTTTTTTATGTTGAATTCCCTGGTCCTAGAAACAATGAAGGTGCCCCAGCACACAAGCTGTAATTTTAAGTGGAGGTCACCTGCATTTGGGGTACGTCATTGAAGAGCGGCACAGTTCAGGTATGATGAGTCTAGGGGGAGGGGATGGTATCCCTTTCATCTTTTTAAAAGGTTTCTGTAAACGTTAGATGTTACATGGCTGACCTCTGTCCCTTTACGTGCATCTGTCTTTAATCAGTGTTGAAGAACACACATAACTGACAGTGCAGATTCTGCCAAGCATGGGCAGTTTATACTTGTGAAGAGTAGGTTCTGGTTCTGGAGGGCAGGCAGGCTTCATGTTACCTCCCTTTTCTTAGGCCCTCATAGTTTCATTGACTTTCCATGGAAATGAGATTTTTTTCTTCTTCTTATTCTCTCATGATCCTTGAAGTTGGCTTTCAAAAAGCAGCTCTAGCTGGGCATGGTGGCACACGCCTTTATCCCAGCACTTGGGAGGCAGAGGTAGAAGGGTCACCATGAGTTTGAGGCCACCCTGAGACTCCATAGTGAATTCCAGGTCAGCCTGGGCTAGAGTGAGACCCTACCTCGAAAAACCAAAAAAAAAAAAAAAAAAAAAGCAGCTCCGTAGCCCTGGGTTGCAAACCGTGTCTGGCTTTCTCTCCCTTATAAAAGAAAAGCACACCTCTGTGAAGTCACGGTTTTTTTTTTTTTTTTTTTTTTTTTTTTTTTTGGTTTTTCGAGGTAGGGTCTCACTCTAGCTCAGGCTGACCTGGAATTCACTCTGTAGTCTCAGGGTGGCCTCGAACTCTCAGTGATCCTCCTACCTCTGCCTCCCGAGTGCTGGGATTAAAGGCGTGCGCCACCACGCCCGGCTCAAGTCACGGTTTTTAAAAAGTGCAATTCTCTTTAAATTCCTATAGTTTACTAGAGTTAAATTTACTTACCTTTTCATGAAAGTAACGCCACTGGTTGCTAGAATATAATCTACACATGATGGGACATTTCTATAGAGTTGAATTAGAGGTTTTAGTATCTTATCCCTGGCCTCTCCACAGAGAAAGTATACTTTATTTTTAAAAAAATATTTTATTTATATATGAGAGAGAAAGAGACAGATAGAGAGAAAGAGAGAATGGGTGCAACAGGGCCTCTAGCCATTGCATATGAACTCCAGACACATGTGCCCCCTTGTGTATCTGGCTTACGTGGGTCCTGGGGAATCAAACCCAGCTCCTTAGGCTTCCCAGGCAAATGCCATAACTGCTAAGCCATTTCCCCAGTCTCCTATACTTTATTTTGTTTTGTTTTAGAAAGAAATAATAGGTATTTATTTTGCATCACTCTAGAGAATTTTAAGGGAAGCATCTGGAAATGGCACTGATGGTTAATGGTATGATATATAAAACAAAGCAGTATACAAGGTAGAGTTAAGTTACTAGATAGGCACACTATAGTTGAATTTCATTATGGCTTTGTCAATACAGGTGCCAGGGCATTTCAGAATCTCAGGTTTGAGAGAAAGAATAGCTGCCAACAACTTGAATCATCATGCAGGCTGGCAGGACCTGCTTCCCACCAGCCAACTATCCACAGAGTTCCTCCCACAGGTGTTCCTTTAACACTGGGCACCATCCACCTGTAGGAACCACAGGGTAGCCCTTCCCCGAGTAAATGATGAGTAGGAAGCTTCTTTCATCTTTCTCCAGTTCCCACAACCAACTGGGAGCTAGCGCTTATAACAGAATACGAATGGAAAGTGTGTTGGGAGGGAGTTACACTTTGGTAAAGAAGGAAACAAACCTACACACACACACAATTTATAAAGTCCACATAAGCTTTATTCAGTCTTAAATTTTTTTGAAATGTTTATTTATTTGACAGAGAAAGGGGAGGGGGAGAGTGAGAGAATGGGCGCGCCAGGGCCTCTAGCCACTGCAAATGACCTCTAGACACAAGCACCCCTTGTGCATCTGGCTTGGGTCCTGGGGAATCGAACCTGGGTCCTTTGGCTTTGAGGGCAAAGGCCTTATCCACTAAGCCATCCTTCCATCCCTCTTCAGTCATTTTTACTATATTAAGATGTCTTAAGATGTTAAAAAGAAACCAGGGAAATAAGGGACTAGCAAACTGCCTTGCAAACTGTAAGTGAACACCACATGCCAGGTACTTTGTGTACCAGTGCATGCCAGAGTCATGCGATCCTATACCATCATCCTTACATCAGTAAGTAAAGCTTTCATGATGCTGTAGGTGGAGCTAGGCATTTAGGCTGGCCTATATAAAGTGCTTGAGAAGACTGAGTGGGAGGGAAGCAAGGCATGGTATGCATCCATGAACTTCACTTAGTTGTTTTGTGGCTAAGAAGCCAATAGTTAGGAATTTGGTTTGGAAACCTAAGTTATCTTCATGTTTCAGAGAAAGAAGGTGATGGCCCCAGGGAAGTTTCTGTAAAGGTTTTGATAAGTTCTTAAAAAGAGGATTGGAGTAAGAAAGGAGCAGCAGGGACACCATAAGGAGCCCATTGTGAAGACTGCTTTGGGGTAGGGTATTAGTAGGGAAATAAGGGAAGGAAAGTGTTATTTATAAAATAGTATTCAGACATTGGTAAAATGTGATTGAGTGGTTTATAAAGTGCTGGCAAGCATTAGGAAATGTAGATTGAAGTGTACACACACTATAAATGCCTTTCTACTGGAAGAACACCATTATTAAGGAAAACTCAAGGCTGCCCGGTCCTTAATTATGCTTAAATGAAGATTTTGGAATGTGAAAGATTGTTATAAAAATTTTAACCTTTATAGACTAAGTGGCATCATCCATTGAACCTCTTGGTCTTCAGAAAGATGTAGAAACAAACTTAGTTTTCCATAAAGGCACGTAGTATTCCCTGACACTTGGTATCTTGAATGGTGATTGAGCAGAATAGCAGTTGAAACTTGGGTTGAAGGGCTATACTCAGTGGAAAGGGGTTATTGGAAAGAACATTTGTCTCTAATTCTCTCGTGTGGCAAGGGGCTTTTTGGCTGACTTCCCTCTCACTGACCTCAAAACATGCTTATTCCCACATATATCAGGATTGTGGATGGTTTCAGATTTCATCCCATGGGCCTGATGGCACTTCTCTGTCTGCCAGTTTGTGTATCGGGGATGCGTTTCAACTGGGCTCAGGCTTCCCAGCCCTGCCACAAGCTCTACTGCTTGTCACAGGGCTTCGTATGAGTCAGGTGAAAGATGAAACACACACTATGCTCTCTGGAGAAGCAGAGAGAGAGGACCTTACATGAACAGAAGTAGCTGACGTCAGCTATGCCCTTCTGTGTATTTCCCTGCTCTTTTTATTAAAAGCACTCTATTGAGAAAATAACTCACGTAATTTACTTTTTTTTTTTGGTACACTTCACAGTGTACAACCATCACCACAACCACCTTCACCTTGTTGCATTTCTCAGAATACACACTCCTCATCTTTTGCTAAATTATCCACCTCCAGGCAACTTCCAGTTTATTGTCTGTATCTGTATTTCTCCTTTGGAAACTCCTTATTGATGAAATGACACATTGTGATATTCTCTGACTAGCTTCCTTCACCAGCATAATCTTTTCAAGGCTTATCCATGCTGTAACATGTGTCAGTACTTTATTTTTCATTTTTTCATCTGAGGAGATGTTTCAGTTGGCAAAGTGCTTGCCTTACAAGCATGAGGATTTGTGTGTGATTCCATGTAAAAAATCCAGATATGGTGGTACACACCTGTAATCCCAGCACTGGAGAGACAGAGACAAGAGGATTCCTGGGGCTCTGTGACAAGCCAATCCTGAGTAATTTGTTAGCTCCAGGCCAGTGAGAGAGCCTGTCTCCAGAAGAATCAGGCAGTGTTTTTGAGGAACGACAGCTGAGGCTGTCCTTTGGCCTTCAGACACACGCATAGACCTGTGCATCTAAACACAGTTGAGTATGCATATTTACATGCACCCATACGCATACAAAATGTATACCATGTTTTATCCAATCATTAACTTATGGGCATTGGGTTGTTTCTCCTTTTCACTGTTATGAATTATGCTGCTTTGAATATCGGTATGTAATTTTCATTTCTCTTGGGTATATTTCTTCAAGCAGAATTGGTTGACAATATGGAAACTCTAACGTTTTGAGGAGTGCCTTGACTTTTCTTCTCTTATTTTTTTTTTTTTTTTTTTTTTTTTGGTTTTTCGAGGTAGGGTCTCACTCTAGCCCAGGCTGACCTGGAATTCACTATGGAGTCTCAGGGTGGCCTCGAACTCACGGCGATCCTCCTACCTCTGCCTCCCGAGTGCTGGGATTAAAGGCGTGCGCCACCACGCCCGGCTTGACTTTTCTTCTCATAAGTGTGTTCCACATGTAGACCACTAACTAGCCTCCTTGCCTTCTCCTTTGCACCTCCGTTCAGTCTCTCCCAGGTCTGCATCCTTTCCTTCGTCCTGCTATTGCCTTTGTGAAATACCTGAAATCTTTGTAATTATCTGTTACTCAGAAGGGAATTGAAATCTTGTAGGAAGACCAGAGAGAGGAAGAGGAATCACAGATAGAATTAGAGTGAAGGTGCTGTATAGCTGACTCTGAAGATAGAAGCATCATAAGCCATGGAAGAAAAACTCACAGAAGACAGAAAGAAAGGAATGAAATATGTACATGTTCAAGTATAGGTGGGCACATGTGTTGTGTGAGGCCTCCTGAGCCTCTAGGAGGAAGCTGTCCTGATGATTTGGTGGCTTTCGCCCTGCAAAGTGAATTTCAGATGTCTAACCTTAAAGATTGTAACAGAATAAATCTGTGTGGTTTTATTTTTTAATATTTTATTTTTATCTATTTGAGAGAATGAGAGAGAGAATGGACACACAAGGGCCTCCAGCCACTGCAAACAAACTCCAGACACACGGGTCACCTTGTATATCTGGTTTTATGTGGGTAATAAGGAATCAAACCTGGGTTCTTAGACTTTGCAGGCAAGTGGCTTAACTACTTAGCCATCTCTTCAGCCCATCTGTATGGTCTTAAACCACTAAGCTTGTGGTAAATTGTTATAGCAACAACAGGAAAAGAATACATACCTTTAATCAATTTTAGAAACTCTGTCCTAACCTCCTGTTCGTTCCTCAACATTCAGTATCTAGTGTCTGCATTTAAACATTTTGAGCACTCATGGCTTCATCTATTCCAAAAAGTGGGAGATTCCAGACCCAGCTTCATCTTTCATGGTTTGAATATGAAACATTACTATTCATAGGCTAATGTGTTGATCACTAGAGGCATTACTGGGGAGGTGGCACAGACTTTTTAAGAGATGAGGCTAACTGTTGGAAATAGGTCATTGGGGTTATGACTTTAAATGTTATACATGATACTAAGCATATTCTTTCTATCTATCATCTATCATCTATCTTTGTCTGTCTGTCTACCTATCTACCTACCTACCTACCTATCATCTATATATCTCTGTCATCTATCCATCATCTATCATCTATTTATCTATTATCTATCATCTATCATCTACCTATCCCTCCTTCCCTCCCTCCCTCTTTCTCTCTTATGGACTTTTGTGATTCCTTTGGGATCATCTGAGTAATGCAGGATAATTTTCCCATCCTTAATTGTGCCTGCAAATTTACTTTTGCCATGTGGAATGATACATTCACAGGATAAGAACATCTTTATACGTTCTTTTTACCTGTTGGCTAAATCCTGTCTTGAAATACCATGTGCATGCTCTCAACAGGGTCTGGAAATAGTGCCCAAAGAGAAATGTGTTCTTTCCTATGCTGATTTTTATCCCAGAGTGACCAATCCTTAATAGGAAAGGGGGCTTTGGCATGAAAAGGATTTTTTGTTTAACTTGACTTTGTTCCAGTGCTCTGTGAATTCATTCTTAGTACTGTTTCCAGGCAGCAAGCAAGAATCTTCACTTGCCTAGTTTGTTTTTAGTTTATAATTTATACCCCAATTGCACCCATGAAAGGCTCAAGGCAACTTAAAATACAAGACATGTAGACAAAGAGTCTGAGTGGGAAATGGAAGACACAGTGGGACCTGGAGAGCCAACATCTAATCCAGTGCCCTGGGCAAGCGCTGCTGTGAGGGTGGGCTAAGCCCAGCCCTGTCCTTCCAGGCTCCAAGGTGAAAAGGTCAGAACTGCTTAGGTAGCCATCATCCACTGCAAGGAAGCAGTTCCTCAGAAGTCATAAACCTTTTCTAGGCCTGGAGGTTTCAAGGAATTTTTGCCCAGCAAGGAGCTAAATTAGCTAAGCTCTTCAGGAGGATACCCACTCTTCACTGCAGATTCATGCAGACGCATTTTCCAGCCCATTGCTGAGCAGACTAGCCTCTCCACAGAGCCATTCAGCACTGCCTCAGTCCAAGCCACCCATACTTCTAGGACCCCAGTATTTTATGGTGACAGTTATAGCATGCCTGGTTACTTGTTTTGAACTGTCACATTCTTATTTGTAAGTTGGCAATGAGGCAAAGAGGAACAGTGTCAGAAATCGGCTCACTGAATACATTTACTGAGTTATGTATACTCTTAGTGCTTGAACTTGACTTGAGGCAGGAATCCCTGGACTAAGTCTGTCTCTGTCTCTGTCTCTGTATCTATCTGTTTATCTCTCTATCTATCTATGTGTCTGTCTGTCTGTCTGTCTATCAATCAATCAATCAATCAATCATCTATGTTGTAGGGGTCAAGATTTTTTCATTAGATAGAAATTAATTAGCATAATTAGAAACTTTAACCCAGAACATCCTATAACCTATACATACAAGCTTTCATGTCTTCTTATTTTTTCAAATTTTTATTAACAACTGCCATGATTATAAAAAATACCCCATGGTAATACCCTCCCTCCCCCCACTTTCCCTTTTGAAATTCCATTCTCCATATATCCCCTCCCAGCTTTCATGTCTTCTAAGGACATTTTGGTAAGAATGTTTTTCCCTTCTCATAGTTTATCATTCTGACAGAAACTAGAATATGAATGGATAGATGTGAGAAGCATAGTAACACTAGAATCAAGCAGGCAGATGGGAACCAGCATGTTTTGTTTTGTTTTTTGTAAATCTTGGAATTTTCATGGTTTTTAAATTAAGTTTTTATTTTTCTATTTTTGAAGTCAGTGAATACAGTCAAGTTGGTACCATTGTTAGCCTCCTCCCTGTCCTCCCCCTCCACAGGGACCCTCCTTGTTGGGGTATATGTGTCATGCATTGTGGTGTTAGCCTTTAGTTTTGGATAGGAGGAAATGTCTCTGCGTGTCATGACCCAACGTGTGGCTCTGACATTCTTTCCGCCCCCTCTTCTGCAAATTTCCCTGAGCCATGTTGGGTTCATTTTAGGTCTGCTTCAGTGATGAGGTCTTGGGAGCCTCTGTGTCTCTGGATCTCTGATTTGGTAGGCGTTGATTGTTCTCTGTGTCTATCCCCTTCACCTTTGTGCTGGTACCAGGTTCACCAAGAAAACAGCATGCTTGCATGTTTCCCCAATTATTATTAGTTTTACCTTTTGAGGTATGATGGGGTGGTTCTCTCCTTAGGATATACGTCTATCTAAAAAAGAGAAGCAGATTCTCCAATGGAGGGTAAAGTTAGCACCAAGTAAATGTGACAATCATTATTTTTTAGACAGAGTTTAATGGAGAGCGGTCTTATTTTTGGATATGGGAACCAACGGTTTTCCTTCTACTTTGTTTCTATGAAAAAGGTTGACATTATAAATACTTTGAAATCTGAATGTTACGCAAAAACTCAGTTTAATGTATTGAAATTTTAAGAATGTTTTGATATTGTTACATTTATATAGTTTGGTTTAGAACATACATTATCGGTGGAAATACTGACTAAGAGACTTGGAGCCTCATTGCTGTGGAAGAGTCTTGAAGGGCCCTTGGTTTTATGGTCTTCCTCTGTCCTTCCTTTCCATCTTCCTTTGAGATTTTCTGGACGGGAGGGGGGAGGCTTTAGCTAAACACTTGCTGTATGTATCTGAATTTAAACTAAGGTGTGTTGTGTGGCATGATGAGTAAGAAAGCCCTTTGATTCAAAGTCCTAGAATTACTCTTGGCTTATATTTACCTTAGTTTCTTCTGCCATATGCTTAGGCAGGTTTTAAAGGGTTTAACAGAATGCTAAGAACTTCTAACAAAAGTTGGCCTGGTGATATCAAGAGAACAAATGGTTGCTATCAGAATGAGAATGCAAGTTACTAGAACATCTCTATTTGCAACTCTTTCTTGAAATATTCTAAAATAACTCAATTTTAACTTTTATTCTTTTTTTTTTTTTTACTGATCCAGATATAAAATTTCAGAAGAAAAAGGTGGAATAGAACTTGAGAAGACATACATACATACACACACACACATGCTTGTACATAGTTAGGTAAGGGAGAAACCTCTTCAGGCCTTTTCCTGATCTGAATGCCAAATAGAGAGGTTGATTGATAGAGAGGTTGCCATAGATCTGTGGGTTTTTTTGTCTGTTTGTTTGTTTTCTTGAGGTAGGGTTTCACTCTAGCCCAGGCTGACCTGGAATTCACTATGTAGTCTCAGGCTGGTCTCGAACTCATGGTGATCCTCCTACCTTTGCCTCCCAAGTGCTGTGATTAAAGGTGTGCGCCACCAAGTCCAGAGGTCTGTGGTTTTTTAAATTAACAAATCACTTCCTCAGACTTAGTCTGGTAAGGGATTCATAGATAAACTTCACCTATTCCTCGACTTGGGCTGATTGATAATGTCTACTTCAGTTAATGATGCTTGCTGTGGGTTTGTGGTGGTATTCTTGTCATGTCTTTGATATCTCTGATTCATTGTGTTAAAAGAAGTTGATACCTATCGTTAAAACTGTCATGACCACAGAAAAAGAAATGAAGTCTCATGTATCCACAGCAAAGTATAAATTCATTTTGATAAAGTATATATAATGTGCTCTGTTAGAAACTATTTCCAGTAGTACATAACTTGCTGCCAGTTATCTGAAACATTTCACTGTTTAGTGGAGATATTTTATTATATAATAGTAACTTAGACATATG